>CM064328.1:100472673-101675451 GCA_032595735.1 Pelochelys cantorii
AATCAACCCTTCATTGTTTGGCCTCATGCCCAATCTCCAACAATAGCATTCTGGTTCCCACTGACCAATTGACACTCTGAGTACATAATTTTAAAATACACAGTTAGGTAGAAAAGTTCCACAGGGCATGGCTCTCTCTCTTGTCTCTTTGCACATTTAGACAGTGTCACTCATGTCTGGGTCCCAGAGGGACTGGCACTTTAGAGGACTGTAAAACTGCCAGTCTGTATGGTCAGAGTGAGATTAATTCTGCCTTAATCTTATTCAACATGGTCACAAGCTCTGGATTCTCGCACAGCAAAATGGAAGTTGTGTTGCTAGAGGCCTCTGCCACAAAGTTCCCTCAGCTCTCACTGACCTAAATGGGAATTGAGGGTGCGCTGCTTCTTGCAAGTACTCAAACAGATTGCAGGATCAGGCATTGACGTGGAAACTGCTGAATGGTCTTACGGAGATGTCTTTGTGTTCATTATGCTCAGCTGCTTGTTTCATTATATTAGGGAGATAATTAGACCTAACAGAGTTTCAGGGCAGAATATGCAAATACCCAGTATTTTACCTGCCTGACCAGAATGCTCTGAGGTTATAAGAAAGGTGCTAGTCAGGACTCCCCGGCCAAAGTTTCATTTAAAACTTACAGCATGGATGCAACTCATATGCAATGCATGAAAATACAGTGAACTCACCACAAAAGTAAAACTGCTTCAACTCTGAGTACAAAATGAAACAATTTTCTGAGAATATACAGGTAAATCTACAAAATTATTTCAGGAGTTATAATTAAAATGGATCCCTTAAGAAACTTGTTCTCAGTGCCAACCTTTGTCTCCAATTATTTTAGCTGTGAATAATACTCTTCTAACTTTCCATATACCATTAATATTAATTGAAATTATCTGTATAGGTTACATTTGAAGAAATTCCATTATAATCAGTGTTCCCTGTACACTGTGCACTTGGGCAGCCACTCAGAGATTCAAATGCAACCCACCTGAGTAGCAGAGCACCCACCACTAGGTTTGTGTTTCTGCTCGTGGTGCACATTCTCAAATGCCTTGGTATACATAAAAAAATATTTCACAAATGGATGGAAAAAATCCAAAAAGATCAGAAGGAACATTGTCTATAATTATGCTGCGTTACTGATTATTACATCTAATTATTAAGATTACTTCATAGACTATGGGCCAGTTTCAAAACCTCAGGCCACTCTTAACTGGGGCCATTATTACATCATAGATAATACATCTTTTTCCATGCCCATCTCCCTCAAAATCCACAACCTCTCCTCACTCACAACCACTTCTCTTCCCCTCTTGACTTGTGTGGTACTGCTTTCTGGCATGGGAAGACCTGAGGCAGATAGCGAGGGAGGTAAGGGGGAAAGAATGAGGAAATGGACAGGATGGGGGAAGCTGGTATATGTGTGAGGGCCCAAGGGAAAGGAGGACTGTGTATTGGTCACCAGTGCTATTCAAAGGGAAAGCCTTCCCTCTCATCTACATTTATTCTCTCTCCCTATTCCTTGCACAGTCATTCTCTCATGAACTTCAAGCCTTTTATAGAGAACATTGTTTTATTAAAATAGACCTAGTTCCTTTCAGCTGTGACAGCCAAGTTCCACAGTTTCACATCCTGGAAGATTATTTAGTAAGTGTGCCTGCATATTTTTTACAAAAATAATAACTTAAAAACACCATTACTATTGCCACCCCAACCATTCACAGAGTAAACACTTTGTTTAGGATGGGACTTGGGCATTTTTTACAACCATGTCATGAAAATGATTTGAGTATGTTTTCATAACAGTGGTGAAAACAACTCTCAGAATCATAGATCTGAGAGAGACCTCAGGAGGTTATCAAGTCCAGCCCCCTCCCCAAGTCAGGACCAATCCCAATTAAATCAACCCAGCCAGGGCTTTGTCAAGCCGAATTAGCTAAATCAATAAAGCAATTGCAAGTGAAGGGCCAGATTTCACTAGTAAACTAACTGGTTTGCACTCTTTCACTGATGCAAAACAACTATAACTCTAGTTAACTGACCACGACACTGAAGCTGTTTTATGCTGCTCCAGAGTTCTGCAAAACAGCCAAAATATACAGTGAATTCAGCCTTAAAATAAAAAATGTAAAAGCCAGCCCTCAGTGCCTGTACTATGTCACCTCATCTCTTCCCCTTCCTTCCCCACCCCACTATGCTTAGAGCCTCCTGCCACAGCCATGTGGTGCTCCAGTGGAGATGTAAAGAATCTCGGGCTCCGGGCACCGCCGCTGCTGCAGTAGCAATGGCAGCGGTTGGGAGTCTCAGGATCTTCGGAATTGTCAGGTCCTGGGGCAGTTGTCCCCTTGCCACTCCTCCCCCCCTACCCTACCCTCCATCAGTGGGCCTGGTAAAACAAAGCTGTGACTCATTCTGCACGTCTGGTTGTTCTTTGTATAGCATTCATGTCTTTATGGCTTGGTATAAGAACAGAGAGGGAGCATCTGTGGGGCAGTGAAGTGCTGCTATGCACAATCCTCCAGGGACTTTATTCTAGTGGTATAGGTTTCAGCTGTTCCTTTTAAGCCCCAACATGCATGAAGCCTAGAAGCTCACAACCTGACTCCCATCTTCCCATTGCCCAACCAAGTGTTAGGAGTTGAGTTTTGTTTGGAGTGCAGCAGGAACTCCACTCATTTACAAACAGTGTGAGCGATTGCTTTGACTAGACTCTGGCACTGTTATGAGCCTTGTCTACACTTGTCTTAGCAGGAGGGAAAGGGGCACCATTCTGAAACATGGGTACTATTTTTACTAGTGTAGATAGTCCCTTGCTGGCTTTAAGGTGTGCCTCATGTACTGAAACATGACTCCTTCCATATTTAAACTAAAGGCTTGCCTACACAACTATTAAATTTATAGCAAGTGAGGGTGTGAAATTATCCCACACCAGTGTTCTCTGTAAGCTGTGCACTTGTGCGACCGCTCAGAAGAGATTCAAATGCCGCCCAGCAGATTAGCAGAGCATGGGCAGCTAGGTTTTGTGTTTCCCTTTGTGGTGCACATATAAAATTTATTCCACACATGGATTGAAAAAATCTGCACATGGATGGAAAAGATTAGAGGGGACATTGTCATATGCTAGCCTGCTAAGATCATATGCTTCTTCTGGTGTAAGCACAGCTAGAGAAATGACTTTCTTCACTTTTCATAAACTAAGATGAACAAGGCTTTTTTTGCTGCTTTGTGCACCATCAGCACAGTTGAACAGGAATAATCATTCATAATGATTTTCAACTGAAGTAGCAGCAGCAGTAATATAAGAGCCCAAAACTTTTTAAAAGATTCTACAGAAGTAACAGCTTTTCTGTCATCTAGGCAAACAAGCAGTGGTGGTGAGAGATGTACAGTGGTGTACCTGCTTTAGCTGTGGAGTTGATGGGGCTGTTCCCTGAAGAAGCAGAAGTGGGGTGGCTGGATGAAGCAGCTTTCTTGTCTTGTACTTTAGAGTCTTCTGGTGCTAAAAAGAAGAGGGAAAGATGAATTAATCGTGCTATGAGAAAAGAGTTGGGCTACATTCTCTGTCTATTACACTGTAAGTTACTCCTGTTATATAGCATTTAATAAGCAACTCTGGGCATTCCTATTATTTAAAAAAATATATCCATAACATTTGGTGCAGACAAATGGTCCTTCCAAATTTCCCCAGAAAACATCAAACCTATGCATGATTAACCAGCTATACAACTCCCCATTCAGGTTGAGAAAAGATGTATAACAAAATTCCCCCTCTCCAGTGCTCTCTTTAATACTGTCTCTGAACTATCTATTCTGTGTTTTATTACTAAAGACTCATTTTCTCTCTTTTCTTCTTTCCTCTCAATGATGCTAAAAATCCACACTGAGTCACTACCCCGACCACCAAATGAGACCACTGCTTCCAAAACCAGCTGCATATCCCAAAACTCAGCCTTCAATTGCCTGCTTCTGGTCCATTTCTTTCAGGTGGAGCTGGAATGGGCTCTTAATCCAGGCGAATAAGAGAAAAACCCCAGAAGCAAAAACTGAATAAGGCTGCCCAGTAATTTAGGAGTAGCACAAACACGCCAACCAGAAGTGGGCAAATAACTGATTTTTCAGTTCCCACAGCAAAATCAGGAAAATCCCACAGGAAAATCAGAGCAAACATTTGGTTCAGTTCCAAAAATGTTCAAAATATGCCAGTGAATTGGAAAAAGTCTAATCAGCATCAGACAAGAGGGAGTATCTCCTCCCTGCTTGTTTCCCAGGAGGAATTTAAATCCCACCTCCCAGCTGAGTTCCTTAATCACCAGGCTATAGAGTCACTCTCACTCTCCCTTTGACCCAATGACTTGTTCTATATTTGTATAAAGTGGAAGTGATTCAGCACAAGAATTCAGAGAACCCCCATCTCAGAACAGCCTACATACTGGCCATTAGGATGCTCAGGTACAAGGGGACAGATTTGAGTTCAAGTCTCTGCTATAGAGTAAGGATTCAAACCTGGGTCTCCTACACCCAGGTAAGTACCCTAATTATTGGGCAAAATGTTATGGTGGGGGAGGGGACACAAACATATGTATCTGTTCTAAAAACACAGTTTTCTGAAGCTGGCCTGGAAAATCATTTCTCCAGCTGCAATTATTGGATCAACTTTGCAAATAGTTTTGGGTCGATTGAACTGGCATTTATTATTGACAAAATTTGTCTGAAAAATTTTGCCCAGCTCTAACTCCAATTTCTGTCTCACCTATTGTACACTGTGGACATGGAAGTAAAGGGGAATTTATATTGCTAAGAGTCAAACACATAGAGCCCTGTGCAGATAGAAATCAGTAACCACAGGCCTCTACTCAGAGGAACTACAGCAGCTAAAGGAGAAGAACAGTGCTGCCACGCCCAGGAGCCAGCACCCCACGGTGGCAGCTGCTCCTGGCCATGCAGCTGTACTGTCCCAAGCCACATCTGCTGTCTCAGCTTGTGCAGCCCTGCTGGGATGTAGGGCAATGGGCAGTACAGTGGCATGGCTGGAAGGAGCTGCTGGCATGGGGCACTTTGGTTCCCAAGAGTAGAGACTTCAAAGACTGTATTATGCAATCACACCATAAACCTCTGCTGACGGTTCAGATGACAATTTAGAGCTGAAGTCAATGGAAAGTTTCTCATTGATTTCAATTGACTCGGTCCTTTGTGGTTCCAGAAAGAGATACTTCATGGCTCTATAAACTCCTTTTGCCTACTAAGAAAAAATGGAAAGCTTCACTTTCAAATGTATTTAACCTTAGGCATAAACCAAAATTGTAATCTTGTTCTGGTTATATGTGGTGAAAGTGTAACTGCCACCGGGCATATTTGAACCTAGAAGCTCTAGAGCTTAGTGTAGGAACGTCTACAGCAGAAGTGCCAACCCGATGCTCACAAGCCACATGCGGCTCGCGAAGAAAAAAATTGCAGCTCCTGACAGAACCGGGATGGAATCCGGAACCGCTCAAGTCAGCAGCTCTCACGGCTGGGCCGCCGTGAGCCGCATGTGTGCTCACGGCCCATGCCGTTCCGCTCACGGCCCCCAGCGCACTGCGTCATATCCTGCACATGCAGGTCGGGTCGTGCACAGCGTCCCAGCCTGTACATGCTAGCAGCTGGCTGCTGCGTGCAGGCAGCGGCTTCGGCAGAGGCTCCGGAACCCAGCCATAAGGTTTGGGGGGGGGGGGGGGGATGCCTGGCTCTGGAGGAGGGGAGGGGAGGGGAGGGGGATTGAGTGGGGAGGGGGCGGTGCACAGGGCATCCCAGATGCTATGCAGAAGCTCTGGCTATGGGACCAGAGCATAAGACTGGGGGGAGGGGGATTGGGTTACAGCAGGGAGGGAAGGTGTTTGGCTCTGGGGAAGGGGAGGGGAATCGGGTTGCGCACTGTGTCCCGGCCAACTCATGCTGAAAGCTGGCCGCTCAGCACAAGTGCCCCAGCGCCTCGAGGGAGAAGTGCAGCTGTAGCAGTGGCAGCAGCTCCGGGACCCCAGAATTACGTTAGAGCAGGGGGGAGTGGGATTGGGTTGTGGTGTGTGGGGAAGGGTCTGGGGAAGGGGAGGAGAGGGGGACTGGGGTAGAGCGGGGGGTGGATGCCTGACTCCGGGGAAGGGGAGGGAGACTGGATTAGAGCAGGCTGTTCTTCTACTCCCCTAAACAGCTGGCATGCTTCCTGAAATGCCAGGTCTGTCACACCACCAGGGACTTTTCCCCCTGCTGCCTACCTGCGCAGGGGAGGACGGGGGAGAGAGTAGGAATCCTGGGACTGCATGCCAGCTCCAACTTCTCAGGAAGCAGCTGTCGTGGGGAGCAGAGGAAAAGTGCGTGCTTCCTGAGAAGTTGGAGCTGGCATGCAGTGCTGGAACTCCTATCCACACACACACCCTGAGCAGGCAGGCAGCAAGGGGGAAGGAAGTCCCTGCAGGAGGGACAGACCAGGCATTTCAGGAAGCACACCAGCAGTTTAGCAGCCCATGTGCTTCCTGAGACCCAGGATCCCTAGGTTCTGGCCCCAGCTGTCTCGGTCTCCTCCTCCTGGCCAGATTCCCCTCCCCCACGAGTACCCTGGCCCAGCACCCTGTCCGCTGCCCCCACCAACACAGTTGGGGCCACATTAGTGAGGCTTGGGGGGTTCGGGAGGGATAGTTTTTTTGCATCTCACTTGTGTGGCCCCGACTGACTTTTCTGTGGGTCAGTGACCCCTGACTCAAAACAGGTTCCCCGCCCTTCTCATAAATAAAGACAACGCTGAAACATTTTGTTTTGGACATATTTTTTTTTTAAAATGAAGCCTGGCCAACAAGCCCCCAGCTGGCCGCAGCATCCTGCACCTCCCCAGACACCAAACCTGAGCCTATCATACACTGGAACCCCCTGTCCTGAGCCTCTCACATCCCCAAACTCCTGCATCCCCACATCCCTAGTCTTTTGCCACAACACTCCTGCACCATTCACACACTGCAAATCTGTGTCCTGAGCCCATCATACTCCCAGCCTCCCTGCCCAGAACCCCTCATATACCCCAGCCCAAATTCCTGCACCCTCACAGCCACAAGCCTGTGGCTTGCTCAGCACCCCAACCCTCCACCTGACCCCAACACTCTCCAGCCTGGAACTCCCTCCCTGAGCCAGCATCCTCTTCTCTACTTCCTCCTGCACCCAAATTCCCTCCCAGAGCTTACACCTCTCACCCTTTCCCAGTGCTTTTTTTGTGAGCCACAATAGCAGTGGAGACTATGTGAAGAGCCTGGGCAAAGTTGTTGAACAAAAAAAAACAAAAACAAAAAAAAGAGCAGCCGTGGGACCGATGTACCAGCACCTATTTTCCCCCACTGCGGCTTTTTATTGGGGGGGGTTAACTTTTCTCCCAGTCTTTGCAGCCCCCCCCCTTTTTTTTTTGCTTATCAACTTTTCCCTGGGTCTTTGCGGTCCTGCCCCCCCCTTTTTGGGGGGGGGGACTCAACAACTTTCCCCCAGCTCTTCACACTGTCTCCACTGCTATTGTGGCTCTTTGTCTGGAACAGGTTGGCCACCCCTGCTCTACAGCTTGAGCTATAAAGCCAGCTGGCTCTCAGCTTAGACTGTAGAGCTCCCTTGTTCTTATCTCTCATTGTAAGTGGTCTATGTGCCACTACATGGGACAGTGAACCACACTAGGGCTATGTCTAGACTACAGAGCTTTTCCGGGGGTATCCCGGAAAAGCTATGCCGCGTCCAAGGAACACGTTCCCTTTTACAGAACAATTTCCGAAAAAGCGAACACATTCTTTCACCATCCCTGGAATCCTCATTGTTGAAAGCAGAGGTTTTTCTGAAATTTGGCCCCGTGTAGACGGGCCAAATTTCGGAAAAGCCTCTTTCAAAAGAAAAGCGGAAAAAAAATACGCAAATTGTGGTTCACAATTTGTGTATCTTTTTCCGACTTAAAAAAGAGCTTGATAAATTTTTGCAGGTTAGGTCCATAAATGGCTATTAGCCAGGGATAAAGTATGGTGCCCTAGCTTTCATAACAAGGGCAGGAGATGGATGGCAGAAGATAAATCACTTGATCATTGTCTTCTGTTCTCCTTCTCTGGGGCACCTGGCATTGGCCACCGTCGGCAGATGGGATGCTGGGCTCGATGGACCTTTGGTCTGACCCAGTATGGCCATTCTTATGTTCTTATGACTTTTCTTTGTAGGGTAGACCTAGCCAAGGTGAGTGGATTACAAAAGCAAAGGTGGTCTGTCACATTTCATGTCTCTTTCTAAGCTGATGCTCTGCCTCTGTGAAATACTCTTCTACTGCCTGAATGAATGTAGTTTCCTAAAGCCAAACAACCTGGGAAAATTAGAACAATGGTCAGACTCTGTGGAAGGGTTTTTAGAATTATTTGTTTGAACCACTGGAAATTCTGACTCAAAGGAAAAGGGAGATTAATATTGGTTTTGATACAACTTTTAAAAATCTAAATTGTTTAACCAAAAACCTCATTAGAAATGAGAGCTGGAGAAATTTGATTGCTTTAAGCTTCCAACACTGACAGGTATTGCTCCATTAGGTTCACTTTGCTAAGTGAAGCTTTTAAGTCCCAGCTAATCTGAGAAATGGTATTGAAAACATAATTAAAAAACTTTCAGGAGGCCCCAAGGGATTTCTTAGTATTGTTTGCTTGAAGACTTTATATACTCTCCTCAGGAAGAAATATAATAATTGAAGCACTATCTGGAATGATTAACAATAAAGCTTTGCTATTAAGCTTTTTACTGATTCTGCAGCCTGCATGAAGCACTTTATTTCCTCAGTCATAGTTTAGGGTGGGTAAAATAGAAAGGAGCATTACTACAGTTCTATACAGCATCTATTTTCTTTTCTGTCAGATGTCCAAGGTGTAGAAACTGAAAATTTTCCAACAAAAAAAATGTAAGTTTCAAAAGCCTGGAGATTTCCTGAGAACGTTTTCTGACAAACATTATTTTGCTTTCTGGAAAGAAATTGAGACAGACAGTTTGGAATTAAAAAAAAAAAAAAGTCTTACCACAAATAATTGGCATTTTTTGACCAGCTGTAATAAGGATGGACCGTGGAGCCACTAAACGTATTGTCTACACAGCACCTGGGGGCATGCCTCCCAGTAGACAGACATGCACTAGCACGCAAAATACAGCAGTAAGGATGCTGTGGCATAGATGGCCACAAGTACAGACCTGCCTAACTCCCTGGGTCCATACTCAGGTGGCAAACCTGTGCTACAACCCACCTCGCAACATCCATAGTATTTTTAGTGACCTACTGCACTTCTGTCTATCTGTCCGGAGAAGCATGCACCCAAGCTGTAGTGCAGAAATTCCCAAAAGTGAAGGGAAGTCATCCTGGTAGCACCCAGCTAGGGCTGGCCCTGTTCACAACAAGATACTCTCGTAAAAAGCAGTGTAGTGGAGGTCAGGACCTGTGAACATTTCAATTGTAAAAGCTGCTCTGAGAGTTCAATATCTTGTTATTTAAATGTCCCATTGGTTGGGAATTTATTAGGGCTGTCAAGCGATTAAAAAATGAATGGCAATTAATTGCGCTGTTAAACAATAAGAAGATTCCAGCTGACCCCGGGCTCCGTGTTGCACTGCCCCTTTGAAATGCCACATTTCAAAGGGGCAGCACCGGGGCAGCCTGGGATCAGCTGTGTGGTGCTGCCTCTTTGAAACACCACCATGGCCTGGGATCAGCTGGAGATCCCAGCTGACCCCGGCCTCCATGCAGTGCTGCCCTTTTGAAATGCCGCCAAGGTGTTTCAAAGGGGCAGCGCCGCAGAGCTGATCCCAGGTTCCACTAGTGCTGCCTCTTTGAAATGTTGCGGCTCTGCTTTGCGCTGTCCCTTGGAAATGCTGCCACGGCATTTTAAAGGGGCAGCACTGTGTGGAAACGCCTGTGATTAATGAGCGTTAATTTTTTTAACGCGTTAATTCTGCTCTGCGTTAATCACAGGCGTTAACGCGCATTAATCGACAGCCCTAGAACTTAGCAAAAGAGTTTGTCCACTATAGTAAGCAATACAAATGTTGCAGCAATTCAGATGCTTTTTGCCTAGCCCTTACATGCACAACCACCTTTGAAAACTCGCCATTTGGAATTGCTATTTTAAACCAAGCCTCTACTTCCCTTCCATCACCCCCTGAATAGGCCCCACCCACAGGGCTTTCAATGCCAAGGAACATGGCACAGTAGCCAGCAGACCCCACATCACAGCCATGACAGCCCAGGGCTGCCGGAGGGTAGCGGGGCGGGGAGGGGAGGGTGCTCAGGACAGTAGCCCAAGGACAGGCACTAGGAGCTGGGCTCCCACCTACGCTTATGTGCCAGCAGTGGGCTCTTGGGGGCTCCCCCACCACCAGGCTCTTGGGAAGCTAGAGTGCAGTGCCCGACTGCTCCTGTGGAGACTCACCCTCTCCCCAGAGGCTGCACTTACCGCGGCTGCCAGAGCACCCCCGAGCTGCCCAGGGGAGCTGCCGCACTGACTTGTCTGCTCCTTCCTTGCCACTCCCGGTGGGTGGGCGGCCCTGGGCTCTGCGGGCAGGGCTGGGGTGGTGAGCAGCACAGGCAGGACCGCACGGGGAGAAAACGGGACAGCAGCCCCAAGCTGCTTCTTACCTCACCTCAGCAGGCTGCAGTGCCCAGGAGTGCTACCTGCACCTCCCTGCACCCTATGCAGGGTGGGCAGGCACCCCTCTGCCTCCCCAGTTGCCGGGGTTAGAGCCAGGCCTGGCACATGCCGTGTCTGGGGGTGGGGAGAAAAAGCCCAGGCTGGCAGGACGGAAGGGAGAAAGAAGGGACCCTGGCTCATGGGTTGGGGGGGAAGAGAAGGCACCCGGGCTTGTGGGGGAAGGAGGAGGGAGGGAGGGAGGGAGAACGGACCCTGGCTCATTTGGGGGGCGGAGGGGAGAAGGGGTCCCAGCTGGCAGGGCAGAGAAGGGAGAAGGGGCAGTCCGGGCTGGTGGCAGGGGGAGGGAAAAGGGGTCCAGGCTGGTGCAGCCACAGCCCAGCCCTCCCTAGTGGCCAGAGGGAGAGCTGAGGTTGCCTACCCCCCACCCCATGGGAAAGAGGGAGTTGGCATGCGCAGCGAGCAGGGGGCACAGCCCCCTACTTGTTACTTTAGTTATCTTTTTCTACTCCTGCGTCACTGACAGCCCACACAGAAGCTCATCTTCAAAGCCTAATAGACAGTTTTTCCAAAGCCTGCCAAGACTTTAGACTTACTATAAGCCTAAAAAAGACTAACATACTGTGCCAAGGTGTTGAGGAAGCACCTTCCAGCAAGATCAGCAGCTATGAACTTGAAGTGGTAAACGAGTTCACATACCTGGGGCCCACTATTGTAGAACTCAATATCCACAAATTGGAAAAGCCACCAAAACACCATCTAGACTGAGTGTATGGTAACACCACAAACTGACAGAACACACAAAGATCTGGGTGTATTGTGCATGTGTTAATCAGCACATTTTTGTATGGGAGTGAGGCAGGCACCTTATACCCACATCAGGAAAGGAGGCTCAACAACCTCCATAGTAGGGATGTAAGCAAGCAGTTGAGTACTCGACTACCCGATAAGCCTAAGCTCAACTAAGTACTTGACTGCTTGCTTTCCCTTCCCCTCTTGCTGCCTCTATCAGAGGTGGAGGGGAGGGTAAGAGAGGCTGTCATGAAGCAGCATTTGCCCGCGGTGGGCTAAGGCTCACCGCAGGCAGAGGCTGCTCCAGCAGCAGCCCCTGTCCATGCTGGCAGGATCTGGCCGTGGGCAGAGGCTGCTGGACCTGGCGTGAGCCGGGACTGAGCAGTCCTGGCTTGTGCTGGTCCGGGACCACTGCGGCTCTCCATTTTAAATGTAGTAAAGCCAGGCAGCTGCCCAGCTCTTACTACATTTAACATGCAGAGCCACAGCAGCCCCGGCTTTGTCTTGGCTTGTGTGGGGCCGGGACCTACCCCTACTGTGACTCTGCAGTTTAAACTGCAGAGCTGCAATGGGAGTAGTTCCTGGAGCTGCGCGAGCCGGGACAGAGCATCTTCCCTTATCGACTAATTGTGTAGTCAATACAAATTGTATTTACTACACAATGTGTCAGTTAACCACCTCTTAACATTCTTATTTCATATGCGTTGCCTTGGTTGAAACTTCGGAATCTCTTGGAGCGACAGAGTCATCAGCACCAAGGTGCACAAACGGGCCAACATACCCAGCATGCAAACCCTCCTCAAACAATGATGTCTCTGCTGGCTTGGGCATGTGTCTTGAATGAGCAAGCAGCACACCCCAAAGGACATCCTCTTAGGTGAATTGGCATCTGGAAAAAGACCCAAAGTATGCCCAAAATTGCATTTCAAGGATGCGTATGAGCAGTGGACAAATGGGAAGATCAAAGTCAAGATCACAGCCTTGGTGGAAACAAGACTTGTAACAAAGACGACGTTGTGAAAGGAAGCCATCCAGGATATCAGAGGAGAAAAGAGCACGCAGAAGGCAGAGCCCAAAGGGTTGAAACATCACCTTGAAATGGAATGGATGTGGCAGAGACTCTCTCTCTGGAGTGGGTCTCTTCATAAAACCAATTGAGTACATTCTTTACTTCTCAGGAGCCATACCCATGGTCTCTCAAAACTGAAGGAAGCTGACTACTAATCTCCTTTTTAAATTTACATCACTGTACTGAAACTGTCATGAAAAGTAATCTTTGGTAAGTGGTTTATTACTCCTTTTTGACATGTTGAGTGATTTACACCCTGATCTGCAAACAGCTATGTACATGTTTAACTTTACTCATATGAGTAATTCCACTGACTTCAGTGGGACAGGCATACATATTGGCAAGTGTGTATTAACAACATTGTACAAGGCACTGGGAAGACCTCACATGAAATACTGTGTACTGTTCTGGTCAACCATGTACAAAAAAATAAAAAAAATTCAGACAGGAACAGGTACAGAGAAGGGTACTAGGCTGATCCAGGGAACAGAGAGTAATTTACTACGAAACAAAAAGAGCATGTCTTGTTTAAATCTAGCAAAACTAAAGATGAAAGGTGATATCATTGCTCTTTGTAAACACAGGGAAGAATAGTAATAGAAATGTAGCCGTGTTAGTCTGGTCTAGCTGAAACAAAAAACAGGACTCTGTAGCACTTTAAAGACTAAGAAGATGGTTTATTAGGAAATGAGCTTTCGTGGGCCAGACCCACTTCCTCAGATCAAATAGTGGAAGAAATATAGTGGTATATATGGTCATGCCAATTTTCTTCCACTATTTGATCTGAGGAAGTGGGTCTGGCCCACGAAAGCTCATCACCTAGTAAACCATCTTGTTAGTCTTTAAAGTGCTACAGAGTCCTGTTTTTTGTTTCAGCTAAACACAGGGAGATTTCTCACTCCGTGTTTGAGCTATTTCAGCTAACAGACAATAATGACATAAGAAATTGGTAATAAACTGACCAGGAATAAATTCAGGTTAGAAATTAGAAGAAGGTTTCAAACCATGAGAGGTGTGAGGAACAGCCTCTCAATAGGAACTATTGGAGCAAGAAACTAGGTGCAAAACGGAGCTTGATACATTTATGAATGGGATTATCCAATAGGGTTGCAATAGTAGGGAACTGAATTCAGTCACCCAAGAGATCCCTCCCAGTACCACTTTCCCATTCATGTGAATTGTGTTAAACACGTGCATGTGTTCCCAGGACTGAGCCTGTGAACTGCAGCAATATGAAACTGGATGTTCATATTCTTTAACCCAGATGCTTTTTAGGTTCTTTATTTTTGGTAGTGTTAGGTTTTTTTCAAATTGGTTTTACCCAGCTGAGTAGGTGTTTTTAAGCCGATTAACTTAATTGATCTATCACTAGCCTCAGCTGTTATTTGTTTGCACATCTTTAACTGCACTTTATTTGCACTTCTTTTCCCTTCACTCTGCACTGCATACCTATGAAGCATATTGTTAATTCCCAATCAGTAATTTAATTGTGACTGCACAGTATAGGTAGTATAATTATAATCAGAGCCAGGCAAATTTTCTTATGTGTATGAACCATTTTCATTTTGGAAATTTCCTAATAAAAGAAAAACATTAATTTAAAAAAGTGTCAAAATTGTTTTGGGCCAAACAAATTGTGTCACTCCACTCCAAACAATTCTGGCTTGTTATTTTGTGAAGAAAATTAAATTAAAATTTTCTTTATTTTGTTTCAAATACAAAGTACGATTTATTTATTTGTTGATTGATTATTCAGTGTAGCCACACACAAATGAAATCAGTTATTCATCCAGCTTCACTTGTAATAAGATATTGTGTACAAACAACAACATTGCTGTTATATTTCTTATAGTATGTGACAGTGCTTGTGGGAAGCAGTTTCAATACATATTCATTTTACTGGATAAAGTGATGCTGAAATTAATAGGCCATCACAACCATGACTTTGAATGGTACAATACATGAAGTAAGACTAGGCAGTGATAGTATGTAAAGTAGCCACCGTTGGCAGTATGTCATGTGGGATAGATTACTTTTAATGATAAATGGAATATCTAGACAATCAGACAGCTGTTTCCAAATCTAAACCTATTATATTGCTTGCAGCATGCCCAGGAGCCAGAAAATTCTGAGTTCTCCTCATAAGGCAAACACCTAGAGAATGATTTCTTGTGGCAAACTGCAGCATAATTGAAACGCCTGCCTCCGTTTCCCCTTTCAGAGTCCCCAGTAGCTCCACATCAGATTCATTTGATCCTATAATACCTTCTTTGGGGCTGGTTTATTATATAACACTGTGCAAATGGTCCAAAAGCTAAATCTCAAAAATATATAGCTCATTTTTCACACCAGTGCACACAGCCAGTAAGTTCACCTGAAATCTTACCCCCACATACCACACATGTGCTTGTGTCTGCACCCAGACTCTCTGACAGTCCTCCCCTATCCTTGTTCCAAGGCAACAACACCAGTCCTCCCTTCTGGAGTGTAACTCTGCTCTTTCTAGCAGGAAACCCAACAACGTCTCCGCAGGGAGATCATCTTTACCATGGGAGCATTCTTTATTCACCCATGTCCTTTCCTCCCCCTTCATGGCTCTTCTGCAGCACATTAGAGACTAACAAAAAAAAAAATGTAGATGGTATCAGAGCTTTCATGGGCACAACCTACTTCTGATGAATGGAGTTTAAGGGGTCAGTCCAGTTTTCAAATAAATAGCACAGAGGGGATGGGGGGGGGGGAGAGGAGGTAAAAGAAGAAAAAAGGGGGAAGAAATGGTCAATTAGAATGTCCATGCTAAATGAAGCTGATAAGAATACTTAGTGCCTACTTTAAATACCCTTTGTTTTTGTGTGTCATTAGGATGTGGAATGTAGCAGGCCATCTACCCATTGTCTTTGTTTAGACTTCTGTTGTAGGAATCCAACTTGTAAATCAAATTAAGTTCCGTAGCTTCCCTGTGGAACTGGCTTTTGAAATTGGTTTGAAATAATATGGTGACTTTGAGATCCATTAATGAGCGCCCAGGCAAGTTAAAAGATTCCCCAACAGGTTTTCTGTGTGTTGCCTTATAGGATATCTGATTTGTGTCCATTAATTCTGTCTTGCAGAGACTGTCCATTTTGGCCAATATACATGGCAGAGGGGCATTGCTCGCATTTGATGGCATAGATCACATTAGTGGATGTGCAGTTGTACAAGCCTCTGATGCACTAGTTTACTTGGTTAGGTGGTATGATGATATCGCCCGTACAGACGTGTGGACAAAGTTGGCATCGGGGTTGATCGCAGGGGTGGGTTCCTGGATGAGTATGATGGAGGTGTGCTGTGTGGTTATTGGAAAGAATTTGTTTGAGGTTAGGGGGTTGTCTGTAGGTGAGGACTGGTCTGTCCCCCAGTACATCTCTCTCTCTACCATACCTCTGCTGCTCAGCCCAGGCTCTCTGGCTTGGGCCACCAGCAAGCCCCTGTTACTATCTCCTGCCTTCAGTTTTCATTCATGTCCCAAACATGCTTTGGCAGCTCTCTGCCTGCCCCTGAATCCCACCCAGTCAGCTCTTACTCACCAAGTCCTTCCAACTCCCTGTCTCTGTCTAATTGTTGCCCCCAAACTCTTAATTGGCCAAATGGGGGTACCCGCTCTGGGACAGTGATGCTGGACATACTTCATTTACTAGGGCCTGCTGCCCTGTAATAGCTTTAACACTTGCTCTGACATGGATCTTGAGTGATTCACAATTTACAGCACTCTGGAAACCAAGAAGGTTATGTACAGACTAGACAGATTTTTTTTTTTAAATCAGGAAACCATCTACCTCCAGCTGTATTTTCCCTCCCTCACTGTAGTACCTGAGCACCTCCCAATTTTTAATGTGTTTATCTTCAAAACACCCACTGAGGGCAAATTATTGTAACCACTGCACAGGAGGGGAACTGAGGCCCAGGGAGATGAGGTGACTTGCCTAAGGTCACAATCAGTATTCTACACTGAAGACACTTTCTGCCAACATTTTCTCTCTGATTACCACAGCTTCCCTGCTTGACGGAGAATTCACATTTAGCTCCCACTGCAGCTTCATTCTCCTTCAAACAAGTTGTTGCTGTCTGACTCCCAGCACTCTCCTCTTCCAGTTCCTGCCTGGCTCCACATCCTCTGCAGCTTCTCTCTACGCAGAGTGAGATTCCCCAACGTCTGTGCCCTTAAAGAAGGCAACAAATAAGGAGGTCAAACCATATTTTGCCCACTTAGGGCCCAGCCCAGCAAAGACATAGACATGCACCACTTTGCCCACATGAGTACTCCACTGAGCTTAACGTGGCTACCCTTGTGGGTAAAGTTATGCATAGGCTTAGGTCTTAAGTCTTTGCAGAATCAAGGCTGGAGCTTGTTTCAAACAGCTTCCCATGAAACAGTAATCAATAAAAACACCCAGAAATCTATGG
This sequence comes from Pelochelys cantorii, assembly GCA_032595735.1. Taxonomy (NCBI): domain Eukaryota; kingdom Metazoa; phylum Chordata; order Testudines; family Trionychidae; genus Pelochelys; species Pelochelys cantorii. The sequence goes on from CM064328.1 coordinate 100,489,639, forward strand.
GTGAAAAGAGCTAAGTGTCCTAGATAGGAAGGCCAGTACCATTATTGCAGTTTTACAGATGGGGAATGAGAGGCACAGAGAGAGGAGTGACATGCCTAAGGCCATGCAGCAGAACCAGTAACAGAACCCAGATCTCCTGCAGCCTAGGCCACTGCTGGATCTGCTAAGTCACATTGTTACGCTGACCATATACCCTGATTTTTCTGGGAATGTCCTGAATTTAAATACTCTGTCCCAGTGCCCCCATCAAGTAGTGAAATGTCCTGGAAAGGCCTGCTGGACATTTCACTACCTGATAGGGACACCAGCATGGTGCAGCAGCCTCCTCCTCCTCCTCCCCCCTCCACAACAGGGCGCATAAGGCAGCCAGGCCAGTTTCTGGTGGCACGTGGCCCATTTCTCCCCTCTCCCCTCCCCCCCCGGATTGCCTCTGCCATGGGGGGTCCTGGTCAGGCAGCCCCGCCTCCTTCTCCTTCAGGCCACCTTGGAGCCCCAGCAGGAGCTTGGCTGGGGCACTGCGGGGCAGGGTGTGCTCGGGCTCGGCAGGTGCCGGGACTGGAGCAGAGGCCCCTGTGGAGCTAATTTTAGTGCCACAGTCCAGGTCCTCGCAGGCAGCCCTGGCTCCAGTTGGAGTCAAGTGGCAGCCGTGCAAGGCACGTTTCTGCTGGGGGAGCCTCATCGGGACAGGCCTCGTGCGGTTGCCGCTCGACTCCAGCTGGGGCTGGGGCCGCCCATGAGGACTCAGACTGCGGCACTAAAAATAGCACCACGGTCAGCCTCCGCTCCAGCCCTGTCAAGGGGACCTGCCCCGGGAGCAGCTGGGGCCAGGGCTGCTGGAGCTTCTGAGGCCAGACTGTGGGCTCCAGCCCCCGCAAACTGGAAGGCAGAAGGTGAGGGAAGGAGCAGGGGAAGAACTAAGGGGGAGCAGGTGAGGAAAGGAAGGGGCTTGTGCTGAGGCGAGGTGGGGCAGGGCAGGAGAAGAAAGGGAAAGGCACCAAGGGGCAGGATGGAGGAGACAAATTCCAGGGGGCCAAGAGGAAACAATGAGGAAAAAGGCAGGAGGGGAGAGGGAAGGTATGAGTGGGGATGAGAGAAGGGAGGGGACACGGTGATGCTGGGAGAGAAGAGGGGAGGGAGAATGGGGGCAAGAAGGAGGAAGAGGAGAGGGCAGGAGTGGGTGCCCAGAGAAGAGGCATTGAAAGGAGGGGTGGGCATGAGGAAGGCAGGGGATGGAGCAAGTCATGTGTGAGGGAGCAGTAAGGTGTGAGGAGAACTGAGGCAGAGGATAGTGAGGGGGTGGGTACCAGGGAGAAAGCAGACAAGGAGGGCAGGGGCAGTGAGGGAAGAGGGAGGCACTAGGAAGGTGCAGGGGTAAGGGGATTGTGGGGGTGAAGCAGAAGGGCAGACACATGGAGGGAGGGACGGGTACCAGAGGACAGAGGAGAGAGGCAGGGCGGCTGGGTAGAGGGAGGTGTTAGGAGAGGGGATGGCGAGGGGTAACTACTGATGATTAGAGGAACATTAAATAACTGACATAACATTACTCATTCCATTTCTCTTAGCTGCAATTAAAATCTTTTGTCCCAAGTAGCTGTAGTAAATTTCTGTTCACATCCCAGCAAGAAAAACAAAACCCCCAAACCAAAAAAAATCAGAAGCTACAGTAAAGAAAAGTACTCCGAGGCTGTTCAATGAGAGGCAAAGATACACATGCTAGTAAACTGGAGGCATGCAAATATCTGTTGGTGTTTGACAAGTTAGTTACATTACTGGTTAAAACAGGGATTGATCAGAAGAGGAGTAAATTGTTCCCTTCCAATTTCTCCTAGTCCTTGAATTGAGTGAGTGAGTGTGGGGGTGCTGTTCACAAACAGAAACAGCAAGGCAAGTAAGGAAAATACACAAGATGAAACAGGGAAAGAGGAAGAGGTTATAAAAGAAAAAAAATATCTTCCAGTAATAGTCACCACCATTTGTCAGCTAGACCCTCACACTGCCCAGTAGCCCCCTCCTATCAAAGATCCCATTATCAGAGAAGAACAAGGAACTAGGTGTCTGAAGTGGCAACTACAGTTAGGTGATATCAGAGCAAGAGCTGCACCCAGATTTGGAAAGTAGCACTATTGTACTGGAAAATTCAAAACAGCTGGCAGTTGGAATACATACTATTTTTTTAGACTAGCTTCCAATTTCTTATACCTCTTGAGATTCTCTACTTGTTGAAGCCACGATATCAGATATTTCAAGCTTATTCAGAAACAGTTCTACTTTACATGCAATGTCCCCATGTTTACTACAGGCCACGATGCAGTATTAGTAACCCCAACTAGTCAAGAGAGCAACCAAATATATGCAGCACTGAAAAATTACCTAGGACCAGCATGGGTTATTTCACAGACTAATGATCCAATTTAGTAGCGCAAGCTCTCGAATACAGGGTGTCCCCTCTATAAGATGCCTCGGTATACATCTGTTCTGCACTGAAGTCACTGACACTTGTAGGAACTGATGTGCTATAAGTCCTCCCATTCCCTGCTCTTAAATCGTGCAACCCCCCCCACCACCAATTTGCACAAATGGAAGTAAGCCACCGGGAAAAAAATATCCCACTTTGAGTTGTTGCGCTCTAAGTCCAAGTTTTTTGGGACATATCTTGGACTTGTAGAGAGGATGGCCTGTAACAAAAATGACATTTGCAAATATAAGTTCACTTAATACAGTCTCCTCTTTTGAAATATAATAAAGAAGGACATGGGCTGGCTCTAAACAGGTTTGACAGCAGATGTAAAAATGGAATAGCGTGCCAATAATTAATTGGGAGAATCCTAAGAGACTCACCTGTCACACAAGATTTTTCAGGAGAGCGCTTGGGTTTGTGCTCTAAGAGCTACTGAAAAAGAGCTGTTCAGTCAGCAGCCCAAAGAAAATGGACCATTATTCTGAGAATGATCTGCAAGATGGAAAGTTCCAGCGTGGTGTGTGTGTCTTTCTGAGGTTCCCTTTTCTTCTAGATCAGGGTTTCCCAACCTGTGGGTCAGGACCCAAATATGGGTTGCCATTACTTTTCAAAAGGGTCGCCAAGTGTGTCCCCAGGTGGCTCTGCCTCCTTCCTCCCCCCGTTTTTGAATTGCCTTGGGTCACCAAGTCTTCCTGAATTGTCAAAATGGATCCCCATCTCGAAAAGGTTGGGAACCGCTGTTCTAGATATACAAGTCAATTCACGGATAGAATCCATCCTGACATTTCCACTAAGATCTCATCGCGGAAATAGCATTTCTTCCTTTCCTCGTGCTTTAAACACAGTCAGCTCAGCTGCTGAATTTGCCAATAAGCAGACAATTATTCACTAATTTCATGAACTGTAAGTCTGCCTTATTGATTCATCAGGACCATCCCGAGGGGGACGGGTCAGGAGCCTGGAACCACCTTCCCCCAGTGCCCAGGAGCAGGGCTCTGGGCAACTCCTCACCCCCGCTGCAGGCCAACCTCCACCACTGCTCCACCTCAAGCCCACCCTGCTCTACCCACTTGCGCCCTCCTCAAGCTAATTTGAAATAGATTTGAAATAAGATACGCAATTTGTGCAGCACAAATTGCGTATCTTATTTCGAGTTTAGGACACTGTGTAGATGCACCCTCGGAGATCCACCTGTTTCAAAGTCAACATTCACAGCCTTCCTTACCCTACTTGGTTTGGAAGCACTAATACAATAGACGTGAAAAGCAACAAATGGTCCTGCAGCACCTTAGAGACTTTAAAAAAAAAAAAAAATTAGATGGTATCATGAGCTTTTGTGGGCACAACCCACTTTTTCATCTGAAGAGGTGGGTTGTGCCCAGAAAAGCTCATGATACCATCTACATTTTTTTTAGTCTCTAAAGTGCTGCAGGACCATTTGTTGTTTAAGTTTTTTCAGTTACAGACTAACACGGCTACCCCTCTGAGACAAGAGACCTGAGTAAAACTTGTAGAGAGAAATTTGGGGTCCCAGTACATCATGTTCACTAGGGTCCCACCCTCTTTCATTTCCATTCCAATTACAGACATTTGGGAGGAACATGAGTTTGTGGCACTAGTGCAATTATGAAAAAACTGTTATTGCTTGAACCATTCCAGTATAAGATGATTTAAAACTTTACAAACATCCTTCTGTGCTATTACACTACGTATTAGGAAACTCGAGCCATATCTATTCAGACATGGGTCGCATTTAGTGCTTTTGGAAGACTGAAGTATCTTTTCCATTCTATTTGTTTTTAAAAAAAGCTTTTAAAAATAAATAGAACTATTTCTGTCTTAATTAAATGAAAAAACTTGGCCACTATAGTGTTGTCATCAGAAGAGTAAGCAGTCAGACAGTCTCAAAATTATGAGTCCAAGATGGTTACAGATAAGAGGGGCTTGTCATTTTTACCTATTGTGTTATTGTCACTTTAGCTTTTGTATTAGAAAGGCTTTTATAAAAAGCACTAACACCATAAATGGATTTACGTCATTGCAGAGAAAGATGCTCATTCTTTTAAGATATAAAAATTGAACAGGCCCAGAAGAACATTTTGCATGCTACAAATTATAGTTCATTCTCTAAAGAGAGAGGAATACAGAGTATCTGTATAGTGCATACCATTACTCGATTGAAACAATACATTTTTATTCAAGAAAGCAGTAGAGTAAACCCAAGTATAGATCACGTACACACCACTTAGTTGTATACATGAATTAATTTTATGTACATTTAAAATATTTTTTTTTAGAAGCCTGAAATAGAAATATGTTTCCTTGTCTTATTTTTCTTTCCTGCTTATGCACACCATAAACACACAGTGTTTGTTATTCTAGGATAGCTCACAGGAAATAGTTTATAAGTATTTATTTTCGGAAAAATGATAGAAACTTATATGAAATGAGTTGGTGGGGTCATTCCATTTCCCACAGTTGAAGTGTCTGCATCATAAAATCTATCCCGCACAGTTCCTTTGAAAAATATTGAGACTGTCAGCAAAGTACAATAGACTACAATTTTCATGAAATTGAAGGAAATGATTAATATGGCAGAGTACCTTCTTGGAAAATACTTTACTTTTTACAGAAATATGTGCCACATAATGAGTCAAGCAACGCAAATGAACTGCTCCTAAAAGCATGAAAAGCCACAATTGATGTAGAAACTTTATTAAACACATGCTGTATTTGAAAGAACGTTTCAGTAATATAAAGAAAAAAAAACTATGCTCACAGCACAATAAACAACTGATTCAGTGGAGAATACCACTTGTTTTCTGGACAATGCAATCTGTACTGTCAATACTGGCTCTGCAGCTAATTTATCTATGGAAAAAAACAGTCGAACCAGACACAGATGACATAAAAAAAGGCTAATGTGTAAAACTTCACAATTCAAGGTTGAAATGCTCTTTGAAGATTACGTGGGAGAAAGAGTCATTAAAATAAATTCTCCACCTCCTGCGTTGTACAATCCTTTTGTGTTGGACCAAGCCCTCTCCAAACACCCATACTGGGGTGTAAACAATCCACATTGTGCAATCTGCAGCCTTACTGTTGGAGTAGCTATTCTACATTAATCCAAGATCCAAGAGTACCATCTCTGCATTTACTTAGGGGGAACTTTCTGCCCCTCTTCTAAGTTGAGCTGGTGGTAGTGGGTTTTGCTACTGCAAGAGCAAAATGGTTCTCCCACATGGAATGTGCTGTGCTTAAGTGCACACCAGAGATCTACTTTTTCTTTGAGGCTAGAGAATTGTTATTCATCTCACTGGTTGACAGCAACTTTCAGAGAAGAGTTTGCTTCAGATTATGGGCACAGTCCATTTAATTTCTCTCCTCAACAGTTAAACCAGTCATGGCAGAACTTGCCTTCTGCCTCATAGGAGAGCTCTGAGCAAGTTCATTGATCCACCTGCCTTCACCTCACCCCCTGAAGCACTTTAATGACCAATATTTGAAGGGTAAGGTGGACACGATGGGCAACCAATATTTATTGGAGCCTTTAGCCTCTACTATAATCAATTATCAGTGGTTCCCAAACACCACGCCACAGACCACTTGCTGCCAGGCTGCTGCAGTTCTGGGGCCAGTGCTGGGGGGCTCCAGGGTTGGAGGGCTCTAAGAGGTGGGGGGGATGGAACTGGGTCTCTGAGGGCAGGGTTGGCACTGGGGGTCTCTAAGGACAGGGCTAATATTGGGGACTGGAACGAGGGGGGTCTGAGGGTGGGAGGCTGGTATTGGGGGATTGGGTGCAGAGGACTCTGGGGTCAATGGCTGTCACTGGGGAGGTGAGGCGCTGGCACTGGGGCACTCTGAGGGCCAGGGCTTTTTCGGACTACTAACATTTTATTTGTATATTTGCATATTCATTGTTTGCATAATGGCTATGCAAATATGCAAATAAACTATCACCAGTTCACTAAAAATTTGTGAATGGGTTTGCTGGTCCCCAGTATAAAAAAGGTTGGGAACTACTGATATACAATAAGATTTGAGAAATTTTACTCGGAAACCTAAAATATCTGTTGAGCCAGTGTAAAGCAATGGAAGCAACAAGAAGCATGGGTGAGTGCTCTTTTTGTTCAGAACATTGCCAGGCTCAAACATCACTAGAATTCATGTCTGTTACCCTTCAATTCTTAAATTATTCTCTATATTGACTTTACAAATTGTATTCATGTGTCTTGCAGCTACAATAAGGCATACATCTATGACATGCTCAGAGTCCAAGACCATTGTAATGTGAAAAGTCAGGATGTAAACAGGTAACAAGTTACCTTACCGAGTGATGCTTAATGGATAAGGGTTAACTGGTGCCTGGGAGGAGGGCCCCATCCATGGCCTGCCGTGGTCAAGGGCTTCTCCAGTCCTGCATGGGGCTGGGAGCTACACTAGCTGGGCTGGAGCAGTCCCCGCCCAGGATACCTATTAGTTGGTTAACTAGTTAAACATTAGGTTAACCTAATGTTTAACCAGTTACCGGATTAAACAGGATTATACATCTCTAGTGAGAAGTAACAACTAATCACCATCTTTACTTTACACTTAATTTGCATGCAGCTGTTTCATTAGCTGCATGAAGGGATTGTGTATCATTTGCCCCAAATGCCACTCAGACTAACTGCTACACACACAAATCAACAAAAATCTGAGCACAACACAATCCACGCACAAAGCACCACAACCCACATACACAACAATCCCAAACATCACTCTGAAGTCTCAAATGTCAGTTGAGTCAGCATGAAATGATAGAAATAGCTACAAGCACCGCTGAAAACTCTTTTGTTTTGAGTATCACCAGATTCAGTCACCACTGGTATTTACAGTCTGCTACTATCCCCTTTTTAACTGCTCAGCTAGTTTTGGCATTTTTACAAACATGACTTTATGAATTACACCTGTAATCCACACAGCTCCTGGGTGTGGCATTCTGTCTCCTTTAGTGTCACTTAGGCCACTTAAAGATTAATGAATCTACTCTACAGCCTTAGCTAAGGGCTACCTGGTTTTTAGCTCATGCAGTAGAGGCTCATGCCTTCAGCTCCTGAAACCCCAATGACCAGGGTATGTCTGTGCTACACGACAGCCCAGGCTTTCAGTTACTGGGACAAATGATGATTTGAAGAGAGGCAGTACTGCCTAGTGGATAGAGCACTGGATGGGGATTCTGTAGACCTGTGTTTTATTTGTGGCTCTGTCACTAGCCTATAAGTCATTACTGGGTTCTGTCCCTCAGTTTCCCCACCTGTAAAATGGGAATGATACTGATCTCCTTTGCAAAGTACTTTCAGATCTACAAATGAAAAATGCTCTACAAGAGGTAGACACAAGTATTATAAGAACAAAGGGTGGGGGGGGAGGAGAGAGGAAAAGAAGGAAAATGGTAAATATTTTTCAATACAAAAGTTTGCTTTGTATAGTAATTTGATTCCAAGATCTATCTGGTTTATAAATGCATTGTGGTTGTTTTTTAAATGCATAAGAACAACCTATAGACATGAAAATTTAGAGGAGCCTCACAATGTACAAAAACCAGAGTCCTGCACTAATATCTTCCCCCTCCTCCCTACACCACATCCCCAGTGATCTGAGACACATACAGCAATTTCCTATAACGTCCTTGAAAAGCCTTACTAAATTAAGTTTAAGTATTTTGAAGCACATTGTATTAAATAGAAAGATTATGTATTACTGTGGCTCTCTCTTGGGAGAGGTTATATGAACCATGGGAAGTGCCATGAACTTCTGGAACAAACCATGTCAAGTGGGAATCTTTAGGAGGAGGTGAATGAAAAATCTGTTCCTCCAGCTACCCATTCTTTTGTAGTTATGTCCTAAAGAGAGGACCACTGTTGACTGAGTACCTGTTTCCAGCATCTCAGAGGGATCAAAGGTCCAAGTTGCAGAAAGGAATGACTGACACATTCTGCACTACAGCTGTTATGAATTGGTAGCTACAGGGAAAAAAATCCTTTGTGGTGTTTGAGACTGACATATCAAAGACTCTGGTGGAGCAGGGGAGTGATCTGGTAAGCTTTTAAAATTGTGTGTTAGGTTCTTTTATTATTTTTAATGTATTTTCTCTGTAATGCTTTCATCTTAAGAATAAGTGTGCTTGCTTAGGAAGGACTATGGAGCTTTAACTATAGGCAAGTACAGCTGTTCATAGTCTTTATAGAGAAAGCGAAGTGCAGATGCTGGTCTGCTAAGACAGTCCAGCTTGATGATAGGTTGGGAGCTGTGCAGCATCAAACACTCTGCTCAGGAGCGAGAGAGAGGTTGGTCTCCACCCATGAGAGGGGACAGCTGAAGAGCTGGGAGCCTACAGTGAGTGCCCTTCCTGGAGCAGGGAAAGGGAATATAGGTTCAGGTGTCCTGAACTGTGACAATGGCATGTTGCTCAGTGGCAAATTGAATATTCCTTTAGGGTACGTCTACACTGCACGGCTATATCGAAATAAGCTATTCCGGAATAGCTTATTTCAAAATGGCTCATCTACACTGCAGGGAAGCCTCAAAATTAGTCCAAGGCAGGCTTCCCTAATGTAGACATGCTATCTTGATTTAGAGCCCTAGGAGGCACTGGGGAGGAATAACACAGAATGGCCCTGGTGAGGGGCTGTTTCGAAATAGCAGCAGTGGACCATCTACACATGACTTATTTCCAAATAGCTATTTCGGAATAGGCGTTATTCCTTGCAGAATAAGGTTTACAGATTTCGGAATAAGCCGTCTGTTATTTCGAAATTATTTTGAAATAATGAAATGGCTCACATTGTTATTTCAAAATAACGCTAATTCTCTTGAAATAACGGTGCGGTGTAGACGCACCAAAAGATGTTATTTCTATAGCCCCTAGAATTGTTCATTTCCATACTATCTTACTATCCTTTATCCAAAACCTACTGATGTCAAAACGAGCATTTCCCAGTGGCTTCAGTGGAGCTATGGATCTGGCTCCTCATAAGAAAATGTTCACGATGACAACACACCAGTCTGTTAAAAGTGGGACACAAAACAGTTTTCCAGCTTGCAAAAATTAATCTCTGCGCAATCCAGAGCAACCACAAGACCTTTTTGGTTGCTGTGATCATATACATTGTTATTTTGAAATGTTCCCAATCCAATCAATCATACCTATAGTAATCAGGTATTGGACAGCCAAATAGGGTGGACTCCCTTTAGGAAATGGGCAGGACTTGTTGCCTACAGAAACATTCCATAGCGTCTGTAAACTTGTGCGTGTACGTGTTTGTCTGCAGAGATGGGGAGGAGAAATGGAAGGATGTAGAAGTAGAACAGAAAGGTGGAAATTACTTCTCAGAACAGAGAGCAAATTTTGCTTGTGTGGAGCTTCTGAGATACGGAGATTATTCTGGAATGGATAATACTTCAGGGGCAAAAATTGTTCACAGAGCACATGGATTTGTGAACACTATACTATTTTCAATTCCAAGGACGCAATTTTTAACATTCAACTCCCCATTTATAATTCCTCTCTAATAGCTTCATGTGGATCAAATGCAGCACATTGTTGGAATTTAACCTTCTTCGCACTGTGTGCACAATAGTTGGTAAGTGTAGGGCTACTCGTGAGTGCTAGCTTGCGGCTGACACAGTTTTACTGGGCTATATTAAGAGTTGACTACATTGGGCTAAAGCTGGAAATGGCTCGTAGGGAAGAGATTACACTGAAGATGAACTCATACTGTGGCTGCCATTCGTTTACATTTATAATTAATCTTCATGGCAAGGGAGCATCTGTGAGCACTGTTTGATGAAATGGTCTGTTAAAGTAACAGCTCCGATATCACTTTTCTTAAAAACAAACAAAATCCCCATATTAAAGGCAAAATCTAACCCAAATTAAATAATTATTTTACTACTAGGGCTGTCAAGCGATTAAAAAAAATGAATCAAAATTAATCGCACAATTACAAAAATTAAAAGTGATTAATCGCACTGTTAAACAATAAAACTTCAGCTGACCCCAGGCTCCGCATTGCACTGCTCCTGCTACTGCAATGTTTCACAGGGACAGCACAACACGGAGCCCGTGATCAGCTGGAGTCCCAAACTGACCCCGGGCTCCGTGCAGCGTTGCCGCCGCGGCATTTCACAGGGGCAGCATGTGGGAACCTGGGATAAGCTGTATGGCGCTGACCCTTTGAAACACTGCTGCGCTGTTTCAAAGGGGCAGTGCAATGCGGAGTCCCCAGCTGACCCCAGGTTCCGTGCAGTGCTGCCACCACAGAGTTTCAAAGGGGCAAAGCCGTGGAAGCCCAAGATCAGCTGGAGTCCCCAACTGATTCCGGGCTCCGCGTTGTGCTGGCTCTTTAAGACGCGGCCCCAGCATTTCAAAGGGGCAGTGCTGCAGCAGCTGGTCCCAGACTCTGATCATCCTAATCCTTTGAAACACCCTGGCAGCATTTCAGAGGGGCAGCACCACAGAAACGCCTGCGATTAACACGTTAAAAAAATTAACATGTTAATTGTGCTTTGTGTTAATCACAGGTGTTAACGCGCATTAATTGACAGCCCTATTTACTACCATTAATGATTTGTACCACAGGAGGCCCCACCAAGATCAAGTTCCCATTTTCCCCCCCCATGACCCTACCCCCAAACACATGAGAGGAAGGAAGTTCCTGCTTTGAAAATCTTCATTCAAAATAAATAAGACCAAACATAGGAGAAACAGAAGTACAGAGAGGTTGTCCAAGTTCATTGAGCAAGTCAGTGGCAAAGCCTGGAATAAACCTACGCTCCCAGTCCAGTGCCTCATATTTATGCTATGCTGCCTTTCCTCCTCCTTCTCCCACCTCTTTTTCTAAAAAGAAAAAAGGCATAATGCTTAATAGCTGTGGCCATGTAGTAGCAAAAACCTTTTTAAGCCCAGTGTTATGTGACTCATAAGAGGATTGGTCATAAAAAACAGTGGTCAGGGTGGCAGGATTTGCCCACTCGTAGACACAGATGTAAATATAAAACAGATGTCTTTCAGTATTTAAAATGAACTGGGTCATACATTTTACATGCTGCAAAGATTTTTTTGAAATAAGATGCAACTTTTTAACAGTGAAATAACTCGAACCATCGTACTAAGGCAAGTAGTAAATTCATTGTCACTCGGAGTCTTTGAATTGAGACAGATAGCTTTCTAAAGCATATGATCTGATTTAACCACAAGTTCCTGGACTCAATGATCACTGATGTAGAGAGGAAGAATAATTACCTCCACTGAAGGAATTGCTTGGTGAAATTCTATGGCCGGTGTTAGGCAAGAGCCAAACTAAATGTGATCACAGTGGTCCCTGCAGGCCTTTAAATTTATGCAGTCATGAATAATGTGATAGTTGCTCTCTATAGCAACAAGCTCTTTCAAGTACATACAGTAGGAAAGGGTCAAGAAAAATTGAGGTTAGTTCAGGTATCCCATTTTTGTCAATGGAAGCTCTTACTTTGAAACAGTTAATTGTACAATGGTAAGCAGCTATTTAGGAATTATATTCTTGGATGTACTTTATTTAGTCCTGTCAGTATATACTCTTCTTTTCCTCAGGCAAGATTTTCTGCTAGATCTGCACTCTTCTTTGTAATGAAAGTTCAATGGAATGGATGTGGTAGCCTCTTTGAGCCAGTACAAAGTTCCATTTTCTGATTCTCCTCTTGTCCTATACATAAAGGATATGGCCCTATCACCTTAAGCTACCTTAGATGAGCATTTAATGTGGCATGAAATGCAGAGATTCAGAAACACAGAAGCAGAAGGAATGTTTCCTACAATCATATGGCAGAAAACCATGTTGCACCACTGATTTAGAGAATGAAAATGTATGTTGTTCCATGACCCATCCTAAATAACTCCCTTTACTATTAAAAACTGAATTCTTACCAGGAGAAAACGGGCACATTTCAAAAGGCATAAGGCAAATACAGATGTTACCAACCAACTGTAGTTTAAAAGTAAAATAATACAGTCATATTTAATTGAACTCCATAGGTACCAGTGAGCACTTGATACTTCATTTGCTAAATAAAGTCTCCCCTAGTTGTACTGATCCTGCAAGGAACTGGAAAAATCCCTGCCTTTTATTTATTTAAGGTCAGATTTTACACCCTTACTTACATTGAGTAGAACCTTACTCTGCAAATAGCCCCAGATGAAGTAAGCGTGATTACTCAAGAAGTAAGGTACTACCAGGCATGAACAAGTGTGACATAGTTTAGGCCTTGATGATTAGTTATAATACTGCACTAAAACAAATAAATAAAACCATAACTACAGTGCTGGTGAAGACTGACAGAACTGGACAACTGAAGTGGTCCACAAAACAGGTGTATAAAATAACATACTATCAAAAGTCTTCAAAGGGACAAAATTACTGCATGTATCCTCTCACAGGGTTGGGGGTGCCATACAGATTAGTGAGGGGTAGTGTCACATGCTGCCCTACAACAGTGGGTGCCTTACAATGCTTTGAGATACTCACAGCCAGCGTGCAAGTCACACCCTGAATGTGCTAGAAAGCCCTGGTTCCAACAACTCTGACAGCCTGTCTACAGCCTCACTCTGGCTTCTACCAGCCTTGGTTACAACCAGCAAGTTGACCCCAGCACACTCCTAGTCCTGCATTTCCCCCAAAACTGTGTTCTGCAATGTCCAGCCTTCCTTGGGATTATTAAGGGAAATAATGAAGTTTGTTGCTTCTTTAAAGAAACAAAAGCACATTACAATTTACTAATTTAATTGGGAAAAAGACACCCTTCCTTTAAATAAATACAGCACTGAGTGGGTTTATAGAAAAATAATCAAAGAAGCTTATTAAAAACAGGACAGAGGATAAGTGATGCGAAATAAAAGAAATAAAAGTAGAGCAAGCAAATAAGTGAAAATGCATCTAAAAAGTCTACAACTTAATGTAGTAAGATGCAGGCTTATCCAAGATGGTTTTCCCACCTTCCTTTTCCCTAGTCATAGCTGACTTTCCTTCAGTCAAAACCTCCACCAAAGTACAAGATTGGCTTCCCTTGACTTTACAGGTAAAAGATCTTCCCCTAAGCACATTTCTCACCTATATTTAGTTCTCAGATATGTCAGCCTGTCCTCCCCCTCGCCCCGGTGAAGGACCAGTCTTTTTCACCTCATGCTATTCTTCCTGTCCTGTGGCTTTTCCTCTGTCCTTCCGATTTCTGTGTAAATAGGGTATCCACAGGTTTTGGTCAAGTCTTGCTTAATTTCTTGGAGACCGGTACATAGCTCTGATGTTCCCTCATGTCTAGGGGACACCTTGTTCCCCCCTTTCTAAAGTCACAGACTGTAAAATCTAATGAGTATCCAGAATTCCTTCAAGAATATTAAATTTACATTTCACCATGATATTCATCATCAGTGTGATCACATGCTTTTATAAAAGACCAGATGCACTTTTGTAAACAGTATGATTGTATATAATCAGTTGATTCAATTACTTATCCTTTGGAGTTCAGAACTCCTATCTTTATAGACCAGATAAAGTTTCTCTTCCACCGTGGTGGAAGCTGTCTCCTTCCCTGCTTGTTAGGTAAACCACCTCCCCTGACATGTCTGGCTTAAACACATCATTCCTGCATATATCCATAGCTCTGAATACAGACCACCTACATCCCTCCATCAGGCAAGAATATTAAGGATTAGAACATTATTAGCTTTCCAGTAACATATTACATGTCACCTTTTAGATACGGATTATAATCACAGGAGTTGAGATACACTGAATTGGGCAAGCAATTTGAAACTCATTACCTGATACCAACCAGCCCCATACCCTCTGGCAGTGGGATGCTCCTAGCATTGCATCCTTCTCTTTACAAAGTTGCATGAGGGTTAGCCCCTGGCTAGTCCATAGGCAGTAGGTCAAAGTTGTCTTTAGCGGACAGGACATCTGCCACCATATTTTTTACCCTTTTATACAGAAGAAACCTATTTTTATCACCCTTGTCTGTTTCGAACAAGGGTTGGCAACCTTCAGCCTGGGTAATCCGCTGGCGGGCTAAGAGACATTTTGTTTACACTGACCATCTGTAGGCACAGCCCCCTCGCAACTCCCAGTGGCTGTGGTTCACTGTTCCTGGCCAATGGGAGCTGTGGGAAGCTGCGTAGGTGACAGGGATACAGTTCCAAAACATAGTATCAGCAAGTGCCCATAATTCCACCTATAGAGCTGTTACACACATTTCACAGTGACATTAATGACCAGTGTGTGAGGTGTAGTGAGGATGTCAGGCCTGACAGGAGTTGCTGACCCACAGTAGTGAACCACAAATGGTTATCCCACATTCCTACTCCATTCTACTATCATGCCCCAACCCAGGTCTGGAAAGAACACTTGTAAGACTAGAGGTTAATTCATTTCTGGTCTGTCTGTGAATACAAATGAGGTGCCGATTACAATATTGGTTTTAATGAAGGTGGACAACCACCCACGAGGAACCGGTGCAAACTAATTTCATTTAGGCCACCACAGAACAACCCATCTTAATAACTATGGACCTGGAAATTATTCAAACCACTAGAAAGAGCTCATCAGCTGTCATCCCAATGAAACAATGGAACTGAAATCCAATCACTATTAAAATGGACCCAAAGAAATTAAATATGGACAACACATTGTACTAATCAGAAACTTTATATTTTCTGTTCCAAAGATGACCTTTAATGGCCTACTTCTGACCACTTAATTTAATGTGAAGTTTTTACAGATAACCTTGAAAAACTAAAAAGCTAACTAATTTTCAAGTTAACTACATTATCACAGACCGCAGAAAAATATAGGTCAAAATACATTTACATCATTGACAAGTTATGTCAAGTTTTACCCTGATGTAATTCAAAATGTCTAAGATATCTGTGGCCATAAGAGCTATCCTATGCCAAAAGTGTGACTAAAATGTGTTTAAACAAGGTACGTCATGAGGAGTGGATAAACAGGTTTTTTTTTTTTTCAGACAAAGGAATACACTTCTGCCTGCTTAAATGTGTCTCCCATGTAAATTAAGCACGGTGCACCCAACAATAAAGAAAAGTATGCCCAGTGAACAAACATCAGGAGAACAAGTGGGGAAAAATAATTCACTTAATCTCAGTGGTAGATAGAGACTGCTCCTCCCACAGAAGACTTCTTGCCTCTAAAAACAGATTTAATGAACTTTGAGAGAGCTACTTTTCAAAAGTCTGCTTTGACTGTAGAGAGACAAAGAACCTTTAGTGTATGTTATTCTTCACCTGAAGAGACAGGGAGAACCAGCACTTTGGACTCTGTGGGATCTGGACTAAGAGTTAGCCCCATTTCTAGAAAAGAAAGAGTGGTGAGGAAATTACCTGGAACAAAGAAAGTAGCTTGTTAAGTTGGGTCTTAGCCATTAGAAGGTGTATTTTTACTGTTGTTTGTAATCATTTCTGTCTTGATCCCTTATAGCTGAACTCACTTAAAACATCTCTCAAATACATTTGTTTTACTTTTTACCTAAATCGACTAGGGATGTCATCATGTAGACAACTACACAATTAACCGATAAACCTGGGCTTATCGGTTAATGTTGTCAACTACACACATCAGATCCCCCCCCCCCACACACACACACGGGGGCTGCTACCACCCTGCGTTATTGCCTCTATCAGAGGCAGCAGCATGAGGTGGCAGGCAGCAGGTTTGCACCAGAAGCTGGTTTTTCAACTGGCTCCCCTCGCTGACTGTCTCCCTCATGCCACTGACTGCCAGCCCTGCCTCCGGGGACTATCCAATAGTCATGTAACTGCTAAGATTTCATGCGGTTACATGACTATTCAATCACACAATATCTAACAGCCCTAAAGCCAACCCAGTGCTTTGACTGTAGTGATTGTTAATGCCAGTCAAGATAACAAGCTATTGTTTCTGTCTCTTTAAAGGATCAGCAAAATTCATATTTTCTGTGTATGTACAGTCATCGGGGCTCTACATTACATGGAGGTGTCTCTGAAGCACCAGGGAGCTGGAGTTTACTGATTGTTACTTGCTAGGCAAGTTCTGACCTGACAGACGCCTGAGAAGATTGCTGGCAAGGCAGAAAGGTTGGTGTGTTAAGGAATAGTCACACACAGCTGAAGCACAGTGAGGTAACACAGAGCCTCACAGCTTAGTGTGCACCCAACAGTTGATCACATCATCCCACCACGTCAAGCTAGCTTGACGAAACGCTGAGACACCAGTATTGTTCTAAGCAACTTTTTACTCTACTAGATAAGCATCTCACATGCACTGCCATTAGAGCACATCAGAAAATGACTTTTTACTTCGAATAAAGCACTAATCTGGTCTCCACAACAACAAACAGAAAGGTGAATCACTGAGTCAGGGAGATAAAGATCCAGAAAGGACTTAGTCCAACCTTGCACAACGAGATGTAAAATGGATGATGGGAAGCAAAGAAAAATAAATCTTTTTTAATCCATCACCTATAATGCAATGCTGTAGGGGTGGGAATTAACTGCATTTTTGTACCATAGACAAATGCTGTTGCTTTCCTCTTTCTTGGATATTCAACCCTAATAGTTACTTAGTACATTTGCAAGTAAAGAAAAACTACATTTGTCAGATCTACTAATTTTCCTCTACTGTACTTTAAAAAATGAATATTACACAAACTGTTATGGCAAAGAACATTAACATAAGTGTCTCTACAGGTATTGTGGATTTCATCTCCTTTTCAACAGAATAGGAATACTAAGCTCAGCATTCTTGGAAAATGCAAACTCAGATAACAATATTCTGCCCTACTTAAATGTCACTCCCATGATTACTGTTGAAAAGTAATACACTGCTTAGATCACTAGATCAAAATAAAATATATTCATTCTCCCTTAATTACCAGGATTAAATCTAGAGACACAAGGCGGGTGAAGTAATATCTTTTACTGGACCAACATCTGTTGTTGAGAAAGATGGAAATACAAGATGAAACAGACCAATCAGCATAAATAGTTAGCATATGTTAATTTAAGGGACGATCCAAGGTGAATTATCTTGTACTTTGCTGTAGCACTCTAATACCTTCCTCAGACCTGAAGAGCTCTGCAGCTTCAAAAGTTTGTCCCTCACATCAACAGAATCTGGTCCAATAAAAGATATTACTTCACCCACATAGTGTCTCTAATATCTTCAAACCAAGACAGCTACAATATACTGTATGTCTAAGCGGGTTTGTCCCAGCCCTTCATACTCAATGGTTGGTATTTTTAAAGCAACACGTGACTGAAGTCAAACATATGCTTTAGCATTTGCAGGACAAAGGCCTAAAGAGAGACAAAAAGATAACGAGGCAAGTCCTAAGGTCCTTTCACAGAGTGCTATTAAAGTCAACAGTATTGTCAATGGAACATTGGAAAGTCCTATGGAGAAAATAGTATGTCATCAGATAATGATTTTGTCATAGTGCATATGCACAAAGAAAATGAAGTGAGGTTGCACAGACAATCTTACTTCTAGTATTTCCTAACCTTGAGTGTTTGACTTTGCAAGCACAATGCCTTTTATTTTTGTAATTACACACACACACACACACACACACACACACACACACACACAAAGAGTCTATACAGAATATTTATTTGCATATCTCTATTTATTTATTTATAAGAATATTCTACAAATATGGAATGTATGACAACCAGATTTTCTCAAAGCTCTTTGGTACATTTATTATAAGAATGATTCCTCACTTCAGGTATCTTAGTGACATAGTATATTCTTTTTCCAATTTCAATATCTGGAAAAAAACCATGTTTTATACCATACTTGATAACAAAGTTAGTCTCTTTTTTTATACTGTCCAGAAAAAAAAAGACCAAGGACAAATATTTGTGCAGGGCTTTTAAAAGGACTTTGCTTCTTCTTGTAATCCCCATGTGTAGTCTGAGCACTTTATTCTAGTATTATGAATGTAATTTAACTCTGTTTGTAGCACACAAAGGTTTGCCATGAGAATCCTAACATCAGTAGAGTTCCTTTATGCATAATATGTACATAATCATTTTAAGTCCATGCACTTTTCAGTTTAGTTCCTTGGGCATATATGTGTCTTTATTTTTCTAAGCATTTATTGGTTAGCCATTTTGGTAATTAAGTTGTCTGACTGCCATAATTTGCAGCGCTGGCCCTTAGGAGGCATTGATTTTGCTCCATCCCCTCCTGTCTCCACGGAAACCTCTTGCCTCTGATTTATAAGCTGGTACTTTAATAGGTTCCATTGCTGCACAACCAGTTTTAGATCCAGCAGTACACGATAATACTCAAAAGTACTTCTGGAGAAGTAATAAATGCAAGATTGGACTTCTACAGAAAAACAAACCCTCAACATTTAGTTAGCAAGAGAGAAATATATCGATATTCATATGAACAGTGTTGATGTGATTCTCCAACTTATCAGTGGTGGGGTGATGATGAAGCATGTGCCATTAGACCAAAAGTCATGCAATTAAAATAGTAAATTATCAAAGCACTTGTTTGTCTAACTTGCCCATCTGTGCAAGATCTACCCTGTATAATGATCAGGTTGTATCTTGAACAAGGCAAAAAACAAAACTAAGTCCTTATCTGAGTGGTTTCATTCTGCAGTCTTTAAAGCATTTTTGTCATTACTGCATTTCCATTATTAGCAATAAAGGTTATATGTAATATTTATAACAAACGTCTACTTCTAACAATTGATGGAGCAACTTAAGTGGTAATGCAGTTGAAAATTATGCACAAACTGTTAGCTACAAATGACTTTTCTTTAATATTAAATTTAAAAAATTCAAAAAAGTTGTAACTTTTAAACTGAGAAAAAATATTCTTTTAACAGTGTTTTAACCTGGGTTGGTGTAGCCAGACATGAACCCCATCTTGTTCCCCCCCCCCCCCCCCGAGAGCAAGAGAAAGGCAGTCAGCCTTTGATGCCCTGGGAATGCAGGTGTGCGGCTTGTCCCTGACTCTAATAAACAGAAACCAGACAGTAAATGGGCTAGCTGACGACCCAGGGCCTCCTGCTGCCCTGATGGCTAGCACCAGTTATTGACACACCTACACTGTCCCAGGAGAGGAATCTTCGCCCATCACATACTAGAGTGCCCATTGTCTGCAGTTTCCCAGGTGTGAATTATGCTTTGCACCCTTCCGTGGGAAACTTGGCATTCAAAGCCATTTTTCCTAATTGGCCACTTGAGACCAGGAAGAAGCCTACGTGACCCAAGGGGTATAAAGAGGGGTTTAGTAGCCCACCCCATTTGAGCTCCAATCTATACCTGCTGGCAGGTATATGTTGTCTCCCGAGGTCTGTGGGACGCCCAGCCTCGCCCTACTTCTTCCCGAGGGATTGAGAGAAAGACGCTGGCCACGCCAAGTCTGGAACGCAGGGGTGAGAATTATACCTGCAATGTGTTTCTTATGTGTACACTTTAATTTAGTTACTCTATTATAAGTTTCTCTAATCAACCTGTTTCACTTCTATTGTAAACAAGAAAATAAGATTGTGCCCTCATTCACTTTATAAGTTTAAATATATATATTGAACCAAGTTTTCTTTCTTCTTTCTTTTCTTTCTCCTACAAATAAGCAAGTGTGGTTTGAGTTTCTGACTTGAACCTGTGCTGCTGTACCTGAACCGAACACAAACAAAAGAACTCCAGCTGGTCATAAGGGACAGTTATAGGGAGAGCTTGAGCGTTGGATCGTGTCGCTTCCAGGGGACAGATCCGTTGGGGCACCTCTCAGCCTCCCCAGGCTGCCCACTGCGACGGGACTTTGTGTCCTAGCAGTCAAAGTCTGAGGTGTAAAGCTCTCCCTGTTAAACTCTGGGCGTCTGTCAGCCTGTTGGCTGCCCACTGCAAAGGATCCCGATCCTAGCAGTAAAGACACGGACGTTAAACTCTTTGGGGCACCCGTCAACCTCCTCCAGGTTGCCCACTGCTAAGGGACCCCACTCCTAGCAGTTAAAGTCTCGGGTGTATAGCTCACACACACCACTCACTGCCCTGACCACCGGCTGACAGTTGGGCAAAAGGGCCTCTGTGGGCCGGATTTGGCCTGCCAAGCGGGTAGATCCAGCCTGAAGAGACCCTGCCGCTCCCCCACCCCCAGGCCAATTAGGGCCTGGGGGCGGAGGGAGCACGCAAAGTTTCCTCCGCCCTGCAAGGAACACATGGCACTTTGAAGCACCAGGCGCTCCTGATAGAGGGGAGAAAACTTCGCAGGCTCTCCCACCCCCAGGTCCTGATTGGCCTGAGGACGGGGAAGCATGGGAAGTCTCCTTCCTAGCCAGGGGCATGGGCACCTAGGGGAAAGGGGAGGGCAGGCGGGCAAAGGCGCTCCCTCACCCCCAGACCAGTCATGGTCTGGGGAACCCGGAAGCATCCTGGCTCCACCCCTTCTGCTCAAGGCCCCCACTCCTTCCAGTGTGGCCCCGGGGCCACTTCAGAAATTTTTGAAGTGGTCCCGGGCAAAAAATTATTGTCCACTCCAATTTAACGGCACACATTTAATTTCTTTTTAAATCCAAAATATTTTAATCTGGACTCATAGATAATAAAGTAGAGTACCAAATCTCTACAAGAGTCAATTCTAATACATGAGCTATTTAATTTGCCAACATAGGTCTACTAAGATGCAACAGATAATTCTGTTTTAAATATGTAAAATAGGTCTAATTTAAAAACTCAGTGTGCACATGCAAAATTTCAAGGTAAAATCTTTAAGAACAAATCATCTTCAAAAACAAAGTCAAATGCTTTTAATTTCTATTAAGAGTTATGTTAATAAATAAATAAATAACCAATGGAAAAAAATCTTAAATGTGCAAAATATGCTGAAACCAGTTTTTTGGCCCCAAATGTTGACAAATCATGAGTCAGCCCCTCCAAACACATGAATTTTATAAGAATGTTTCTTACTGTGCAAACACAAAATAAGAAAAATTCATTTTCAAAAAGAGTTTACAATCTAAAACCACAGGAGACACAAAGAGTTTAAGGGAAATAGGAACAGAGGTGTGAAATGATTTGCTCAAGGTCATATTGAAAGTCTGTGGCAGAAGGAGATGCAGGACCCAATCTCCTGAATCCGAGATCAGAGCCGTGTACAACACTGCCTTTCCAATTATTATATAAGTTATCTGACTAGCCCATGAACATGCATAGTTTCATTAAAAGGACATAGTCAAAAGGTATAGAGAAAAATGTGGAGCAAAAGAAATTCAGAAGAACTGTAACAAAAATATTACCATGGATTATTTTTAGAAAAATAAAATGCTGTACTCCAGCATTTTCAGAAGCTCTGGCACTCTTGAATGTAACCAAGAGAGGTGTTTTGGTTTTGGTTTTTTTGGTCACCCATACCTCAGTAAGATGTAGAGTAGAACTTCAGAGTTATGAAAACCTCAGGATTGGAAGTGGTTTGTAACTCTGAAATGTTCGTACCTTGGAACAAAACATGGCTCTTTTAAAAGTTTACAAGTGAACACTGACTTAATATAGCTTTGAAACTTTACTATACAGAAGACAAGTGCTTTTAACCTTCTTAATTTAAATAAAATAAACACAGACTAGTTGACTAGTCAGTTCATAACTGTGGTATTTGTAACTCTGAGGTTCTACTGTACTTTATTTTATAAAGTATAATATGCTCTTCAGTATGTGCATCTCCTGTTGGAATTCTTCATATAGAACTGCAGTTCTATGGCACATGGAGTACAAAGCCAATACCTAGTTTAATTATACAGCAATAATCCGTGTATCCCAAAATGTTTTTACTTTAAAAAAGTCGCGTACCGGAAGTACAATGATTTGTGTAAATTTGGCAGGCCATTATGTGTTCAGTAACTGTTTATGGGCTGCTTTGGACAGGAGAACCTATTGATGATGTTCTAGAAGTATAAATCTTACATATGTTTATTTTACACTTGTCTATCTAAACACTGGCTAACTCCTTTTACTCTTTGCATCTTTAAGATATTATTTTGAAAACTGTGCTTTGCATGGTGCTTGTCCCCAGCTGTATTAGATTCTGGCTTTTGTTTCTCTTTAGAGAAAGAGAAATCGAAAATGCTGACAACTTTGCTTTCTTAATTGCAAAGCCAGCACAGCAGCAGGTGAGTACTAATTAAAGTTGCAGCTAACTGGCACATGAATTTTCAAAACTGCTGTTTAAAATGATGCAGATGTACACAATACAATTTACCATTTTGTTCCCCATTTTACAGTTTTGGCATGAATACTTGCTGTTCAGTGAATTACAACAGTATTGCGACTACATGTTGATCATGCTTGGTGGATATAGGTGATTTCACTGTTAGGTGCATGCTTTACATGTATGCTAATGACTGAAACAAACATCAATTGCGTGGATAAGAGGAGCCCAAAATACTAAACACAGAGGTATTTTGGTAGCACTTGACTTGGTGAGAGGTTCATTGAACAGCATGTTTTCCGTTTCCCCTCCAATCCCCATATGGGGAAATATTCACTGTTTTCCTGAATTCTTTCTAGTGGATGACTCTGAATACAGATGTGAATCTATCAGGATGGGGGCACCTCTTTTGGTAAGGCATCTTACTCAAGATGTATAATTCACAAAGGAGAAGCAATCAATCAGCTGTCGCAAAATGGTTGAATACAATTTCCCCTCTCCACTTGCAACACAAATGTCTGAGTGTAGCTGGACAGCGAGACCACAATGACACTGCCAAGGAGAGATGAAATCCAACGATATCACCCAACATGTGATGTTCTCTTAGGGGACAAACACCTAAGTCATCGGTCGGTCATTTGCCTGGCAGGGGACCAATAAAACAGCAATGATTGGTTCAGTAAGTGACATGTGGCTGAAAAAGGTAGATCAAAAAATAATCCCATGACCCCTACGATCAATAGAAAGACAGAGACATACTTCAATAAGTTTAGAGAAATGGGCCTAGGGAACAGATTCACTTCCCTCAAGTGAAACTTAAACCAG
Source organism: Pelochelys cantorii (assembly GCA_032595735.1). NCBI lineage: Eukaryota > Metazoa > Chordata > Testudines > Trionychidae > Pelochelys > Pelochelys cantorii. The sequence continues at coordinate 100,513,153 of CM064328.1, forward strand.
GCATATGTACTGCAACCGCCGCGAATGGTGAGCAAGATAATACTAAAAATAGCCTGAAGTTTTCCATGATTCTCTCTCATCACTCTGGACTAGGGCCCAACTCAAAGCCTGTTTTGTCAGTGACAGTCCATTGACTGCAATAGGCTTTGGATCAGGTCCTAGATGAAACGACACTGGCATAGGCACCAACTTTGTGGGTGCTCTGGGGCAGGGGCACCCACTGGTAAAAATTAATGGATGCTCAGCACCCACTACAGCCAAGCTCCTCCCCACGCTTCTTGTTCGTTGATAGCCTTGCTGATCAACTCCTCCCATGCCCTCTGAGTGCTTCGGGAGCACTGCAAACAGCTGATTCTAAGCATTCTGGATGCTCCAGGAAGGAGGGGGGACAGGGCACACTCGGGGAAGAAGTGAGCAGGAGCTTGGAGGGCAAAGAAGCGGCAGGGCCTGAGGTAAAGGGGGTGGGTCAAGCATCCCCTGGATAGAGGGGAAGTTGGTACCTATGGACACTGGTATCTGGTCCTGGTGAATTAAGTGGTGGAGACTCTAAACAAGTTCTTATTTTGATTGAGCTGCTTATACAAGATCCAGTCTTCCTCAATGATCTGTCTTGCTTATGATTTGGCTTGAGAGAGAGGGCAAACATCAGAAAGAACTGCCTTTCAGTCAAGGTCACATGCAATACACTGACTATCACCACATGATTTTGCTGATTTAAAAAAAAAAAAAAAAGGATAAATGTTTGCGGATAGCTTTTTTGCACAGTTATATATTATCTTGTGATGCAACTAACACAGCTGGGACCTTGCAGTATAACATCACTGAAAAATTACCATGTTAGGAAAAATTCAAAGGGAAACTACAATATTCCTGGTTCTTGCTGAGAACTAAATAAGATGTGGTTGATATAGTTGAAGGGATTGATTACAGCTGTCACAGTAAAATAGAAAATTGGAGACCTCCCCCACTTGTGATAAATAGTGGACTGCAAACATAACACATCAAGATCCTAAATGACAAGAATTTTTGTACCCCCTCATACTGCAGGTTAATATTTTTATCTGGGGAAGATCAAGACAGACCAGTGAAGAAAAATGGTAGCTTTTAAGAACATAAAATACATTTTATAAATATCTGCTGACAATTAAATGTGTTGTACATAAAGGATAGAAACATTATGTAAAATGAGCAATTCTTGGGGTATTGACCAGCTTTGTATGTAGAACATTAAGCACAATAGGTCCTGATCCCTGTTTATGGCCTCTAGATGCAACTACATGGTGATGACAATGAAGATAATGATGAAGAATTGTTGATAAGGAAAACATTAACACTACGTCTAACTGAGGAAAAGGACTAAAAGCAAACAAGAATACGTGACTGAGCTGTAAGTAACAGTGAAAAAGAATTTTGGATGTTTGTCTCAAAGATATTGAAAATAGTTTTTAAAAACTGCTGGATATCATAGGAATAGAATTTAATTGGTTAACATAAAAAGTAAATTTTAAAAAAATCCTATATATTACCAACACTCTAAGGCTTTAATTTTAGAAGTGCAAACAGAGTGCTGCAGCAGCAGTGCTTTAAATTGAAAGCGTGGCCATGGCAAGAGTGCTGAGAGCTATCCCAGCACTCTAGGCAAACCACCTCCTCCAGGGTAGTAGCTAACAGTCCTGGGAGTCTGTTTACCCTGGTGCTTTTCGGCATTGTAACTTGTTGCACTCTGGAGAATGGGGGGAGTTCACACCCTGAGCCAGAAGGTTGCAGCACAGTCAGGTGGCAGCACAGACAGTGTACAAAACTACTTTTAATGAACATCATCAACCTAAATCATCTGAGAGCTTGTAAACTTGATAATATAGTAGCATACATTCTGGTACACTAGACATGAACTAAAATTATTAAATATTACTCAGCTGGCATGAGTCAGCTGGCATGACCCCACACAGACATATGAGCAAATACACTCTAATGATGTTTGATATACAGACATGGAGCCTTGAAATTTAATCAGATCCATGATTGCTTTTAAGTGTGCATAATTTAATCTATTAGGATGCAAAAAATGTGGTATCTGTCTCAGTCCTGTCTCTTTTCAAGAAAGTTCACAATCTGTGACCATAAGAATTTAGCATGCCAAGTATCAACTGACTAAATTTTTCTATTCAATGTGGGTAAAGCAGACATATGCTAATCCACCAGCACTCACCAAAAAGCTGAAATTTCCAGCCCTAGGAGCATCATATCAGTGGAAGGAGGCTCTTCTCATCACACAGAGCCAACACCATTCCTCTTCTTGCTAGTAGCTTGGTTGGAGAAAGAGTAGCTTGAATAATTAGAGGAGCCCCTGGGCTATTCTAACATGTTTATAGGGTATGGCTCTGCTTGCAGTGCAACTGATCAGAATTATGTGGCTATCTGTAGCACCTTCTTAAAAATGTGAGAACAGCAAGTAATTAACAAAATAAAATGCCTAAAATAATGACTGACTAATCTGTTAGCATCAGTAGACTCTCCATCACTGGTGATATTTAAGAGCAGGCTGGATAGCAATAAATCAGAATAAGTTTATATAAGCAAGTCACTAGTTAGTATACATTTTGAAATTCTCTCTTTTTGGGGGGTGGGGGGGTGGAGGGAGTTACAGGCAACCTGGCTTCCTTTGTTGGTAAGATTATAGATCCTAAAATGGTGCACTCTACTTCTTCACTATCCATTGCCCTGTTATTTTGTTCTCTTCCCAAGTTAGGGGCAATGAATTTCTTCAGTGTGAAACTATATGATCCGATCTTGACAGTGCAGTCCATTTTTCCTAAATCTACCACAAATTCACAGTTACATGGAAGAAATTAAAAGAATGGTCTTAAAGCAGGTCTAATTTTAACTTTACCAATCTACTTTGTTTAGATTCACAGCCCTTCCCTCTTATAAGCTCTCCAGGCATTGGAATTTAAAGATTTTACTTGCAGAGAGCAGGATTCTGATAATGTGCTATTACACCGGCTCACAAGAATAGAACAAGCATAGTGGAGGATAGCATGAGGAGGATAACTGTATTTGGAAAGAAACCTAGTGCACTTTGGATTAGAAGCATGAGAGTCAGCCCAACTGAGAAAGCGATTTTGATAGTGTTCCAATTTTCTTTTTGGGGAACCAGGTGACTTTTCAGGAAGGATGATAGTTACGTTATGCTTCAGTGAATGATTCAAAGTCTGTTTCTTAATGGTTCCATTCTAGAACAATAACTCAGGAGCACAGAATGGCCACACTGGGTCAGATTAGGGATGCCAGTGATTAACCGGGGCTTGTGTATCTTACTAGGTGATGCTTACTGGTTACCTGTAAACCAGTGACCTGGCTAGCCCAGCCAGCTCCCCACCCATGGTCCAAGCAGTTTCCCGCCCACCCACAGCATGGTGGGACCAGCCCGAGCAGCTCCCCACCCACCTCCAGACAGAGCAGCTCTCCATCCATAGCAGGGGGAGAGCCACTCCAACCTGGCCCCCGCTCACCCCCATTTAAGAGGTTCACTATAATGTTTAACGTGTTAGCTGATTAAACAGAATTTTACATCCCTAGGTTAGATCAGCGGTCCATCTAGCAGCCCTCTATCATGTCTCCCACAGTGGCAAGTACCAGAGCTTCAGGGGGCTGGATACCAAAGAGAAAAATTTGGAGAGAGCCACCCAGTTTTAGGCGCCTGTATACAAATGCAAGGAGTATGGGTAATAAGCAGGAAGAACTTGAAGTGCTAATAAACAAACACAACTAGTACATCGTTGGTATCACAGAGTTTTGGTGAGATAACACACACAATTGGAATACTGGTATAGAAGGGTACATCTTACTCAGGAAGGATAGGCGGGAAAACAGGGAGGAGGTGTTGCCATATATATATAGAATGTATACACTTGGACTGAGGTAGAGATGGACATAGGAGACAGATTTGTTGAGAGTCTCTGGGTTAGGTTAAAAGGGGTAAAAAACAAGGGTGGTGTCATGCTAGGAGTCTACTACAGACAACCTACCCAGGCAGAAGAGGTGGATGAGGCTTTTTTTTTTTTAAAACAACTAACAAAATCATCCAAAGTGCAGAATTTGGGGGTGATGGAGGACTTCAACTATCCAGACATAAATTGGGAAACTAACACAGCAAGGCACAGATTATCCAATAAGTTTTTAGACTACATTGGAGACAATTTTTTATTTCAGAAGGTTGAGAAAGCTACTAGATTTGATTTTAACGATTAGGGAGGAACTCGTTGAGAATCTGAAAGTGGAAGGCAGCTTGGGTGAAAGTGATCATGAAATCAGAGCTCATGATTCTAAAGAATGGTAAAAGGGAGAACAGCAAAACAGAGACAATGGATTTCAGGAAGGCAGATTTTAGTCAGTTCAGAAAGATGGTAGGTAAGGTCCCATGGGAAGCAAGACTAAGAGGAAAAACATCTGAAGAGAGATGGCAGTTTTTCAAAGGGACATTATTAAGGACCCAAAAGCAAACTATTCCGCTGTGTAGGAAAGATAGAAAGTACAGCAAAAGACTGCCTTGGCTTAACCAGGAGACCTTGCATGATCTAAAAATAAAAAAGAAGTCATATAAAAAGTGAAAACTAGGTCAAATTACAAAGGATGAATATAAGCAAACAATATGGGTATGCAGGGCAAGATTAGAAAGGTAAAGGCACAAAACGAGCTCAAGCTAGCTAGAGACATAAAGGGTAACAAGATGACATTCAATAAATATATTAGAAGCAAGAGGAAGAACAAGGACAGGGTAGGCCCATTGCTCAGTAAAGAGGGAGAAACGACAACAGGAAACTTGGAAATGGCAGAAGAGCTTAATGACTTCTTTGTTTCAGACTTCACCAAGAAGTCTGATAATGAAGGAATGCCTAACATAGTGAATGCTAGTGGAAATGGGGTAGGTTTAGAAAATAAAATTTTTAAAAAGAACAAGTTAAAAATTACTTAGAAAAGTTAGATGTCTTCAAGTCTCCAGGACCTGATGCAATGCATCCTAGAATACTCAGGGAGCTGATAGAGGAGATATCTGAGCCCTAAGTTATCATCTTTGAAAAATCATGGAAGTTGGGAGAGATTCCAGAAGACTGGAAAAGGGCAAATATAGTGTCCATCTATAAAAAGGGAAATAAGAACAACCCAGGAAACTACAGACCAGTCAATTTAACTTGTGTGCCAGGAAAGATAATGGAGCAAGTAATTAAGGAATTAATCTGCAAACATCTGGAAGAAAATAAGGTGATAGGTAACAGCCAGCATGGATTTGTAAAGAACAAATCATGTCAAACCAAGCTGATAGTTTTCTTTGATAGGATAACAAGTCTTGTGGATAAGGGAGAATACTTATCCATGTGGAATACTTAGACTTTAGTAAGGCACTTGATACAATCTCACCTGAACTTATAAACTAGGCAAATACAACTTAGATGAAGCTACTATAAGGTGGGTGCAAAACTGGCTGGTAACCGTTCTCAGAGAGTAGTTATTAACAGTTCACAATCCTGCTGGAAAGGCATAACAAGTGGGACTCCACAGGGTCTGTTTTGGGACCTGCTCTGTTCAATATTCATCATCAACAATTTAGATGATGGCATAGAGAGTACAATTATTAAATTTACAGATGATACCAAGCTGGGAGGGATTGCAACTGCTTTGGAGGATAGGGTCATAATTCCAAATGATCTAGACAAACTGGAGAAATGGTCTGAGGTAAATAGGATGAAGTTTAATAAGGAAAAATGCCAAGTACTCCACTTAGAAAGGAACAATCTGTTTCTCACATACAGAATGGGAGGTGATTGTTTAGGAAGGAGTACTGCAGAAAAGGATCTAGAAGTTATAGTGGACCACAAGCTAAATATGAGTCAATAGTGTGATGCTGTTACAAAAAAAGCAAATGTGATTCTGGGATGCATTAACATGAGTGTTGTGAGCAAGATACAAGAAGTCATTCTTCCGCTCTACTCTGTGCTGATTAGGCCTCAGTTGGAGTAGTGTGTCCAGTTCTGGGCACCACATTTTGAGAAAGATGTGGAGAAATTGGAGAAGGTCCAGAGAAGAGCAACAAGAATGATTAAAGGTCTAGAGAACATGAGCTATGAGGGCAAACTGAAAGAATTGGGCTTGTTTAGTTTGGAAAGGAGAACACTGTAAGGGTACGTGATAGTGGTTTTCAAATATCTAAAAGGGTGTCACAAGGAGGAGGGAGAAAAATTGTTCTCTTTGGTCTCTGATGATAGGACAAGAAGCAATGGGCTTCAACTGCAGCAAGGGAGGTTTAGGTTGGACATTAGGAAGAAATTCCTAACTGTCAGGATGATTAAACACTGGAATAAATTGCCTATGGGTGTTGTGGAATCACCATCTCTGGAGATATTTAAGAGCAGGTGAGACAGATATCTATCAGGGATGATCTAGATGGTGCCTGGGCTCGATGACCTCTCAAGGTCCCTTCCAGTTCTAGTATTTTATTATTCCCTTCCCAGTTTCTAGCTCTCAGAGGTTTAGGGTTGTCGATGGGCCATGACTGAACCCAATCCTATGCCTTCTGCCTGAGTGAGGCCCCTCCCCTTCTGTGTCTATTGGAGCCTATCCCCTCCCTGCCACTGTGGCCACTGCTATCCCTTGCCCAGCCATCCACCCCACTGTGGCTGCTGGCCCCTTCGCCAGATAGCATTGCCCCAGAGAGGACTACCAGGTTGCACAGCCCCAGCTTTGCCCAGCTCCGGAGTTCCAGAGAGGAATGCCGGGAGACACGGCCCCAGCCTCCTCCAGTGAGCCAGAGGAATGACAGGCAGCATGGCTCCAGTCTCCCCTGGTCTCAGCATGCCAGAGAGGAGTGCTGGGCAGAGTGGGTTCAGCCTCCCCCAACCTGAGAGAAGAGAGCCAGGTGGTACAGCCCCAGTCTCCAGGCCATACCTAGCACCCCAACTCCTGGTCATGCCCCCCCCCCACACACACACACAGCGCCAAGCTGACAGCCCCAGAGGCCAGAGTAGACAGGCAGCATGGCATGGCCCCTGGACTTCCTGCTCCAGTCTTTGGCATGGGAACAGCAGGCCTGGACTCTGGTGAAGTAGGGATGGGGTCATGTGAGGCAGTTTGGGAAGGCAAAGCCTTCCCCTGCCTATGATACTCTCTACCCATGGGCAATGTTCGCTAACATTCTTCTACCCATGAACAGAATACATTTTGTTATGCGCACCAAGGCATGTGCAGATGTACACCACCCATAGAAACACATGTTGCCAGTTGTAGGTGGTTTGGATACTCTTCTAATCAGTTGGGCAGCATTTGAATCTCTCCTGGGTGAGCACGCAAGAGCTCAGTGTATCGGGAACACTGCCAATCGGGTCATTCCTGACCCTCTTAGCTAATGGCCACCCATGGACCTATTGTCCATGAATTTATCTAATTCTTTTTTGAACTTAGTTATACTGTAGATATTGGTCAGTTATTCACACAAGCTCATTTTGGAATGGTCCAAGATGGAACGCTAGGACTAGTGCTGTAAACTGGCCCTCTCTCCCTGGGAGATGTGTAAACAAAGTTGTAATGAGGAAGAGACAAAAAACTGTAAGCAAATTCAGACAAGTAGCGTGTCCTCCAATAGGCCTCTACAGCATGCAGCATTTTTTAGGTGCTGCTATACTACAACCAAGTGCAATTAAACTATTTAGTTTCCAATTAAATACCTATCCTTCTTTAGAGTAATATTTCAGGCCTCTACCCAGAAGCACTGATGCAGATGCTTAACTTTACATGGGAGTAGCTCTGTTGAAGCCAATGAAATATACATATAAAATAAAACAAATTCAAAAGTCCTTGCAGGACCTAAATTGTTACAGGAAAGCAGTGTTTACAGCGGAAGCTTCGATAAAAAATTAGAACTATTTAACGTGAAGCTTAGATGATCACAATAGTATCATCTAGTCTGGTCTTCTGCATAACACAGGATGCCAGACTTCCCTGAATTAATTGCTGTCACACAGATGAGATGCAGAAAATGAACCAGTTGTGTGATAGTTCTATAAGTGTTACATTGTATGTGGTATATTCCGGTGCTAGTTTAGGCCCTGATTCTCCAAGCACTTTTGAATATGCTTAACTTTGTGCACATGTTCCATTTGCTGCAACAGGGCTATTCGCAAATGTAAAAATAAGCACATGTGCCGGTGCTTGCTGAGTAGTCCTATGTCCAGTGTTATACAGGAGATCCCTGATAAAAGATAACACTGTGATGAGTAGGAATCTCTTGGTAGCTTAGTCACACTGAAAAAGCCCTTAAATCCCAATAAACAAAACCCAGGTAGAGACTGAGAGCTTGTCTACACATAGGGTTGCCAGGTGTCTGGTATTCACCCGGACAGTCCGGTATTTTCAGCTCCTGTCCAGTAAAAAAAATTTAGAGAATACCAGACACCTAAGATGTCCGGTATTTTCTGAAGCAGAGCTGGGGGGGATCGGGGGGTCGGGGGGGCTGGACAGGAGGAGGGGGGTCTGGAGGAAGGGGGGCGGGAAGCAGACCTGGCGGGGGGTGGTGCAGCCACTGGCCGCAGCCAGAGTCCAACAGGCCGCACCCCTGGCAGGCACTCCCTCTAGTTGCTAGTAGAAGCCGGTCCAGGGGGGGCAAGGGGGGAGTGGCTCCCAGCCACTCCCCCCACCCAGCTTCTGCATGCAACCAGAGGCTCCGAGCTGGGAGGCGGGGCCATGATTGGCACTGGGAGCCTCTGGTTGTGGGCAGAAGCCGGGCGGGGGGAGTGGCTGGGAGTCCCAGCCACTGCCCCCCGCCCTGCCCGGCTTTTGCATGCGACCACAGGGCTCCCAGCGCCAATCGCGGCCCTGCCTCCTAGTCGCTCCCCCACCCCCACCAGGATTCCATCCGGCGCCTAGCCAGAAATTCAGAAAATACCGGACATTGCACATGTCCGGTATTTTCCTACGGGACAGAGGGCGCAAATACCCGACTGTCCGGTAGAAAACTGGACACCTGGCAACCCTACCCTACCCCGGCCTTGCCAGGAGCGTGCGGCACTTAGAAGTGCCGTGTGCTCCTAGCAGGGCAGGAGGTGGCTTCACACACTCCCCCATCCCCAGGCCAATCACGATCTGGGGGCAGGGGGGACTTGAGCACAGTTTCCTCCGCCCTACCTAGAGTGCCATGCGCTCCGGGCAGGGCAGGAAGAGACTTTGCGTGTCGTCCCCCGCAGGCCCTGATTGGCTTGGGGTGGGAGAGCACAGGAAGTCTCTTCCCACCGCCAGGGGCACGGGTGCTTAGTGGGAAGGGGGGGGGGGAGGAGGTTGGGGGCTTCCCACCCCCAGAGCAATCATGGTCTGTGGGTGGGGAAGCCTGAGGCATCCTGGCCCCGCCCCTTCCTTTTGAGGCCCTGCCCCGGACACTTAAAAAAAATGATTGCCCACGCCTGGCTTACATGGACCAATCAATTCATATGTGAATGTTCTTTGGAAATCACACCTCTATAGAGTGCATTAACCCATAGCCAAGTCCTCACTTCACAAATACAATACTATATGATACTACTGAACTGGTTATTTTTGTTGTAAAAAGGTTTTTCACTGAAAACATGATTTACTGTAACAGGACAAATATTCACAAGTCATGCCAAGATACCGATGTAAGTAAGTGCTCAGAACTGAACAAGTGAAATGTATTAGTTTTGCTTGTTGTGAACTACCAAACAGCAGTATTGTAAAAAGTAACTGAAGAACACAGGTAAAAATCATTACAATTTTTTAGCAGTCATATGGCAGACTTTACAATGTTTGCAAATGTTTTGTGCCCCTATATCAACATCCTATTTCATGCAACTTTTTAATCCAGAAGAATAAGTAAAGGTTAAAGCAAGGAACACAGGGTTTTGACAAGGTCCTTAAACATTGAAGAACAGCTTTTGGAAGTATCTACTAAATTGTCAAAATGAGTGGAATTCTTCCTGTCAAAAAGTCAGATTGAAAAACTATTTGAGGCAAAAGGACAGATTGATATGAAAAAGGCTACTGAAGTTTAAAAAACAAAAACAAAAAAACTGTAAACATTCAATTATGCATGATTTTAAATACCTATTATTTTTATATAAATAAAATGCTGGTAAAATAAATAATGGCTTTAATGTATAATACAATGTTAATATTTGTATGTAAAAGCATTTTACAGATGAAAAGTATTAGATATATTTAATAAATGCTCAAAATAACTAAAGAATATTACACACCATAATTTAACACATTTTGAATAAAGAGAAAAATCCCCAAACTTTCTCTCTCTCTCCCAGCTGCTTCTGTTGCAGTAATTTCCCCCTCTACATAAAACAAGTACAAGAGGTTCTAAATCTACTCTGCTTAAGAAGGGAGCCCATCAGTTAGCTGTTTTTTTAACTACACTGTGCTTTGTAATGCACCAGGTCTCAAACTTACTGTCTTCTAGCAGGTTGGCGTCTTCCATCCCACTGTCTCCTCTAAACAAAATGTTAGAAAATGATGTTTGTGTTTATATTCCTCTTCTCCTTTCTCACCCTTCTCTCTAAGCCAGGCAAGCTACCGGGAATAACAAGTGAAGACTGATTAATCACCCTAAGTATTGTCTCCTACACAGCTTGAAGGTCAGCCAGGGTAAAAGCAAAGGGTGACAAGACATACAACTCTACACCCCACTGTTTTCAAATAGCCACCTTGTTCACTGAACCAAGCTCAAACCAAAAAAAAGCTCTTTTCAAAATATGCACTCAGGCTCAAATTGAAGGTGGGGGGAAGCCTGGTTGAGACACAGTTGCTAAACCATCAACTCGACATAAGGAGCAGTGAAAGAAACCTCATGTGGGGCCCCTAACAGCAAGCTTGATAGTGTAATAAAAAAAAAGTACACATTTTAGTGCAGGTTTTTAAGGAGTTCTGTCTATACACACAGCAGTTGGTGACTGTGTGATCTGCTCTATCTTTGTGCTTGTTAAAAGCCTCTGCAACAATTCACTGGTTTTATAGTTTGGCTTGTCAAGGAGACGATGACTGGCCACATCTTTTTGTTAGTTATTGGCATGTGTGCTCTGAGCACGTTGCAGGGTCTGAGGCCCGTGATAAAATGAAGTGCAGCAGCAATCCTATTCATAAAACCCATCTGCCACCAAAGTAGTTTCCTATGAGATTACATTTTCAATATGAGATTTCTAAATTTTCCGCAGCAAAACGACATTCCAACCAAACCAAAGCTTTCAGTTGTTCGCAGTTTAATATTTTAAAAAACAAACCTAATTCGACAACTGAATATGGGTGGGGTTTTCAAAAGCACTCAGCAAATGTCTAACTTTGGTTCCCCTGAAGCCAAAAGTATCCATTGATTTCAATGAGAACAGCAGTAAGCCAACTTTGAGCACTTTTGGAAATTTTAACCTATGCCCCTATGTCAGTATAGCTGTGTCCCACAGACATATGGAAAATCCACCCACAAGTGATACAGTTAGATTGACTGAAATCCTGGAGTAGACAGCGTTGTCAATGGGAGGGCTTCTCCCACTGACACCACAACTGCCTCTTAGGGGGATAGAGTATCTACATCAACGAAAGTAGCTCTCCTGTCGATGCAGGAAATTTCTTCAGTAAGTCCCACAGCAGCACAGCCACGCTGCTACAACACAGTAAATGTAGAGAAACCATGTGTACACAACCTTAAAAATGTAAGACTCCTCCCCCACATGGAACTGAGTTCTTCTGTACCACTCTGGGACAAGTGGGGTTAACACTAGGAGACTCTGGCTGTGTACTAAATGACCAAGTTTAAAAATGTGCTTTAAAAAAAATCTGTTGTGGTCGAGTGAGGTTCCTTCCTGGCCATCACGGATTTACAGGAGCCCTCACCATTCGCAGTTTCGGTATCTGCGGCTTTGCATATTCACGGTGTATTGCACCACACTAGCCCAAGCACATGACGCCGCATGATGATGCTTTTCCAGTGTGCTCTAGTAATGGAGCCATACAGTACCAGGACATTTCACTGGGCATATGACACTGACACTTAAACATAGATATAAATATCATGATTCACACTATTGTATTTGGCCACTGCCAGAAACTAGAAGTGGATGGAAGAAGGTGGCTGTTTTGTTTTGGGAACACACACCTCTTGCCCCTAATATTTGTGGATTTCACCATTCGCGGTGATTTCAAGAATGTATCCCACACAAATGGCAAGGGCTTCCTGTAATCAAACCATTAGAGTGTCAGGCCTGTAGGGCCAGACCAGTTTTGTACAGTCCTGTAAAGACTGTCTGTGATTAATTAAAAAAATAGTTATGTTAATGTCTCCTTCCAATCTGCGCTGCAGAGCCAGTATTCAGTGATGCCTTTTATATAATTATTTTAGAAATATAATTGATTGTATTCCTCAACGCCCCATGCTAATAAATAACCTGTCCCTGTGACAGTGCCTTGATTTGCTTTCCATTAGATAATAAAGGAGTTTACAGACTGATTTAGTTTATTTTGCAGTCCCAGCAGCACGAAGCTTTGTTTGCTCCATACTTCTGTGGTCATTACACATTGAAAACTTCCTTTTCCCGCTTACACAGCAGCTCAGTGCTATTACTGTCTGGAACTGAACATCAGGAATTGTCATCCGGGCTCTAAATACGGGCATACAACTAAGAAGGGACACACTCTCCTTGGTGAGGTAGGTACAGTAGTAAAAAGAAAAAACAAAACTAACCTCACCCCACAAAAAGCAGATTCTCTGTCACATCACCGCCTTTTTGAAGATTAAGCATGTCAGCATATGCTGGATTTAAAAATCCATAAAGAACAATCTGCCAATCTGCCACTTAAATGGACCGTGGAAACCAAGTTTCTGAAGCAAAACCAGCATCTTCAAAATGAGCTCTTCTTCGAATGTTCTCCCCTAAATATGTCCAATGATGTGATAATTGGATCTGACTTTGAAGCAGGAATATTTCCAGAATAGCAAACAATTTAATTTATATAGTGCTTCTCTAAGGAGGCAATGAACCAAATGCAAGCTGTTGGTGATAAACTATTTATCTGATATGCCATTTATATTTTCTAATTATTATTTGTAGGCACCGGAGCAAGAAACTTAAAGAACATTGAATCAGGCTTTATAATAAGAATCCTGTGAGACAGAATGTGAGCGCTAGCAACTCTCTAAGGACTTCAGGGACTCAATGAAAAGTCTAGTTTAGTATGCCTTACATTTCTTCCTCTGCTTCCCACATGTAATGAACTTACCAATAACACTGAATTTTTCCCCATCTTGTCATGTCAACAGTATATACATCATCATCATCTCCTCATAGAAAAGAGCCAAATTCATTTTGTAAGAGGCCACAAAAACAAATGAGATGTCCCCTCTCCCCCCATGTCTGGTGACAGAAAAACAGCAGACCAAAATACTAAGATGTCTTCATTTCTCAGCACTCAATTAACATTAGCCTAATGCCAGCTGTAGGTGACAAAGGACTGACACAGCACCAAGAGAAAATAAAGTGAGGAACAGATGTGAATATCTTCATATGCTCCAGTCTTCTGACAGAGACCCAGCATTAAAGAAAAGCTCAATGTCCAGTAAAACTATAACTGAACTGCCATCTTCTTGTGATTGTTCAATTATAAATAATTTTTCTTCAAACTAGACACTCTAATGACAGCACAGATTGTAGGACAATTCTAACAGCCTTTCATAACTGCTATGTTTTCATAAAAGAGAGGGTTATTCTTGCATTTAGTCATACTGGACCAAATTAAACTGCAGTTAAATCCACTGCATTTCACGAGGGACAAAACATACCTGCTTAGTGATAAAAAGCTGCACACAGATTGCAGGGTTTTGTGACTTGTCTTCAATCTCCCAGTCATAATTTGCTTTTGTTTCTTAAATGTATGTTGCTTTATTCTCTACCTTAAAACAAAACACCCAAAAACCACATATGCAGGAAACAAGCTCATTAATTTGTTCTTTCTCCACTAAATGCCAAAAATATTAAATAACTTCCAGTTATCTGAGAACATCAATGCATTGTCACCATCTTTAGAGATACCAAATTAGCATACACAAGAAGCTAGCAGACTTTGATTTCTAAAGGCAAATTATAGCCCCAAAACCACGCCTAACATTATTTACCTACCTATCTCTCTTTACAGACTTTTTTTAAAATCACATTTAAAATTCTGCCCTCAGCTAGGTACTTGCTGAAGTGTTCACAGGATTGGTGATTAAAGAATTTGGCCTTCATCTCTATTTCTCCTCGTTTCATATGCTAAAAGGTCTGAGAACTTGCTTGCTACTGACTTCCACACTCACATTCTCTCAAAATAGTTTACAGGTTAACACATCAAATATAAAAGTCTCAGAGGGGTAGTCATGTTCGTCTGTAACTGGAAAAAAAATGAACACACAATGAATGGTCCTAAAGCACCTTGGAGCCTAACAAAAAATGTAGATGGTATCATGAGTTTTCATGAGCACAAGTCACTTCTTCAGATCTGAAGAAGTGGATTGTAACTGCAAAAGCTCGGTATACTATCTACATTTTTCTTAGATATAAATGTTAGACGTAAACATAGTTCACTGATTTTTGCAGAGAAATGAAACATTCACTTCAACGCAGTAGCTGTCCATATAAGCACTGCACATTACATTTTATTAGAAAAAAGAATAATTATAGCCAAGACCTCACACTTACCCTGTATTTTTAATATCTATTAGAGTCAGCAGTGCCTTCCCAAGACGTCAATACTGGGTAAAGGCACAAATTGTTATGTGGGATTTTAACCCACGATGGCCATCTAGTTCAAAGAGCTTATACTAGACTTGGATGTCCCTTCTTTTTTTCCTTACATATTCAGACGTGAAAAATAACTGTGGATGGTCTCAAGTGTTTTTTTCAGCTTCTTGCATTAAAAATATTACTTAAGAAAGTCAAAGTGATATACTCTCTTAACCCTTTGTGTTCACTGGTGTCTTTTGAGGTCTTTAAAAAGCTGAAATTGTCTAACTTACTGAAAGTAGATCACATGCCTGAGTAGCAGTTATTTGCTAATTATTTCCACCACTGCTACAAAAACAAAACAAGAAACCCTAGTCATTAGGCCAGTGGTTCTGAAACTGTGGTTCACGGCCTTGCTGCCTTGCAGGTGGGCCAGGGTTCAAGCTCAGCCCTCCTCCAACCCCTGCAGCGAGGAGCCCATGCTAGTGCTCCAGCCTCATCTTCCAACCCCCTCTCCGCAAGGCTGGAGCACCAGCTTCCTGCTGGAAAGGTGGAGGGAGGAAGAAAGCCCTGAACCTTACTGCTGGATCGGGTTCATGGGGAAAGTAAGTGGCTCCATGCACTGCTGCTCTCCCTCCCCCTCAGCTGGGGGAATTGCAGCACATGGACATGCTGCCTGGAGGTTTTCCCCACTGCTCCCATTGGCTGTAATTTGCAGCCAATGGGAACAGAGGGAGGCCATGCCTGGGACACTGTGCCTGGGGACTGCATGGGGGAGGGGTGCGAAGCCAGGTAAGCACATCCTTCCCCCCATTCAATCATATTGGTTTTCTTGTTTCTATCGTTGCTACATGATTTCTTTTGTACTCAGATCTCTTTTGCTGTTACTCACTATAACAAAATCCTTCCGATTTTCATGTACTCATTACATAGCGCATCACAACCATCACCGAAATCCTCTCACATTTACATATTTTCTTTTGCACATTGGCTCCCAACACACTGATGTATTCCACAGAATTTGGATCAATTTTATTGTGTTTCAATAAGTTTATTGAAACACTTATTGTGTTTCAATAAGTTTAAATCACTTTAAAAAAAAATCCTCACTGGCAAATTATCAACAGCTTAAACACACAAGCACTTTCCTCTGATCACCTAATTGATTTCCTGCAATTCAGTGAAGTCCTTATGCCCAAAAGCAATGCCTCTGATTTCATGTCCTTCAATGGTAGTATATCAATCTATACTTTCATTTCCACTTTGGAATTTTCTAACTTACAGATAATACAGCATCAAAAGCTGTGATCTCAGTATTACAAAGGAATTCATTTGAGGAAGAGACTGGTGGTGACAGCGTAACGGATGAATGCAACAGTCTTTTAAATCTGAAAATCTAGATTAATACAAAAATGAAGATGAGGCTGGTGGTTTTAGGCTACTTCCAAGAGGATGCCTAAAACCACCTCTTTTAGGCATGATTCCCCTTCTTTCCTCTTTCCCTCTGCACCCATAAAATCTGGTATGATTTGCAGTCAATGATCACAACTAGATTAGCAGGATTTTATAGCTATGGGGAAACAAGCCAACTGCCAATAGCAGGGGTCAGCAACCTACAGCGCACATGCCGTAAGTGGCACACAAGCCGATTATCAGTAGCACACAGGGCTGGAACTCAGACCTACCTCTCCTCCCCTACGCAGTGGGGAGCCCGCGCTGCCACTTGAGCTTTGTGGCCAGTGCGCAGCCACAGCACCAGCTCCAGGGGGCCAGTGGGGAGGCTGCTGACTGGGCTGTGTGCCAGCAGCTGATGCTCTCCCCCTTCTCTGCCCACCCAACTCCGTTGCAGCAGTGAGCCGGTGGAAGCAGCAGTGAGCTCCTGCTAGTGGTGGTGGGCGCATGGGGTGGTGAGCCAGGCAAGATCCTCCAGTGGTCAAGGGCTTGGGCCACATGGGCTGCTCCTCCAGCAGCGGGGCCAGGACCAGGGCAGGCAGCTGCTCCTAGGCAGCTGGGGCTGGGGCTTGGGCCACTTGGCTGTTCCTCTGGTAGTGGAGCCATAGTAGTGGGCCAAGGACAGCCCAACAACCCAGCTGGGGCCGGGGCAGTCCATGTGTGCTGCCTCAGCAGCCCGATGGGGGCTGAGTGCCAGCCCAGCAGTGGGGACAGAGCTGCAGCAGTCTGGCCATGACAGCCCCACAAGGGATGCCCATTTGGGGCTGTGGCAGCGGAGCCACAGCAGCAGAGACAGGACTGCAGCAACCCAGCTGGGGCCAGGGCAGGCTGGCAGCCCAATCAGGGCTGCATGCCAGCCAGCAGCGGGGCTGGTGCCCCGGTAGCAGGGCCAGGCCTGTGAGCTGTCATGCCGGTTACCGTGCTGGCTGGAGCAACAGTTATGGCAGCAGGGTCAGGGCAGCTGTGTCACCCAGCCAGCAGCGGGGCCGATGGAGCCAGCAGCAGGGAGGGGCAGCAGGCTGAAGGGGCCAGTAGCAGGGAACCATAATTCCCTCTAAGCTGAGCGACCATAGCTGTTTTCTGAGCTCTGCTCAGAAATTCAAAGCTCCCGTGCAAGGCAGGGAGCTCAGCTAATCAGCAGGGCATTGTCTTGCTGAGCAAGCGGCAAAACGGAGCAGCTCCCAGAGCAGGTAATAAAAAGCAAGATAAGGAGAGAATAAGTGGCTAGGCAGGGGAAGTGATAGGAGTGAGGGAGTCAGTTGGGAGAGGCAGAAATTCAGCACTCTCAAGCCTCTTGGGAAGGGGGGGGTAAGGGGCTGACTGCATGAGGTAGGTGGGGGGAAAAGTGGGTGGGAGGATGGGTGTTGGCACTGAGGTGAAGTGGAGGCAGGGAGGTAGTTTGTGCTGAGAGGAGTGGGAGGTGTGGATAATTTGTTTGTGCTTTAGCTGGGACAGGGCAGACTGCTGGTGCCTGCTACTTTGAGAATCAGGATTTTATCGCAGCCCCCCACCTGGGCTGGGGGGGGGAGCAGATTGCACAGGGGTTGGTGTGGGAAAGGCTATTATTGACTTTAAAAAGTATCAATGGCACGCAGACTCAGAAATAGAAGTGAATAAGATAAATCTCAGCACATCACTTCTGAAAGGTTGCTGACTCCTGGCCTTGTGGCCTTTAACTGGTACTATCCATCCTGATTTTCAGGAGTGTTACATTTTCTTTGTAATGATCTCCAATTTAAAAAAAAAAGTGTAATTCCATGGAATATAAATGAATTGCTAATATGTAGTATTAAAGTTCAGTTTTTACTTTAGCAAGAACCATCTATCTTTAAAACACTTTCAGAAAAACTCTAGCACTTTGGCCAAGTTTTACTAGTGCTACACCAGTATCTACTGTGCAGTTACATGTGCCAGATAATTACAGGTTGGACCTCTCTGGTCTGGCACTCTTGGGATCTGACCAGTCCCAAATGATGAATTTGCCAGACCAAGAGAGGCCAACGAGAGAGTCTGTCAGCCGCTCTGCTGCTAAGCTTCAGATTCCCCTTCTGGCCCCCAATCTCATGCTCACCTTCCAGCAGCTGGTCCCCCTACCAATGGCCCGACCAGGCTCCCATCTACCAGCTCTCCTGCCACCAGGGCTCTCTGGTACAGCAACATCCAGATGTTGCCAAACCAAAGAGTCCCAGTTTAAAAACAGTCTGAAACTCACTATTATTCATAAAAGACATTCTTATTAATCATGTTTACCATGATAGTGCCTAATGACAAAACACTAGGCATTGCACAAAGAAGTGGACAGTTCATGCCCCAAAGAGCTTACAATGTAAGTAGACAAAATACACCCTGGATCTGCGACGGAAAGAACACACAAGCAGAATGAACAATGTGATGGCAACAAATAGCATGCTGGTGCCACAAGAGCCAGACTACTTGAGTAGTCGCTTACATCCCTAGTTCTGTTGTTTTTCCTTTTTGGGCCTGTCTTAACATAGTCGACTACCTGATAAGCTTAGGTTAGTTGGGTAGTCAAGTCACTATTCAACTACTCACTTTCCCCCCCTTGCTGCCTCTGATACAGAGGCAGTAAGGGTGGGAAACAGGAGACAGTGCTGGAGGGGAGCCAGCTTAAAAGCTCACTAAACCCTAGCATAACCCTGCTGTGTCTCTGCATTTTAAATGTAGTACGAGCCCGGCTGGGTTACCTGGGGTTAAGTGGGCTTTTAAGCAGGCTCCCACCCAGCACCAGCTACTGCTCGCTGCCTCTGATACAGCAGGCTCCTACTACATTTAAAATGCAGAGCCACAGCGGTCCCTGAGCTGGCACTAGCCAGGACTACTCAGTCCCAGCTTGTGTTGCCCCCGGGAGCTAACTCCGCTGTGGCTCTGCAGTTTAAATGTAGTAGGAATCTTGCCCTGCAGCAAACCTCATTGCCAACTCTGTCCACACATCTGTACAAGCAACATCACCACAGGACCTAACCATATAAGCCACATCATCAGTGACTTATACAACTGCACATCCTCTAACATGATATATGCCATCAAGTGCCAGCAATGCCTCTCTGCCATGTATACTGGCCAAACCAGACAGTTTCTATGACAAAGGATTAATGGACACAAATCAGACATCAGAAATAGTAACACACAAACTTGTACCAGAGCATTTTAACCTGCCTGATCACTCAATCGTGGATTTAAAAGTAACCATTCTTCTACAAAGGAATTTCCCTACCCAATTAGAGAGAGACTGCTGAACTAAAATTCACCTACAAATTTGACACTGTTACCCTGGGCTTGAATAAAGATTTTAATTGGTTACCACATTACAAAGCCAATTTCCCCTGCCTTTAACATCTGCATTTTCCCATAAAAAGCTATTAATGGAACACATCCAGGCCATTTAATTAGCCTTATTAACATAGGTCCTACAATTCACAGGTAATTCTTCTGCTGTTATTTATATATATATATATATATATATATATATATATATATATATATATATATCTTGGTTTCTGTTATTTCCACACCAACTCATCTGATGAAGTGTTTTTTATCCACAAAAGCACAATACTATATAAAAGGTGCAACAGGACACTCGTTCTTAAAGTTACAGACTAACATGGCTATTCCTCAGACAATATTTTTGGAGTGTGTGTGTGGTGGGGAAAAGCTAAATGGAAAGAGAAGTAAAGCTTCTATATGTAATACACACATAGGCATCAACAGGGCTTGACAAACGGCGGCAAGAGCCGCTCGCCAGCCCCGCACTGCGCATGCACAAGAGCCACATTGCGCATGCGCACGCTGCCGGTAAACGGGGCGCACAGCTGAAATCTACTCACCACAGGCGAGTAGATTCTATAGTTTGTCGAGCCCTGGGCATCAATATATTTTAAAAGGTATATAGTGCAAAAGAATTACAGGTTGCATCTCTAAAATCCAGGCTTCTTTGGTCTGGCATGACCACGGAAGTTCCAGGATCAGCGAGTCCCGGCACGCTGCAAGGGGGTGGGGGCCGAGGAGTTGGTGCATAGCTCATCTGGGCTGCAATGGGGTGAGCTGGGAGGCATGGCTCATATGGGCTGTGAGGAGGGTGGATGGGAGGCAGCATGCAGCTCAGCTGGGCTGCGAAAGTAGGGGCAAGGAGCTGGCATGTGACTCACCTGAGCTGCAAAGATAGGGCACGGAGCCGGCACGCAGCTCATCTGGGCTTTGGGGGGAGCCAGGAAGCCTTCGGAGGGGTGACGGGGGGGCTGGCAGCAGGGGGCCTAAAATAACCTCCCCTGGTCTGGAAAAATCCCTCATCTGGGACCAGTCAGGCGCCAAGGGTGCCAGACCAGGGAACCCCAACTTGTACCAGTGAACCCCATTAATTAGCCAGGGATACAGCTTCAGAATTATGTTTTATACCAGGCATTGACAATAACCCCTGCTAGCCCTGGTGAACTGCATCCAGCCCATGGGCTGCTTATTGCTCAACCCTGTTTTATATGTTCTTTCACCAGTATTATTGTTGGAGGTCAATAGAGGAGGAGAAAGCATTTTGATGGAGATGTTACAGTTCTCCATCCTAATTCCAAATCTATCCTATATGTTAGCAACTCCAAGCCCAATATGTATTGTAATAAAACTGTTTACAATAAAATAGCAGATCTCCTCATGCTTTGCATATAGCTATTCTTTGCACCTACCAGTCTTTCCAAATTTGGTTTAATTTAGATCTGATCTTTTCAGAGCAAATTACTGTGTTGTTCAGAACAAGAAGATACATACACTATGTTCCTAAATATGGCCACTTAACTGCAAAAGGTAGACTAGTCCAATAAAAAATTAGTGTAAAAATATAACAAACATGAAATGAGTTATTGATAAAGTTATGCACATTAATTATGCAATATAATAAACTACAAAAGTTGTTTAATGTATCAATTTTTTTAAAAATGTTTTCCATTCAAATTACAAGAAAAAAACATTAAAATCAGACTTCATTTCTCACTGTCTCATCACTGATAACCAAATCACAGGTTGTGCGCTATGTATTTTAGAAAAATCAAATCAATGGATAATCAACGTAATCTGAAATCATTCTCCTACAAACATTAGACTCCAAACTTAATTAGGAAACAAAAATTCAAGAGAAAGAGGCTAGCTGTTCATTTCCTTACAGTGGATAATATTTCCATTTGCAAACTTTAAAATTAAAAAAAAAAAACATTCAAAGGAAATCTCAAGGAACATGAAAAATGAGGTGCTTACCCATTTTCTCCATTACAATTATTGTATTCATGTGCATTTCAGAGCGTCTATCACAAATCCATAGCATGATCCATATCACAACATCTGCATGACTAACATTACTCAGTTTTCACCTTACACTAAAAAAATATAAACCAGAAGATGGCAATTAAGCAACCCAAAAAGGAACAAAGAAGCTCTGTCAAATGCAAAGCTGAATGTGCAACTTCAGAAATGGCAAAAATATATGCTAGCACAATCCAGTTCTGAAGTCCAATCTGTCTAGCTCTTACAATTTCAGGCCCAACTTCCGTGCAAAATGGGGTTTGTCACATCCACAGCATAGGAGATTATTAATGAGGATAGGGAGGGGGAGAATTCTGCTGAATGCTTCCCTGTGCACTGCGTCAATAGGTTGAGCTGCTTAATAGAAGCTAAGCCCAAAGCAACTGGTTACTGGTGCTGACAGCTGCCTACCACACTGCCCCACTTCCCACTTCAAAACACTTCCTTTATAATAGACCGTTCAGTCTAAGAGCTCTAACCCATCTCAAAACAGCAAAAAGAAAAGGAACACAGCACAGCCTCCAATTTTGCCCTAAACAGATCCCCCTCTAAAACAAAAGAGGTGTTTTACTTTTAACTACATAATGATGAGCTTAGTTTGCTGAAATACTGAAAAATTAAAGAGCTTTAAAGCAAAGAACATTACTTAATTTAGCACAGCACCTTAGCTTCAACAACTGACCTCGACACTTGCTTTTTAAAGAGCAAAGCAACATGTTCTTGAATACCTGATATGTTAGTACTAGGAGCTGTAAAATTTTGGATGGATATTTAATCAATTCTTTGATTGAATACTAATAAATCAACAATGTTCTTTAGTGACTGTGGTACTATCACTGAAGTCACTGTTATATCCAATATTATGCCTACCAATGTGCTAGTTATTTAGAGTAACATCAAAAAGCCATCCCAGAAATTTACATTTTGTCTAAATAATAATATTCTTTAAAAAAAAAAATGCGAAGATGTTTCATGATAAGAAAAAAAATGGCCTCACATAATTCTTTTAAAGTTTCCATTATCGATGTACTGTATAAGGAATTTGTAATTTATAAATGTAATTTTGTTAAATTGACATGTGTGCGCCATAACATTTAGGCCTCAAACTTTTCAATATCTGAGCTTTAAAAGTGTTGCACTTCAGCAGTAAATGTCCTCTTGAGCAGAACCACTATTTTATATACATAACCATTCCAAATGGCACGAGGACACTTGCAGTACATTACAACCACTGAACAGTATTTGCTTTTCCATTAGCCCCACTGAGCTCAATAGAACTACTTTACTCTGAAAGTATGAACTCAATATGTGTATGGATGGCAGAATGAAGAGCTTGGTGATCACTATAATGCAATTTAAATGTTAACAAAAAGCATCATTTCAACATTTAAGCTTGCCCACTATAAAAGCGTCAGTCCAATCTGCGCCCCAGGAGAAAGAACAACTAGTGGTTGCACATTTTTACTCATTAATATTGCAATATAAGATCAGCAAGAGTCAGAAACGTGGGAATTTATTCTCACTGACATATAGGGAAAATTAACTTGCTGTTTCACTGTCTAACATGCCACTCAGCATGCAAGTACAGAGAGTAATAAGGAAACGACATAAAATTAATCGGCTTGTATTTATATGTAAGAAGTCATATCATATAATTACTGTACATGTATATATGTTTTGTTTATTTGTCTGGCAAAATATTATTTCAATCACCCCACAACATGCACAACATCCATAGAGTAAACATGCAGCCTCCTGCTGCTCTAATACCACTAGACAGAAGGTATGTTGCCAAAAATAGCCACACAGTTATGTTGTAGCTGCTGCAGATTGTCCTACATAGATTTAGGCCATACAGATGAGCAGCCTGGCTCATAGAAAGGGCTCAATATTTACCCTGGGCATAGGCTAGAACTGAAAAATTTTGCCAAGTTCGAAAGTTATGGTAGGCTGACTTTGTTGAACCAAAAGCTCTGTGTGTGTGGAAGGGAGCAGCCAATAAGGAGAGGAGTATATTAAATTAAAACACTTAATAAAAAAAAAGAATAGCACTGTAATCCTACATAAGGTGTCTATGCAAAGGTTTTAGATAAAGACAAGCTAGAAGACTGCATCCAAAGAAGATCATTGTTACAGTACTGTGACAAGTGATGTGAATTCACATATTGACCACTTGATGAAGTGGGAGACACCTGATAGTTGTAAGGTTTTAATTATCTGACAAGTTTGACATCCAAAGCTCTTCTGTATTAATTTTTTGGTCCTCCCTTGAGGCTCCAGAACCTTATGAAAGGGACTATGAAAAATTCATTTTTCTCAATAACATGTGTGTGTAAGAGTGAAAGAGAGAGAGACACACTGGAGTAAAGAATATTATTGTTTCCCCAATAGTGAACCACTGCTATCTCAATGGATATTATCCTCCAAGTCATCACTGGTTTCACAGCTGGAAGCTGTCCCAGACTGGGCAAAGAGATTCTAGCCTGTGTCAGCTGGTTGATATAAAATGGATTTCCTTAGATGAGCAGAGGCTTGGCCTGGACTGAAAGGATGCCTTCAATCATTCCGACTGGAACAGCAGAAAGAAAAAAAGAAAAAAAAAAACCTTTAGTTCCAGGTTTATACAGCTGCCAAATGAGAGATTCATACGCAGTATTGTTGTAGATATGTTGGTTCCAGGATATTAGAGAGAGGCAAGATAGGTGAGGTAATATCTTTTCTTGGGCCATCTTCTAATGCTCCCAGAATGTTAAGACAGACAAGCTTTTGAGTTTACATAGAGCTCTTCTTCAGGTCTGGGAAATGTACTTAACATACAGTCACGTGAGTGATGGAACACAGAGCACAGAATTGGTGATGGAGAACAAACCAGCTTCTTTCTTTATCATTTGAGAGTTCTCTCCTCTCTTTGAGGGACTTGTGTGTTCTGTGATGAAGGCATGGGGGGAAAATAGATCCTGCACTTCCCTCTGTTAAAAACAACAAATAGTCTATAAAGTGCTACCAGACCAACAAAACATGTAGATGGTATCATGAGCTTTTGTGGGCACAGCCCACTACTTCAGATGACTGGAGTTTTCTTTCTGTTATGTATGACCTTCTGTTACATAGGGCAATCTTCATTTTCAATACACAAAGCATGCTGGCTACCTTTAAAATGTCAGCATTTGCCCAGACGTTGCAGTATCTCATTCTCATTCTCTATTTATAACACATAACTGTGGCTTACACTGGCAAATATTTGGTTGGTAATCATGACCACTGTTGCCCAAAGTGTCAGCTGACCTTTGTAGCTCTGTCCTTATGGGCCATTAGCCTCAGAGCAAAATATACAAGAAGAGGCTGCCAGGGAAAGAGAAGTCATTCCAGTGGCATCACAAAACTGGCATATTTGTTTTTATTTTTGATAAGCCCATCACATATTTAGGGAATTACACATTTAAAAGGGACAAGCTGATACTGCTGCCAGCTGTCTTCAAGGAGATACAGGTGGTAAGTAGAAGAAATGGAGATGGGACGTTAAACAGGGCAAGTGCCAAAGATGTCTTGCTATAAATTGTCTCAGCAGTTGCAGAGGAGCAGCAACTGGGATATTCCATGCTGACATCTAATAGTGCAAAAAACTGCCTACAATCCTCTAATGCCAGAGGTAGGACTTCTTAGGAGACGCTCACACACCAAATACTATCCTCTGGACCACCCATGCACGATAGCTCTGATCTGCCTTCATTTTCATAATTAAGGATTACAGCTCTGGTGAGGAAGAATTCATTGATATGCCCTAGGGATATGAAAGTGTAAACATGTAAATGGTGAACAGATGAGACCGGACTCATTGGTTAACCTTCATGGTTACACACAGCATCACACACACCCGCACCCCCACCGCTACCTCTGTAACAGAGGTAACAGCACGGGGGTGAGAGGGAGCGGGTGGCTCCATGGGAGCTAGTCTGCATGGGGAGCCAGCCTAAAAGCCACATCCCCCCACGCCACATGTAAACGTGTAACCACTGGCATTTTCAGCAGTTACATGTTTACCTCAAATATATTTTAACATTCCTAATATGCACCTTATATTTAAGATCATTTTGGTTTTGGGAGATTTAAAAAGTTTTCGTAAAAGTTATTTCTGCATCTCTTTTCAGGACACATTTAAAATATTCCATGCAATTTTAAGATAGTCTTCATAAACAAGTACTTTAAATATAGGAAATTCCATATGCCAGATATGGAGTTTTGATCATATTATAGTTCAACATAATAAATTAAGTAGTATCAAATATAACATTCTTTTAGAATTGTCTTTGGGAACTTCAGCTGCTATCCTACAAACAAGCATGTCAATAACTTTATACACATGCATACATCTTTACTGATTGGGGTATTATTCTTTTCCCTTTTTGAGTCTATAAATGGATACATACCATTTAAACCATCTTCAGTCTGTATTGCATATACAAAGTTAGCATAAATCATGTACAGATCTTTCTGAGATAAAACATTAAAACTTTTTTTAAATGCCATCTATTAATGAAAAATAGAAGTGATCAGACCTGCCAGACTAAAACCTGTCTCAAGCAGCTAAATTTTACTTCCATCCTTAATCCATTCCAGGCATGAAAATGGAAAATAGGTTGAAACTCTCTAGTCCAGCACCCTCAAAGCCTGACCGGTACTAAACCAAAGAATTTGCTGGACCATGGGAAGTCAATATTGTTTAGCAGCATTACCAACACTTCCACTGCTTACTGGGCTCTTAGAAAACATTTAGGGGTAAAGTAGAGCTAAATAACAGCACAGAACATTGAGAACCAGGACTGGTGGCTATAAACAAACTTTATGGGACCACAGGAAACTTGGCTACACCCATGACAAGTGGACATGACCACGAATGTTGCCAGACTAGAGAGTGCTGGACTAGTGAGGTTCTACCTGTAGTAAACAGCCTGAATATACAACCACAGAAAGAATGAAAATATTTAAACTTTTCTCTGTTGCAGTAAATATGTGGCCTAATTCAGAAACACAAGCTTCAATGGCATCATTGTTGTAGTAGTTTAAAGCTGGGGTAATACCCTATTTCTCAGTTTGGTGGCCCTCCTGAATTTTTGTAAAAAAAATTCGACTTTGACCCAAACTGAAAATTCTGAAAAACTTTGGCAGATTGAAAAGGTCAGCAAATATATATATTTTGTTCCAGATCAAACAAAAAAAATCAGAAGTGAAATGTTTTGGTTTGTTCCTGGGCATCTTTTAAAATAAAAAGCCAAGAAAAGAATGACTAAGGAGGTGCTCCACTATAACTTCTAGCCCTGTAGGGGAGAGCACTGTCTGGGATGTGGGAGGCCCAGGGTCAGTTTTCTTCTTTAACTGATGTGGAGCTATTAGAACTTGGGTCTCCAACACTGTAGGAATGTGCCCAAGCCACAGGGCTCTGGTTACTACATGGCAGATTTCTCTCTCTCCTCTTGAAGCTATTCCGCTGTGCATAAGTAATTACATAGTCACTGTCTGGAACAGCTACTTCAACTTGGGTTTGACACCCACCCGAGGAGTGCCCTGATCCCCAGACTATATAGGGCTATTCTCACTTCCCTCAAGACTCTAGCCCAATGACTGTTCAAGCACTTAATACAAAGTGGAACGGCTTGTGCGGAAAAGATGGATGCACACCCAAATCAGAATCCCCATAGCCTAATGGTCAGAGCATTTGATGACACCCATATTCAAGTCCCTGCTCCAATGAATAATTATTTATCCTAAGTGAAACA
This sequence comes from Pelochelys cantorii, assembly GCA_032595735.1. NCBI lineage: Eukaryota > Metazoa > Chordata > Testudines > Trionychidae > Pelochelys > Pelochelys cantorii. The sequence goes on from CM064328.1 coordinate 100,540,439, forward strand.
ATTTCAACATGAGATATTGACAGAGACCTGCCCTAAAATATCCCATAGTCTTGTGGCCAGGGCACTCTACTGCAATTGGGGAATCCCAAATTCAAAGCTAAGCTCCACATCTCAGATGAGTGCCCTAACCATGGGACAACAAGTTACATGGGAGACTTCTGCCACTGCTTCCTCCAGCCATTCTGTGAACAGGGCCAAAAGTCTCTTCAGGCATATTTAAAAATATTTATTTTTGACCAAAACTCTTGCTGCAAATTTGTCTGAAATATGAATAACTGCATTTTTTGGCAAATAAACTGTTCATTTGAAAAATGTGTTTAGCACCACCAGAGATCCCTTTGCAAAAGCCCTTTATAACATGGCAATGGATGGGCAAAACAAGAGCAGCAGAAAAAGAGCTCGCATTAAAGATAAATCAATACAGTTAATTGCAATATTTTTCCCCAGGGAGTCAGTGCTGGCTAATGGTTAGAGCAGGTGAGTGGAAGCCAAGATTCCAGGATTCTATTCCAGCTTTGCTCTTGGGTCACCATGTGAACTCTCTGGGCTTTCTTTACCTCATATGTTAAAGGAGAACAATAACTGCCTTCTTCACAGTGATGGGGTTGCAAATTTTAATTAATAGAAACATTTTGTTCAGAAATGTAAACTTTCTTTCATGTTGTCAGGCTGTCCCTTGGCTGATAACGGTGGGTCTTCAGCTGCCCTTGCTTCCTGAGAAGCAGAGATAAATCTGCAGCCCTTGCTACTGAAGAGCAAGAGGGTAGGATGATGTTCAAAACTGTAAAAGACTCAAAAATCTAGATGACAGCTTTGCAACTATTAGAGCAAATTATAACTAACGCTGACACTTCTTGCAGCTAAACGTGATGTCTGAGAACTAGAATAGTATCAAGCCCCCCGTGCCCTTTTCAGAGTTTAAGCACTTCAAAGGTTGAACTGGAGATCCTTCATTAGGAAGACCATCATTTGAAAAAAGTATTACCAGGGTAACTGGACTTTGTCTGAAGGGTGTAGAGGTAGGTCCAATGGAAGGGGAAATACAACTTTCCGCTCATGAGCAATCTGCTGAGAGCGATGAAGTCTATAAAAGACACTAGCACTTCAAGAAGGCTCATTAAACTCTGAGTGAACACCTCTGTGCTGAACATTTTACCAAAGGATCAGTTGGTAAAAGTACATGCTCACCATTATGAATTCAGTGGTTTTTAAGGAAGGGACCTGCATTAACTATTTGTGCAGTGCTTGACACAATGGGGGCCTCACCATTAGGGTTACAAGACTGTTTCAAAAAAATACCAGACACACTTGATCTCAGATGGGGGGGGGGGGGGATGGCTGGCTGGGACGGGAGCGGGGCTTGCCCAGAGAAGGTCGGGGGGAGTGGGACTGGTCAGGGGAGATTTGGGGGGCAGGGTGGGAACCAGCTGCCGGGAAGCAGGGTTGGCCGGGAGGGGGTGGGGGGGAAGTGGGGCTGGCCAAGGGAGATGGGGGGGGGAGAGAACTGGCCAGTGGGAAGCAGGGCTGGCCGGGAGGGGGTTGGGGGGAGTGGGGCTGGCGGGGGTGGGGGGAGCGGGGTTGGCCGGGGGGGGAGGGGGGGGGCTAACCAGCTGGCAGGGAGCGGGGCTGGCCCGGGTGCACGCAGGCGGGGCACACAGGCGAGCCCGGCCCCGGGATTCAATCCCGCCCCGGCCCTGCCCCCCTCCTTTCTACTGTGTAGTTGCATACTGCCTGGCTGGTAGACATGCATACAGTGTGAGCATGTCTATCAGCCAGGCAGAATGCAACTACATACTGATACTCATGATAATAATAAAACTTATTTAATTAGAAAATGTCCGGTATTTTCTCAATTCGTTTCCCAGACAGAAAGCTCAAATATCGGACTGTCTGGTTCAAAAGCGGACACCTGGCAACCCTACTCACCGTGTAGGCCTCTAGGCCTATTGCAACAAAACCGTTAATTATTAACAGGAGTTTGAATTTCAGTTATACCCACTGATTCCCACATTCATCAACTCTGCAAATCATTTGATTTAAATATGGAACAAGAAAACTATTCTCACTGCAATGTGATTTTGTGAGGCAAGCCAGCAGCCAAATCAGGGCTGCTCACTGAGCTCTCATGACCACTCACCCCTCTAACAGAGTTGCAGTCAGTCATCACTCGGGCAAGGAGAAGCAGTTCAGCTGCATTGACTTAAACGGAGCCTACAGTGACTCAGCCCTCAGGAAGGCAGCAGCAGCCTATCCCTTAGCGGAGCCTAGGTCAGGTGATGCCCGCCCCCCTCGGCGCTGGCACGTCCCCAATCCCATCACAACTGCAACTTAGTCTGTGAAACAGCACTACCTTGCCAGGAGCCCTCCTGCAGGAGCCTATACAGTAACAGACTCTTTAGATGCTCAGCCTGATCTTGATCTGGTTCCTGTTCCTGCCCCAATCCCAGCTTTGCCAAAGCCCTCCTCCAGCCTTGTCCCTGCCCTACTCTGACATTGTTCCAGCCCTGCATCCACTGTCTGACCCTGACCCCCTCCCCGCATCCCTGAGACTCTGACCTCCTGGTTTGAACTTGTGGTCTATACCTGGACCCTGGCTACTATACCATTTTGGTTTGCCTACAGAGTCTGATCTTGGCTTCAAGCCCAGCCTGTGCTTGGATCCCAATATCCAGCACTATCCTCTGCTCAGTCTCAAGCCTATGTCAGGCTTCAACTTCTGCTCCAACCACCGGGCATGACTACTCACAACTACCTCCTGACAGACGAGCCTCTGCAACAGAGAAAGGCATAAAGCACTGGAAGAGGAAAGACTGGTATATGGACTCACTCCCCTGATTGATGGTTCAAGTATATAACAGGGAAGTACCAAATGTTCCAGTTGCTAAGGCCATGTGTCCACTTGCCACACCAGAGATCAATTTTCTGGCATTTGAGTTAGCATATGTAGTAAAGACCTGCTAAATTGAACACTGAGGGCACCCCTTGTGGACACTGATACTCCTCGATTCATGAGGAGTAAGAGAAGCCAATGGGAGCATTTGCTCCCATCCACCTCCCACTATAAAGACAGCACGAAACTTGGCTTAAGGTACGTGAAGTCCAGCTACGTTATTTACGTAGCTGGAGTTGCATACCTTAAACGGACCTCCAGGGTTTAGTATAGACCTGACTTAAGTGGTTGTCAGAAAAGGCATCACTTCTATGTTAAAGCAATACTGGATAAGCTTCACGTTGATTAGAGACATGCATTAGCAGCAATGCAATACAATTAGGGCCTTACCAAATTCAGGGTCCATCTTGGTCAATTTCATGTCATAGGAGTTTAGAAATAATGAATTTCATGATTTCAGATATTTATATCTGAAATTTCATGGTGTTCTAATTGTAGGTCCCTGACCCCAAAAAGGAGTTGTATGTGGGTGGGAGGTGTCACAAGGTTATTGTAAATTATTGCGTGTGCAGGGGAATTGTAGTACTGCCGCCCTTATTTCTGCACTGTGCTGGTGGTGGCACTGCTTTCAGAGCTGAGCAGCTGGAGAGCAGTGGCTGCTCTGAAGGAGCCCAGCTCTGAAGACAGAGCTGTTGCCAGCAACAGTTCAGAAGAAAGGATGCCACGGTATAGTTGTGACAGGCTGGTTTCCCTGCAGTGGCACATAAGAGTTAAAGTTAAAACAGCCCTGGGAGAGGGCTGGGAGCCAATCATAAGCAGGCTTGACCCAGTCAATCAGAGAAGCTCACTCTCAGTCCAGCTCTGGAGGGAGAAGGATCTAGCCACCTGCTAGCAGGGGTACCTTGGACAGAGCAGTGCTGAGGGAAGACAGGGTGAGCCAGGAGAGCTGGGCCTGAATAAACCTCAGGCTGAGGTCCAGCAATAGAGGCCCAGGGAGGTACTAGAGTTACCGAGGGACAGCCAGGGCAGGAATAGACAGCAAGTCCAATCCCTCTACCCTACCAGTGATGAAATGGCCAGTTCAGACTGCAGTTTGCACCTGAAGGAAGGTGACAAATGACAGCAGATCACCGAGGCAAGTGGTGGCTTAGGGTAATGGGGTTTCCCAGGAGGGGAGGTCCTCAGTGTGTGGGCGCTGCTATGGGGCAGTACCCTGTGAGAAGGGTGCCACAGTCTGGGAGGGATGCAGGTCCTGATGAGTGCTGGAAAATGGGCAAAGACAGGTAACAGTGGTTGAGATGCCACTCAGACAGAGCACTCTGAAGCTGGACTGAGCTTGGAGTGACCAGCAGGAGGCGCTGTGACATTGAGACACAAAAAGCTACAGTGATACTGCCATCTTTGCTTCTATGCTGCTGCCCACAGAGCTGGGCTATCAGTCAGCAGCCACCACTCTCTGGCAGCCCAGCTTTGAAAGTAGCCGTGCCAAAATAAAGGTGGCATGGAATGGTATTGCCACCCTGACTTCTGTGCTGCTTCTGGGGGACTGCCTTCAGAACTGAATGCATGGTCAATAGACACTCTCTGGCCACCCAGCATTGCAGGCAGCACAGAAGGGTGGCAATATTATGATCTCCCTTTCATGGCCGTGAAGTTGGTAGGGTCCTTAGCAATCAAATAATGACTTGTCAAAGAAACTAAGGCCTAAGGAACTGCTGCATTTGCTTGTTATTTAAATGGAATGGACAGAAAAACCAATTAATGATATTTGCATGTTTTTTTCATTCCCCCCCCTCCTCTTATGGTTTTCCTTTGGAGCTTCTAAAACTCAGATTATAGTGGTAAAACTATAGTTCTTCAGCAAATCTCTTTGTTAAAATGATGTGGGAACCTCTGATGGTTCAGGCAGACCTTGAAAAGACACAACGAGAAATCTCTGGGCAGCATGGTTAAGGAAAATAAGGTGTTTACGTACATTAGGAACAAAAATCATCTGGACATGGTAGGATTATCAATAATGCAGAAAAGTCAAAAGTGTTGAATAAATATTTCTGTTCTGTACTTGGGGAAAAAATCAGAAGTAACACTCTTTACATGCCATTCCATCATTAACTCAGGACGATGTTAAACATTTTTAATTCAGCAGTTCTACATAACTTCTGAGATTTATTGAAAATTAACATTAAGGGTCTTGGATGGAACACCAGGGAAGTTCCAGAAGACTGAAAGAAAGCTAGTGTCACGCCAACATTTCCAAAGGGTAGATGGGATGACATTGGTAATTACTGTCTTGTCACACTGACATCCTACTCGGGTAAGATAATGAAGCATCTGATACTGGATTCAATTAATAAAGAATTAAAGAAGGGTGATATAATTAATGCCAATCAACATGGACTTATGAAAAATAGATTCTGTCAAACTAATTTGATATTTTTTTGATGAGATTACAAGTTTGTTTGATAAAGATAATAGTGTTGATGCAACATAGCAAGACTTCTGAAAGGCATTTGACTTGATACAACATGACATTCTGGTTAAAAAAGTAGAATATAAAATTAACTATGCACACATTAAATGAATTAAAGGCTGGCTGAGAATTGTCATTAAATGGGTGTTTCTCTAGTGAGGGCTCATAGGGATTGGGTCCTTGGACCTATGCTATTTAACATTTTTGCTTGTATGCTGGATGCAAGTAAACAATACGCATTTTAAATAAAGTTAATGTAAATTTATGCATCTAGGAACAAAGAAAGCAGGCCATACTTATGGGATGTGATATCTATCCTGGAAAACAGTGACTCTGAATAATGTGGGGACCAAAGTGGATTATCAGCTGAACATAAGCTCCCAGTGCAACACAGTTGCCAAAAGGGCTAATGAGGTAATTTTACCTCTGAATTTGTCATTGATGCAACCACTGCTGGAATACCGTGTCCAGTTCTGGTGTCCACAATTCAAGGAGGAAGATCAATAAATTGGAGAAGGTTCAGGGAAGAGACACAAGAATAATTGAATGATTAGAAAACATACCTTGTAGCGAGACTCGAACTTAATGAATTTAGTTGAATGAGAAGAAGGCTAAGGGGTGACTTGACTATAATCTGTGACAGAGGTGGAAAATAAATAGCCTGCAGGTCAGATGTAATTTGTCAGAGTTAAAATGGTGATCCACAGCCAAAGGGAGCTGCAAGTGACTGTACCTGCAGACACCCAGGTAAATAAAATGTGGGTGGCCTGCCAGGGGCTAGCCCTGGTGAACCACGTCTGGCCTGCGGGCCGCTTACTGCCCGCCCCAATCTATGAGTGCCTATAACACTGGTGGCTGAAAGTTGAGGCTGGATACATTTAGACTGGAAATAATGTGGACATTTTTAACAGGGCGGATAATTATCCATTGGAACAACTTGCCAGGCGATTCTCCATCAGTCACCAATTTTAAATCAAGATTGGATCTTTTTTCTAAAAGATATGCTTTAGGAGTAAACTTGGGGATGTTCTATGGCCCATGTGATCAGACAATGGTCCCCTCTACCCATGAAATCTCTGAACTTGTATCTTCTTTTAGACCGGGGTGGGCAATAAGTTTGGAAGGGGGGCCACTTCACAAATTTTGGAAGTGGTTGCGGGCCAACCTGGAAGGGACGTGGCCTTGGGCAGAAGGGGCGGGGCTCAGGCAGAAGGGGCGGGGCTGAGAACTACCCTGCTAGATATGGTGACCTTATTTTCTGAACCAGCTGCTGCTAGTAAGAACGGTTTAATTTAAATTATGAAATAGTTAAACTAACATGAGAAAGATTAAGCGTTTTGTCAAACTTCATTTTAAATAAAATAAAATAAAATGTCCAACACAAAAAGTTTCAATGTTTTCTTTATTTATGTCGGGGTGGGGAACCCTTTTTGGGCCAGGGGTCTTTGACCCACAAAAGAATCAGTTGGAGGCCACACAAGTGAGAAGCAAAAAAACTCCTCTAAAACCCCCAACGCTCACTGATGTGGCCCCAACTGAGACACCTCACTCCTCTAGAGCCCCAGCCTCATGGGGTGAGGGGAAAGGAAGGAGGAAGCTGAGGCTCAGGGCTTCCCAGAGACAAAATTTACTTTTCTGGGGTTCTGGAGTTAGTGGATTTTATGGACCTCCTTAGGCTCTGGGGTAGGGACAAAAATTGAGAGGTAAAGTGCACAAGACAGGGCTGCCAGCAATCAGGATAGGGATGGGATACAGGATCTGGGAGGGAGCTGGGGTGCAGAAGCAGGCTGGGAGTAGGATGTCTGGACAGATGGAGGGCGCAGGAACAGGGAGGGTGCAGTGTGTGGTCAGGAGAGAGGGTGCAAGAACAAGGGAGGGTGTCAGAGCAAGCTGAGGTTGTTGGGTCTTGCGGGGGGGAGGGAAGTGACAGGATTGGGGTGGGAGAGGTCTGGGCATGAGGGGGAATCTTACCTTGCTTCGTGCCCCCTTGCAGCAATAGCTGCAGCCACGCTGTCCCAGCTGTCCTGGAGGGAGGCCCTGCTGCCACGGCCACGCAGTCCTGGAGGCCGATGACACGGCTGCTGCGGCTACGCAGTCCGGGGGCTGGCCCCAAGGCACCGCGGCCACAGGCCACCCCGGAGGCTGTAGGCACCGCTGCTGCAGTCATGCAGGCTGGGGCCGGCCCCAGAGGCGCCACAGGCATCCCAGAGGTACCACAGGATGCCCAGAGGCACCCCGTCCCCAGGCTGCCCCAAATGCTGGCTGCACGCTGCCTGGGGCTGGCCTCAAAAGTGCCATTACCACGCCCACACAGCCTGGGACCAACCCAGAGATGCGATACCATGGCCTGCAGCCGGCCCCGGAGGCGCCACTACTGCACTCACATGGCCTGGGGCTAGCCCTGGAGGCGCCGCTACTGCGCCCATATGGCCCAGAGCTGGACCAGAGGTGCCAAGGCAGCAGTACCTCCAGCCTCCTGAGCCAGCCCAGGCTGCCTGGCCACAGTAGCGGCGCCTCCAGGGCCAGCCCTGTAAAGGAGCCTCAGCCCCAGCTCTGCCTCCTCTCCAGAGGCTGCCTGGGAGGAGGAGGGGCAGGGTTGAGTTCTTTCCCTGGGGCACACACCAGTTAGGGGGAGCGGCCAGGACTTGCCTTGCAGGCTGGATCCGGCCCACTGAGAGGCTTTTGCCCACCCCTGTTTTAGACTGATAGATAAGAATCAGCTGAAAGGCAGGGGCTTGAGCTCATGCCCGCTAGCTCATTAAAGAAGCAGCATTTTGACAAATAGATTGAGATTCAACATAGTAAATCCTTTTTCAAGAAAAAAATCACGTAACCCACATGGGTCATGTGACCCATGCAGTGGCATTTAGACCACAGCAACAGATAAGACCAAGAGACCTCTACAGCATGGGCTGGGAGCAGGCTGGCTTTTAGCTCAGAGGGTAGAGGCTCCTATAGTAAGCTCCAGAAGTCACAGGCTCAAATCCGCCTGGTCGCGGTTACAATCACACACATACAGAAACAGGCAAATACTTCAATTATTAAAACTGAGATAGCCACCAATAACAACAGAGTAGGAGTTATAGAATATATATTTGGCTCAACAGTCAAAATAGGTGCAACACTGAAAAACACTTTCTAAAAGAGCAAATCTATTTTAAGGCACAAGCAAAACCACACATTTTGAAACAGCCTCATGACAGGAGTTAACACATATAAAAGAAAGCTGAGTATTCAAAACTAACCAAACTACATCTGAAATTGGTTTATTATTTGATGGTTCACCAGACTTCAGAAATAAATCACTAACATGAGCCAAGACCGTCCTAGTGCACTTTGCTATGAACAAAGGCAAGCAAATGTTTCTTTATGATTATGCATAGATGGAACTTTTTACTTAGAAGTAAGAGGTAACTTTAGCCGCACTAAAAGTTCATAATCCATTACTTTAATATTTCTCTCCCACTCTGTGCCATCATGATGCATTGATTTCAAAGTATTTGTCGCAACTACATTTAATTCGGAAGCCAAGCTGCTCTGTTTAAACATTGTCACAGGATGCTGCACAGCCAAACTGTTAGTTAGTCATATACTCGTCAGTGACATGGAACACAGAGTGCATGTCTTCGCTACCTGCTGGGTCAACAGGCAGCAGTCGATCCAGTAGGAGTCGACTGACACAATACAATCGACAGCTGAGCACTCTCGTCAACTCCAAACATTTCACTCTCCACCAAAACGAGAAGAGTAAGCTGAGTCAACGGGAGAGCATAAGCTGTCAACTTACAGCAGTTAAGATACAACAGCAGACATAAATACACTGACTACAGCTATGATATTCATGTAGTTGGAATTTATGGAATCTTCTTTTAGGCTGATAATTATGATCTTATAGCCAAGTTATTCATGTAACTGAGGTTACATAATTTAGGATGCTGGCTCTCAGTAGTATAGACAAGACCACAGGGACTCTGGATACAGTCCATTATAGAAATGCCACTGCATTTCTCACAATTTCTGATTTTCAATACGAGCACACAAAGAGAACTAGAAGTATTAAATAATAAACAAACTCACACTATTTCCTTAAGATATGTCCAGGTTACATTCGAACGGTGAGTTTAATTAAATGACGCATAACAATAGAGTAACTACAAATGTGAATAAAAACAGATTTTAGATTTTTTAAAATCTAACTAATGAAAGAGACAATAAATTTGATATGTTTTCCTTTGAGTACTTATTTTATTCTTCCATTAAAAAAGCAAATTTAGTTCTCCTGAAAAGCTAACCAGGAATGTGCCCTCAAAACTGAAATCCTCTGTTCATCTGTAAAACACACATAGCATGGGCAGCAGAAGCAGTACAAGCTATCTTGCCAGTGTGCCCCAGATCTTACCCAGAGGAGGAGGATTTATATAGGGGGTATTGATCGTATCCTACTTAAGTATTCCTTTCTGTAATTTGCATGCTGAGGTTCTAGTATAAACTTTTCAGGAAGAATTTATTTTAACCTACTCAATGTCCTGAAGACATCTCCAGAGTGAAATAATAATTGTTTGGTTTTAATTGTCTAATTACTTTTGAGAAGGGCTGGATATGATGACATGGAATACACACTCGTGTGTGTTCTCAAGTTAAATTTAGGTATCTGATCCAAAAACCAATTAGAACTTAAACCAGGCTCGTCCAAGGGCATTTTGAAGTTTAAAACCAGAACATCTTGTTCATTCTTCCAGAATGATTCTATATAGCTACTTCCTCTTAAGCAAATTACACTGCTCTACAGCCAAAATGCTTCTGAAATAAATGTAGTCAAACTTTACTAATTCTGGGTCACTGAGAACGAAAATGATGCTTAAAATTGTTGATTGGCTCTAGTTTTCAAGATATGCTATTGGGTCAGTATATATGACCCTTGACTTGGGAATGGCGGAGGATAAGTGAGTTATAAAGGGAAGGGATCTCAATTTAAACCAGAAATGACTAAAATACATCTTTGACTGGATCTATGAATAAATCTATGACTGGGTTTGGACAGTACTTGCTTTTTAGGCAAAACAATGAATGATGCAATTTGAAGCTGGTATTGCGTCATACATTATATGAATTGCATCATGTTATTCCTAGAAGCCATGGATGATGCAATCATAATGAAGCTTACATCACTCTGCTGAACAAATTGCCCTGTATCAGCTCTAGAAATCATACAGTGTCGTGCTCCCTTATTTGTCAGTGTTTGATTTTGCAAAGGGACACATTTCTGTTTAGCCAAAGTGAGCAGAGATGCCTCGTGCTTGTGTGAACAGTGCAGATAACTTCTGCTAGGTTTGTGGCGAAGTGACTTCTGCATCACAAAAGCGCAGTATAACCACTATGGTTAAGAAAGCCTATCACCTTTATTTTGGCTGCAGAATTGGAGATCAGGACAAGAGGTGGGCCCCACACATATGCTGCAACACTTGTGCAACAAATCTTCGCCAGTGGTTGAACAGGAAAAGGAAATCTATGCCTTTTGCAGTGCCAATGATTTGGCGAGAGCCAACAGATCATACCAGCAATTGTTACTTCTGCATGGTGCCTCCAGTTGGGAAAGGTGTGTCAAAGAAGAAAAAGTGGACTGTGCATTATCCAAACATTCCATCAGCTATACGCCCAGTACCCCACGGAGAAGGACTGCCGGTTCCTGATGCACCAGAATCATTCTCACTTGAGTCAGATGAGGAAGAGGAAGAGGATGAAACTTCTGGTCCTGAACCATCAATGTCACAGGACCCACATTTTCTCCCATCTTCCTCCTCTGAAGCACACCCCATAACACAAGGGGAACTGAATGACCTTGTCAGGGATTTGGAACTACCCAAGAGTAAGGCAGAGCTGTTGGGCTCCAGACTACAGCAGTGGAATCTCCTGGCAGGTGATGTTAGGGTTTCCATGTTCCGTGACCGTCAAAAGGATCTTGTCCCATTCTTCTTCATGGAAGGCGATCTTGTAGCCTGCAACAACATCGATGGTGTGATGACAGCCCTCAACATCGTTCACAATCCAGATGAGTGGAGACTGTTCATTGATTCATCGAAGACGAGTCTTAAAGCTGTTTTGCTGCATAATGGCAATGTTTTGCCATCAATTCCAGTTGGTCATGCAGTCCATATGAAGGAAACCTATTACAACATGAAACAACTTTTGAGGTGCATAAACTATGACCAATATCAGTGGCAGCTTTGTGGCCATTTGAAGGTTGTTGCTCTCTTGCTTGGTCTGCAGACTGGATACGCAAAGTACTGCTGTTTTCTCTGCGAATGGGATAGTCGTGCAAGAGATTCCCACTACGTCAAGATAGATTGGCTACTCCGACAGTCATTGGAGCCTGGGAGGAAAAGTGTTCAGCATCCACCACCTGTTGAATCAAGGAAGATTTTGTTACCACCCTTACACATCAAGCTGGGTCTGATGAAGAACTTTGTCAAGGCCATGGACAAAACACAAGCAGCTTTCAAGTACCTCCGTGGAAAATTTCCAAGGCTAAGTGACGCTAAGATAAAGGAAGGTGTCTTTGTTGGTCCTCAGATTCGTGAACTTCTTCGAGATGATGCATTTGACCATGCACTGCGTGGCAAGGAAAAGACGGCATGGAAAGCCTTCCAGTTAGTGGCAATAAATTTTCTCGGAAACAACAAGGCAGGACAACTACAGGTTGTTGGTGGAAAACCTCCTCAAGGCATACAAAAGCCTTGGTTTCAACATGTCACTAAAGATACGTTTTTTGCACTCTCATCTAGATTTTTTTCCACCCAACTGCGGAGCAGTGAGCGACGAGCACGGCGAGCGATTTCACCAGGACATTGCAACAATGGAGAAACGCTATCAGGGCTAATGGAGCCCATCAATGCTTGCAGACTATTGCTGGACAGTGACAAGAGATGCTCCATTTAATGAATACAAGAGACAAGCCAAGAAGCGCCGAGTAGACACTGAATAGGACTAAACTATGTACATAATAGTTTTTTGCCTTTTGTTTCATAATAAATTTTATTTATATAACCCTTTTGCTGATTTTTAAAGTGTTACATAAACAGGACAGGTGAAATATTATCATGTAAAGCAACCATAAACACATGAAAAGACCTAGGTTTACAATTTATGATTAAAACTCTACTATCTACACAATATACATAGACGTAAAATGTAAAAACTTAAATATCTTGGAAACAGTAGCCAATCAGTTGTTTTAATTGTCATATTTGAATTCAGCACATCAAAATACATAATAAATAGCACATTTTATCTCTGAAGCAGATGACTTCTAAAAAATTGTAGACCAGTGTTACCTTAGTAACAACAAATATTGTTCAAATTGAAACAATTCAATGGATAGTTAAAAAGAACAGAAGCAGAAGGGTAATGGATGCTTTCAAACCATTACAAAAAAAATGGGATATTGCTCTAGGTTTAAATGCAGAAATCCAAACCCACCCTTCATTTAACTCCATTTGCTTCTCAAGAGTTACCACAGGGATGATTTTGGCCTTTTGTACTGGATTTGAACAAGTTCTACCATGCATCTTCATACAGCAATCTTTTTTTGTAATTTGTACTGCTCTCTAATGCAGCAGCCCTTTTTATGATCCAAAACTTACAGTGCATAGGCTACATTAGCTGTAACTATGAAGGAGTGAAATCAACTAGGAGTCTGTGGATACCAATGGATGCCTTTTTTACTGTGTTTATTTGGCTAAGAAAGTGACAAAAATCTACAGTTGAATATTATGCTAGTTGTTAGCAATCTTGCTCTTGCTATGTTTCTCATACAGAAAATATTTGACTTTCTGATGGAAAATGAGAAGGACCTATAGTAGTCATCTACAGAACCTGAAATGTATGGACTTGAGATCTACAAAGTACAAACAAACAATTGCATTCTCCAATTAACCATAACAACAACTAGCATACATGCTAACTATCCCTTTTCAGGAACAATTTTTTTATTCATTTCTGATCTTCCTAGTCTGTTCCATTTGAAAAGAAAAACTGTATATCTCTATGCATTTTCTCCCTCAAATACCCAGTTCACAAACAGTAGCAGATATCTCCTTAGACACCTTGCAATATTTCAACATCTATACTATTATAAAAGAAAGGTGTCTGTCACACAGAACATTTGAGAATACACTGGAAAATCTGAAAGGTCTGGGGTGGGTCCTCCAGTGCCCTAAAGGATAAGGCACTGTAGAAGCTAGGGTCATGGGTTCAAGTCCTGCCCCAGAAGTATCTGGGTAGTTGCCTCCAACTTCCCCAAAGCTAGAGCTAGCATCCCCTGAGGGTAGGAAAGTGAGTTACCAGTTTCTCCAGGGCTGGAGACAAGCAGCTGGCTGTGGAGCTTTTTGCTCTGGCTGCAGTGAGTGACTGGCCTGGGGGCAGGCAGGCAGTTTGTACCTTGCCAAAAGCACAAGGCATCCAGCCCACTAGCCCATGTATGACACACTTCAGCAGCCCCAGAGTGCTCTCTGTTGACACATGAATAACAAAAAACCAAAGCTATGCATGAGAGCCATCCCTGGGCTCTGAAGAGAAACAACAATCCACAGAACTTATACAACAGAAACATGTCTGACCAGATTCAGCAGCCATTGCTTTAAAAAACCCAGTATTTTCTATCCATGTGTACCACATTGCAGTATGTAATGACATCTGGTTTGGATGGCAGAGAATACATGAAGATTCTCATTGAACTGAAATCAGTATTTGCAACTTTGAGCTACCTGGCACAGACTAAAGTGGCATTTACAACATACAGTAGTATGCTATAGTATTCGGATATGTTTTAAAAGAAATACAAACAATTTCAAAGATTGTGTGTGACACTGCTCTGAAACCCACTAACAGACTACAACAAAGTCCTTTCTACAGCAGGAACATTTTGGAACCTAAAGAATGTAAACAAGTTAAAGTAACTTTTTTGAGAGAGAAGAGTGTATAGTAGGTGTGTGTTCTCATAGTAATAGGCACAATTGGTAGGTAGCCAGCAGGCTCAACAGCCATTATGGGCCACAAGGCAAAGTTTGGGGGGGGGGGGGGAGGAGAGAAGGGAGCAACTCAGCATCCCCAGAATGTGCGGGACCTCAAGCAGAAGGGGAGGGGCTGAGGGCAGTCAACCATTTGTGCCACACAGATGGAAGCATGCCCCACACCCAGCCCTTGGAGTCACAGGGAGCTGTGGAGCAGCAGCGATTCAAAGGAGCCCAGGGCCCCCTTGAATCTCCAGGCCCTGGGGCAATTGCCCCCTTTCTCCTCCACCCCCTATCAGCAGGCCTTTCTCCCCAACCCCACCCCATCGGCAGGACTGTAGGTAGCCTTTGCCGCATAAGTTCCTTGAGCTAGGAGTTTAGGATTCTCTCCACAATATGCTACATTTACTTACTACGCTTGTTATCCCTGTCAGAATTTCTGACAAGCCCACATTATCAACTCTCTAGCACAATTTTTTTTTAAATTTTCTCTGGGTACTTGCAACTATTGTTCAGTATCTTGTTAATTATCAAAAGCTGAACATATAGGTCTGTAGTACTCTCTGTTTTTAACTCTGCCTTTCTTAAAAGTAGTTCATATGTTTCTCCTTTTCTAAGACTGAGATTTCACCTTCCCTCCTGGTTCTCAAAAAACAAGAGCAATAGGTTTTTTAATTCTGCCTCATTGTTTCAAAGAAAAAGAAAAGGGGAAAGGGAGGAAAGGGGATAGGGGAAAGGGAAAGAAAGAAAAGAAAAAAGATACACAGAGTAAACTTAAAATTACTTACATCAAGCTGTGCTGACCAGAGTATGTTCAAGTTACATACTGGTAGGTAATCTTTAATGTGTCTTTTTCTGATTTTGCATTCTGATCGCTCCCTTTTTTCTTATCACCTAATACTGCATTAATCTTTCTTTTACTACTTTTTTCAGGAAAGACTCAACCAAGCTAGCTGTCATGCTGTCAAGAGTCAATACCTAGCCACTAAGGATATAAAATCCCATTTAAGAAGTTAACCAGTCAAACAGGATCCTATGGTGAGGGGCTGCTCCCCCTGGGCCGGGCAGGACCCACCGCACTGCCCCTATGGGTGGGGGCCTGCTTCATCTGGGCCGGGCCTCCAGTTAACCGGTTACCCCAGTAAGCGTGCCAGTAAAGCAAATGCTTACCGGGTAACTAGTTAACCCTCTACATTCCTACTAGACACCACAGCATGTCACCTCCATCTTACTTGACTGTACCTTACTCTGTCTGGATAACCTAACCCTACAAAAAGCAGTGGGGACCCATGATCTGGCTTGTTCGAAAAAGTGCATGCTCCTTCAAGGGCTAAAGAGCCTAGGAGAGACTTTTGATTGTAGTGGCAGAATAGGTCAGTGTATGGATGCTGAACCCCTCTCTCTTTCTCCCTCTCTCCTGTGACCTAAAGAGAAGGCAGGACTAGGTAGGTCAATGGTGGTGCAGGAAGAGCCCTGTTTTACCAAGCAGAGCAGCATCCTCCCACCTTCAGAAGTGGTGAAACACTGGGTTTTGTCAGGTTCCAATACGGGCACTACGCTAGCTGCTCCTCTCCCTGGGATGGGGGAAGGAATTTTTCTTAAGGAGTCGGGGAAGGTTCACAGTGGATGGGTGGGGGATAGCTTTGCTGCGAAGAACAAGAAACGGGAGTTAGGCTATGGTATCGCAACTCATTATGTAAACATTTGCAGCAGGTACTCTGGGTAGGGAAAGGACCAAATGATCACATAAAAACAGACTGGTAAAAGATACAGAGGAGCTATTCTATAAAGCAGGGATCTCAAACTCAATTGTATCTGCATTCTTCACTGCCCTCTAGGGCTCGGGCTGACAGCCAGGGCCCCACTCGTGAGGCTGGCAGCCAAGACCCTGTGTATGTGGCCAGAACACCCAAAACCTCAATGTGCTGCAGCACCGCTCACACCTTACTTCTTGCACCTGCTGTCCCTGACAGGTGTTTGTCTTGTTTTTTAAGCTCCAAATATGCAGCTGTGCCCCCTGCTTGCTACGCTCGCCAACTCCCCTTTCTGTGGCTGGACTTGGTCAGCCTGGTCATGCTGGTCCGCATGCAGCATTCCTCGGCCAGCGAGCCGCGCATGTTGGTGGCCACCGCGGTCACGCTGAAGGTGGCGTTCACGAACTCGGGCAGGCAGCACGGCAGCTGCCCGCTCGCCTGATCTGTGCACTTGTCCATGGTGGCGGCACAGCACCCAGCCAGCTCCAGCAGCAAGGGCAGCACCCCGCGACCCATCCTCGGCCAGCACCACTGACACCCGTGCGCGGCGTGAGGCACGGCAGCTGCCACCTGAGTGGTTCGCTCCAAGAGCGGGCTGGGGGCACGAGAACCAAGGGAGGCTGACACAGGCGGGTGTGTGGCCAGAGGCAGGTGAGAGCACAGAACACTCAGGGGCTCCTGCTGCTCTGCGGCTGTTTGGGCAAAGGGAGAGTGGGCACGGCTGGAGGAAGGGCAGAAGCCACAGGAGGTGGGGGCTGAGTGAGCAGTGCACGCTGGGAGGTGGCCAGGGCATGGGCACTTGGGTCTCAGGAGCATGCGGATGTTTCCGAGGTGACCCCCCCCCCCATATCAATGCTTGGCACTTGTAGGAGCCATGCTTGAGCTGGGAGCAGTGCGGGGCCTGCAGCCTATGGAGCCTTCCCAATAGCCCCGGGTGGCGCTGCACTCCCCATTCAGGACACAGCAGCAGGGCTGACCCCCGACCAACCCTGTGGCAAGGCTGCCCCGGCAGCATTACTGCCCAGCAAAATCAAACCACATTCAAACTCCAGCCAGGTGAGAACCCTCCTCCCTGTGCCGCACCCTATGGGGTTCACCCTCCGCTCGCTTCAGCCATGTGAAACACAAGCTGCTCCATGGGGAATCTAGGATAAGACCCTCCCAGAGCAGGGGTCTGCAACCAACTGTCCTTCTCCTGTGCCTGCTTAGCAAGACACTCTCTGGTCCCAGGCTCACCCTCTGGCAGAGCCTGTTGACGCTGATGACGTCCAGCAGGAATTTTTTTTTTAAATAGATTTATTTTTGTTTGTTTGTTTATTTAATTGTGTATCTAGTTATGCATTTATTCACGTGTGCATTTATTCATGCATGCATGCATTTCCTTATTCATGCACTTGTCCACACATTTATTTATTCATGTATGAATGTATGTATGTATCATTTGCCTTGCCGTGGGAACAGTGTGTGTCTCCTTGAGCCTCCCTGTCACTTCGGATGCATGGCAAGGCATAGGGACTAGGTATGTAATAGTGTAGTCGATTAACCGATAAGCAAAAACTTATAGGTTAATGCTACAGACTACACATTTCCCTCCCCCGCTCCCAAACCAATATATTTTTTTTAACAGGCTGGCCAGCAGCCCAGCTCAGTTCTGGCTCACACCATGTCTGGGACCTGCCCCCGCTGCGGCTCTGTATTTAAAATGTATTAGGAGCCGGGTGTGCAGGTAGCCCAGCTCAGTTCCATCTCATGCAGGGTCCAGGAGCTCAGCCTCCCCCCATCCCTGCACCAAGGGCTGCTGCCACCTCACAGGGCAACAAGCAGCCAGTCTGCAAGAGGACCTGGTTTTTAAACTGGCTCCCCTCATGGGCTAACTCCCTCTTAGCACCCCACGCTGCTGCCGGTCTCACCCGTGGGGACTATAGAATAGTCGATTAACTGATAAGAATCCATGAGGTTACTCAACTATTCAATTAATCAATATATAACATCCCTAATAAGCAGGGCTCACCAAGCGGTGGTGAGCCCTGCTCGCCAGCCGCACAGTTCGGCATGCTGCGCATGCGCAGACTGCGCTGCACGGCTGTGCTGGCTTGTAATCTACTCGCCTGTGGCGAGTAAATTACACTAATTGTCGAGTCCTGCTAATAGGGACCTGTCCGAAAAGAAGAGTTCTCTCTCTAGCTCGCTCCCCGCCCACGCATTGTGCAGACTCCCTTTGCCTCATCTTTCGGGAAAAAGAAGAAAAAAAAATGACAGACAAAAAAGCAGCTGGTCGGCAGCTCCTCCTTTCCAAACCTGCTCCTCTTTCCTAACAGGAATGGAGAGAGGGGGAAGAACAAAAACAAAAACAAAACCAAAACCTCTTCTGGAGATTTCGCGAGCTGGTGGCAGTGGCAGCAACAGAAGCTGCTGCCAAGCCCTCACTGGCAGACAGACACGCTCTTAGGGGACACACAGCAGGGCCAGGCACAGCCCCATGCACACACATAGGCCTGAAAGGCGGCTGTGGTTTTTATTTGGGCTGGTACTTACAGGCCAGCGCTACAGAGGGGGGAGGGCGCGCAGCTGAGGGCAGAGGCGGGTCGCAGAGTGACGTGATGATGTCACTCTTTCATCCCACAGGATTTTTTTTTAATCCAGAGAGAAATGATGCAGATTCCACAACATCCCTAAGCAATTTGTTCAGCATTCAACTATAGGGTTGCCAGATGGTTTAACCAAAAATACCGAACACCTCCACCCGCCTCCCTCCCCCACCCGCCCCCAAAAAAAGACACCAGGGAAAAAATTCTGTTGAGGAGAAAAAAGGGGGGGGGAGGCCAAAGTTGTTGGGGGGGGGGGGGTGGAAGGACTCAGAGTTATTAAGCAAAATAAAGAAAGAAAGAAAGAAAGAAAGAAAGAAAGAATAAAACAGCATGGCCCCTTTCAGAGTGTGTGCAGAGCCGGGATAGGAACAGGGGAGGGGTCAACAAGTTTGCTGCTATTTTGGGGGGGGGGGGGGGGAGGCCATGAGGGTTTCCTCAAAAATCAAAAAGGGGACATGATGCCAAAAAATTTGGGAACCACTGTGTTTGTGCTGCAAACCCACAGTCTGATTCACTGACATACCATTCCGTAGATGGTTACTGTTATAGCTATCCTTTTTTTACCTAAAGTTGGCTGCTACCATGTGGATCCTCCCCTTTTTTACTATGCAATTCTGCCTGCAGCTAAACATACAGCGATCATGTAGTTAGTAGGGATGTTAGATAGCGTATAATTGAATAGCGCATCAACTTTTAGCAGTTACACGACTATTTAATGGTCCCTGGGAGGCGGGGCCGGCAACCAGTGTGCTACCAGTCCCACTCCCGGGGAGCCCCCTGCCACCTCACACTGCTGCCTCTGTATCAGAGGTAGCAGCACCAGGTAGCAGGCGGGAGTTGGTCCACTAAGGGAGTCAGTTTAAAAACTGGCTTCCCATGCAGACTGGTTCTGCCTGCCACCCTGTTCTGCTGCCTCTGATACAGAGGCATCAGAGTGGGGCAGCACCAGCCCCTGTCCACGGGGGGGTCCCAAGCTCTTCACGGACAGATGCTACTCCATGGAAACATCCCCTGTCCATGGCAAGCTTGGACCCCCCCAGACAGGAGCTGCTGCCGTGGAGCAACCTCTGTCCTGGGTGAGCCTGGGTCCACCATGGACAGAGGCAGCTTCGTGGCAGCCTTCCCTGCTCACCCTTCTTCTAAAAGGACAGGATAGCATGGTCATCTCCCCCCGCCCCAGCTCTTGCCTGCCCACCCCTGCGGCCTCTGTAGGAGGCAGCGGGAGGGGGGCAGTTGGGTCTATGGAGCTGGTACACATGGAAAGCCGGCTTAAAAGCCGGCTTCCCGCACGTATAAACTGCCGCCTCCCCATCCCCGCGCTGCTGCCTCTCTATTAGGTAACTGGATAAACCCGCATTTCCAAAAAACTTTCTGGAAAGCTTACCATAGCAAAATTCAGAAGAAAAAGACAGTAGCTTTCTCTGCTGAGTTACATCAGTGTGTATACAGTTCTGCTAGCAGTTCCACAATAAACACTGCTTTTTCAGCCAGGTTACATTTAAAGTGAAAAATATTCTTCTGAGACTTGGCAATGCAAAAATGCAGCCTACAAGTATGCTTAATATTTCTAAAGATGCTGTGAGTGTTCTAAAGGGGGAAAAGATAAGGACATTAGACCTTAGCTGATTAGATGCCACAATTTGAACAATCAGTACTTCAATGGCTAGCACACTGCTAGTGAACAGGCTGAGATATTAATCTGCACTCAAAAACTATATGCACTATCCCAAACTTCTGTTGAGCTGCTCCTTCCCTCAACAGGCCATGGGGACTTTCAGCTGGCGGTATGTTTTTTAAATATTAATTAAATGTAATGCTAATCTTTATTTCATCAGAGTATCCACACTCACAAACTTCAGCAGTATAGGTTTTGGGGTTTTTTGGCCAATTACCTGCCCTTATTTCAGCATGAATTTACTCTGCATTGTGCAGTCTCTGAAAGCTGAAGTCCAACTATGGGTTTCTCATACTTTTCTACGCTTTGTATTTTTCACATACAAATAGTTTAGAGATATCAACAGACTTCATCAAGTTGGTTCACTTCTTCCTTCAAGAGGTACATAATCTGCATTAATAGCACTGGCCTCAAATACAGATGCTCAAAAAATGCCTTGCCTGCCCATTAACTATTTTCCATTTTGAACAACTGTCATTCCCTATAATTATTATTTAGCCACCTTTAAATTCAGTTCTTACCCTTGTGGTTGTAGATTTTCCTTAATCATCTTAAATAGAAGATAAAGCAGAGGCAGACACCGAGGGGGGAAGTAACAGTTTCCTGTAAAATCTCATGACTGAACTCAAATCCATTGCGCTTTCCCTGCAGCTTAGCTCTGTGTTCATTAGCACTTGAGAGGTAGCAGGGTTTCTTTAATTAATGTTTACTTACAAAAATTGAATTAGTAGCCATTTTGCAGATGGCAGTTCCCCCACCAGGGGAGAGGCAGTACTAAAGAGAAAAAGGGTAGCACCAAAATTTGAAACAAATTTAATGTTTCTGTTTACCAGTCCCATGAAGATAATAACTGACCCAAGAGTTTTCAACTAATTTAGCACAACTGTAAGAATGGAAGTTCATGCTATTCAATGTATAAGGAGGGTTAATAGTACTGATATTAATTAAATAAATATATTTGCTCAGAATAAAATGGAAAGATTTATGCTATTTTTAAGAGGG
The DNA here is from genome assembly GCA_032595735.1 of Pelochelys cantorii. Lineage (NCBI taxonomy): Eukaryota > Metazoa > Chordata > Testudines > Trionychidae > Pelochelys > Pelochelys cantorii. Next base: position 100,561,826 of record CM064328.1, read on the forward strand.
TTCTACCTACTGATTTAGATGACAATATAATATTATTGCAGCAGAAGTGTATTCAGGCCGTAATAATACCAAATACGTGCATATACTAAGGCAGCTATGGATCTGTGGCAGGACTAACATGACAGTGTAGCAGTCTGCTGATTGGTCTGAATTTCCTAACTGCGATATTTTATATCTTCTGAATCAACATTTGATTATCTCAACCTGTTATGGACCCTGTGTACTTGCGGGGCAGTCACAAGAGCTCTGGTTTAGTCCAACCAATTCATGAGTTGGCTGTTTACAAGCAACTGTAAAACTAATTTGTGTGCTTACTCTTAAAAAAAAAAAACCAAACAAACCTCAAAAACAATACAAACTTCCTGCATATTATGTTGTACAATTTTGCATGGATTCTAATTAAGAGATTGTTTAATTTGTCTACTGTGCACTGGGCCCCATAATTATCTTCTTCAACCAGAGGTAAAACTAGGTACGTCTACACTGCATGGCTATTTTGGGATACCACGCATCTACACAAGCCGCTCATTATTTTGAAATATTTTTCGAAATAACAGGTGCACCATTTAGGCATCCCAGTAACCCTCGTTCCACGAGGGTTAAAGGATCTCAAAATAGGATGTTATTTTGAAATTTGGCACTGTGCCAAAATTGCAAAATAAACTATTTCAAAATAGATTTTATATAATATATGCCATTTCGAGTTTAGGGTGCTGTGTAGATGCATCCACTGAGTGCAGAGCAGCATGCCTCAGATAATCCCTTCAAGTTCTAGACATTTTTTTTTTTACATCTACAGCCTTCCAGTTATGAAGATAGGCTTCTGAATGCTGAGCAAATCAGCGCTTCTTCGGTGAGTCCACAAACAGGAACAATAGTTCTGAGATCCTGAAAGCACTGGGGATTTGTAAAAACAGTTTTTTTCCAGCAGTTACATGTTTACACGTGGGTGGAGGTGGTTCTGCAGGAACCAGTGCGTGCAGGGTTCCAGCTCCCCATGGAGCTGCTTGCTCTCCCCTGCCCTGCTGCCTGTGAGGCAGCAGCACGGAGGGGGCAGGTGGGAACTGGGGCTCCTGCAAGCCAGTGCTCATGGGGAGTCAGCTTTTAAGCCAGAAATTTTAATCAAGAATAGATGCTTTTCTAAAAGACTAACTAATTCAAACAGGAATTACTTTGGGGGAGTTCTATGGCCTGTGTTATACAGAAGGTCAGAGATGATCATCAAAATGGTGCTTTCTGGCCTTAGTTAGGAGCTATAAATTTATGGAAATGGGGGTGGCAGGGCTACCAAATATGCGCATGCCATGCAATATGTTAGACACTTGGCTGGTTTTTCAAAGGTTATTTGCAGCTGACAGCTGTTGGATGGCCTGCATGAAATGAGCTCAAGGTCTCAGACCAGTGGCTTTAGTTCATATTCCAAAACCACCGTTACATGCAGTGGAAGCTTCAGTAACATTCAAAGTCTCAGTCAGCATGAAGTCTAACCTGTCACCGAACGTTCAGGTGAAGTACACTGACTCAGCAGTGGGGATAAGCTCACATTTCCATACCTCTTCTGTGGATATTAGATTTCACCTTCCGGGACTATCAGTTTGGCACCTTTCAAGGGCATTAAATTCCCTTCTCTTTCAACTGCCTCCTGTCCCACCATCAGTTAATGTGTTTCCACGCACTAGGATTGTCAACTGTCTACCTGCATAAAACTGAACACCCTTGCACTGCTTCCTGCTCCACCCCTTCACAGAGGCCCCGCCCCTTCTGAGACCCCATCCCAAGCTCATGCAACCGTCCCTCCCCTTCATCACTCACTCTCCCCTGTCCTTACTTGCTTTCTGCGGGCTGGGCAGGGGATTGGGGTGCACGCTCTGGGATAAGATCAGGGATTTGGGGGTGCAGATAGGGTTGCCCGGTGTCCGGTTTTGAACCGGACAGTCCAGTATTTGAGCTTTCTGTTCAGGAAACAAATTGAGAAAATATAAATGAGAAAATATAAATGTCCAGTATTTTCTAAATAAGATGTAATGTAGATTGTGATGTAATGTAAGCGTGTCCAGTATTTTTGTTGAAGCCATCTGGCAACCCTAGGTGCAGAGAGGGGTCAGGGTGGGGCTGAGGACTGGGGTAGGGGAGTGCAGGCTCTAGTGTGTGGCAGTAGATGATCAGTTTGGGGTGCACCAAAGGCACTGGACTGGGGAGGAGGTGACCAGCATGTCAAGCTCCTAGGCAGAGGTCAGTGGGCCCATGTCTGCTGGTGCCCCCCCTGCAGCTCCTAGCCAATGGGATATACAGAGCTGGTGCCTGGGGTGCGGGCAGCGCCTGGAGCTTCCCTGGCCCCTGTGCCCAGGAACTGAACACGCTGGCTGCTTCTGGGAGCTGTGCAAAGCCAGGGAAGACAGGGAGCCTGGCTTTAGCCCTACTGACTGCACTTTTAATGGACTGGTCAGCAATGCTGACCAGAGCTGCCTGGGTCCCTTTTTGACCAAGTGTTCCAGTCAAAACCCAGACCCCAGGCACCCTAGCATACACATACACAGAGGAACAAAAAACATATTGAAATTAAGCGTTAGACCATTGTCAAAATGTAACAACTTACAGAAATTCCTCCCTTTCCCTAATGCCTGCCGAGAAATTAAACTAAAAGCAGAAGCAGTTGTATCAACGGAAATCTCTCTGACCTCTCCAGATGAATAAAGCCTGCAGCTGAAACACAAACATTACATAGCAACGTTACCATCTAGGCACCAGATGCAGAATCTTTCTGTGATCATCAGAGACATCGCTGCCACGCGTCAAAGGGGAAAAATGACCCTTTTCTTGTTTTGTTTTCAAGACAACAGAGAGACTCAGTGTTGTTATTTAGAGACCTAAAGCACTTTTGACTGGCCTTGGAATGAGCAGCTCTACTCACTCAGCCGATTAAAAGGTATCATCCCTTAATAGTCTGACATCACCCAGAGGTGAAGAAAGATTTTATTGATAGTTTAATGGAGATATTTTCCTTAATTTACCATAGCATTTCAAAATTACTTATTCCAATTTATGGCACAAGCCCATTGATGCATTTCTAGCATGAACACGTGCCAGACATAGAGATGTAACTTTGTAGGTGGTTCCAGCATTACCAGTTTCAAAAGGCAATCTCACACCAGCTATGGCACTCGAAGTGTTGTTAGTTCTGACACTTTTTGTTTTGTTCAAATAATTTATTTAATTGGAAACAAGCCATGAAAAGGTCAGAAATGTATACAGCCACTCCCCGACTTACGAACACACCGACTTATGACCATCCGTACTTATGACCAACCTCCCATTAACCCCATTATAATATTTTCGAGTTGAGAACCATGTACGTCAAGTTTTTCGAACAGCGCGGGCAGCGCATTTAAGGGTATTTCTGACTTACGACCAAATCGAGTTACGACCAGGTGTTTGGAATGTAACCCGTTTGTAAGTCAGGGACTGCCTGTACTGTGTAAAGTGGAGGAAGAGGGAACATGAACAAGGGAACGGGGATACGTGTGTGGCTTTCTAGACATACCTGTACAAGTGGAGTTGTCAAGCATCTGTTTTTTGACCACAATGCCTGATCAAAAAGGGACTGTGGTGGCTCTGATCAGCACAGCAGACCCAGCTATTAAAAGTCTAGTTGGCTGCCAACTTTGTGTAGCTCCAGCAAGTGGCTCTTAGGGGCAAGGATCACTGGGGGGTTCCACATACAGTTCCGCAGCTGCCATTGGGTGGGAACCACATCCAATGAGAACTCTGGGAGTGGCACCTACAGCCAGCAGCTCACAGAGCACTCTGGCCACCCCTGCACCTCGGAGCCAGAGGAACATGCCAGCCACTTCCAGGAGCTGCCTGAGGCAAGTTACACCCAGAGCCTGTACTCATCACCCTCTCCCACATCCCAACCCCCTCCCACACTGAGCCCCTTGGCACCGCTGCTGAGCACAGAGCCCCCTCCTTCACCCCAAGCCCCTCACCATCCTCAGCCCCACAGCAAAGCCTGCACCCCCTCTAATACCTCAATCCCGTGCCACAGTCCAGTGAAAATCAGCAAATGTGGGGGAGGCAGAGAGGATGGAGAGAGGGTGGGTCCTCAGGAGAAGGGGAGGGGCAGGGCCTTAGGGGTGGGCTGTGCCTGGCAAGGGTGTTCAGTTTCTTGCCCTTGGAAAGTTGGCAACCCTATATACAAGACACGCAGAAGCTTGGTGGGTTAGGGAGATTATAAAAACTATAAATGAATCATTTTGTGCTTACTTTATCTGGCTTCTTTGCAGATATAGTCTAAGCTGCACTCCTGGAGAGCCAATTGATAATCAGCACAAAACAACTTGATTACACAGACTTCTATAAGCCCTTCAAATCTATACATTCTATTGAAAGAGAGTTTCTGTCCAGTGGGCTTCCAATATGCTGAGTGGCTTTCCTTTTTCTTTGCAATTAATAAGTAAACAAAACAAGGAATTCACCCAAATTCAGAGGTGCACTATTATTTGTATTTGGGCAGTGCCTAGGAGTTCAAGTCAGGGAGCAGGACTCCATTCTGCAAACTACTGTAAAAGCACAAAACAAAGACAGTACATGCCCCTAAAAGCCTATGATCTCAGGCCTTGCATACACTTGTGCAAGGCTCTGCCAGCAGGACATTACACTGCTAAAAACAGCAGCGTAGACATGGGAAGCATTGCTTGAGGCACAGAGAGCTGTGTAATGTACATAGGATTCAGGTGCACCTCTACTCAGCACCCCTACACATAGCCTCACCATCTACAATGCTCTTTATACCTGTGGTAGCTGGATACATAGTGTCAGTACTTCACACATTGCTGCAAGTATACACAATATGCCTAGGGTTGCCAGCTGGTTTCACAAAAAATACTGATCCCCTCCCCCCCAAAAAAAGCCAGGAAAAATTTATGTTGAGCAACAAAAAAAAAAGGGGGGGGGGGGAGACCAGGGCCAAAATGCAGTCATGGTCCCTTTAATTCCTGGGCCACGCTTCCCCCTCCCTCCGCCCCAGCCAGTGCGAGCTGCGCTGCGTGTCCCACACAGCCTTCTGTCGGGCGCCCGAGCTGGGCCTCAGGAAAAACAGAAAACAGACATTTAAAATGTCCAGTATTTTCTGAATTTTTTTTTACTGGACGGAAGACAGTAAATACCGGGCTGTCCAGTTCAATACCGGACACCTGGCAACCCTAATTATATGTCTGATACAAATGCCACACAACACACATTTCCACAAGTCTGATTTAGAAGTATGGATTCCTGGATTAAGCAACCTTCCCTAAACTCTAGCTGTATGGATGCTGAGCTCACTACAGCTGAGCTCACTTCAATGTTTCAGAAATACAAAATAAAGTTGCACAATTCTGATCATCCCAGGACTTCATTCTAAAGTGAATCCAGACATTGACAATCAGCTCTTCCAGCAAAAATACTGTTTTTGAAATAAAATTAACATGACTGTTGTAGCATAAAACCCTTTAGTTGTAGCATAAAACCCAAGGAATGTCTACGCAATTTGCAAAGTTAAGTAATAAATTCAAAACCAGGTCAAGAGAGATACTTCAGGAGGCATATAGGATTCATCTTGCCTAATGTTCAACATTTTCTAAGGCTACTTAGCAGAAAGAAGAAACAATGGTTCCAATTTAAGATATGTGGTGATCCCAATAGGAAGCTGACATCAATTCAAGTTCAGACTTTAACTTTGAAGTAAATAGTGCCTAAGATTTATCACCTGGGAAACTCCTAGCTAATTAGCTAGGTTCACAAAACCTGGATACCAGGGCCACTACAACAAAGATTGTTAAAAACTTTTCTTTCAGATATAGTATTTAAGTACAGACATGTCTTTAAAAATGAATACATTCAAAAGTCTCAGAGGAGTAGATGTGTTTGTCTGTAATTAAAAACGAGTAGTCCTGTGGCTTAGAAACTAACAAATATATATGTCTATACTACCATGAGCTTTCATGGGCAAAACCCATTTCTTCAGATGAGATGATCTTGAGTTCACTTTTAAATGTTATATTGCTTTTTTGTACATTTTAGTTCAAAGTGAAAATTCAGAGTTTAAAATAAAAAGTACTTCCCCGTTAGACATGCATTTGAGTTCACTTGTGTTTTGGTTTTTATATCTTACTACAACTAGGTGTGTTTTAACTAATAGCCTGGATACAAATACAGAAAACGTCAGACAAAAGAAACAGTCAAAGTCCATCAGAACAAAAGAAAAAAGAAAGGGAAAGCGGTGTCTGAATGGTTCTTGGGTGATACTCATACTTCCTGACAGGAGACTCTCCTGTGAAAAACACAACATTCAGGGCTTCCAAGGAGCATATTATAAAGAGCTGGATCATTAACTGGTCATTAAGAACATCAATAACAAACAGATTAAAGAAAGGGGAGGTGACTGGCAAGAAATTGCAGAAGATTATCCAGCCAAGGTTATTACAGTCTTCAGAAACACAGAACATACCACACACAAAGGAAATCATCAGTGAGGGACCAGGGGACAGAACCCACCTTTACTCATCCTTCTAACCAGCAGTTTGCTATCTGACAGGATGAGAAAGGCAGAGAAAAGTAGTAGCCAACACCAGTCACCCAGCAGTCAATCACTGCCACCTTCTCTTTTTCCTAAAAGAGAGATTCCTACATTTATTTCTAGAGGAGGACATTGAAGGGTAAAATTTAAAAAAAATAGATTCAGATTAAACGCAATATAAGAGCAGAAACATTGGACTGGATGGACCTTTGCATGTTTCCAGCATACCTTAGATTAAAAAAAAAAAAAAAAATGCATGCAAACCATTTTCAATGTGACTGTTTGCACTGAAAGAGCAAACTCAAGATCTCTCAGATATCTTCTCAAATTACAATAAGGACAGACACTCAAGGACATGAGTGAAAGGAAATACGGTAGTTACCTTTGAAGTCAACCCATTGAAAGCCTCATATTCAAAACAAATCTAAATATTATTGGAGTCCTGACCAGTACACAAAAGTATTTTAAAAATATACTACAAAACCCTTATTTACCCTGCTGAGTTTTTAAACACATTACTTCCTAAAAAACCCAGGTCCATGGGAGTGACCTCCTGGGCTGGGAAGTACAGTACAGGAGATCTCCATCCCAGATTACAGAAATTAGAGATAGAAAGAATCTATTAGATTATTTTGCCCATCTCACATTAAGACAAGCGTGGGGAACCTTTTTTGGGTTGGGGTCACTGACCCACAGAAAAAAAAAAATCAGTCAGGGGCTGCACACAAGAAACAAACAAAAAACCCCACCCCTCACCAGTGTGGGCTCCCCAGTGGTGGGGGGGGGAGGGAGAGCCCTAAGCCTCAGGGGCCAGATCCATGCAAGCTGGGGGCTGCATCTGGCCCCCAAGCCTTAGGTTTCCCACTTCTGCATTAAGATGATGATATTAACCTACTATGTATTGGAAAAGCATCTCAGCAGCTGCACAAACAAGCTGGGCATATAGTTGATGAAACAGAGAGAACTGGGATTAAGATGCACTCAGAGAATGGTGCCAGAGAATTAACGGGCAACAGAAAATGGAAAGAAGTCCCACCTAGACTGATCAAGTGCCTTTAGCCTCTGCTTCAGTGAGCACAGAACCACTTTGATACAGCCTTGTGTGGTACCAGGCAGGTGAAGAGAATGTTCAGACACCAACTCCTCCCTCTCCCAAACACAAGAGTTGTAAACTACTGTAGAAACAGGAAAAGCCATTTTATGTCTTCAGAGAAACAATTAGAAAGAACTACTCTTCCAAAATATTTTTAACAATCTCTGATATATCCTGCACCATTTACCACTGCATCTGAACAAATTCACAGGTAACTTGCCAAAACTGCAGCAGGATCACATGTTCTTGTCTGTTTCTCTCCCCTCCCCCCACAATTGTTTACATTTTATTTAACTCAGAACTGGGATATAACAGACCCCACTTTAGATGTAGACTCTGATAGGGTTTTTACTCCAGCAAGTTGGGGAGTGGGAACTTTCCCATTGCAATATCCTTCTGCCCCACTCTACTGGCTGATTCATATCTGTGTCGTTTTGTAAGGAGCACTTTTCCATCCCACTCAGAGAAATAACAAAGGAGAGGGGGGAGAAGAGGAGAATGAGAAAGCAAAAGAAGGCGAAAATGAAAAAAAATGTACCAATCATGAATCCCTCCAAAAAAGAGTATAGAATGAAACTGTATAGAAATGCTTTGGGATAAGGGCACACTTATCTCCCAACACAAACAAGATGACAAGAACCTGTAGCTTGAAAAACTGGAAAGTGCTATTCAAACACACCAAACCAAACAGGGAAGCAGTTATACAGAACCTTGTGTCCTATTGCTTCTGAAACTCTCCCAATGGGTATAAGACATGTAAGTGGCTTCTTAAAGTACTAAAAAGTGTTCCTCTCTGGAATATATATGGGTTTGTTCAAACATGCACACAGTAGAGTAAGTAGCTATATAGATAAGGCCTTGACAGCTGTGCTAGCATTGATTAGTTGAAGCTCAGATCTGTGTGAGTTCTCTATATTTTTTCTTGAAGAAGGTAAACTATAATACAAAGGACTTTTAAAAAAGCCAGATAGCTATTCATTCAAAAACAAGAAAATAACTGTCAACCCCAAACAAGGTAACCTATTCTGATATTTAAATATTTGCCTGTGAGGCTCTCCTTTTCAAAACCTGATACCCTCAAGATACAGGTGACTGATATTTATCAAGTGAGATTTGTTTGGTAACAAAGAAAGCAAACCCAAAACAAAAACTCTGGCACCTAACTGTTTTGTTTCCTGAATAAGAGAAAAGGAAGTTTCGTGTATTGAGGGAATGCCTTGAGCAGGCACAGAGAATTAGAATAGTGACAGCACAAATTTAAAATTCCAGTTTGATTCAAAGACGCAGGATTGTAGTCATACCAAGAGAATTTAAACCTTAGGAGTCCTGGCTGAAGAGGTTACATGATGCGGGATACGGTGGCTACAAATGTTTGATAGATCTCTATTACTGTCAACTACTATTTAAAAAAAAAAAAAAAAAAAAAAAAACACCACACACCAAGAACTTTGTTCTCACCAATTTAGCTTGATGGGAAGTGTCACATTTTTGGTCATAGACTAATCAAAGTTACAGTATTCAAATTTTTTTTCTGCCCTCTTTCATCAGGCATTCCATATCCTGTACAAAAACTAGGCTGCCTTCCACATCGGCTGCTGTAGCTTCACTCGTTCTGCAAGCCTACAACAAACTATTTTAAAGACATTCACCTCATCAGAATATGAACACTGGGGGGGGGGGGGGGAAATCTATGGGTCCCTATAGGGAAGGTACAATGCAATTCATTGTACACCTTTATAATGAAACCCTAATCTCTAGCTGATAATAGGATTAGTAATAACTTTGTTAAAAAGTCACATGTTTTTGGTAAATAAGATTTTAAAACAGAAGTAGTATTTAAATTAATAGGTCGGTAATCCAGTTCACTGAAAATGTATCTACCATTTATATTGCGCAAAAATGAATATAGTATGAAAACATCCATTGAAAAACTGCACCAATAGGGCACAATTACTAGCTAAACTGCATGCCGTAAGGAGTAGAATGTACTGTATGCTACGCAGTATGGACTACAGAGAACACTAAGACATACCTTTCAGTCTTTTGGAATTCCCATTCTTCTGCTGCTCATCTTCTTCATTAATGGTGAATAAACCAGGAGGATTTGTCCTTGTATTTGTCTTCTTCAATCTCTCTTGTCGGATAGCAGTAGCTGCCCCAGGCATATTGCTGCTACTGATTACAATATAAATATATATATTTTTAAGAAACTGCAGTGCCTGTGTAGCAGCTAACTGCAGACCTGCCTGCTCATTTGAGCACTTGTAATAGATCCCCTATGGGTAAGCAGTATGCAAAGAGCTGACAAATACCAACATCCACTTGGCAGCTGAGGGGCTGCAGTTTCATCCACCTTAGAGAAAAGCCCTAATTAAAGGCACATTGGTTTGGATGCCTCTCTTCGCTGTTTTAACCTGTTCAATCAGATCCCAGCCCACAGCTTCCCGGTTCTGCAGCAGCACCTCTTCCCCAAGCTTCTTCCAGCTACAGCACACTAAAATATTCAGCACGCAACACAGGAGGAAAAAAATACGATACGCCACCGTTAACAGTTGCCCTGACAACAGTGACATATCCTAATCAAAGGAAGTCTATGAATGTTGTCTCCTCAGCTGCAGAAAGCAGCCTGCCGGAATGCTTGCTCCTGCATGCTTAGAGCAAAGGGTTACAGTGTAAAGAGCTCTAACCACCTAGTCCACTGAGCTGCTCCTTCTCTCTGCGCAGGGCGGTAGGAGGATGGAGCTCTGCTTGCACAAGCAGATGAGTATTGAGCGACGAGAAACCTAAAAGGCTGCAGGCATGAGCCTGCATTTTGCCAGCTTGGTTCTGTTTATTAAAGTTTACAGTCTTCAGCTTAACCAAAACTGAAACAACATGAGTTTTTCATGCAACACTTTCACAAGCATTACATACCTTTTGCAGTTGCAATAAGAGAACATATACCCAGGATTACTGGCAAGTGTTGAGTGATTTATGCCTGGAAAATGTAAACAACTGTACATTTTTTGTACAGATCATGTGAACAACGCCAAGTTGAATGTGCAGTGAACATTCAGTATTGCAATGTTAGTTTTAAGTAAAGAGGCCATTAATGAACAACAATCACTTGTTCAGAAAGGCTAAATTACAATCAATTATAACCAGCAACCTTTCCCCCATCATGATAGCCAAGTTTAACATAGTGGTTCTGGATTCTCATTCACCCTCTCCAACGTAGGACCTGCTCACACTTTCGCAATCTTCTAATTTTTTTAAAACTATTTTTGCAAAGCCCTGAACAGCTGGTTTTGCAAGTAAGTTTAGCCTTCTTTAACACTTGCACCATTTCTCAACCTCAAGCTAAGAGCACAGTTGGCACATCAAATACTATTAATTTTTTTAATTTCTACAAAACCCTAAAAATGGTTTGTACTCTCAGAAGTGTTGCTAAGTGTTCTTCTATGTCCACATTTCAGAATCTGAGATTTCATACACCTAGCCTACAATGTTCTCTCTCGCCTTTCCTCCTGTGTCATCTACATGTAGATGGCAAATTCACTATAGTATATATGCCATCAGACAATATAGTAGCAATATGGGGCTCATACTGCCAATGCAGATGATACGGAGTTATGCAGATGAAAGGGTGTCATCTATAGTATGGTGGGGGGGAGGTTTTTTGAGGAAATGGGGCAGAGTTAAGATTAGCCACATTACCTTTAAACAGCATATCCAAACTGGTTACCTGGAAATAGCACAATCATATAACTTGCCTGCCATTCTCTGAGGATAAGACATTAGGAGGTCAGGAAGAGGTGACAGCTCTGTTCTCGCAACACATTAGCCATGTCGTTTAATGGGGAAAAACTGTGGAATGAGGAAGCACAGCATAACCACAAAGCCTTCATGCTCTGTATCTGAGCAAGAGGAAAAGGTACCCAAGAAAACTGTAAGATATTCTAAGCATAGGCTCTGAGCCAGGTCTACTAGCTCTTTTGCCCGATCCCTTTATTTCCTCTTCACCGGGCTCTTGCTTTTGGCAATATCCTAGCTTATCTGAGCATACCATGGAAGTTATTACTATACAGTTGTCATCAGTCTACAAGGCAGAAGGTGCTTTGTTTTGAAAGGTGTTGGCCAAAACTAAGCTTTTAAAAAAATCCATTTTGATACAAGTTGTTCCTTCCTCAGCAATTTGCCTCCTAATGTTTATTCAGGCTGCTACTTTGTATTGGAAAAAAAATTAATTGGAAATAAGCTTCAGTTGTTGAAATCCTGTCCATGTACATGCATGCCACACCAAAGATGTGTGTAACTGCAGGTACACACCCACATATATTAGAATGGGTTTAACTTCTTGCGTACCATTCACAGCTTGCACAGAAAGCAAGGCTCTGTTTCCAAAAGAATAGAAGAATTTAAAGTGTGTATGAAAAAAGGTTCTATTATATGACTAGATAATAATAATTCACTTCCTTTGATATTTACGTATATGTATTTCAAGAAAAATAAACTCCTGTTCTTTTTAACCATTCTATTTTGTAGATATTTTTAAGGCAACTGTCAAATAGCCACCTACAATATAAGAACATAAGAACATAAGAATGGCCATACTGGGTCAGACCAAAGGTCCATCGAGCCCAGCATCCCACCTGCCGACGGTGGCCAATGCCAGGTGCCCCAGAAAAGGAGAACAGAAGACAATGATCAAGTGATTTATCTCCTGCCATCCATCTCCTGCCCTTGTTATGAAGGCTAGGGCACCATACTTTATCCCTGGCTAATAGCCATTTATGGACCTAACCTGCAAAAATTTATCAAGCTCTTTTTTAAACCCTAATAGAGTCCTGGCCTTCACAGCCTCCTCGGGCAAGGAGTTCCACAGGTTGACTGTGCGCTGTGTGAAGAAAAATTTCCTTTTATTAGTTTTGAACCTACTACCCATCAATTTCATTTGGTGTCCCCTAGTTCTTGTATTATGGGAAAAGGTAAATAATTTTTCTATAATCACTTTCTCCACACCATTCATGATTTTATATACCTCTATCATATCGCCCCTCAATCGCCTTTTTTCCAAACTGAAAAGTCCCAGTCTCTCTAGCCTCTCCCCATATGGGACCCTTTCCAAGCCCCTAATCATCTTAGTCGCCCTTTTCTGAACCTTTTCTAATGCCAATATATCTTTTTTGAGGTGAGGAGACCACATCTGCACGCAGTACTCGAGATGTGGGCGTACCATAGTTTTATATAGGGGAAGTATGATATCTTTTGTCTTATTATCTATCCCTTTTTTAATAATTCCTAACATCCTATTTGCCTTACTAACTGCCGCTGCACACTGCGTGGATGTCTTCATAGAACTATCCACTATAACTCCAAGATCCCTTTCCTGATCTGTCGTAGCTAAATTTGACCCCATCATGTAGTACGTGTAATTTGGGTTATTTTTTCCAACATGCATTACCTTACACTTACCCACATTAAATTTCATTTGCCATTTTGCTGCCCAATCACTCAGTTTGCTGAGATCTTTTTGTAGTTCTTCACAATCCCTTTTGCTTTTGACTGTCCTGAACAACTTTGTGTCATCTGCAAACTTGGCCACCTCACTGCTTACCTCATTTTCTAGATCATTGATGAACAAGTTGAACAGGATTGGTCCCAGTACTGACCCCTGGGGAACACCACTAGTTACCCTCCTCCATTGTGAAAATTTACCATTTATTCCCACCCTTTGTTTTCTGTCTTTTAACCAATTCTTGATCCATGAAAGGACCTTTCCTCCTATCCCATGACCACCTAATTTACGTAAAAGCCTTTGGTGTGGGACCGTGTCAAAGGCTTTCTGGAAATACCTGGTCTATTTAAACCATTAATTTAAAACTGCAAAAACTTTGTTGGGAGTGTCAACAAATACACCAGTGGCTGAATGGACCATACAGAAATAAGTACAATTTCATTCTTACATGTGGTCCCACTCTCCAATCCCACCCCCCTCCAGTCAGGACTGGATCCTCCTGATAATACTGTAAAATAGTCTCATCAGGTAAAATAAAGTACTGCGGTTGCTTAAAAATAGACCATTTAATAAAATGGATTGGGCTCCTTTAAAATGGTAATACTTACTGAGACTCCCTAACAAGTAAGTCCAGTAGATTTTAGCCCTAACATGTCTACGTATATGGAGGCTTCTTTATGGATTCTGGGCTGATAGCAATGCCTACTCATGAAAAAGTATTGATAATTTAGCAAACTTACTTTCAATTGTTTGAAAAATACTATGCCCGTGGGATCTGGCAATTGCCTACCAATCTTGCCTGATGTGTACCAATTGTGGCTAGCAAGTAAAATAAAGAATACAGGACAAAGTTATGCTAGGAGATGTAAATTCTTAGATACTCAGAATGTTAATCGCTATGTAATAAACCTCTGTACATCTCGGCTCAAAACCTTGGTTTATAAATTTGCACTGGTTTGGAACTGGACATCTAACACCCAATCCTGCAGTCAACTATTCATGTGCTTACCTTTACACATGAGTGATCTGATTGATTCCAATGGCACTAGTCCCATGCTTCAAGTTAAGCTTGTGTGTGACTGATTGCAGGATAGGGTCTAAATCAACAGCAGACAATATAAATATTTTCTCCAAATAATTGCTTAAGCCATGTTTAGGTAATGGATTGTAAAATAAGAGATGGATAGTACTGGTACAACAAATGTTGTAAATCATACTGCATATATTTGAAAAATGAATTCATATTTTTATTAGTAATATTCAAAAGCAGTGAAATACTACACAAGTAGTTTGCAGAAATATGAAAGACTTGTGTTGAGATAAAATGCTTGATGGAATAAAAAAAATCCACATCCCTGTCTCCTTTCCTACACAGAACTAGGTTTTAATACACACGAGATAGTGAATAAAACAATGAGCTTACAAAAAGTCATGCTAACCATGAATCACTAAAAATCTTCACAAACTATGGCTCTACCCCAGCACAGGGATCTGCCCACCTGGAACCTATGGCTGTTCTTCACTAGGACAAGAGGTATGTTACTACTATTTGAGAGTTAAAATGCTGGAACTTGTGGGAAAACCCTTGTGAAAAGCCAGCACTTTGTAGATGCACGTGAATTAGCTAAGTAAACCTTTGGCTCCTCCAGAGTGTAACTCAGTGGTTCTCAACATTTCCAGACTAAAATATTCCTTTCAGGAGTTTGATTTCTCTTGCATACCCTCAAGTTTCCCCTCACTTAAAATCAGCTTACAAAATCAGACCTAAAAACACAAAAAAAGTCTCACGGCTTATTAATTAGGGATGTTAGATATCGTGTAATTGAATAGTTGTGTAACTTAGTAGTTACGTGACTATTTGATAGTTCCCTAGGGAGGGTCCGGCAGCCAGTGCGCTCCCAGCCCCAGTTCCAGGGAGCCTCCTGACACCCCTGTATCAGAGGCAGCAGCACATGATGGCACGCAGGAGCCAGTCTGCCAGGGGAGACTGTTTAAAAACTACCATCCCCTGCGCAGAGTGGAGGGGCTCAGACACCTCCCTCCCTCCCCTGACAGGGGCTGCTGCCATAGATCAGCCTCTGTCCATGGCGGGCCCAGGCCCACCACAGACAGAGACTGCTCCGTGGGATGCTGGTGCAGCCTCTGTCCGCGGGGAGCTTGGACCCTCCCCCACGGACAGAGGCTACTTTGCGGCAGCCTCCCGTGCCACCCTCCTCCTCCCCTCTCCCCCCCACCCCGCCTGCGCTGCTTGGGGGGGCAGGCAGCACCACAGACCTGGTGCTGGAGGGAACTCACTTTTAAGCCAGCTAACGCCGGCACCAGCTCCTGCCTGCCCCTGTAGGAGGCAACAAGAGTGGGGGGCAGGTGGGTCCATGGAGCTGGCACGTGCGGGGAGCCTACTTGAAAGCTGCTTCCTGCAAGTATCAGCTCCAGCATGCATCCTGCAACTCTCATCTTCCACGCTACTGGAGCGGGTGCGAGGGGGGAGTGAATGTAGCCGACAAGAGTCGACTACAAGTTGACATCCCTCTCATTAATATTGAAAAACTGCTGAATTGTTCATTTTTACTACAGAAATATAAAATAAATAAACGAACATAAATACTGTACTTACATTTCAGTATATAACAGATAGTAGAATAAACAAGTCACTGTATGAAATTATAGTGCTTTTTATGTAGCCTGTTGTAAAACTAGGAGACTATCTAGATGAGTTGATGTATCTACTGGAGGACCTCTGCCTACTCCCATGCGTTAGCTATTACATGATAAGAACTTTTTTCCCTAGTGAAGGTGCACCCTTCCACTTCAAGAGAATTCCACAACTGGAATTACTCTAGCTGTACACAAAGTGCCTGCAGGATTGTGCCTTCTCTAAAGAAAGCTGCCATACACCATCATTATACCGCATTTGACAAGTGCCACTGCATATCAGTCTAATGCTCCTGTGGGAATAAATTTTGTTTCTACACGAATATAATTCCTTTAAAAGAGAAAATATTGATCCAATAGCACTTTGAAGACTAACTGAAGCATGTGTGTGTTTAACATTGAAAGTTCCTCCCATGAATGTCAGCTTGGACTTAAAGTAATCAAAACAAAAGAACACAAGATCACTAAACATTAGAACTTAAGTATAACAGAATAAAAGTACTAGGTGAGAGGTAAAAGGGGGCACATTGCTTGTAATGACTTTCTGGTACAATCAATGGAAGAAGTCTGAAGACTACTAGAAGAAAGCTGGGTCATAAACATGGGCAAATTCACACAGACATGCGCTCACCCGTTCAGCAACAACCCTGTTAGAAGATCATCCCGGGGGCAGCTTTTTTTTTTTTAGATCTATTTCACATCTGTCATCTCTGGTGAGCATCTTTTCTTGTATCAATTGCAAAGGGTGAAATCAATTAAAGTACGGCTTTACAAAAAATACAGTAGTCAGCCAAAGATTACAAACCTTCCCTTTCCCTTCGGGAACTAATTTAAAATCATCAAACTCAAGGCAGGACTGTCAGTCAGTGCAGAACACACAGAAAACAAGATTGTATCGTCTATCTACACAGATAATACTGGAATCTAGATCCTATCATCTAGTGTATCACTGGAAATTCCCAGATTCTGAACTTCTCTTCACTCCCACACCTACCCAATAAAGACACCCTACAAAGGAAAATTTCTTTGGTGCATTTTGGGAATATACAGGCATCTATCACATAATTAAACAGGGGATAAAGCACTTAGAACACACACACAAAACAGAACAGGGAGAAAGACAGTCAGGAAGGTTCCATACCACAGAGAACTGGGAAGAAGGAAGTTCAGTCAAACTTGTTACAGACATGGTTATGGGTCCCCATTTTACACTGCAAAAACAGTACACAAATTGTTTTAAGACGACAAGCATCTGCCAACTCCAACTGACTGTAAGGGAAAACAGCTGTCTAACATTTTCACTCACAGCATTAACCATGCTGTACACTGACATTAAACATGTTTACGGCCAAGCATGTCACTAATTTCAGGTCCAGCCGTAGGGAAGGCATGCAAGGCAAATGGCTTGGGCCCCGCTCTTTCGAGGCCCCACACTGCTGAGTATTCATCATCTACCGGTTGGGCCCGGGGCCCTGCTCCTAGCATCCTCCCTTGGGCCCCACAAACCCTTTGGCCATGCCTGACTAACTTGTTACTTAACATCCCTAAGTGTAACAGTTACTAGCTAATCGAGCAGTCAATGGAATTTCCTTCAACTACTCGATTAGTCAATGGGGGAGGCGCTGCTGTGGCTCTGCATTTTAAATGTAGTAAGGGCTAGGCGGGCTCTTACTACATTTGAAGTGCAGAGCAGCAGTGGGCTTAACTCCCAGGGGCTGGTGTGAGCCAGGACTGAACAGTCACGGCTCACACCGGCTCTGGGGCTGCTGCGTCTCTGCCTCCCCTACCCCATCCCCTACACTAGGGATGTTAAATTTAGATTAATGAGCTAATCAAATAGTTGATGCAATTTGCATTGACTATTCGATTAGTCAATAAGGGCCCCTTCGCCTTCCAATAGTCAATAAGGGCACCTTCGAAGTGTAGCAACAGCCCCAGGGCTGTTGCTACACTTCAAACGTGAAAGTGCTGGCCCCTTGCTCCCTGCGGTGTTTCAAAGCGGCAATGCCACATGGAGCTCAGGGTCCGGCCCTGGGCTCCTTGCGGCACTGCCACCTTGAAGCATCCTGTCCACTCCCCACCCCCTTGATGCCTCTTATAGAGGGACGGAAGCAACTAGTCAACTAGTGTCAACTATCCAATAAGCATTTGCTTATCACAGTATTTCTCAAACTGTGCTCCGCGGAGCCCCAGGGCTCCGCGAGACGGCTCCTCGAGGTTGACAAACTGGAAACATAGATAGGTACAACACATACAATCAGTGGACCGCTGGGGCGCCGCATAAATTTTTTATGCATATAAAGGGCTCCAGAGCCCAAAAAGTTTGAGAACCGCTGGCTTATCGGATAGTCAACTAGTCATTCACATCCCTACCCTACACCGCTGAGACAGAGGCAGTGGGGGAGGAGAAAGCGAGTAGTGACTCAGCTACCCAATAAGCCTACGATTATCAGGAAGTTAACTACTCAACTAGTCACTTATATCCCTACTGACATACTCATTTAAAAGCTGTAGTGTTGACAGAGCTTAACATAAGCTTACAATCTATACATAATTCAAATTGATGTGCTGCATTTCTATTCATAATGTCATTAGCCTAGCCCCACAGCACAAGTGACCTTACTTTTGAAAACACTGTTAAAAATTATTTTTATAAATTGGAAATAGCAGAAGCAGAGTATAGGAATGTAGCTCTGTACCTAATGACTGGAAGATACCTAATGTAATGCCAATATTTAAAAAGGGCTCTAGAGGTGATCCTGGATCAGTAAATCTAATGTCAGTACTGGGCAAATTAGTTGAAACTATAGTCAAGAATAAAGTTGTCAGACACATAGATGAGCATAATTTGTTGAGGGAAAGTCAGCATGATTTCTGAAAAGGGAAATCATGCCTTACTATCTACTAGAGTTCTCTGAGGGGGTCAACAAACACATGGACAAAGGGGATCCAGTGGATATAGTATACTTAGATTTCCAGAAAGCCTTTGACAAGGTCCCTCACCAAGTAGGGACCTTGGCTCTTAAGTAAAGTTAGTTGTCATGGGATAAGAGGGAAGGTCCTTTCATGGATTGATAACTGGTTAAAAGACAGGAAACAAAGGGTAGCAATAAATGGTAAATTTTCAGAGTGGAGAGAGGTAACTAGTGGGGTTGCCCAAGGGTCTGTCCTGGGACCAATCCTATTTAACTTATTTATAGATCATCTGGAGAAAGGGTAAACAGTGAGGTAGCAAAATTTGTAGATGATACCAAACTATTCAAGATAGTTAAAACCAAAGCAGACTGTAAAGAGCTTCAAAAAGATCTCACCAAACCAAGGGACTGGGCAACAAAATGGCAAAAGAAATGTAATGTTGATAAATGTAAAGTAATGCACATTGGAAAAAATAATCCCAACTATACACACAATATGATGGAGACTAATTTAGCTACAACTACTCAAGAGAGAGATCTTGGAAAAAATAATCCCAACTATACACACAATATGATGGAGACTAATTTAGCTACAACTACTCAAGAGAGAGATCTTGGAGTCACTGTGGATAGTTCTCTGAAAACATCCACTCAGTGTGCAGCGGCACTCAAAAAAGCAAATAAAATGTTAAAATCATTTAAAAAGGAATAGAGAATATCTTACTGACTCTAAATAAAACCATGGTACACCCAAATCTTGAATAGTGTGTTCAGAGGTGGTTGTCTTATCTCAAAAAAGTTATATCGGCATTGGAAAAGGTTCAGAAAAGGGCAACAAAATCATTAGGTGTTTGGAACGAGTCCCATATGAAGAAAGATTAAAAATACTTAGTCTCCTCTTTTCTGAGCTGAAAAGTCTAAGGGGGGATATAGTAGAGGTCTGTAAAATCATGACTGGTATGGAAAAAGTGAATAAGGAAAAGTTATTTACTTATTCCCACAATAAAAGAACTATGGGTCACCAAATGAAATTAATAGGCAGCTGGTTTAAAACAAACAAAAGGAAGTTTTTCTTCACTCAGCACACACTCAGCCTGTGGAACTTCTTGCCAGAGGATGTTGTGAAGACTAGGACTTCAACAGGGTTCAAAAAGAGCTAGATAGATTAATGGTGGTTAGATCCATCAATGGCTATTAGCTAGGATGGGTAGGAATGGTGTCCCTAGCCTCTGTTTGTCTGGAAATGGATGACAGGAGAGGGATCATGTGATGATTACCTATTGTGTTCACTGTCAGCAGACGGGATAGTGGGCTAAATGAGTGTTTCTCAACCTTTTTTTTTATAAAGTAACCCTTTTTAAAAAAAAAATTGTAAGTACCCCCCAGAGCCAGGCACCCCCAACCACCCTACTCTAACTCAATGCACCCACCCTTCCCCCAGAGCCAGATGCCCCCAGCCCCCCTGCTCTAATCCAATGCCCTCCCCTCCCCCAGAACCAGGCACCCCCAGACTCCCTGTTGTAACCCAATGCCCCTCCCTTCCCCCAGAGCCAGGCACCAGACATATGGTAATCCTACCTTTGAAGTGCCTGCTCCCGCCGCCTGGCCCTGCCTCAGCAGCTTGTCTGTAGAGAGCAAGTGGCCCGCCAGTGCCAGGCTCACCACATGGGGCTGTGCACTCCCACCCCAGCCTGGCACCTCCCTAGTGTGGCGCCCAGGGGCAACTGCCCCCCGTCTCCCTCGCTAAGCCACTGATGCGGGGGGCAGGGCATCCTTTGGAGCAAAGCTTATTGTGCCACTTCACCACCTTTTAGCTCCTCTCCGCAGCACCATGGGGAAAGGGCGATGGAGAAGTTCAGCTGCCCTCCCCACTGGAGCACCCCGGGGGAGTCTGACAGAGAGGAAACGAACTAGGAGAGGCGGCTGTGGAAGGTTTTTTTTTTTTCCCCTCCCCGCCCAAACCCACCACCCAACTTGCAACTGCCCTGGGTCTCACCAGAGCCAGTGTCACAGCCACATGCTTTTCCTGCCAGGCGCTGGGGCGTGTGCACAGATCGGCTGTTAACGTCCAGGTGCGCGGCTCCGAACATTCAATTTGACAGGCACCTGCAGCCACCCCTGCCCCGATCCCCTTTGCAGGGCAAAATCCCAGACCTTTTTTTTTTTTTTTTTTGGCCAAATTTCACTTGTATTGAGGCTTCTCTTCTCTTATGTACCCCTAAGGGTACGCATACCACTGACTGAGAAACACTGGGCTAGATGGACCTTTGGTCTGACCCAGTATGGCTGTTCTTATGTAAGCGACTAGTTGACTACCTGATAAGCAAATGCCAAGTAGGAACTTGTCTAGTCGTTTCCCCCCATTGCTGCCTCTATCAGAGAGATGCATTTAAAAGGGGGGGGGGCGGGGAAGGCAGCACAAGCCAGCGCTGAGGGGAGCTGGCTTAAAAGCCAGTTCCCCTCAGCCCTATCTCCATGGGGGGCAGAGGAGGCAGAGGGCAACAGGGAAACATCACATGTAGGGATTGAAACAGTCTCACTCATGCCAGTCCAACTGCTGGTCCTCTCCCTTTGAAATGTACAACAGCCGCCTGTGGCTCTTGTGCATTTCAAAGGAAGAGGATCAGAGGGGAACCTGCACCAGCTGGGACTGCTTTGATCCCCTCTGGCACGGTTTCCGCAGACTCTCTCTCCCTTTGAAGTGTACAGGAGCCATGGGCACTCTTGTACATTTCAAAGGGAAAGGCACAATAGGATAGCGAGTGTCCCCCCTTAACGACTAATCAAGTAGTCAATGGAAATTTCATTGACTACTCAATTAGCTGATTAATCAAAATTTAACATCCCTAGCAGAGCATGATTTCAATAAAGCATTTTGCATAAGTCTGATTTAACCAAGTTATTCACTAGGTTGTTTATGCAACCACATGTTATTATTGGTACCCTTTGTTTTCCCTCCCACTCTCCTTCCTATTGCTTGTCAAACCTACTTGTTATACATCATTATCTCTATATATATAAAAAAATTTCCTGTGGGATGACAGAGTGACATCAGCACGTCACTCTGCGTCCCGCCTGACTCCTCCCTCCCCTCCCTTTCCCCAGTGCTCAATTGCCCTCCTCCCCCTTCCCCAGCAGCTGGGGAATAGCGCAGGGCCTGGCAAGGCCTGGAAGCAGCCCCCGTCCTTCCGTGGAGGCTGGGAGAAGAACAGGGAGCCTGATGAGCCTCAGTGCCCCCCCTCCCCCCCAAGTGGCTGGGAGAAGAGCCAGGCGTGACCACACCCCAGCCCCTCTGCCTGGCGGCCGCAGGTGAAAAGAAAGAAAGAAGGGGCAAAAGCCTCTGCCCAGCCCAACCCCCGGTGGCTAGAGAGAGCGCCAGGCTAGACTCGGCCAGGCCCAAGCCCCCAGTGGCTGGAAGGAGAGAGCTGGGCCAGCCGCGGCCTCAGCCCGGCCCAACCTCCCAGCAGCTAGAGGGGAAAGGGGAAAAAGCAGGGGCTAGCCTGGCCTCAGGGGAGCCCAGTGCCCAGGGGGAGAAAGCCAGGGCAGGCTAGGGCTACCACGCCTCCGCCTGGCCCTCCCTGGAAGCTGGGGGGAGAGCCAGGGTTGACTCCCCACAGAGAGTGTGGTTGGTGAGCATAGTGAGCCGGGGGCACACACCCCTAGTAAAAATAGAAGAGAAGACTATGTCCTAAAATAGGTTTAAGTGCTTAGCCGCATCCTGATCAGTGTCGGTAGGCACTGTTTTAATATAGAACAATTATGATCATGTCCTAATATGTTATAATGTTAATACCGAAGTTGTATAAATGAAGTATAAACCTCAAAGAAATCAATGGTATATATTTATTGAACCCACAAGCCCCTCCTCCAGAAATTCTATCTTGCAGTAATCAGTGGTGATAATATAAAATACTATAGAATGAGAACAACTTCCATCTTTTTGATTAATGGGACTACCATTGACAAGAGTTCAGATGTGCCCTGAATAGTATTATATAAACGAGTTAACTAACTTCTGATAATCAAAATCCTGAAAACACCACAATTTCATGTACTAAATCTCCATTCTTAGAATTAGAATATTTTATTTGGAGAATCAAAGAAAAGTGTCATTCATTTCAATTTAAACACAATCTAACATTCACTAAAGTATGTATTTGAGGGAGGGGGGCAAATAATTGGGATAATAGAGGTTAAAGAAAAATAGTGTTTCTTTAGAAAGCTGACCCAGAAAGAGAATTAATCTCAGCTCTTCTTTCCCCCTTCTTTGTTGGGACTGAAATAATATTTTTACATTCTAATTTTTTGTCCTAAAATCTCTTTTATAATAAAAAAGACTGGGTACAGTTTATGCTGTAAATTGTCAACATCAACCTATAGGCCTGAACCACAGTACACAAAATATTGCCAAATTATTGCAGTTAAAGTAAATATTTACATACAGAAAAATAAAGAACTAACACCATCTTCATCACTTTGATTATTTCCCTTTACCCATCTGTTTATGGCTAAGTAATTAGAAGCAAGGACCATGAACTAGGGATGTTAAATATCAGTTAATTGAATAGTCGAGTAACCTCAAGAATTCTTATTGGTTAGTTGACTATTCTATAGTCCTAGGGGCGAGGCTAGCAGCAGTGTGCTCCAGCCTCACTCCTGAGGAGCTCCCTGCCACACCACGCTGCTGCCTCTGATACAAGGTGCCAGGCGGGAGCTGGTCCACAAGGGGAGCCAGTTTGAAAACCAGCTTCTCTCTCAGACCAGCTGCCTGTCACCCTGTGCTGCTACCTCTGATAAAGAGGCAGTAGTGCAAGGTGGCAGCAGCCCCTGTCTGGGGGAGGGGGGTCTAAGCTCCCGGACTGGAGCCCAGCTCCTAATACACTTTAAATCCAGAGCTGCAGCAGAGGTAGGTCCAGGACCCATTTGAAGCCAGGACTGAGCCAGCCTGCTGGCCAGCCTGCTAAAACATTTATTGGAAGTGGGGGAGGGAGGGCGGAAGATTGTGTGTAGTCTATAGCATTAATCTATAAGCTTTTGCTTATCAGTTAATCGACTACATTATTACATCCCTGCCATGAATATTTTAAGTGCATTCCTACCTAAGTAGGAAATCATGAAGGTGCTAGCAATAAACTAGAAACCTAGAACTGGTTATTCTGTTTCAAGGGGGCTAAACCAAGCACAGCACAGAACTCAAGCTGACAAAGATCAAAACAGAAAGTCAGTAATCCCTATACCTAGTTCTGACTCTGCTTATGCACACACCAGAAAATATATATAACTTTAAGAAACAGGAATCTGTCATCTATAAGATCATATAAATTAAATCCTATGAATAACTTAGCCTTCTATTAATTGTTATCACCCACTCAGCAGTTGACTTCCGAGTGCATTAATAATTAGGGAGCAACACTTTAAGTCAATTAGAACTGTTTGGTAGGTGGCAACATTTCTCAGAAGGATACGACACATGGTTTTAAAAAAGAAACATCGGGAGCTAAAATGCAGATGTTTACATCTTCCTTTATGTGTAGCTTATTCTCACCTTGGTGAGCAACCTTAAGCACCAACCCTGAGAATAACTGTGCACATAAGACACTTTACTCTGGTGAGTAGTCACATACCAGCAACAGGACTGCTCCTGTGAGTAACACCACCAGCACTGCCAATCCAGAACACTCACAAATCACAAACCAGGTCCCCCCCCAAAACCATGAAATTGGCTTTAAAAATAATACATTTGGGGTTGTGGTGTTTGCCTTCTTGTACTAGAGAGTCTTTAGGAATCATGTTTTCAAGCTTTTCCTCACAATCAGGTGGTCTGAAAACTTACTTTATTTTTTAAGAGAGCTGAGATTCTCATGTCATACATGACTCCAGGAGCTAGGATTTTAAGACCACCACAAAAATCACAAGATTTGCAACAAAGTTGCTAGAGTTGGCTATACTGATATTTACATGCATTTGTTTGTGGAACTGAGCTCTTAGTGGATTTCACAAAAGCATCTTTGGGTCCTATCATTTTCCACCCCCTAAACAGACAGTGGGTATGCAACGCATGCAACCTCTTTTTCAAAATTTTTCTAAGACACCGGCTTTAGAAACGTCAGGGATTCTGAGAATTTCTCTTCCTTTCAGAAGATGAGGGTGTGCAAGGAGTACGGTCACTTCAGCTCTAACTACATGTTTTAGCTTGCATTTTGGATTAGCATTCATTCATATTTTTCAAGTGGGAAGGAAAATGTATTGTTTAAAGATTACATAATGCCTGTTTAATTGAGGCAGTTATTACCATGACCAAATTTAATTATGGTTTTAGCCATAAATCATTTTCAGCTGAAAAGCAACTAAACTCCTTCATATGTATTTCTTGTTTCCTCATATAATCCAATCTGTGCTCAGAAATATATATATAAATTAAAAATGTCAGCCTGATGTACTCTCAAATTACTGCAAACTATGATTTTATTTGAAGAAATAATTTATAATTTCACACTGAAAATGGAAGTAACAGACTGCGTGCCTGGAGATACAATTGTGTTAAGAAGGTTCTCTTTTTATGCTAGCATTGAAGAAAGTAGTATATAAGCCAATTAGCCATGCTTCACCTGACATAGATATTATTTTTCATGAACTGCAGAGCTTTTTAACCCTAGGTGAGAAGCAGGCTGCTGACTGAGGAGGTGCGGGCAAAGGGGACAACTACCCTGGGGCCCAGAGCTCCTGGCCGCCACAGCTGTTACTGCAGCAGTGGCGACAACAGAAGCCACAGGCTCTTCAAATCACATCCAGAGCCCCGCTCTATGCACTCTAGGCAGTGCTGAGGGCGGCCTAGTCTTAGCCCTGCCCCTTCCACCAGGCCCCACCCCTTCCAAGGTCATGGAGCAGTGACCCTCTCCCCCATCTTGTGGAAGGGGCCCAGCTATGCTATTGTCCTCACTGGTGAGAAGAAAACTTTGGTAAGAGGAAGAACTTGAACAGCAGCATGGCCAGCATTATACAATGCATATCTAAAATGGCCTCATACTTTGCCCCACTGGGTGGACCTTGTGTATACAATTACTGACCAAGAGAAGACACTAATGAACTGAATTTTCCACCTTCCAAAATGGGGGAAGGGGAGAAGGGAGGGAGGAAGAGGTTCTTTAAATCCAGTTAAAATCTATTATATTTCATCCAGAATTTATTATATTGAAAAGCCATGTAGCATAAACAGCTACAGAAAATACACACGAATTGCAGATGGACCTGAAACTCTTCAGAGCTAGAGTTGCCAGGTGTCCGGTATTGACCTGGACGGTCCGGTATTTTCACCTCCTGTCCAGTAAAAAAATTCAGAAAATACCGGACACCTAAAATGTCCAGTATTTTCTGGTTTTTTCCCTGCCAGGAGGCAAAAATACCAGACACCTGGCAACCCTATGACACACTCAGCAACTGGTCGCAGCCCCCGGACCGCGCCCGCGCGCGACCCCCCTCCCCCAGACTCCCGCTCCCGGACCCTCTTCTTACCTGGTTCCGCAGGGAAGCTCCCTTCTGGCTCGACCAAGAAAACAAGATGGCTGCCAGCAAAAAACCTAAAGACCTGAGCAAGGGGAAGCAATGCCTTCCCTGGGTCTTAGTGCTCAACCTCTTCCTTTCCTATCCCTATTCTGACTCTGCACGCAATTAAAGGGGCCATGCTTTTTTTTTTTTTTTGCTTAATAACTCTTGGGGTCCTTCCCCCCCCCCCAACAACTTTGGTCTCTCCCTCTCTTCCCCCCCCCCAACAGAATTTTTTCCCCGGGGTGTTTTTTTTGGGGGGGGGGGGGTTCGGTATTTTTATTGAAACCATCTGGCAACCCTATTCAGAGCTAGTGTTTTGATTTAGCCCATTGTAAACATGAGGCAATTGAGTAGTTTGGAGTCAGATCTTAAATCCAGAATTTCACACTTCAGTGTAATGTGATCCACTGTTTTGAATAGAAATGAGCTTAAGTCAAAACTCTTCACCAAAAAGCACAACAGAATAAATAAAACCATGCCTCACAGGATGCCAAAATGACAATAACTTGAATTTGTTCCCAAGTGAAATGGTAGGAAGCCCTCATAATGGGGATATATTTGACATTTAAAAATAAAAACACTTGCAAAACTGAAAATAGATGCAGAGAGGAAAAAATTATTCATCTCTTCTGCATAATCACTCTTCATAGCAAATGACTGTTTGGTTTCAATTTTAAAAATATGTTTGCTGTAGCAACTCTGTCCTGCATTAGTACTAAGGCACCATATTCATAACTGCATTGCTTTTGGTGATCAGAATTGTTAATCACTTCAGCAACCTTTCGCTCTGTTGTATCAGGTTTAGTCTTTATACCTCTGTTGCAAGATTAAAGAACACACACATGAAAAGACTCTGAGTTATTTCTGTGAATAATTACATACCAACATTTTGGACTCCTACAGACCCTAAATAGAGGAAGTGCATGAGATCCTCCTAGTGGTGAAATAACGAGAAGCTTGGATATAGAGCAAGTGATACTTTACTGAGAAGAATAGCTAGCACCAAAAACTAACCTCAAAGAAATAATCAATCAAATCAACTGATTTGTAGACTAGTATAATATATTATATACAAAGTGTACTGGGTAAGGTATTTAATAAAGCCACGTTGCTCATGAATATCACTGTATTGTTATACATGGATGGTGCACAAAGAGTTGTGTGTTCTGGAACTATCTTCCTAAATATGTTTTGAGGGCATATTTGAAAACAAAGTACATTTACATAAAAGGTAAACAAAGTCCAGGCTATTATGCTGAAGTGAGTGCAAGTCCATAGCTAAACCAACAGGCTGGTGCATCTTTGGAAGTACCAAACATCATAATTTTTATGAGAGGACAGTAAGAGGATCTGTACGTTGCCAAGAGCTGACTCTAGGCACTCAGGAATTGGGGTTCACTGGTTGTTACCCGCAAGGCAAAGTTAAGACTTACAGAGTCTCAAGAAGTTTCCCGGTGATATGGATGGACTTATGTGGCTTGGAGCTGACACGCAGTCTGATATCCAGCAAAGCTCACTGTAACATACTGACTTACAATTCTGGTTGCCCTGAGTTAAGTGTCACAATACTATATGATGCATTAAGGGATACAGTTTCCCTCTCAATGCAGAGTGTCTCCTATTACAGTAAATAAAATATACTTGAGCAGACAGAGAAAAATCAGATTCCCAAAAGAGAATGTAAATCCAATAGTATTATAACCTAACCTATCAAAATATTTTAACTAGAAAGTAAATGAAGACTAGGAAGGAACCATATAAAATTAGGTACATTTTAAAAATGCATCCACTGCATTTTTTTCAAAATACTTTAATAGGACAAGGTAAGTTTAAAAAGAGTCAAACTGAACTATCATACAAAGTTAAATTACAGTATTTTTTCACACCGTAAGAGGAGACATAACAGACTACATTTCTCACCAAGCTTACAGAGGGAAAGTTTAAATGGTTTGCTTTATCAAGCTAGCAAGGAACACATCCAAATTAACAATACAAGTTTACAGTTTTTGACAGGAGAGGACCCATGAGAATAAAGCTTTTATACCTTAAAACATTTTCACTGCAAGATCAAAGATTTAAACATAATTCCAATAGCCTCTTATTTGCCTCACAGACATAAGGAGTACCATTCTCCTGGGTCTATCAACCTGCAGCCAAAATTAGCACCTGATTAAAAACAGCTAGCTAAGCAGAATCCAGACAAAACTGAGATGGATGCTGGCAAGAAGAGGGAGGTGCTGCTGAAAACGTCACCTCTGACAACCTTCACTATTGAGGGTTGCTATGCTAGTCTCCGACTACTATGCTAGTCTACAGCCTTGGCTTCCCTTTGGAGTTCTTATTGTAATTAGATGCCCAAATACCTATGGCAACTATTTTTTCCCAAATCAACACCTCATTCTAATAATGGCCAGAAGAGTAGACCCCATTTTACCAGCCCCACACCTAGCCCTCCATGTCTTCTTCAACTTCATGCTTGATAATGGCAACTCCTATCCTGGAATGAAGCCATTCACCCAAAAACAGCTCCCAAAGTTCAGCAGACCATCTGCCTCACAGTAAATGATACTATGACCTCATCATCCCCTTCAAGTGTCTGTCCTGATAGTCCAAGTCCTCCCTAAAACTGGTCCTAGGTACCTGAGGATTGCATCTTCCTGCACAATGGCTACTTTTTACCAAAACAACAGAAACAGTAGAGCAATAGTGGGAGTAACATGAGCACAAGAGACCACAGGTGTTAGACCTAGATTATGGAATTTGGGTTTCAAAACTAAAAGAAAAACTAATTTGACTCAGATTTCTCTGAATAAAGTCTTCACACACACACACACACACACACACACACAACACACAAAACCACCCTTCTCTCTCTCACACACAAAACCACCCTCTATACTAACAGAGCTATTTTTTTCCTATCAGTTGGGCTAGAAGGAAAGGAGATTTTATTTTTTTTAACCCTCAGAAGGTGATGACAGTGGGACTTACAAGTACATAGACACATGGACTATAAACAGCTTAAATGCTAAAGTTTAACTCTGACACTTCACACATGAACAAGTTACGGATGAACTTTGACACTCCAAGCAAGTTTAAAGATCAGTTCTTCTAGCAAAAGGCAAGTGGATTTACTTATTATCTATAAACAATGTTTTAATTAATAAAATGCAAATTAAACACAATAACATGAAATAATAGTACATTGATTTATCAAAAATATCACCTGGGAGCAAACTCACATGATATTTAAAAGCTATAAATAATTTGCACTCAGAATGTATGTTTACTTCTAAAACACTCTCTCATTTTGTTTTAATAAATATCTAGAGAAAAATTAGATTTAACTACAATTATGATGTAGTGAAAAATCTTGTGTGAACATCCATTTTGAAAATTAAGTATTTTCTTGTATCCCATTCTTTAAAAAAGAAAAAAATGTTGCATGTGTTCACGCATGCATAGAGCATGGGTAGTTGGGTTTACTTTTTTTGTTTGCTTCTTTGATTTACTTTTTGGTTTTATGTACAGAAGCCTTAACTAATGCTTGCCCTTTTAGAAGCTAAACTTTAGAATTTCAGTTTATCACAGACTTACAGTCATCAGTCTAAACAGAGACTCCACTCTAGTATCTTTACAAAAGGAAGATAGGTAGGTCTCAGTGATATTTGCATAGGTACGTCCTCTTTGCTTGTTTACAATCACGTCACTGTGCCATTACATAAAATATTTGTTTGAAATATTTAGTTTGTTGCTCAAACACTGTCAGTCAACAAGCAGCATTAGGTCCTATTTGTACACTGTTTTAAGCAAAAACTTCACTTCAGTATTTGAGAAACTCAGCCATATTCTATGGAGTAAAGCAACTACAAACTTTTAAAATGAAAAGTGGAATTAAGAAAGGATTTATTCAGTTCAGTTCAACATATAGAATCCTGAACATGCCAAAGAGGCAATCCCTTTCTTGCATCTGATTATAAGCCACTTCTGTGCCTAAGCAACAGCAGCTGTTGATCTGATTACGAAAAATCAAACTATCCTAGTCTCCTCACCTCTAAATTAAAATAGAACAGTTTTCCAAATGCTCTTAGGGTGGATATACCTCCTTACAAGAGACATCCAATCTTGATTTAAAGATTTCATTCAAGTGATAAAGAATCCACCACTTCCTTAAGCTGTTCCAGTGGTTAATTGCCCTAAAAATGTTTTTAAAAAAGGAGCCTTATCTCTAGACTGAGTTTGTCTAGTTTCAGTTTCCAGCCACTGGATCTTGTTATGCCTACCTGTGATAGATTAAAGGGCTCTTTACTATCAAAAGTCTTCTCCACATGTAGGTTCTTAAAGTGTGTGACCAAACCCCTCCTAATCCTCCCAGATAAATTAATTATACTGAGCTCCTTTATTATCTCACTGTAAAACAGGTTTTTCACATTTCGAATTAGATTGAAGCTCTTGGCTGAACCCTTTGCAATTTGTGGCCATCCTTAAAAGTGTTGGCACTGAAAATGGATGCAGTATTCCACTAATGGTCTGACTAATATTGTTCACATTTCCACTCAGTAGTTCGGTGTAGTTCAAGGATCCTGTCAGCTCTCTAAGCCACAAAATCACATAGCAGTTATTGCATCTGTGACTAAACTTCTAAGCAAACTGGTGTATTCTAGTGTTACATCACCCAAAGTCATTAGCCCACATTCTGGTACAATGGCTTGCAAATTTCAGATACAGTGGTTTTGGATTTTAGCAACAGAAATAGAATCTTTAAACATTAATACATACCTGTATATGTACAGTAATCACCACTAAAAACAGACTACACCTAGACACTTTACTAGACTGAAATATCTTTAGTGTGGTATTAGGGTTTGAAATGCAGCAAATACCACAGTAAATTCAACTACTGCCTATTGTAATTTCCAATTTTAATTGCACCCACTACGTTGACACGGGTAATTTTGAACAGTTTTCCATTTAAATTAAACACATAACTCCTAGCATATAGGCTGCAGGGTAAGATGCAATAAATATTTCAATTTGAGCAATGAATTCAAATGCATGACTTCAGAATAAAAACACTAGCAACCAACTGCAGTGATGCGAGTTGATGCCACTTTAATTAAAAGGAGACACGTAGACCAGGAGAAGCAGGAAATGATCATCTTAATCCATTCATCCTGCCTAAATACTGCAAGGGGTTGACTGAAGCCTGGCGGGTCAATCTCACCATCCCAGCGGACGGAGAGCCCTGGCCTGGTGGAGAGCAAAGCTACATGGACAATGAGTCATCCGCTCCATTCCCCTACCAGAAAGGGCAGTTGGTGGGAGATTTCTAAGCAGTCCAACTCACCTGGATGAAGCGGGTTTTAGCCACCAAAGCTTATGTCCTAACAAATCTGTTAGCCTCTATGGTGCCACGGGAGTCTGGCTTGTTTTTGCAGATTCAGACTAACCGGGCTACCCCTTCTGAGCCTTAAGCAATTTTGATTTATTTGCACCCCAGCAACTCGGGGATCCTTCACCCCGGGGCGGATCCTGCCCTCGTTACAAAGCTTCCCCTTAAGTCAGCAGGCAGCGGAGGGGGCCGAACACCTGTTGCAGCAGGAGGAGACCCGAGCCATCCCCTAGGCGCTGCGGGAGCAGCTGGCACCAGCAGCCCCTCAGCACAGTCCCGCTCGGGGACCCTTCGGTGCCCGCGGCGCTGCAGCCAGGTTCTATTCCCGGGGAAGGCGGCGCTGGGGGGGGGAGGGGTTAGAACGCCGGCGCCTTAACGTTCCGCGCGGAACCAGCGCAAGGCTGCGCTCCCGCCGCAGGGGGGGGGGGGGTCTCACCTGCAGGACCCGGGGCAGCGCCGCCGGCTTCGGCCGCCTGCGCCTCCGCCATGTCTCCTCGGTGCGCTCCGCCGCCCCGCCCCGCGGCCCCCGGCCGGCAGGTGAGCGCGCCACGCACCAGCTAGGAGGGGCAGCCCTGCGGCAGCGCCACCGCGCGGGCAGGTGCTCAGGGCGGGGCTGGGCTCCACTCGAGCGGGAGCGGGAGCGGGAGGCTGCATGTCGGCATCGCCCTCAGGGGGTGGCCGCGTGATTGGCGCCACCCAACCCCCCCTTCCCCCCCCCAGGCTTCCCCCCACGGCGGTTCCCAGCCTGCAGCGCACGGCTCAGCTGGCCGGCGGAGCCAGCGCATCTTTCCCCCGCGCTTGGCTGGAAATGAGGCTTCCGGGACCCGCTTGGGAAACTTGCCTCCACCTTCGTGCTGCTCGGGCTTGGTGATTGGCGCTAGGAAGGCTGCGTCCTGGGCTGATCGCCCCTGGCAGGGCCTGGGAGGAGAGGCGCTCGCTAGGGACCCAGTCGTACAGCGGGGGGGGGGGGATTCCTTAATCACAGACAGAGCGCTGACTTGCACCCCGAAGAGACCAGGAAGTTTCATGCAACTGACTAAAAACTGCTGTAAGGGGCAGGCTGTTGCTTTGTAGCATTGAGCATCTGGGCGTTCACATTGCACGTAACATTCCAATGGGCGTGAAAGTCCTCAACAGGCCAGGTAGCCCTGCACCCTACAGACTCAGCCCCTTCCTGGGGCTTTGGTCTATGCATAGTATATGGACACATATACACACTCTAAGTTTGCTCTCCCGGTTTGGCTGTTTTAAGGACTTCCCTCTCAGAGCTAGAAGGCATCATGTCCACTCCAGGCAGTAAGGGTGGGAGCTGTAAACATCTAGGTGCCTAAATGCCAGGTTTGGATCCACAAAACTGCCACCGAATGCTCTAGACATTGGCACTTAAGTTTTCAGGTATGGGTTTCCTCAGCATCTGCTTTTGTTTCTGGGCATGAACACTGCAGCCTGGCTCCAGGTGTACAGATGTTTGATCTCCTGCCCAAACCCCACAGTGAATCACAAATCTGAGGAAGATAGGCATTGGGCCACCTGTCCCACAGCCGGGCCTGCTATGGGAAGCACTCTGGGCACATCTACTGGAATGGGTTCTGCTCAAAATCCAGCTACAGGAGAGGGGTGGTGATGATGCCACTATTCACCTGTTAGCTTTTGGATTAGTGGTCAAAGCACTCACATGGGATTTGGGGACACCCTGATTCAATACTCTCCCCCCTGAGCAGTGGTTATCAAAATTTCTGGCCTATAGACCACCTGGCTCAATGCAAACTTTTCCATGGACCACCAGTTTCTAATGGAAACTCATAGTTAATTACATAATTATGCCTGAGACATTTTGCTAGTGCCACAGCTGGGGAGAATGGTTTAATTTATTAAACAGATTAAGCATTTTAACTCATGTTAATTTATCAAACTTCATTTTAAATAAAGTAAAACATTAATTTATGTCCAACACGAAAGGTTCCCATGTTTTCTTTATTTATGGCAGGGGTGAGGAAGCTTTTTTGGATTGGGGGCCACTGACTCAGAAAAATCAGTTGGGGACCACACAAGTGAGAAGCAAAATAAACCAACAAAAAAACACCCACCAACCTCCAACACCCTCCCAACCCTCACTCTTATGGTGCTCCAGCCCCAATGGGATGTGACAGCAAGCACTGAGGTTCAGGGCTTCCCATTGGCCAGATCTACTTTTCTGGAGTTAGTGGATTTTGTGGACTCTCTTAGGCTCTCAGATGGGGACAAAAATGAGAGGCTCAGTGTGCAGGATAGTGCTGCCAGTTAGTGCGCTAGGGATGCAGGATCTGGGAAGGAGCTGGGGTGCAGGATGGGGTGCGGAGGACAGGATCTGGAAGGGATTTCAGAGGCAGGAGAGGGTGTGAGGTGGGGGTATGAGAGGGAGTTGAGGGGCAGGAGGGACTGGGGGAGTAATGCAGAAAAGGTGAGAGGGTGAGAATACAGCCAAAGAGCTGCAAATCAAAACCCTTGTGCCTAGCTGATTATTGTGCTCCCATCTGTGGAAGGGGAATGAATACTGGTGTCTTTCTGGGTTATGATGGAGATTTGTGGTTCCTATGGCAACTATATGGCTCTGAAACTAGGAGTAAAAGAAGAACATTGATTTGCTTTTATATGTAGATGCAGCTATTTATCTTAAAAATACTAAGCCAACGGGCATTCAGTATCATGGAAGGGAGAGGTCTCCGAGGCCCAGCTTGTTTTCTGGCAATTCCAATGAAGTGTTGTCAGTAACTGAGAGTCAGAATGGGCTGAAAGAGACCGATCCATGTAAAAGCAAGCTGCCGCAGACAGACAGAGCTCAGAGCTCTGGGGGAAATAACGAATGAGGGTTTGAGCTGCCAGAAGAAATATGCACTGGCATTAAAAGCAGTTATTCTGCTGGAGACCTGGAGGGGAGATGTCCCAGATCTAATGCCAAGAGAGCTACAAATTATTGAATATACAGACCTGCCACCTTTTCTGCAGCACCTGCAAATGGGCTGAAATTCTCATTCACACAGAATGAAAAGGTGCAAAGAGGATCATGCTGTTGGGAGGAGGGGGAGGGAACAAAGAAGTGTGGAACAAAGGAAATTACAGCTTCTGTAAAGGAAAATTGTATCCCTACCATCTTCCCTCTGTTCCAGCCTCACTCCCCTCATCCTGATTTCCCCCCCCCATCCACTTCATTGCAACTCCTGCCCCTTCCATGTCTGCCCCCACATCCTCCTTCACCCTCCTCCTGCTCCCACATTCCTGTGCCTCCAGCGCACACACTAGCAGGGCAGCAGTGCTGGGACTAGAAGCCCCCTGGGAACAGCACTTGGGCGAGGAGGAATGGGGGGGGAGAAAGGGTCACTTCCCTGCCTCGCCTGGCCCAGCCCAGGGCTCATCCCTCACCTGCAGGCTGTGGCTCTGCCTTTGGAGCAGGGAGTTTGTTATGAAAAGAGGGAGTCAGGTGATTAAGAACAACAAAAGACTGGTCATTCAAGTACTTAAAGGATTGTTAGATCATCATGAAAACATTGCCAGGTACTTAAAATATAGGGGGCAGGAGAAGAGTAGCAATGATTTGAATTTGGACCAGTACTGATAAACTTGTAAATATTCTTGAAAAGGGGGTAAATAGTGAGGTGGCAAAATTTGCAGATACCTATTTTGAGTAATTTTGTAGTAAGTGCAAAGCTGACTGCAAAGAAGGCATCTCCCCAAACTGGGTGATTGGGCAACATAAGGGCAGATGGAATTCAGTGTTGATTGAGTAATGCACATGGAAAAATATAATCCCAACTATCCACACAAAAATGATGGCATCTAACATAGCTGTTACCACTCAAAAAAGAGATCTTGGAGTCATTGTGGCTAGTTCCCTGAAAACATCTGCTCAATGTGCAGTGGCAGTCTAAAAACTAAAAAACCTAACAGAATATTGGAAATAATTAGGAAAGAAGTAGAAAAGAGAAAATATCAGAATGCCTCTAAAGTCGTGGTATACCTACATCCTTGAATACTGTATGCTGATTTGGCCACCCCATCTAAAAAAAAAGATATATTGGATTTGCAAAAGGTACAGAAAGGGCAACAAAAATTATTAGGGGGGTAAGGAACAGCTTCCATATGAGGAGAGATTAACAAGACTGGGACTTTTCTTGGAAAAGAAATGACTAAAGGATGGAGGGATATGTCGGAGGTCTAGAAAATCATGAATGGTGTAGAAAAATAGAATCAAGAAATGTGTTAAGTTAGTGTAGGAGTAAATAAGAATTAAATTCAATTTATAGGCAGCAGATTTAAAACAAATTATTTCTTCACAGTCAACCCGTGGAACTCTTTGCCAAGAGATGGTAGAAAGGCCCAAACTATAACAGTATTCCAATAAAGAACAAAATAAGTTCTGGCCATCAATGTCTACTAGCCAGAATGGGCAGGAATGATGTCCCTAGTTTTGGGAATGGATCATTTGAGGAATGCCTCTTCTGTTGAAATCTTCTGAAGCACCTGGCATTGGGCACTATTAGAAGAAAGGATACTGAGCTAAATGGATCATTGGTCTGACCCCGTAAGGCCATTATGATCTTATATAGAGCCCAAATGTATCTGCCTCCTGCTGTAACCCACTAGACCCCACTCCAGTTTCAGAGCTGAGATAGACTGCCAGGACTCCTGGATTCTCTCTCGCTCTCTTTGCAGTTAGACGCGGTTTCAATTTCGAAATAGCGCTTTTTCGAAAGAGCGCCATTACGTGATTATGCAAATGAAGCGTAGGATATTTAAATCCCAGCTTCATTTGCACTTTCGAAATGCTTCATATATATCCCTCTGCAGACAGAGGGATGTAGTCTAGACATAGCCCAAGAGAGGAGCAGTGCTTAGTATACATCCCCCCCCCCTCCTTAGCATCTCCACTGGCTAATTTAGGTAGAGAGCTGCCTCCTGTGTTTGCTTCTTTAGCCCACATTCTTAGGAAATTATCTTTCCCCGTGTTTTGTAATAGGGAGCCTAGGTGCCTACCTTGGCTTTGTGGATCAATGTTCTTCCTGTGATTTTTTAGGCAACTGAAAGTTAGGAAGCATGACACTCAGCATTGCAATGCCTAAGTCCCTTCACGAAGCCCACCATAATTACCAGGAATCTTAATGCAGAATTTTAACTTCTTAACTCAGCAGAAGACTCTATACAAGGTCTTAGTTCTTCCACCTTTTTAAAGGAGTAAATTACAATATATTAGGATTGCCAACTCTCTCAAGCAGACGCTATTTGCAGCAATGTTGTCCAGTCCATCCTGTCCAGGAGAATTGGCAACCCTACAACAATTTAATCTGGTGGTCCCAAAGGCATGGACAGATGTAGCGGAGTACTGCACTGAAAGATACAGGCAGTATTTCATCTATTTTTCGTGGTACTGAGGGATTTCTTTGATTTTTTTCAAAGTCAGCATAGACAAGCTAGCAATGAGTTATGCTGCTATCCAAGCAGATATACACAGATTATTTTTAAGGCAGCTTATTACTTTACATTTAGAATAAGTGAGAAATTATTCAATTTCCTTTGGAAAAAATACATGATCCATCTCTAAGCTTTCAAAGCTGTGCATTAACTGCTGGCGTTTTGAAGTTCCTTTTTATTCAGCTTATTCTACAATTGTGCACTGAAGGGTTTCTAACATCAGGGTATTGGGAATAGATGGACCACTGGTCAAATATGGCAATTCCTGTGTTCCAAAATGTCAGTAGAGGAATATTGTCCACATTTACGATTTATGAGAAAGATGCCTTGCATAACCAAAAGGCTTTTAGAATGGATTGATGCCTCCAAATGATTTTACAACTAACCGTCTGTGGGTAGGAAGGTGAAAGTCCACTTCTTACTGACTATAGCTAGTGAAGCTGTTTATTAAACCAGCTGGGGCACTAGGTGAAGAGTTCTTTCTGTCCCAGAAAAATGTGGATGTTGACATTAGACTTACCATGTGGGAAAACTGAATGAGTTTGTAATACATTGTTCACCAAGACAGAAGCACAGTAACTCTAAAATTCAAGTCCTTTTAATACAAGAAGGTTTTCTTAATATTCAGCCTAAATTTTCCCTGTAGTTTTGTCCCATTACTCCTAGCTATACTGCATGTATCACATTTTGCACTATTATTTAATAAGTAAAATATCTTAAGAAGAAGCTCTTAAATAAGAAAAGTATCAAAATTGTATTCTTAGATTCTTTATTTTTAAGAATGTAATTTTGTATGTCACAATAGCTTTAGAACAAGCTACCATTACTATGGTTCAGGCATATGCAACTGGTACAGTTCAGTAGTACGTAAACAACTCTAAAACAAATGTACTGTAGACCAGGGAACTTAAGTTACCAAAAATAAACAATATTACAATTTATACAGGGCAGTAAGTAAAAACAATTTTTTTAAGTTCTGCACACTAAAAGAAAAACAATGTAAGCTTTACATGATCATTAAAATTATTAAGTTCTACTACAGATTATTATGGTATATAACAAAAGAATAAAACTTGAAAATCTGTCACATTTTGGTTGTGTTCCAGTGATGCATAATCATATGAAATCTTACATAGGTTGTGTGTAAAATTACCATCTGGTTATTTTATAACAGATTTTAAGATAAAAAAGTGTTGATG
Source organism: Pelochelys cantorii (assembly GCA_032595735.1). NCBI lineage: Eukaryota > Metazoa > Chordata > Testudines > Trionychidae > Pelochelys > Pelochelys cantorii. Next base: position 100,600,120 of record CM064328.1, read on the forward strand.
AAAAAATCATTTAAAACTAATATATAAAGGTGTTTACAGACATCCTTACGGATTGCCCGAGTAAATGCAGTCAAGAGCTGCAGTGTTTTTAACATTCGTAAACAAATACTGGATTAAAGTGCAACACTCTCTCTGACAGCAAACCTGCTGCGCGCTGTAGAAAATTTCTAAATCTCTGTGGAGAAGTGGAAACTGATTTAGCCAGCCTCAAGCACGTTTCTCTCGAAAGTCACTGATGGCCTTCCAAAGCATACATAACATCCCTCCTCTGTAAGAGAAAAAACATAAAGATGCTTAGCTTAAAAAAAACTGGCCTCAACTTCCACAATATCCTGATTCAGGTGTGATTCGATTCACAGCATCCTGTAGTGGTAAGAGTACATTCATTGCACTCATCAGACACGGTACAAACACTGAGAAATCAAATGTGAAATAATAAAACCCAAAATTAAAATAAACGTGATTAGATTAGCATTTCTGGTTATAATACAAGGTAAAAACGTATTTATCGTTCACTGAAGCCATTAAAAAGACTCCCATTGATTTTGGTGGATTTTAAATAAGACCATTAGCATTGCCTTCAAACACATATTTCAACTCAACTGAATGGGAGTTTTAGCTGAATTAGTAACTGGATTCAACATACTTACAAGTCAAATTATCCATAAGTGGCAGCTTTAATTGAAATCTACTTTTTTTTTTTTTTTTCTATATCAGGGTGGGGAATCTTTTGTGGGTTGGGGACTGCTGGCCCACAGAAAACTCAGCCAGAGGCTGCACACAAGTGGGAAACAAAACAAAACAAAAACAAAGACCAAAAAGCCCTCACTGATGTGGCCCCCAACTGAGAAGGAGAATGGCATTCCCCATATTCTCCTTGCACACCAGAGCGTGGGGGGGGCCCATCTTAGTAGATGATGTGTGCTCCAGCCGTGTGGTCAGGCAGCAGGGGGAGCTAAAGGACTAGTGCAGGCTCCTGAATGCTGGGGGTGCGGGTGGAGCTCTGAGCCTCAGGGGCCAGATCCAGGCAAGCCAGGGGCTGCACCTGGCCCCAGCACCTGAGGTTCACCACCCTGTTCTATATGATCCAGATTATGCAAGGTTTAAGTCTAATTATACACCAGCACTCAACTGGTGAATCTCTGTGAATGTCAGTGGAAATATGCCTTAACATTGGTGTGAAGACATGACTCTCCTCCCATTGAAAAATCTTATATTTATGTAAGATTTCACTGAAGGTGGAGAAACAGGACTTCATTATTCAAAGTAGGCTAAGCTAATTTGAATATAAATAGTAAATGTTATATACTGTCCTTATTAATATAATGAAACATTAGAGCATGAAATCTTACCATTTGTTGATAATTTAATTTCCAGCTAAGATCATTGAGGGCAAGGGAGGGCTAGTATAAATGGTATGCATCACTTCTACTCTAATCCAATTGATTAGCTAAAGGTAAACTTGACATGATCATATAACAGTTTAGTGGCAGCTGCATACAGTAATTTTCAGACAGATTGTCGTTTACTGTTCTCAAAATGTTAAATTATATGTGTACAAAATTGTTCATATAATAAAGAAACACTCCAATGTTTTGCTTTAGCTAACTTGAAGAATAAGTTCTTTCGGATAACAAAAAAATCAACTCAAATATTTTTAAATGCTTAATCGGTACATAGAGTGCCTGTGTGTGTGTAGAAACCCTGAAAACTAGCTGTTCACTTCCCATAAGCCGCCTTGAATATTTTAAATAGAAAGGCAGGGTAAAAATATTTAAATAAATAAATAAATAAATAAATAAATAAATAAAGTAACATTTACACCTTAAAGAATATTATTCACAATTTTCTATTTCTGTAGTTTCATTACACAGTATACATGTATATATTTCAGCTATGTGTGATTAAACAGAAAGTGAAGTATTACCTTAGTCTCAGGCATTTCAGATCATCTCGTGTAACGTAGCAGAGAACATCCATTAACGTGTAGTCTTCTGCTAAAAACTTGGAGGGAGAAAAAAGTCCTAATTGAAAGTTAGGCTATTTTTGTCAGATATATCTATTTCTTTTTACGATTAATATACAATATAGGGCTATGATCCTGCATTCCTTGTGTTCCCAAACTTCCCTAAATAAAGTTTTCAGTGAAAAAGCAATACAGAACAGGTCCAAACTATACTGCAATAGTTTGATGCTATTTGTTTTGTTTATATATATAGATTTTGTTTAGCTTACATTTTGTAGGATAGTGCATATTTGAATGGCATAGCACAGAGGTGGCCAACCAGTTAGGGACTAAGAGCCAAAATAGCTGTGGAGTACAAAGAGCCACATATTATATATTTATAACCCTAAGGCACCCCCAGCCTCCCTGCTCTAATCCAATGCACCCACGCCTCCCCTGGAGCCAGGCCCTCCCACTTTTTTTTTCCTATATCGGGGTGGGGAACCTTTTGTGAGTCTAACCCAGTTTCCCCTCCCTGCCCCCACAGCCAGGCAGCCCCAGCTCCCTCCCCCAGCTCTAAACCAATGCCCCTCCCCCCGAGCCAGGCAGCCCCAGATTCTTTTAACAACACCCTGGGTCTCAGCGGAGCTGCCGCCACAGCCACACACTTTTCCTGCCAGGTGCTGGGACGCATGCGAAGAGCGGCCGTGATTTGTCCAGGCGCACGGCACCGAAAGACAGTCAAACATTCCCTTGAAGACAGGTGCTGCCGCCCCCTCCCCGAATCCCAGACATTTTTTGTGTTTTAAAAAAAGCTGTCTGGACAGCAATTTAACATGGGAAAACGAGGACATGTCCAGGAAAAAATGGAGGTATGGTAACCCTATAAGAGCCAAATGAGGTTTGAGAGCCGCAGGTTGGCCACCCCGGCGTAGCATATAGATGTTTGAATTGGTCCTAATTCTGTAGTTTGGATATTTTTTGTATTATTTTGTTAATATTCAATTGTATAGGGTTGAGTACCCCAGGCTTTAATTCATCTTCAGCATTCATGGAGATAGGAGAGGTGAGTGGTATAAAAATCCCATTTCACCCATGGGGAAAACACACAGATAAATTAAGGCCTTTGTTTTCAAAAGTGACCTTTACGCTTTAGGTGCTTCAGTTTGTGTGGTGTGTGATTAGCTTTAGAACACCATGGGACTGATACTGGAAGGTGCTAGGCAGCCATAGGTCTTAATCAAAATCATCTGGAGTTCTAGAATGTTCAACATCTGTAAGGCTCTGTGTTCACTACCAAAATAGGTGTATATGTTTTCATGTCAGGCCAGATAGATCAATGTAAAATCCTAGTGAAGACAAGGCACAGATAATTTTTACCTTGATGTATCTAGTCAAAGTCCACCCCTATTCCCTTAAAAGTTTACCAGAAGGCTTTACTGCTATCAACAGGAGTTACTGGAAGCAGTAGGAAGATGCTTTGGAGTTAGGAAGCCAATCAAAATGTTTTTAATTAACTGGAAAATAGGTTTTATTTTATCTAGTTAGCTAAGTGAATTAAAAGCAAGAGTAGACTTATGATGATAATCTTTCTATTCTTCACCTTTCCCTTCTTCTCCACACCCAATCGCAACTCCTCCAAAATGTATACAGGTTGGACCTCGCCAGTCTGGCACCCTCAGGATCTGACTGGTTCCGAACGAGGGGATTTGCTGGACCAGGGAAGGTCCACCCCCGGTGGCCGTGCTGCCATTGGGCTAGGGCTCTGAGCCTGCCCTCACTGCTGCCTCAGCCCCCCAGGGCTCTCTCCCCGGGCTCACTGCTGCCAGGGCCGGCGCACCACGGCCACAGCTGTGCAACCAGGGCAGAGCTCCACAGCTGTCTGGCTCTGTGGCTGGGGTGGAGGGATGGGGCCAGAGCTCACTGGCAGCCGCTGGGAGCTCCCTGGCTAGGGCCAGAGATCCACGGCTGCGGTCAGGCTACAGCTCCCTGAATGCTGGGGCCAGGGAGCTCCACTGGGCCAGAACTCCATGCCGTTGTTCCTCCCCCAGCCCCCTCCCACACACACTCTGGGCTCCCGGCTGAGTCGCTGGTGCCCCTTACGGTTCTCCTGCCCTGCTGCCAGACCTTCCTCTTCCTGAGCTTTGTGGTCCAGGAACATCTGTGGTCGATGCTGGACCACGGATGTTGCCGGACAGGGGAGTCCCAGTTAAGGGAGGTACAAGTTATACAAATAATTTCAAGGTTTTTGCTGGCTTTCTGCCCTCCCCTCCATTAAGCCCTAGAAGAATGCATTGCTACTATATCACAAACTGAACATACCTAAGAAAATATCTTTCCTACCCTATTTATAGTTTCTTCATCAGCTCCATGAACTCTCAGCCAGCTTATGAGCTCAGGGTCTTCAACTCCTGTGCCAGAAGAATTAAGGTGACAAACAGACAGTCCAGGGATATCTAGATCAAATATTTTGAAAAAAGTTAGTTCAGAGGGTTCTCATCACAATTTTAAATAGAGAAGCTTTGTCTTCAGTGGCTTCTTCTACTCTTTCCACAAAAATGCGACATGCAAGGGCTTCTATAACAAAGGATACAGAAATCAAATCCAGCAGCATTTACTCAGGTGCATTTCTTGTTTGAAAACAGCACTATATTAAAGCACGCTAGGGAACCTCTAATGCACACTATCAGGGTTTACACAGACCAATTAGTGAACAATGCATTAGTGCACTTTCAAAATCACTTCTCAATAGTCTATATTATTGGTCCATATAGACAAGCCCTTAGATACATGCAACCATGTCTGGTGTTTTTCTGATGTCTATTGGATAAACGTGGATTTTCTTTTTTAAAAATTGGGAGTGTGTTATTAGTGTTTATAAGTTAATATTAACAATAAGAAGCCCAAGGTACAATACACTTTTATGCCAGTACACCTGCATCTACGCTTGGGTGGCAATACCAATTTAAATTATACCAGGATATTTAAAGTGGTATAATCTGTGTGTGTAGATAAGGCCTTTGACAAGACATGTACTGCTCTCAGTGTGATTTTACTTGAGTAACAGGCCCTGTGCTATTTCATAATCCCTGTTTTGCAAGAGTTTTCACTCTGTATTCCATGACAAAATATGCCAGGCCCTGTTATAAATAAGATTTCTACTGTCTGATTGTTTTTTAAAGCTTCTGCAGTAGTGTCTCTCTCTCACCCTCCCTCTGCCCCAAATCCCATTTAAAAGTGGGATATGACCATCTCATGCCTGCACAGGGCTCTACTGATCCCTATCCCTTTTTCTATTCATTGTTCTCTTCCTTAGTGTCCATGTTAGGGATGTTAAATTTCAATTAATCAGCTAATCGAGTAGTCGATGGAATTTCCATCGACTACTCAATTAGTCGATAAGGGGTGTATTTGTGCCTCTCCCTTTGAAATGTACAAGAGCCGCCCGCGGTTTTTGTATATTTCAGAGGGAGAGGGGCAGCGGGTTCCCTCTGTCTCTCTCTCTTTGAAATGTACAGGAGCCACTCGCAGTTTCTGTACATTTCAGAGGAAGAGAGGCAGTGGGAACCCATACCAGCAGGTGGTAAAACAGTCCCCGCTGGCACAGGTTCCCCTCTGTGCCTCTTCTTTTGAAATGAACAAGAGCCACAGACGGCTCTTGTACATTCCAAAGGGAAAGGAGCAGCAGTGGGACTGGCGTGAGCGGAACTGTTTCAATCCCTGCTCACGCCATTTCCCCACTGCCCCCTGCCTCCCGTTCCCTCCACGAAGACAGTGCTGGGTGGGAGAACTGGCTTTTAATCATTTGCTTATTGGGTAGTCGACTAGTCACTTACATCCCTAGTCCATGCGAGGACCCTATCATTTTTTGACAACAAAGATCTAGACTCTTCACTTTTGTGTCAATTTATACTACTTTTGAATCAACTAGTAAGGCTGCGACACCTCTTCTAGGGAGTGAGCATATCCCAGAAACACAATCTGAAATGGAACCCAATGTCAAAATTTCCACTGATTTCAATGTGACCAGGATTTCACACATAATTACCAGAGAAATCACACAGTACTAGTTCTAGAACTCTGGCCCTTCAGCTCCAAAAGCACCAGCTTCTTCAGGTAAAAGACTTCTGTAATAGCAGGTGTTGATAATAGATTCCTTGTGTGTCTAAAGGCAAATCAGTTAAAGCAATCTCCATCGTGCTCCCCCCCACACACGCGCACATTTCAGCCCACATTTCTTTGAAGCATATTTATAAAAATGTGGATTAAATTTTCTTGACATTTTAGTTTTAAGGAAACACCTAGAATAGTCTTTAAAATTCAATAAACATGCATACAAAGTACAAATAAGATGGTGTTGTTTGGAAAAGAATACTTAAAATTTAAGAAACCAGATGTGATAAAATAGCCCTATCTATTCCAGTAATGTATAACCACAGATTAACATGAATGAGTTGAGTTATACAACTCTTGCTTTTACTGTGGATATAGAAACAAATGAAGTAACTTTATTTCCACAGCAATGTTCCAATGCTTGTTTTAATACAGTGCTGGCTACAAGAAATGTGATTAAAGACCTTTACTGTTACTAGGCCAATGAAATAAAGAAGTTTAGCTGGAACAGCCTTGTTTTGTAATCTCTGTGTCAAACATTTTCTTTTGAAATCTCTACTCACTTACCTACTGGCTGTGACCTAAGCTTCAGGTTTTTGATCTCTTGATCCTTTTCTTCTATAGCTTGATGCAAAAGGGCATGAAATTCTCTCTCCTTCTGCACTAACTCTTCTAGTAGTCTGCAAGAGGGGAAAAGCAGTTTTTTTTAAATTTAATTTTATGTTTTCAGGAAAGAATCTGAAGACTTTACTAATATCAGTGAAAACCAGGATCTACCATGTTGATATGTAACATTCATAACTAATTTGGGAATCTTAAATGAAAAGGTATATTGTTCCAGCTTTCAACAGTGCGTCTAATAAAGACTATATACGTAATAACTTAAACATCCAGTGTTCTAGCTCCTAGAGCTAGAGCCTTTCAACAAAGCTAGTTTTCAGCATTCATAGCAAATGGGAGCTACACAGAAACTTTCAATCAAGCTTTAGCAAGTCAGCATTCCTACTTCACTGAGTATGGTTCTTAAATAAAAACATTAAAGCAACCATGTAGCGTGTTCAGCTATAGAGGAAGGAGTGTCATTGTGGATCAGAGATCAAAACCATGAATGGACAGAGGACTAAGTTGTGTCTTTAAGACATTACCCTTCATAAGTGCAGCTGTATCTACCCCAGCAGGAACTCCTGAAAGCACCACATTAGAAGTAGATGCAGCCGGAATGTGACCACAGCTATGTTTCTTGAAAGGGCGTAGCACAATTCCTTTCTAATGGGAGCAATCCTTCTCTGCCCTCTTTGGAAAGAAAAGTATTGCTGTAGATTTTTGTATGGATCAGTCCTTACACTTTTAAGTCTAGAGACTGGCTTAGTGCCCAGCCATCAGTAAGTATAAGGGGTTAGTGGTCACCTGCCTGCATTCTCTCCTATATCTTATTCCTTTATCCTGGGTCTACACTAGAGCAAAAGTTCAAATTAAGATATGCAACTTCAGCTCCGTGAATTGTACCGCTTACATCCAAGTATCTTAACTCGAATTTTGGTGCTGTCCACACTGTGGGAAGTTGATGGGAGCATACTCTCCTTTCGACTTCCCCTACTCCTCATATAAGCAGGACTACCAGCATTGAAAAGGAGTGCCCTTCTCAGTTCAAATTAGCATGTCTTCACTAGACCCGCTAATTCGAACCCTGGAAGATTGACTGCGGCTGCTTTGATCTTATCTGTAGTACAGACATGGCTTCAGGGTAAGGTCCATTTATTTTAGAGAGGACTAAGTGGTGTCATGTGTTATATAAAATTACAGGCAGTTAATGCATCTTAACTTCTTTCATAATACAACCACAAAAGGACACCCAGAGAAAATCAGAGTCAACAATGTTGAAATTGATAAAAAGTAATAACTAACACAAGGTCAAATTAATCTGAGGAATTCTTTGATGCAATATATTGTTACAGCAAATAGTTTAGTAAAATTTAAAAAATAAGACATCTGAACACTACACAAATTATAAATGATTATACTAGTGACTGGAAGATAGCTAATGTGACTCCAATATTTAAAAAGGGCTCTAGAGGTGATGATGGCAATTACAGACCGGTAAGTCAGTATCGGGCAAATTAGTTGAAACTATAGTAAAGAATAAAATTGTCAGACACATAGGGGAACGTAATTTATTGGGAGAAAGTCAACATAGTTCTGTAAAGGGAAATCATGCCTTACTAATCTACTCGAGTTCTTTGAGGGGGTCAACAAACATGTGAACAAGGGGCTCCAGAAAGCCTTTGACAAGGTCTCTCACTAAAGGCTCCTAAGTAAAGTAAGTTGTCATGGGATAAGAGGAAAGGGCCTCTCATGGACTGATAACTTGTTAAAAGACAGGAAACAAGGGGTAGGAATAAATGGTAAGTTTTCAGAGTGGAGAGAGGTAACTAGTGGGGTCTCCCAAGGGTCTGTCCTGGGACCAATCTCATTTAACTAATTTATAAATGATCTAGAGAAAAGGGTAAACAGTGGGGTGGCAAAATTTGCAGATGATACCAAACTGCTCAAGATAGTTAAGACCAAAGCAGAGTGTGAAGCGCTTCAAAAAAATCTCACCAAACTAAGGGATTGGGCAACAAAATGGCAAAAGAAATTTAATGTTGAAAAATGTAAAGTAATGCACATTGGAAAAAATAATCCCAATGATACATATAACATAATGGGGACTAATTTAGCTACAGCTACTCGAGAGACATCTTGGAGTCATTGTGGATAGTTCTGTGAAAACATCCACCCAAGGTGTAGCAGCAGTCAAAAAAGCAAACAGAATGTTAGGAATCATTAAAAAAGGGATAGAGAATACGACAGAGAACATATTATTGCCCCTATATAAAACCATGGTACACCCACATCTTGAATAATGCATACAGTTCTGGTCCCTCCATCTTAAGAGAGATATATTGGCATTGGAAAAAATTCAGAAAAGGGCAACAAAAATAATTAGGGATTTGGAACAGGTGCCATACGAAGAGAGATTAAAAAGATTGGGACTTTTCATCTTAGAAAAGAGGAGACTCAGGAAGGATATGATAGAGGTCCATAAAATCATGACTGGTATGGAAAAAGTGAATAAGAAAAAGTTATTTACTTGTTCCCATAACATAAGATCGAGGGGGGACCAAATGAAATTAATAGGTAGCAGGTTTAAAACAAACAAAAGGAAGTTTTTCTTTACACAGTGCACATTTGGTCTGTGGAACTCACTGCCAGAGTAGGTTGTGAAGACCAGGACTTTAACAGGGTTCAAGAAAGAACTAGATAAATTCATGGAGGTTAGGTACATCAATGGCTCTTGGCCAGGATGAATAGGAATGGTGTCCCTAGCCTCTGTCAGAGGCTGGGAATGGGTGACAGGAGACTGATTGCTTGAAGATTCCCTGTTCTGTTCACTCTCTCTGGGGCATCTGGCCACTGTCAGAAGACAGAATACTGGGCTAGATGGACCTTTTGCCTGACCCCGTATGGCCGTTCTTATGTTTAGAGCATAAATCAACTCCACTAACTCCATGAGGTCAGAAAAAAAAACTTTTCTCTTGTAAATGTTAAGAGTATAATTTTCTGTTATGCAGAGTTTTACATCTTCCTCCAAAGCATTTGGTACAGGCTCATCAGATACGTTATGGTGGATTAGATGGACCATTGCTTTGTTCCTAACAGTAAAGGCAGTATATTCCTCATCCATTCATCTGGGATGAAAAATGTATCCATGTCATCGAAACAGTTTACTACCTTTTGCCTTGTGAATGATAGCCATATGCTGCTTCTGCTAACAAAACTTAAAGAAGTGCAAATATCCCCAGTTATTTAAGGGAAGACTTCCATATAACTTATGGAAGGTGGTATTTTTGTATCTAATTATAAAAACAAAGTTCTGAATTTTGCATGTAAGAGCAACATGTTACTCACACCATAACTTTTTAAAGAAAAAAAAGCCAGAAAAACTAAATGAAAACAGTGCATCTTTGATCTAGTGTTAGAGTGATAGGAATGAAGTTTCATTCTTAATAGTAACATGGGTTTTTTGGATGCCACTCCCCACCAGAAAATTGGGCAATAAAGTGTGACTGGCTTAACTGTTTTTTTTTTAAATTTCTTCACTCAATGAAGATTATAGGGTTTTTTTAATACGAGGACTCTAAAGTATATTGTCATATATATTATATATGGCATTCAGAATGTGTCTTAATTATTTATGTATGTCAAGCGGAACACAAATTGTAATATGAGAACTCACAAACTATGTTTACCCTAACAAGAAAATGCAGAGCATTTGAATGCTAACAGGTAATGTAACTAATACTGAGTTACTGAAAAGGTTCTCTTGTCTAAAGACCTCAAACCAAGCTGAATTACACTGAGTTTTCTAAAGTACTTGAAAATGCAGTGTCATTGCCAAACATTTGTAATTTAATAATCAGTACAAAGGATATTACCAGCATCACAAGATATATCCTATCAAGATATGGTATATATACAGATTTATAAATGTACAGGCATATTTTTAGTTAGTTCAGAAATCTGTATTTTCTGGCTCTCCCCCCCAATAAGGTCTTGCTATTTACCACCTTCAGCTATCTGAGAGAGATCCTGCTGTGGTGAATTCTGTATGCAAAACAAGAACAATGACAAGACTGGGTCCAGTTTAATTGTGCAGTGCCCCTGTTCAGCTGCTTGGATTTGTTCCCGGGGAATAACTACAGAAAGGAATAATGAGTTCTGCTTTTATGGAAACAAAATATGTCATTTATCTACAAAGCATGAAAGGGAGGAATAGCAGAATCTTGGCAACAGGCTTAATAGTTAGTTAAAAACAGAGCACACCTGAAAGAAAGATTTACACTAATTTTTGTCAGCTGTGCATTGAAGTGAATAAGACTGAAATAATTATATGGATTTTTCCAAGTTCCAAGTTACAAATTACTGTTTATCATCAATTAAATGAGAAATGCTCTTGTATTATGGATTATCACAGCTGTCATATTTGGAGTAATTTTTAAGAGTGAAAGAAAATGTATTAATCATAACATACACTTGGTTCCCTAGAAGTCTAGACTTACCTATTTGTCTCTAATTTTAGCCTCCCTAGTTGCACATTTAGTGATCTATGAGCAGCCTGGGAATCGTGGGACACTGTAGAACTGAGTGTGCTCACACCTGAGGTAGCTATAGCATCTTCTATGATAATACAAGGCCGTTGAACATTGTGATTCTGAGGTTGTTCATCATGATCTTCTTCAACTTCTATGTCATCCTGATCTGCTGTATCACTTTCAGATGCAAGACTAAAGTGTGGCCTCAGTTCTATAAGAAGTAATGTTTAATATTAATAACCACAATAAAAATCACACTTACATTAATAATTATTAGCTCATCTTAGAGTTTTGATTAAACTAGACTTGAAATTTTTGCAGCAAAATGTAATTACGTTTCTAAAGGGTTACAACTGTTTAAAAATGCTGCGATGGTTTAATACATTTTGAACTTTATCTGGCTTCTGTTGATCATTAATAAACTAGCACATTGTTGCTTGGGTCCTTAAGGAGGGGCTCAAGGCAGAGGGTTAGGGATGCGGTGGGGTGCAGGAGTCAGGGTTGAGAGGGTGAGGAGAAGCTCTGGGCAGGGGACTGTGAATGTGTGGGGGGGCAAGGATGTGAAGGGCAAGGGGGCCAAAGACACCTCCCTGCAAAGATTCATACCAGGGCTGTTTGCTCTTCCCCTTCCAGACCCTGCCAAGGAACAAGACCAAAGTGTACAGTTTGTCTGCCCCCTGTGCTCCCCAGCCAAAGTGAGGAATGCAGCAAACTATTTTCCCCTCACTCCCTGATGAATACATTTGGTCGGTTACATTTGCATCCCTAGCTCGAACTAGGGAGCAAGTGTAGATGTACCCACATACAATGTAACTTGTAGATAGCATATAAATAATTTATTGATGAGGTATTAGAAATCAGACTAATTGGCAAATGTCAGTACAAGTCAATTTCACCACCACACAAAATGATGAAAAAATATTTCCATAGATAACATCTGAAATGCTCAGATAGGCAAAGAAAGAAATATGCTGCTTGAGAACTTAGAGAATGCGTTAAAAACATTTACTATGTATATTTTGAAATGTGATGTTTATTATTTCTGTTTTGATAGCTATAAAGCTTTAACTTTTAAAACCTTAGTGTCTATTGTCATTAAGTATTGTCTGACCTCTGACTGTCAGTCCCCCATAACTTCTCAAAAATCTGAAAATGCAAAAAAGCTTAAAACAAACATTGATATTTCTGTCATTTTTAAAAAAAATCAAATTCTTCCAAGTCTAGTGTTCATTTATACTGAAGATGCAAAATGGGAAGGCTCTTAAATGCTTAGGATTTTAGGATGGCAGTTTTCAAAATCAGGCAGCGGTGGTCTGATTTTTCTCCCATTGAAGTGAACTCCAATTAACTTCAGTAGGAGCAGTGTTTTAGTCAACTCAGAATGCTTTTTGAAAAACTCACCATGAAATACCAAGAAAAATGAATCATGCTTGGCAGTTCAGCTTGCAAAAATGTTTCAAAGAAACATTCACACTTTCTAATAACTCTGTCTATACTACAGACCTACGTTTCTCCCCCAACCGCAAACCATATTTGTGGTGTGTGAAATTTATCCCTGTACAAAGAGCCCACACAGTTGGCTCAAGTAGAATTTAAGTGGTCCACAGGTCTTCTGGAATAGCTTTATAGAAGGTCAATTTATACCCTAAAGCAACTGCAAGGAAAATTGCCAGTCTGCATTAACCACTTGACTGCTGCAGATTTAGTACACCCAAGAAGAATGCACCTGCCATATTGCTGAATGAAGCAAGTTCATTCTAAATTCTATTGGTTTCAATGGAGGAAAGCAGCACAGTGGGTGTGGCAAACTGGAAACAAACATGTTAGTGTTGTTTTAACAAGGAATGCTTCTCCTTGGATTCTTTTCTGTGTGAATAAGCATCTGGCTATAGCATGGAAATATGTCTGGCTATGGCTCCAAGAGAGAGTTTTTGTCCAGTGGAGCCACACCAGTTATTGGTGCACTTCTTGGGTAGCCAACAGTATGTTCCTTGTCACACATTTTTAAAAGAGCTGAGTGTACTAGACGCTAAGCACTTTTGAGCTCTCTTTCATGTTCTATGTGTGGATGCTAAGTACCTGAAAAATCTAATCCTCCAAGGCACCAATAAGTCTACTACTGCTTACCCATATGACACTTATTATATCACTGCCTCTTGGAAAGTAGGTGCACTCCAAAATAGCCATAACCACTCACCTATGAATACTTGGTTTGTGAGACAGCTAATGAATGTCAACAAAGACAAAAGGAGGCCACTGCAAGTTTTAAAAGCTTGTGTGTAACATCATAATCATTTCATGATTAAAAACATGTTAAACAATCAGACATTAAATGTTTGCTGTGAAATAGAGTGACTCACCTGGGATCAGAATAGTAATAGCAGTCTGCACAGCTTTTCGAGTGATGCTATCTAGGGCAAACATCCAATGGGGCTTGATGTTGTGATTTCGTAAAACTTTATTGACCTGATGACAAAGAACACAGTTCAGGAGTCATTTTATCCTCAAAGTTGCACATAGCTAATAATGATACTAAGATCAGGGTTTTCTTGAAGTAACTTCATGATATCATTAGAAAAGAAAAAAATATCAGCAGCGTTTCCAACTTTTGCAGTTTTGCTGCAAGTCTTGTGATATTTTGTACCTTTAATAAAGTCTTAGCTCCTAGAGTTAAGTGGTCACATGAGAATCTTAACCTTCATTTTTAAAAAGATAAGATTTTAGCCCTCAAGGTTGTAGAGAAAAAACCCTGAAATGCTTCAGCACTATAGGGCAAGTATAAATAATCTCTGTTTAAAAAAAACCCAAACTTATGCCTTTTAAGCCAATCTCAAGATTTGACTAGGAGCTGACTCATGATTTCTGACTGTTTGGGTTGACAAGACTGTAATATGGTCGTATATTTTAAAATTAAAGATGAATGCACTGTTTTAAAAAAGTAATGTAAGGATCTTCCCACTTTAATCAGAAAGGAACAAATTAATACTATAGGTTGAACCTCCCTGGTTCAGCATCCTGGGGACCTGACTGATCCTGAACCAGGAAATTTGCCAGACCAGGGTAAATCAATGCTGGCCCCTTTACTCCCAGTGGCCACCCCAGCTCTGACCCATGCTGCTGGCCCCTGGGCTCTGTTGCTCCAGTTATCCTGCTTCTGCCCCCCCAGAGCTCTGCTGTCCCCTCATCGGGCAACCCTCCTAGACCCAGCCCATTGGTTTCATGCCTGGCGTTGCTGACAATGCTGAACCAGAGATACTGCCAGACTAGAGAAGCCTGGATTACAGAGGTTTAACCTGTAGTTTACTTGAACAGAATTTTTCTAATTCCTTTATGGCTTTGAGTCTGGTTTCAGGTTGTGGGTTTTCTCTGAACATAAAAATATCTGTTACAAGTTAAAGATTATTTTAGATTCTTTTCCATTGTCCCTTTCCTCCTATTTTTTGGCCGAGCAAAACCCTGCTGTTTTAGAGATGATATCTTATGAAATTATATCTTCTGCCATAGCTATTGGCCTGGTCCTGTCCTATCTGTGTATTCCTGCAGTACTGCCTTCAAAACTACACTCTCAATTAGACTCTAAGTTCTCTGTAACTTATCAAAATATTTTTTTCCTGAGGCTGTGCCTTTCAAACTGTCAAAGGGCTGGAAGTAAGCCAAGAAAGACGACAGCACAGATATAACAGGGTGATGGATTATTCAAAACTTTACAAGAACACAGCCAAATTTGGCAGCAACAGCAGCTACTAGGTTTCACAAGCTGTGTCTCTAATTAGGCCACTAGACTCATGTAGGAAAAGTTGAGACACAAAACCAATATCAGCAAGACACATAAGGGAGTAGGAGGGATCAAAACTTTTCAGACAATTTAAGTTACATGTAGAAGTTCATTCTCATAAAGATCCATAAATGCCTCACGGAAAAACTTCCTCTGTTGAAACCAATAGGATACTTTCTATGTCTTTTCCCTAGAGGGCTTTCTTTTGAGGGCACTTCATGAAAACATGAAGCTTATTTCTCTCTTATGAATCTTGTAGGAAATAACAGTGCTGTCACAAAGATGAAGAAGTCTTGTGGAGGGACAGAAGTTAAAATGAAGGGGTTCCGCAAGGGTCTGTTTGGGGACCGGTTCTGTTCAATAACTTCTTCAACGATTTAGATATTGGCATAGAGAGTATGATTATTAAGTTTGAAGATGATACCAAGCTGGGAGGGGTTACAACTGCTTTGGAGGATAAGGTCATAATTCAAAATGATCTGGACAAACTGGAGAAATGGTCTAAGGTAAATAGCGTGAAGTTTAAAAAGGACAAATGCAAAGTACTCCACTTAGGAAGGAACAATCAGTTTCCCCACATACAAAATGGGAAGTGGTTGTCTAGGAAGGAGTACTGCTGAAAAGGATCTAGGGGTCATACCGGACCACAAGCTAAATATGAGTCAACAGTGTGACACTGTTGCAAAAAAAAGCAAACATGATTCTGGGATGCATTAACAGGAGTGCTGTGAGCAAGACACAAGTCGTCATTCTTCCGCTCTACTATGCACTTGTAAGTTGGAGTTGGAATACTGTGTCCACTTCTGGGCACCGCATTTCAAGAAAGATGTGGAGAAATTGGAGAGGGTCCAGAGAAGAGCAACAAGAATGATTAAAGGTCTAGAGAACATGAGCTATGAGAGAAGACTGAAAAAACTGGGCTTGTTTAGCTTGGAAAGGAGAAGACTGAGAGGGGACATAATAGCGGTTTCCAAGTATCTAAAAGGGTGCTGCAAGGAGGAGGGAGGAAAATTGTTCTCCTTGGCCTCTGATGATAGGACAAGAAGCAATGGGCTTAAACTGCAGCAAGGGAGGTTTAGGTTGGACATTAGGAAAAACTTCCTAACTGTCAGGGTGGTTAAACACTTGAATAAATTGCCTAGGGAGGTTGTGGAATCTCTATCTCTGGCGATATTTAAGAACAGACTAGAAAGACATCTATTAGGGTGGTCTAGACAGTGCTTGGTCCTGCCTTGAGGGCAGGGGACTGGATTCAATTACCTCTCAGTTCTAGTTCTAGTATTCTATGATTCTATGTGTTTTCTAATATTGCCCAAAGACAGCCTGTGACATCTATTCTCATTACTTTATTACAATGGCCACTAGATGGCATTCTGTCACATTGGGAATAAGCTCATCAAAAGGGTTCAGAAACAAGTCAGGCAAGGTGCTGAGTACCTCGTGTGTGGTGTATTGGTGTTATGCAAGTTGAAGCTGATCAGCACCTGTCTGGAAGTATTCAGCACCTTGCAGGATTGAGCCTTTAATGAGCACAAAGTTCAAGGTGTTTATCAATGTACTCTATGTGAGTACTCAAGAGGCATGATGACGTAACTTTGTCAAGGAACACAACATCCACAGTAGTATGACTAAGCACTTTAGAATACAAAACAAAACTTTTCCCCCAAGTGATTTGATCAGGATATCCTGACAATCAGCCCTGAGATAATGGATCAGCCATTATCCATGAATCCTGAGAATAAAGAAGATAATTCCCCCTATTTTTAGCAATATCCCCATACCAGAGAGTCAGATACCTTGACACACACTTCAATTTAAGGTGTTTTTATTTCACAGAGATGTGAGTCTACTGAGATATTTATACCTATCTATATAAATGTAGATAGATATATCAATATTTATAGATCTATAGATCTATATAGATATATTATAAAAATTGTCTTGATTTTCTGGTAGGTTATCCTAATTAAAGTCTCTATGCCCGCAGATCTATGTAAGTAGATATAAAAGTACAAAACCAAATTTTACTATCATCTCTCACTGACTTCAAAGCTTTATCTAGGTCCCCCTTTAACACTGGGACCTGGATTCAAAAAACTGCTGTTTTAACTATTTCCTGTTCCTAGGAAATGAAGGCTTGTCCTAAAATAAGCACCTGACTGTGAGCTGAAGGTTCCAATTGCTGTTATTAGAACTGGAGCCCTCAAATGTTCTCATCAGGGTAAGTCTAGTATATGAATTTTCATCAGCTTATGTCAGACTTTAATTTTTAACTGAGACTTATACAACAAAACTTCTGAAAGTGTCAACTTACAGCATCCTGAAAACCAAATAGCACCAACTGGACTTGACTAATTCCATGACTGTCAAAGTCTAACTCCAGTTTGAGTTTCGACAGAGTGGTTGCAATGATTTTGCGATCAGCTGACCTTACAAACTCTCGGAGGCTGGCAACAAGAGTTGTGATGTGCTCCCATTTTAGCTTGGGTTCTTCAGCTCCCTATTAGAGGAACAAAAAGGAACAAATTCAATCTAAAGCACATATCTTTCTACATCCAATCATTTTAACCAATATAAGAGAATGCACAATAAATAATTTTTGCTCCTTCTACATTCCAGAAAATCTACCTTTAAACAGACAATACGCCTACTTCTTTAATTACCAAAAAGTACATAGTGCCTCAATTACTTTTGAAAAGCTTCAGGGGGTATCTGTGTTAATCTATAACTTTGAAAACAACAAGTAGTCCTGTGGCACCTTAGCAACTAACAAAAATATATAGAATCATGAGCTTTCACGGGTAAAACCTCCAACTCATCTGATGAAGTGGGTTTCATCCACAGAAACTCATGATTCTATATATTTTTGTTAGTATCTAAGGTACCACAGGACTACTCGTTGTTAATTATTAATGTACAAGTAATATATTTCAGCAAAATGTATGGGGGAAAATGCATATCTCATTATTATTGAAAATTTTTAGCTCCAGAAAGCAAAATTCCTCAGCGCAGAAGGCTTTGTAAGGGGAGAATTTCATCCTCGGTGCTTAACTCCAAGCAGAAGATTCACGCTGTTACGGAATTTTCTCACTGTAGCTACACATATCTGCTTTGAATTTTTCACACACTAGTATCAACATACTGTGATTGCAATCAATTATCTGTCTCATTCACAAACATGCTCATATTTCTGAATTCTCTATTTTATGTTTATGCTTCTGTTGGCTAAGAATATATCAAAATGCTTAAAAGGGCAATTTTGGGAAAATACTACAGAAAGCAATTAGATATGGAATCCGAGGGTTTTTTTTTTTAGCTTTCTGTTTTGTCAGCTGAATTACAATTGTGGGAAAATATGAAAATATTACAAATAGTTAAAATACACTTTAAAGAAAAATTATAGTTACAGAACAATATTAGAGAGACTTATTTTGATTAAAGTCAGATAAATATTTTTAGAGTTACCTAACATTGGTTTCTATAGCAGAAGAGCACGTTGCATTTTCCTTCCTGCTACTTTTCCTATTCTTCCATCATGACTATGTCATACCTCATGAATTTCTTCTGTATATAAATAATTCAATTTCATCCTCTTCCATTTATTTACATTGGTCCCCTGACACAATCACTGATAGTTTTAGCTGTTTAGTAGTACTTCAAGAAAGAGAGGTTCATGGACACATCTATTTTACTTCCTCCAGTTTTTAACCCTTCTCTACCACTATTTTCAATGACTGATTCAGCCAAGAACTAGAAACCTCATTCTATTATGGCAACAGTTTCTAGCCACAGCAATAGTGCTAGGTACCATTGGAAAGATGTATCAAGCAAATCAGACATTTAAATTTGCATTGTATTTCCTTGAACATACTATTTTTAAACCTCTAAATACCATGGAATACATTTTACGTACAAAGCCAGTACAGAGCAAAGATACTCATCCAAAAAAAATGCAGTTACAGTCTGCAAAACAACAACATCATCTGACTACAGCGTTGCAACATTTGAAGTGTGATGAACAATTGTTGATTATTTAACATCCGCCTATACTGATATCACAATGAGTCATCCAGACTAGAGTCAGGACATAATATGTGATTATTTTGTGGCTTTCTGCAGCTCCACCTGATGCTCTCTTCTCCCACCTTCCACCTCCACTCCAAACTGCTGTGAGAGATGGGATTGATTGTCTTTCAATAACCCCTTTTCACTCCTTTTACAATAATTTGAAAGGACAGGGATGATGTCCTGGTGTGTCTACTCTCGTCTATTTAACTCGGCACAACTGCTGCAGCCTGAGATGAGATCAGTTTGGACAAAGGAACCAGATGGGAGTTAAAAACTCCACAAAAGACACATGTAACTAGAGCCACAGTTTGAATATCCTTGGCTTATGCTTTTGGAGTTGATTATGCTGATGGTTACATGTATTAAGCCATTAGCCTTTATTAATCCTGTTAGAAAAAAATGTTGGCAAAAATGAAATTTAATTAAAATGTTTATTTATTTTCTTCGATAGTTCACCAGTTGATATCTGTGCACACACTGAGGCAGTAGTTATGAATAATGTAAAATACAAATGTTCAGCAACACAAATATAACTTTGGGGCATATTTTTATTGTTGTCAGTACAACTGCACTCAAGTCCTACATCGGGGTGGGCAATAATTTTTGATGGGAGGCCACTCCAAGATTTTGGAAAGTGGTCAAGGACTGCACACTTCCTAGCTATTAATGAAGGAAATGTGGGGTCTGGGATGGAAGTTGGGTGCACAAGGGAGTTTGGGGTAAAGGATTGGGGTGCACGAGGGCACGTGGGGTCTGGGAGGGAGTTTAGGTGAAGGAAGCAGTTGTGACCTGGGCATGGGACTGGGGAGCAGGGGTTTGGGTAGTGACCTGGGGCAGGGGATTGGGGTGCAGAGTCTGGGAGGGGACATGGGTTCAGGAGGGGGCAGAGGGTTTGTCTTATGAGGGGAGGGGGCCGGAGTGGGGGGGCAGAGGGTTGGAGGGAGGGAGATGCTGAGGTGCCAGAGGAAGATTCTGGCTGGGAGACTTACCTGGGTGATTCCCAGCCAGTAGCCCAGCACGTTTCCCAGGCAACCTCCCTGCCTGCCCCGCCCATCCCCTGCATAGGCTGCAGGGGACATGTGCGTCTGTGAATAAGAGCCAGAGGGGAGGGGGATGCTTCGCGTGTTGCCTGTTTGAAGAAACCGGCCAATGGGATTGTGCTGGGGGTGGAGGCAGCACATGAAGCTTCTACCACCTCCCCCTGGATCACAGCTGTGAAACGCAAGCGGCCCAGCAGCTGCTTTTCCGAGCAGCGCGCAGGGCAAGCAAGGAGTCCGCCTGAGGCTCCCTGTTGCATCCACTGGCCGGATCTAGTGGCTTGGCAGGGCCATATTTTGCCCAGCCCTGTCCTACATTATATCAGCCACCTAGTTTTGTGCTAACACCTGGTTTAATAGATGTATTTACACACATATGCACATTCATTTAAATGCTTACTGAAAACCTGCAAAATTACAAACGATTTCTGTCTGCCGGCAAGTTATTTTACCTGAGCTAAGGCTTCCATTAAGTTCCTCACCACCTTTTCTTGGTCCTCTGTTAATATTCTGTGCAAAGTCGCTCTCCGTTCACTGTCCTTTTTTAGCATAAAGAACCCAGAATCTTTCTCTTCAGGTGAGGGAGGAGCACTATGATCCTCAAAATTCTCATCTGGGATGCTGAAAGTTTAAGTGACAATAATTAACATTTAAAAAACCTTACATTCCGAACCCATGAAGCAGCATTTAGACAACATAGCCCTTTACCTCAGAAAAAGGGACTGCATTCCTTTTCCATCTTTTTCTCCACATGATTTGGCTCTTGATTTGAAAGAGAATGGATCAACTTTTAAGTCTGTGTCTGGTGAAACAGAGCCGTATTCACTGCTACTGCTCGTATCTTCAACCACAACAGGAACAGGCAAAGATATGCTCCGAAGGTATTCTACTCATGAAGGAACAATCAGAAAATTAGTGTTTCAAAACCACCCCAAATGGTGTAAGCTGCAATGGTAATACTTTAATTCTGAAAAGAAAATTATACTTTTAAGATGAGGCAGAAAAGGTAAACTTCAACATCCCACCCCAGTTGCACATATATGAAAAAAGAGCCTTTTAAGATGTTTCTGGAAAAGAGTTCTCAGCTACTGGAAGAAGCCACAACGTATTTTAGATGAAAAGTGTTTAGAGATCTGAGACCATCTCAACTTACTTGACATTATGGTCTTTACAAAGTTAAATATAATAAACTCCTAGAGAACTACAGTGCTTATGTATACATTCACTCCAGAGCACCTCTGAGCATTCTCTCAGAGTATCATATCTCAACACAGAGGGTCTGTCTAAGACCCTTGCAACAATTTAAGCTTTACAGTCAAAAGTCAAGGTGACTTCAACAGAAACAATTTCAAGCTTACATGATGGTATAAACCATTCCCACAAACCCTCTGTACTGACCTAAATTTCACCCTAAGTGAATTTGGAAGATAACCTGGGTTGGGTTTGAGGGTTTTTTGTTTGTTTTTTTTTAATTTTTGGACAAATGTGTGACATGCAAGAAAACTCTGAGTTAGCTTCCTCTATAACAGGGGTGGCCAACCCATTCCAGATGTAGAGCCACAATAGCAGTGGAGACAGTGTGAAGGAGCTGGGGCAAAGTTGTTGAGAAAAAAAAACTTTTCCCTAGGTCTTCGCAGCCCTGCCCTTTTTTTGGGGGGGGGCTCAACAACTTTGCCCAGGCTCTTCACCTTGTCTCCACTGCTATTGTGACTCACAAAAAAAGCACTGAGAAGGGGTGAGAGGTGTAAGCTATGGGCGGGAATTTGGGTGCAGGAGGAAGTAGAGAAGAGGATGCTGGCTCAGGGAGGGGGCTCCAGGCTGGAAAGTGTTGGGGTTGGGGTGCTGAGCAAGCCACAGGCTTGTGGCTGTGAGGGTGCAGGAGTTTGGGCTGGGGTGTATGAGGGGCTCAGGGCAGGGACGCTGGGAGTATGATGGGCTCAGAACACAGATTTGCAGTGTGTGGATGGTGCAGGAGTGTTGTGGCAGAAGACTGGGGATGTGGGGGTGCAGGATTTCGGGGATGTGAGAGGCTCAGGACAGGGGGTTTCAGTGTATGATAGGCTCAGGTTTAGGGTCGGGGGGAGAAGGGGGAGGAGTGCAGGAGTGTTATGATGCTGCGGCCAGATGGGGGCTTGGCCCCAATTGGGGGTTTGTTGGCCATGGTTAGTTTTTAAATAAGATATTATGTCAAACACAAAATGTTTCAGCGTTGTCTTTATTTATGAGAGGGGCGGGGAACCTGTTTTGAGTCAGGGGGTCACCGACCCTCAGAAAAGTCAGCTGGGGCCACACAAGTGAGATGCAAAAAAACAACCGCTCCCAAACCCCCGAAGCCTCACTACTGTGGCCCCAACTGTGCTGGTGGGGGCAGGGGACAAGGTGCTGGGGCAGGGTGCTGGTGGGTGCTGGGGCAGGGTACTCGTGGGGGGAGGTCTGGCCAGGAGGAGGACAGGACAGAAACAGCTGGGGCCAGTACCTGGCGATCCCGGGTCTCAGGTAGCGTGCTGGCTGCTCTGCTCTTCCCCTTCCCTCCCCCAGGCACCCCCCTCGCTCTAACCCAAACCTCCTCCCCTTCCCCAGAGCCAGGCACACACACACACACATCCTCTAGCCCAAACCTCCTCCTCTTCCCCAGAGCCAGGCACACACACACATCCTCTAGCCCAATCCCCCTCCCCTTCCCCAGAGCCAGGCACACACACCCCAACCCAATCCCCCTCCCCTTCCCCAGAGCCAGAACACACACACACACACACACACACACACACACACACACACACAACCTCTAACCCAATCCCCCTCCCCAGAGCCAGGCATGCCCCCCCCAACTCAATTCCCCTCCCCTTCCCCAGAGCCAGGCACACCCCCCCCAAACCAATCTGCCCCCAGAGCCAGGCACCGGCCCCCCTCTATACCAATCCCCCTCCCCCCCCACTCTAACCTAATTCTTGGGTGCCAGAGGCAGAGCTGCCACTACAGCCACACGTGTCTCCCTCCAGGCGCTGGGGCGCGTGCGCTGAGCGGCTGCCTTGAGACATGCTGGCTGGGACGCCGTGTGCAACCCCCCCCCGAAACCAATCCCCCTCCCTTTTCCTCCCCTCTCCCAGACTAGAGCCAGGCACCTCCCTGCCCCGCTCTAACCTAATGCTCGGGTCCTGGAGCCAACATCGCCACTACAGCTGCACATCTCCTTCCAGGTGCTGGGATGCTTGCGCTGAGCAGCCGTGTGCCATGCGCACCCCCCCCCATCCTCCTCTTCTCCCCTTCCCTAGAGCCAGACACCTCCCCTCCCTAACCCAATCCCCCTCCCCCACTAACATTATGCCCAGGTCCTGGAGCCGCCACTGGCGCCGCCACCACACTTGGAGCCGCTGCTGCTGCCTGCGCTCAGCAGCCGGCTGCTAGCACGTGCAGGCTGGGACACTGTGTGCGACCCAGCCTGCACGTGCAGGATATGACATACGGCGCTGGGGGCCAAGAGCGGAACGGCGCAGGCCATGAGCACGCATGAGGCTCAGAGTGGCCCGGCCGTGACAGCGGTTGACCTGAGTGGTTCTGGGTTCCGTTCTGGTTCCTTTGAGAGCCGCAATTTTGTGGCTCGTGAGCCACGGGTTGGCCACCCCTGCTCTATAAATAGCACACTTGCAGCAAGAAGGTTCTGAAATCTTATTCAAACTCTTATACCGCAGTTAAGAGCTTAGGTAATTGAAAAAAATTGAATAAAAATGGAGACCAAGACTGCTTTTACACCTCTGACAGCTTGTGGTTTCAGGTGTCATGCAGAGTTTCCATTGAAACTGTCACTGTAAACAATGCAACTGCTCAAGGCACATGATATGCAAGATATTAAGCATGTGCTCTATCAAACTGTAACCTGGCCTGGTTATATACAGTACTTTAAAGCTATGTGATAAAGTGACAGCTTCCTAAGACTGTTTTGTTTAATAATTGTGTCCAATCATCTTATCTGTGCAGTTTTTAGATGTGGTAATTTACAGCAGAGTAAATTTTTCTCATTCTATTACCACAGTGTTTTGAAGGGGGGGAAAAAATGTAGAATGTTAAAACTCACCGTTTGAGTTAGCTGTAAGTGCTGTAGGAGGAAAAGCAAACAAAAATATTCATCATATGGTAAATTTAACTGAGCAAATAAAGTGTAAATAATAAATTATTTCCCCTCAATTGTACTGTGCATGCTCAAGGTATCTATACTGTTTATCCAATTAGTATCTAAATTCTAATTTCTCTTTTCAATTAAATATCAATCTTTTTTTTTCTCTCTGAACAAGTTAACATGTATTTATCTCTATTTTAGGTATCTCGATATAAATGTTTCCTTAAATTCATCAGGCATTTTTCCACATTTTAATAAATATATCATTTATGCTATCAAAAAAACCAACTGTGCTCTGCAATTTTTTAAAAAAGTGATATAATCTATGTAACAACTTTGTGTACAGTAGCTCAAGAAGGAAGATTCTTCTATTCTGTTTAAGTTTCAAGTACATTTCAAACATCTTAATATCTCAAGCATTGATAACCCTTAGAAAAATGAATCTGTTTGTTTTAATACCTGTCATAGAAATCAAAGCTTTCAACAAATTTTGCAGTCTTTTATAATAATCAAGTTTTGCTTTGTAAGTCAAAAAACGTTACTGATTAACCAGCTGTGCAAATATGTTGTAAATAAGAACATGTCAAAAAAGCTATATAGAAATTTTCTAAAGACTTTCGGAAACCGTGTAAAATACTTTATCTGGATTTTTCCATACTACTGGTAATAACAGAATTGTGCTATTACGGAATCATAGGACTGGAATACACTTCAGTGATATAATTACCTGAGAGCTTTGTCTGGCACTTTCTCTTTTTGCTTGAAATCTTTAAAAACTCATCTACAAGTAGTTCATTAGAAAAAGCTCTCTTGTCAGGGTCTGGTTCAAAGCAACGTAGTATGAAGGCTTTGGCCTCCACTGACATGGATTCCGGAATCTCTGGGTGTATTTTAAACATTCCCACCTGGAAGACATGAAAGAGTTAGAGAAACCAGCTATCTTTCCTTCTACACTTTGCTATCTGCTTTTGATACAGATTTACTAAAATGTACTGAAATCAATTAAACAAAATCTTTACTAGAAAAATTCTGTTGCTCCCAAAAGAGGGTTTCACAGAAGGAGGATGTACTGCTTACTGGCTCAGCATGTTAAAAAGGAAAAGATATAAAAAAAATTAACAGATTTGTGAACAGTCTTTTGTTGCTCCATTTCTGTCATCTTTGACACAATACAGCACTCCCACTCAACTGAATCACATCAGATAACACATTTGTTCTAATATGCTCATTAAAGAGGCATTTCCTTTATCTTATCCTTGTTGTTCTCCTACTATCAGTCTTTTAATACAGTCATAAGATTTCATTTGTTTAGAAATAGAACGGTCTAAAAAAGAAGCCTTACCTTAAACATAGCTGCCTGTGGCTCCCCCAGTTCGTAAAATGGGGGCTTCCCTGTGGCCATTTCAATGATGGTGCACCCCAAAGACCAGATGTCAGCAGCTTTCCCATAGCCTCGTGGCCCTTTGTCTATTATTTCTGGTGCCATATACTGAAGGGTCCCTGATTAAAACACAGACAGTTTTATTTTCTTTTAAAACTCAGATGATGAGGTAGACAGCTAAGGAAGACAAGGGAACCAAATGGATGAGCCGGGAGCAATATTAGTAGTTTAAAAAAATTATCCTCAGATTTTAAAAGAATACTTTCAGTGAAGGCCACAAGTGAATAAAGTTTGCAGCTGATGAGATGTCCACTGAAGTCAATAGGGAAACTCTATGGACATCAGGAGGCTTCGGATCTGGTCCCATTTTCACATAATCACATTATATGCTTAGAGAAAAATTAGGAGGGCAATTTTGAGTTGGATTCAGAGATGCAAAAACAGACTAGTGAGGTGATGGGATTCTGTTTTCTGGAGTGACAGAGCTATTCAGTCATAGCATTGTGCATGCTCTTATACTCAGACAGTACGAATTTAGCAAACTGTGAAAGAGGGAATTTAAATATACAAGTTGAAAATGGATTACAAATTAGACATATACACACACACACACACACACACACACACACACACACACACACACACACACACACACACACACACACACACACACACTGTAATAAGTTTGATTTAGGTTCTAAAGCAGAAGAAAGATCAAATTAAAAACAAATTCCTGAGATGGAGTTAGGCAGACTAAGCCTAAGTAAAAGTTAGTTTGGGGTCAATAAAAAAGCAAGATTAAAAACTATACAGAAGAATGATAGGTACTTAGGGAAGAGAGGCCTATCTTGTTTAGGATTTTAGTCTCTAAAGTAATGTCAACAATGGCATTCCTCGCTACCAGTGCATATAATTAAACTTATTAAGATAAAGTTTATAGTTTAAGGTTAGGCAAATGAAATACGACCATTCCTCCAGCTACTATATGCACTGATTTAAAGTACATTGAAGTTCTGCGTGTGAAGCTGCTGCAGGATCTGGCTCTGCATTCAAAACTACTATTCTTTTGCTTTCAGTTGGAAGACACCATAAACTAGAAACATACCAGTGAAAGTTTCAGTACATGGATTGATCCCTGCAAGTCTCTTTGAGGTTCCAAAGTCGGAGATCTTTAGAACTCCACTGTATGTGTTGATAAGCACGTTATCACCCTGAAGGACACAACATTTGGACCAATTATTTTTCGTTAGAGACTGTTACTGTAAGAAAACTTGCAAGCACATATTTTCAAAGTGCCTCATTTTATACATAAATATCCCTTATGAGTAATTGTTAAGGGGGCAGAGGGAGGGGGAAATCACTGTTGCTGCCTTCTACGATTCCATTTTAAGGTGCTCCCACTCTAAAGTGGAACATCAGGAGCTGTATACGCTTCCCCATCTACAGGAGCGCCACAATGAATATAGAAAGAGGAAAGGAACACCATAATATTAATCAGACTCTTCCCTTTCTCTTTTCCCCCCCCCCCCAAAAGTGCTTTCCCTTGTCAGGCCTATATTAAGAATCTCATTGTATAAGCACCTTCTTTTCTCCCAGCCTTCTGTAACTCTCACCCCATTTTCCACAGCACATTTTTTATAAAGATACTACCCTGACACTCCAAATGTATTGTCCACAAAGTTGGGTCAGATTACATTACTCCCATCTTTATTTTTAAAACATGTTTTTATGGACTATGATCACAAGTACCTTTATGGTTCCCACAAGGAAATATAAAAGGGATTTAAATCCATGGGAAAATCCAAATTAATACAGGTTCACTAGCCTAAACCACTAGAAAACATATCTGGGGCAAAAGGAGGGCTAAGGGGGAAAAGCGGACACTGAATTACTCCTAGAAATAGATTTTCAAATATATTGAGTGGTGGCATAGTTACACATCAGCCTATGTGAGCTGCACAGCTAAAACCCTGCATACCTCTTCAGATGGAACAGTGTCTCTATGTAAAACTGTAATATTCTTTCCACTCTCTTGTGAGCATTTTGCAAAATGACATACTTGCCCTTTTTACAAACACAACTTTTCCCTGTTATATGAACCCATGCCTGTGATTCACAGCAGCTTCTCACCTTTATGTCTCGATGTACTATCTGATTATCATGGAGGTATTTTAATCCTTCAAGAATCTGTTTGGTATAAAAACCAATTGTCTGCTCGTTATCTTTTAGCGGTCCCCATTTTGAACGCAGGAGAGCAGAAAGGCTACCTATTGATTATTTGGGGAAAAAAACAGAGAAAACTTATGTCAGAGATTGTTCTGACAAATAAACGTAGTAAATATAAGCACAGTAATAAGAACAGAATAAATCTTTAGTAAAATGTAGACATCCTCCATAATATTGAACATTCTTATATTTATCTGTAATCAAGCTTTTTAAAAAAATCCTTACCTAGTACTACTATTTCTTTTCATTCATGATGACAGCTGGCTAAACAGTACTCTGTTGTTGCTTTTAAATAACCCAAACAAAACCAAACCCAGCAGTGAACTCTAGGGGAAAAAGCCAGCAAGTCCCAACACCTGACAGAGAACAAGAGATGAACTTTCCCCACCAAAACTCTACTCCCCAGTAAACAAATATCTGATCAAACTCTATCCCCTTCAGGTGCCTGGACAAAAGGATGAGCTTTGTTGAATGTACTGGCAGATCTATATTCCCAGACCAAGAATGTGGAAACTTGTTCCATAACAACAAACCCTTCATACAGAATGCTTTATTACCAATCTCCTTCCTTATTAAATCAGAAGGAATCCAATTTGAACCGCTCCACCAACCATGGCTGCAGCAGTACAGCCTATGGAGAGGCATAGTCTTTCAAGGAAGCATGCCCCAAGCCATCTGATACACCGCGAATTGAACTCTACTCCTATTCTCAGGTAGCCAGGAAGGGAGCATTAAGGAAGTGTGTCTAAATATTTGTGGAGCAATTTCGTAGAAAAGCTAAATCCAAAGGATAGATTTTGTATTTAGTTTTCACTCATTTCATGTAGCAGTGAGTTCCATAGTCCAGGCTGAGCTTCCATGAAGATTTTTTATCATTTTTCCACCTTTTCCCATGTTCATATTTCCAACTGGAACATAACTGTTAATATAGGTCATGGCCATAGAAGGAGAAGCTCTCTCTCAGATAGCTAGGGCCAATACAACGTAGAGCTTAATATTGAAATAGAGACCTGCATCTGGACTTTGTAGTCAATCAGGAGCCTGTGTAGAGAGCAGAGCCCTAGAAAGTTGGGTGGTTTACACTCAGTGCTCTGTACTGCTCAGCAGACAAGCTTCTGCAATCTGTGCCAGGCGATGCTTTTGCAAGAAGTAAAGTATCATTCCTACATATGAGTTGCAATTAATTGAGCCTACGGGTTATAAATATGTGGATTAGCCAGGTCTGTGCCTAATGTGCAGTCTGACAGCTAGCCACAGAGAGAAATGGGTGTTTTCTGCAGCTGTGGCTATTAGAATCACCACAAGTACTGAGAATTAAAAGATCCTTGACTTAAAAACAAAAAACAAAACAAAAACAACCACCACCCCCAGCAACAAACTAGCAGTGCCTACAATCAAAGATGCTATTATGCAGAGGGAAACTTATTCAAAACACTTCCTTTTTCCTACTGACATCCCTTTTGTCTTGCCTACATTCAGTCTCAGGCAGCTGCTTTTCATCTAGATTCTTCTTCTCTCCTAGACAGTTGGAAAGCGCTGAGTTGGTGGCAGACATGTCAGATGACGAACCAGCTCCTCACATCTTCTTACTATGTATTTTAGAAATGGGCATCTGTCTATCTGTCCACCTGTCTGTGAGTCTGTTTGTTCAATAACTCCTAAATGGAAAGCGCTAAGACCACCAAATTTGGTATGCAGCTTCCTCTTATCATAACTTAAAGAAAGGTCAGGGGTTGGTTGTGCCAGGATAATGGAATATATGTGGAATTTGACTGTTTCTCATAAAATGGAAAGGAAGGGGTCTGGTAGAAGGGGTTATGACCTTACCAGAATGTCTATAGGGGTGCAGCAAGTGGCTAGAGAACAGGACCAGGACCGCTATAACCCCCACTGGGCCAGCAGGGGGCAGGGATGACGAAAGGGCTGGGGTTGTCCTCTCTCCCTGGGCGGCCTGCATACTGAACCCCTCATTCCCAGCCCCACCCCAGAAACAATTATTTAAATGCAGAAAAACAAAATGTATTTGAGTTAAGGACCTGAGCAATGCTTGGTACACCTTCTAGAGGTTTTATACAGATGATGAATGAGATGGTACAGGATTGATCTGTGGGACTTCTCAAGTGATGATTCAAAGAAAGAATAATTGCCCATCATAACCTGCTGGGATAGAGGACTTAAAATACACTAGGTAATTTCAGTGAGTCTCTGCAACTTCTTTGACAATAAACTATATTAAATATATTGAAGAGTTCTATCAGGATGATGGTGAATTGTTTCCCCAGCCTACGTTCAGGAGGAACTCATCTGCCAAAGCAACAAGTGCTGTCTCCATACCATGTCCTACCCTGAACCCAAGTTGGATCCAGGCATTTTGGCAACAGTTGCCCCCAACTATGCTAGGAGGACAGGAAACACTGGATGTAGTTTAAATAGGCTGAAACTTTACTCTTAAATGTCTGGGAGTGCCCAGATGAAAGTGTACAGTTCAGGTAATTCCATAATCATTTCATTATATACCTAGGGGCCTCCCTCATACCCACCCTGGACCCCAGTCAATCCACTGCTAAGACTTCACCACCCCTCTCCTTGAATGAGAGTTGGTGGGGGGTATCGCTATAAAGGAAGCAGAAGTGGGCCTGCCATATCAATTAAGCCCCAAATGCCCATTTCCTCTCCTTTAAATAATAATATCTATCACCTTTAAATCCTTTACCGAGCCATTTTATCTGATCACTATATCCCTTCCGTACGCACAGACTTCTTCCATAATTAGCATGGCTGTCTCCCCATCAGACCTAGCAAGGTTCCTAGACATTTCAGAACATACCCTTTAAAATGGGCCAAAATATATCAGCTCCCAAATCTGACAGGTGGAACCCATCCTTCCTGGTTTTTCCTGCACCTGCATGGGCCTATGTAGTCCTCACCGCTGCCAGTCATCTGCAGGGGATGGAGTCAGTGTTCCCATGATAATCTGGTGTACAGCTACCTCAGAAAGCCACTCCCTGGCTTTCTAGCCCATAAAAGGGCAGACACCTTTTCCAACAAGCCGGACAACAGCCTCCACCACTTAATGTGGGAACAGACCTGTGACAGGATAGGGTCACAGAAGACCCCTTGGGGGCACTTCCTGGGGTGCTGACAAAGCCACTGATGCTCACCTCCTTTCATAGAATCATAGAGCTGGAAGAGACCTCAGGAGGTCTTCAAGTCCAGCCCCCTGCCCAAGGCAGGACCAGTCTCATCTTGCTGGGGCTTCTCACCACTCTGCTGGGCCAGATCTCCTTTTCTCCTCTGCCAAGGCACAGAGCTGAGATTACGTGCCCTCTGCCCCCACTGAGCAATACAAACACTGAGTCTATTCAATATAGACACTGAGTCTATTCAGGTCTGAGGAAAATGTGGTTTCGGGCACAGCTTCTGAGAACCCAACCTTCAAATGGGATCAGAACCCCAAATGAATTATCTGACAATGAATGGAGCGTGTACACACTGATTGCTCCCCAGGTAACAGTTTTTTACACTGGGCTTGATAGTAAATAAAAGTGATTTTATTAAGTACAAGCAGTAGGATTTAAGTAATTGCAAGTGAAAATAGAGCAAAGCGATTTACAAATTTAAAATAACAAGCAACGCATAGCTAGTTCTAACACACACTCAAGCTTATTACAAACTCACCCTAAAACTGTTCGTATTTCGGCTAAACCGCCAAGACAGGGAAGACCTTTTTTCCTTAGGGCCTCTGGTTCATTCTCTTGGGACATGCCAGACAAAGACAAAGGGCCTGAAAACTCTGCATCTTAAATAGCCTTCCTTTCAGGTGGGAATTCTCTGCTTTACATTCCCCCCTTCCATGAAAAATTACCTGTTCAGCCCCTAACAGTGAAGTTGGTCCCGTGCCTTACTAAGACCAACCACTACTAAGACTTAAAGGACAAAAGGGGCTGTTTACAGATGGCCACCCAAACATTGAGGGAAACACCCTTGATGGCTTTCATTTGCACATTTAAAACCATAAATCATTCTATATGTCATATGTCTAACTCTATATACAAGAACGATACATACACCTAAATACTATATACAGATCCAGCACATTCTGACATTAAGATTGATAGGTTACTTGAGGTATTTTGTCCATAGCATCTCTGAGTTATGCATATTTGTGTCCATAAGTCAATTTCATAAAGCGTGGATGGGAGTGGGGGGACCTTCACAAGTTTATTCTAGCCTCTTATTAGCTAAACAAATCAAAGCTATGCTCCCTAGGCCTGTTCAAACAATCAACTTTACCAGATGCAGCCTTACTGCAATTTATATACAAGAATGGCTGACAGCCATGGACATGTTTTGAAGTATTATTCACACACATTTACTCTAATTTTGTAGTATTCTAAAATTTTAAATTTTAAAGATGTTTTTAAAAAAAAGGACTTACCTCCTGGCACCTGTTCCATGAATATCTTAATAAAACCATTCTCACTAAGGGACCCTAAATACTGCACAATGTTCTTGTGCTTGAGGTGTTTATGCAGGGCAATTTCTTCATGTAAAGGCTGGGAATACCTGGAAGTAAAGGAAATTTCCATTTAATAAAAAGCTGGATATTGTATAATAGTGTCCAACAAATACATGCGGTCTCATGAAACATGTACATTGGAATGTTGTACACAGTGCTGCAAGTTACAGACAGCAGTTATGATTGTATATACTGAAAAATAAACTGGCACAGTAAAGAGAGTCACCCAGAGTTTGTGGAGAAAGAAAGTATGTTTCAAGCCAAGTCAGCTAGAATGAGCAGTTGGGCAAAAAGCCCGATGCCCAAATATATCAACCAGTCCATCTGCAATAAAAATTCAAGCTTAAGTTCTTAGACTGGTAGTCTACTTTAGACGAGAACCTTGCCAAGTAAGAGGCTTATTGGAAGTGTCAGCTCTGGATATTTATCACAGCCAAAGGACACCATACTCTCTTCATGGAGAATATTCCCCAAAATGCAATTTTGTTGACGCCACAATTTTTCAGAGTTGCATCAGTTTTGAGGATATTTTCATTGGGAAGATTTCTGAGGTCCAGGCCTCTCTCTGGTTACTTCTCACCCCTAGGGCAACAGAAATCTAAACTGAAAATTTGAGCTTTTTCATCCAAAAATAGCTTGTGACGATTCCACTTTACAGAAAACGTTCCAAAGGTTTTGTTTTCATTCCGATAAAGAATAAAAACAAGTGTCAAAGCCATGAAAGTCGTTGTGAAAGAGAACTGTCATGCTTCAAGCAGCAATACAGCTCACTTACCAATACTTACCATGCAAATTGTGGACATTGTGAATACTGAATTTAAGCAGGTATTTATTTTAAAGGAATTGTGACGCTAATCTAGGCACTGTAAAACTAACTGAGTTTAGGAAAATACATATATAATTGTATTTACTCTTCAATGAATTCTTATTTGTGGTCACTCAGAAATGCACTGGCCACACTAATGCCTATTACTGCATTCCACTAATGTGGTATGCGGTAATAGGCGTTAGTGTGGCCAGTGCATTTCTCGCCACACTAATGCCAGCGACTTAGCACAGTGACTCAGTGCAGCAACAAGTAAGATCTTTATAATGCCTGTCACTGTTTCACTCCTGCACCACTATACTCCAGAGCTGTGGTGTCCAACCAGTGGCTACTGCTATAACAAACTAGCCACGATCAACTGGCCAAATTGCCACACACACAACCGGCCAAATAGCCACATGTTGCTAGCGTGCTGGACACCAAAGCTCCAGAGGGAACCCAAGGTTAATTGTGTCTTGATCAACAGGAATAATTTAGTAAATAAAGCAGACCCATAAAAAAATCCCCAGCTAAGACAAATTTTTATTATATGTGTGCTAAATTCAAAACCCACATTTACCAAATGTTATTAAGTTTGTAAACACAAGCTTAATGCAGAAAAGGAATTTTAGAGTTGTGGGACTACAAGGTATCTATATGGCAGAATTTTTTGCTCTATTCTGTTAAATGTATCTCCATGGTATAACACTTTCCTGATGCTCAACTAATGCATTAACAGCTACATCAACAATGGCATTTCAGTAGGAAAATTTCTGCACACATTCCACATGAGGTTATTTGTGATCTGGAAAATTCATTTTTCTTTACATTTCTGCAAAATGGCTATTTTTACTTGGAAAACAAAGAAGTAACACTTCAGAATTTCAATAATATTTGTTTGAATGACACTTCAATTTCAAAATGTTGAGGGGTTTAGTTTTTAATCTTAAACCTCCCCTCCTCATGAGGTGTATAGATACTGGAGTCAGGAGAAAATGGGAATACATATGGTCTCCCTCCTTTCCACATCTTACACAGGAGAGTTAATATGGCCACAGCCCTTATTAACTTTCTTTTCATTAGCTCTCAGGAGCTTCAATGGGCAGGTGACAGATTCCTGATAGTACAGTTCCAAAAGAGCACCACCATTAGTGAGTGGTGGGCTAAAGGCAGAGCACTGGTGCAGCAGCATACAAGATCTCCATGTGCCAGACCCTACCCTCCCAAAGATCCCAAAGCTCTGCCATCTGGAGGAAATCTTCTTATCTTTTGGTAGAGCAAGAGACAACCTGGGCCATTGTTCTCATATTAAATTAGGCCAGTAATAGTTCTGATTGGAGCTGCAAGCAGTGACTTTCCTTCCCACAACTCTTATTCCAAGACAGTCACATTCCCAGCTGTTATTACCACTGATTGGTTTTCCCAGCTTTGGAGACCAGAAATATGGCTAATTTATCAGCAGCTTTCATTAACCAGCAAAGTGGCCAATCATACTTCAGGACTGAAGTATATCAACACAGTAACGTTTGGTAAGACAAAATTAGCGTACCTGCTGTCCCTCTCTGGGATTTCTTTAAGGGCAATTCTAACTTGATTGCTCAGATCTCGGCCTGCGTAGACTATGCCATAAGTTCCTTTCCCCAAAATGACTCTCTCCCCATTTTCATCATATTCGTAGTCATACTGCAAAACAAACAACGTGAAGTGAAAGGATATGAACCATGCTTTTTACCTGCATAACTATGTAAATATTGCTTCTTACAATAAATGTATTTCTATTGCTGGGTATCATTAAAAAAACCCAAAAAACTATAGACAGACAGCACTA
Organism: Pelochelys cantorii; assembly: GCA_032595735.1. NCBI lineage: Eukaryota > Metazoa > Chordata > Testudines > Trionychidae > Pelochelys > Pelochelys cantorii. The sequence continues at coordinate 100,635,063 of CM064328.1, forward strand.
CACAGCAAAATGAAAAATGGAGCTTACTTATCCGTAACTTGAGGTTCTTCAAAGATGTGTGGTCCCTATCTGTATTCCACATGTGGGTGCACATGCTCATCATGCATCTGAGACTGGAAACTTGTTTCAAGTAGTGTCCACAACTGTGGAGTTGCTTCCTTTGTGCTCTACTCTGAGGCATAGGAGATAGCAAGAACAAATGCCTCTCTCTCTTTTTACCAGGAATCAGCGTAATATAGAGAGGGACCACGCATCTTGAAGAATCTCTAGTTAAAGGTAAGTAACCTCCATTTCTTCTTCGAGTGCTGGTCCTGGGGCACACTCCACATGTGGGTGATAAACAAGCAGTATTTAAATAGGAGGAGGATGCAGTTTGTATAGGTGCCTTCATAATGCTGTCCCAACAGCTACATCTACAGAAGAAGCCTATTTAGGCTTAATGCTTCATTAAGGTATGCTCAGAACTCCAGGTAGTAGCCTAACAAATGTCCGGTACACATATTTCTCTAAGTCAGATCTTGCTGAGATTTCTTGTGCTCTGCTGGAATGTGCCTTCACTCCATCCAGGGGAGGTATGTTTGCCAACTTATAACAGAAAATGCTAAAAACTATGTACACCCACATGCTCGCTCACACACATATTTGGACAGGTTCTGGAAAAAGAAGAACATCCCTTTGGATACAGAGGATACTGACTGAGACCATGCAGTGGCCAAAAGGAACTAGAGGGACATCAATCTGCACAACCTGTTAATACACGCTCAGTTCAGAGCATGAGGGAATCAACTTTGCAGGCATGGACCAACAGACATTCCTTGCTACAAACATACCCCTTCTGGAATACACATGGGGACCAGCACACGAAGAACAACTTTGGCTTCTGCATGGAACACAGACACTGCTCCCACATGAACTCATGTTGTACTAGTCAGTCTCCTGACCTAACCACATTTTCCAAGTGCAGTGAAACCTCTATTTTAGAAACTCCAAATTAGCCAGAACTGTGCATTAACAGAGACCCGTTGAGGTTGTACTGACCAAAGCTCCACCCTTGCTGAATTTAGATTAATAGATTCATAGATTTTTAAGGCCAGAAAGGACCATTAGATCATCAAGTCTAACTTCCCACATAACAGAGGCCATGTACTTAACCCAATTACCCCTATGTTGAGCCCTATAACTTACTTTTGGCTACAATATATTTTCCAGAATGGCATCCAGCCTTGATCTGAAGATATCAAGAAATGAAGAATCAACCACTTCCTTTGGTAGTTTGTTGCAATGATTTATCACTCTCCATGTTATTAAATCGTGCCTTATTTCTAATTTGAATGTGTCTGGTTTTAACTTCCAGCCATTGGTTCCTGTTGTGCTATCTCAACTCATATCACATCATATATCAGAAGAAATATGAAGATTACTTTGTTTCTAAACACTAGAGGAAAATTTGAAAAAGCACTCAGTGTCAGCCTAATGAATCTTACTGCAATCAATGTGATCCCACAAGAAAACTCCCTCTTAATTAGAAATCCTACCAAAAAGATCTAAAGTGCTCAATAAATTGAAAAATATGAAGTGTGACATGTTGTTCTTACCTCTAAAGAGTCTCCATCACATTCCCCTTCCTCTGTGTTTTTTCCTATCTCTTCGGTGATACCATTCACCATATCAAAAAACCTGTAAAACACATCCAAGTAAAGATTAGATAGTGACATCAAAATGAATCCTAAAACGAAAAAAAAAAAAAGATCAAACTGAAGCTTTAAGTGTCATAAATATTAAATCTGAACAACTCAGGGAGATCAGGTGGAGGAAGAGAAAAATCACTGCTCTTCTTGAAATGGAAAGTTAACATCTAAAGCTCACAGGATTTTGCAGTGTGTGTGACCATGGCATGTGTATGTTTTATATGTGAAGTGACCAGAAGATATAATTTTATCTAAAAGTCAGAGGTCAGAGTCTCATTCTCCTCCTAGAGCTTCTTTATGCCAGGAACAGGAATGAAGCATCATGAAAAGGTTCTAAAAGCCCTGGACCCAGGAGGAGGAAAATTCTCCTGTGAGGGAAGGTCACCACAGGCTATCTTTTGAGGGCCATTTGCATGAAAAGCTAGTGTATGGGGTGTGTCGGGGCAAGACTGTGAGGTGTCTGGAGCCATAATAAAGTGCTGCAGAGATTTTGGATAGTGCTGCTATAACTCAGGCAGCCCTCCAGAGTTATCTAAATTATTCCTGGTCCACTCCAGCCCCTGGAGCAGCCCAGAATCAAGAGGGTGGGAAGTTGGCTTAGGATCCACCACCTTTGGGTCCTTCCTCCTGAACAATGAGCCCAGTGCTGCCCCACTCAGATGTGCGCACACATACCAGCTCCAAGTATGCTGAACTCAAGTGGGATTAGCTATAAAAGAAAAGAACTCAGAAAGTACTGCTCCATGGCCAGAAATGAAACTACAGCTAAATTACAGAGAAAGCTATAGTAGATCCTGGTCTTGCAAAGCACATAAGCATGTGTGTAAATTTCAACACAAGTGGCCCCATTCACTTCAACAGACCTACTTATATGTTTATGTACCTTATTAGACAGGGGCTTGGCTTACTCATGAATTAGGCTTTAATATTTACCTCGGGAATAAAAGATCCCACAGGAATGGATTCTATATACAAACACAAAATTTGTTTAAAGCATTAACGTAAGTGTGGGCCCAAAATACCAACTGCCTCTTGGGAGATGTTTAATTGCTCATAAATTACATTTAGGTGATGAGAGTTGAGGATGCTCAGAGAACACCAGTCTGGTACAGGACTGCACTCAGAAATCATCATCTAAGTTAAGACTATTTTGCAAAACAGTAACCAATACATACCTCTTGCAATGCAGTTCTGTGCAGAAATAGATTTGAAAGTCATCTGAGTTGTGCAGTACATAAAGAAAACAGCATCGCTCTTCAAACTTCGAAATGCTAAAAGAACAGCCAAAATAAATGCCGGTTACTGAATGGGTGGCCCTAAGCTTCAGGGCACTGTAAGAAAGTACTAGATCTATATATCATTATAGATCCATGGTGTCCAACCAGTTCTGAAGCAGTGGCTTGTGTGTTGGACACCATAGTTATAGATAACTTTATAATAAAGTTATATTCTAACATGCTCGTTAACCATCTGAAATGCTATCTCTGCTGCTTGGATCCCTCCACTGCCCCCCACCTCTGGAGGGCATTAGAAAAGTGATGGGAGTAAAGACCTAATCCAAAATCTATTTATATGCCTAGAAAGAGTCCCCCTGAATTTAATGGTCTTTTGATGATGCCCTTAAACTCGGTCACCATGAAGCCACCACTGCTGTTGTCAGCGTGGACCACACTTCCAGTATTAGAGTCAAAAGGATTTAAACTTGCCTTCCCCTTGGAGCTGCTACTGCCACTCGTTATCATCTATGTAGCATCTACACTTTCCTCGTGCTACATCAGTGGCAACAGATTTTTAAAACCTCCCCTCCTGGAACCTTCATTTTTTGGAACACAGAAGTGGCTTTCCTTTTATAATCAGTCACAGTTCAGCCCTCCATGAGCAAGATGCCTATTGTGGTTACTGTAAAAGACATCTCTCTGGTGTATAACAAAGCTTTAATAGTGTCTTTCTGTGTAATAATGAGAATCCCTTTCCCACCCACACCATTATTTATCCCTTACTTAGTTTTGTTTTTATTTTCTATGTCAGGAGAACAAAGAGAGGACAGGAAGGGTACATCTACACAGCAGGGCTAAAGTCAGAATAAAGCTATGCAACTTCAGCTGTGTCAACTGTGTAGCTTAAGTCAAAATAGCTTAATTACGCTTTTGGCACTGTCTACACAGCAGGAAGTCAAAGGAAGAACACTTCCTCCAACTTCCCTAACTCCTTGTAAAATGAGGGTTTCAGGAGTCAGAGTAAGAAGTCCTCCAGCTCTGCATTATGTCAAAATAAAGGCTTGTAGTGTAGACACGCTCTTTGTTATTTTGAAATAATGTCAGTTGTACCCAAATAGATGTAGATGTACCCGAATAGAAAAGAACGGGAAAAATTCAGATTACAGAAATTTCGAAAGTACTAGGAGTAAGGGCCTCTGGTCCAGTCATCCTCTCTCAATCCCATTTAAATAAACTGATTGATTTCAAAATATTTTTCTCTTTCTCTGAACTCCTTAAAGAACACCCCACCTGAAGCAGGTTATTCTGCAATTTGTGCTTTTGAGTCGCACTCTCATTTAAGTGTAAATTCAGTTCAGTGGAATTTTGTATAACTAATGTATTAGAAAAGGAGGGTGGATGATGATTTTATAAGATAAAAAAGATGCAAGATTTACAGGACCAAGGCAGATGTTAAAAGCCCCTTACTGACTCGTTCTTAAAATCCTAGGTGAAATCCTGCTTCTACTTATATGTGAGTTTTGCCAGTGACTTCAATGGAGCCCAGATTTCACTTATACAGGTTGTACCTCCCTTAACTGGGACTCTCTGGTCCAGCAGGACCACGGATGTTCCTGGACCAGAGAGCCCAGGTATAAGGAGGTCCAGCTGTGGGGCAGGAGCAGCAGGGGGTCTGACAATTCAGCTGGGAGCCCCATGTCCAAAGTGAGGGGGTGCTGGCAGCTATGGAGCTTGGGGGAGGCAGATGAGGAGCTCTGGCACTGCTGGCAGCCATGGAGCTTCACCCTGTGCGGGGCCACAGCTGTGCAGGCAGCAGCAGAGCCAGGCTGGAGCCCTAGCCGGGGCAGCACAGATCACATTGGGAAGGATCTCCCCTTGTCCGGCAAATCCACTTGTTCAGGACCAGTCAGGTTCTGAGGGTGCTGGACGAGGGAGGTCCAACCTATAGTCTTAATTGCATTGCAAACAGAAATAAAAGATCAGTATTTATTCTTGCAATGTGAGAATTTAGGGACATGAGAAAATATGAGGGAAAGACTTAAATACTGTGATAATGGGGATTATGAAAGTACCTGGGTGCATACAAACGTGACTCATATTATAGTTTTTCTTTAGTTTTAGGAAAAAATACAGAAGTTTGAAACATCACTAAATGTTCTGAAGTTACTTAACACTACCTTTAAATGTTTGATTCATACAACCCTTCCTAATTTTGTAGAAGCCCTCATTATCACTTTTAGCTGTAAGGGTAACTCAGAATCTTAAATATTCTTTGATTAATATGCATTTTACAAAAGCTACTCAGCAGTAGGAGAAATGATTTTATAAATCAGAATGTTTGTCTGGGTATTGTTCTTTATCGGTACTGACGTAGAGCCCCAAATGTGCTAGCTAATGTACACATCGAGGACGATACATACCCTGCCCCAACTAGTTTATAATCTTGACTCCAATTCAGCAGGGCACTGAAGCACATGGGTAAATTTCAGCATCTGAGAAGTCCCATTCACATTAATGGAATGACTCATGTACTTAAAGATCCCCGTGTTTAAATATTTTGTTGAACTGGGGCCCTAATTAGTGTGTATATTCTTTTTTATAGAGTCATTTCTTTTCATGAGTCATTCCATTCCATTAAGGCTGTTTTAACAGCCCTGCTGAAGGGCTAAAGATGATATGCTTAAGGATATATTGATATTTCTGAAGATTCTCTTTCAAGATTTCTTCCTGAACTTCACTTGGATATGGATATTAACAACTTCATACCACAAGCTACATTTCCTTAGAGCACAGAAACTAAAATAATTTAGAAATTATTTGGGAATCTTTTCTCCTTAGAGATCAAAAATGAAACATCCATAGTTCCTCTGTACTAAGAATGAAGTGATGATAGTAACACATTTTAAAATCTAGATATGAGGGAAAAGTCAATGACAAGGCTTAAGATAACCAAGAAATCCAGTTCGTGCTCTACAGGTTTTTCCACATATGACTGGTGATTGCTTGGAGAGGGCACAACTGCTGCACTTTCCTTCCTCTGATGCCATTTCTCAGACTCTCAAGCAAGGCAATTCGCTTCAAAAACGGGCTGAGGCTTGACATATGATGGACACCATTACAATCTGTCACCAGCCAACTTGTCCCAAGCCATGGGGTTAATATCGTCCTTAAGATATACTTTCGGGGTGTCCTCTGTTCCCTGCAGAAACTACCACCCTGATTAAGTTGAGACAAGAGGAGTTGCTTCAGAAGACAAGTATCAGCCATCCAAACGAAATGACCATCCTAACAATGTTGATATTTCATAATCTTTGCCTCAAGACTGGTGACATTAGCTGCAGAAATTGCTGGCATTGGCTGGGGCTGGCCAACAGCAGCTATTGTGTTCTAGTACCACAGTGCCCTATGATGGGCAAAAGACAGAACTGCAGCAGATTTTCAGTAGAAGCGCTTTTCTAGGAAAAAAATAAAAATATGTGCAGCATATGAAATATGCGCACATGCAGTAGAGCAGGATTCCCCCAGGAGCAGCTAGTGTTGCTCTCAATACTTCTCTTGGATTTGCCGTGCAACAAAAATCATGTCGGTGGTTCCATGAGATAGTGTGAAACTACATTGGGATTGTGGAAGGATGTCTTCAGCAAGACCGAGGAGGTGGTTCAAGAGGATGCCAGCAAGAATCTTCCCAGACAAAGAGAGGAGGACAATACCTTGGTAAATCCTGCACACTGATTAGTCCCCTTTCTTAAAAGTAGACAGAATATTGGCATTCATTAGGATGGATGGCATTTTCTCATTAATCAAAATTCTAACATAAAGGTGATGAAGTTTTTGTGCTTATCACAAACACCATCTCCAGACAGAGATACAAATTTATGACCAGTTGGAAACTCTCACATTCCAAACACTGGCACAACTATGTCATTCTCAGAGACCATACTGCTGTCCATATTACACAAGCCATGAGAGATACAGCTGACTGCTTGACAGATCATCACTTAGTCAACTCTATCATGAATGTGCGGCTTAAAGCACAACTCCATAAACAACCAAAAGGAATGCAGAAGAGATTTATTATCAAGGCACTTGAAAAAATCTGGTGGCTACCGTGATTTTTGTGCAATGCCTCATTGAGAGGCTCTCTGATCTACCTGACAATACCAATGATGTCTAAACACATTGGAATGAGTTCAAGACTATTATTCACAAGGCATACGCTGAATCAACGGGATATTTCACTCCGTGCCATCAGGATCAGTTTGATGAGAATGTTGAGGAAATCCTAACACTAGTCTGGTCCATTCAGGTTACCAAGCTCTCCTGCTGGAGTATGTATGCTCAGAAACAGAGGAGGTGGAAGAGGCAGCAAGAAAAGATTATGTCTATTGGTCAAAAACGACAGGTTCTGACTGTGAGAATATAAGGGTGGGGTTTTTTTTGAAAATTAAAAAAATAAAACAAAACAGGAGAATGATATTCACACTGAAAATGATGAAGTTAATTTCTCTGATGATTTTCACCCTTTTAAATTTTTTTAAATACTAAACACTGGTCAATTCCTAAAGAATTTTTAAACATAATAAAAATTGGCAATGAAGGGCCTTCACAATAGGAAGTTGTATGTGGTTGTGGATCCAAATCGAAGCTTCATGTGGGTGCCGGAACAATTTGTATAGATCATCACCAAACCAAACTATAAACACCAAATATCATGAAAACTGTACCACACCAGGACCTATGGGCATCATTACTTTATTTCCATTCAGGTTGTCATACCATGCTCAACAGATACATAGCATCTGTCCTATGGGCCTGTGTCACGTTATTGGATTGTGAGGGGAGCAGCTGGGTTACTGCTGCACCCATGGGGGGGTGTTCGCCCCAAAAGTAGTACAAAGGGGGCCACGTGAGGGATCAAACAAAAGCTTACTTTCTTCTGATTCTGTATCTGCTCTTCATATATCTGTATAATGTCTGTGTGTGGAGTTAGGAATCTGTACTCTGTAAGGAGACCGGAAGTCTCTCTGAATGTGCTTGAGTAATGGGCTAGGAAGGTTTGCCTATGGACATGCTAATGAGCGAAGCTCCAGGGAACAATGGGCCTCTGAAGGCCAAAGACACACCTGGCCACTGGCCATATGACTCCCTCCAGCTTGGAAGAAGCCAGGAGGGAGTATAAGTAGGCCATGTGGCTGACTCCATCTTGGTACTCAGATCTGCTCCTGACCCCAGATGCGGCCTCGCAGGGAACCAGGAGCCAGGAAGAACTGTGGACCCATCCTGACATAGGATGCACACCAAGGACTTTTAAGCCAGCAGTTATAACATCTTTGCTGCAAGCCTGCATCGAGAACTGGGAGATTTGATACATGTAATGTATGATACTTTAACAACCTTACTCTCATGCTTTTCTTTCTTGTAGTAATAAACCTTTAGATTGTAGATTCTAAAGGATTGGCTCAGCGTGGTTTGTGGGTAAGATCCAGAGAGTAAATTGGCCTGGGATCTGCGGCTGGTTTCTTGGAACCGGACAGAACTTGTTCGGGGTAGGTGGGATTGGGTTCTAAGACCCCCCCCCCACCTGTGTATGAGGCCCGGGGCCATCTGGGGCACGGATATTGCTGGGGTGGAGGGGTTTTGCTCGTGAGGCTTCAGGCAGGCAGCTGAAGCGCTCTGTGGGACTGGTTTGTGGTCTGTTTGGAAAGGCCTCCAGCCTGGGGGCTGTAAGGTGCCCCGAATTTGAGCAATTCGCCCTGAGCGGACGCCCTCAGCTATGTCCAGACCCGGCCCGGTCTGTCACAGCCTGCATCTATATTCAGCAGAACCAGAATAGAAATATCAAAAAACCTTGTAATTTGGTAGTGTTCAGGTTCCGATCTATGTCCAAATTTCGAGCCAGGTTAGGGCAGCAGCAAATAATCTCCCTCTTGTAGTGGAGTGAGGGGAAAATAGGGAAGGAACTATGCCTCAGCATGATCTCTCAAAAGCATACTGACTCCTGGGCCCACTCCCACATCTGAAGACTGCACCCAAAACACAACTGAGCACTCAGTGAGTGGCGCTCATCTTTACAGCGTAAAATAGAGGCTGTTATTCCTTTTTACATAGGAAATGTTTAGCATTTATTTTATTGGATTACATTTGTTCTTACAGCTTACACTGACCTCAGCTATTTAAAACACAGCTGTGGAACAATAGACAGGATAGTGCTTATTTGGATAACTGGCATAGCATGCCTAGAGAGACAAGGGGGGTGAGGTAATGTCTTTTATTGAACCAATCCAAGTGCATGGAGAGGTTAACCTCTTTTCTAAGGGACCTAATGTACTTTCTGACCCAGTTCAGCAATATATGTGTGTGTGCGTGCACGTGTGCGTGCAGGCATGCATGCACGCACACTAGGATACATGATATTGGCGGAGCAATTTATTAGTGCACAACCTACTAACTGAGTTTATGCTCAGACAAAACCAATTACTAAAGGTACAGTGTGTGATTCAGAACTATATTTATAAAGTTATGTAAATCTTTTTTTATCCTGTCTGAACTGTTAAGGGATGAACTCTATTACTCATAAGAACAAGAGGTAATTATGGTGGCTGCTGTGGAACACACAAAGCAAGAATCTCAGTCATTTCCATACATGCTTACCAGAAACATTAGTCATGCTTCAGTACTGGGCAGTTCCTCTCAACTCCTGCTGAAGTGCTGATTATGCAACACCAATAAATAGTGAGATCTATACAGAAAAATGGCGTGACCTTTTAAGTCTGCAAGCTCTGGCCCTTCGAGATACTGTTGACAAAGCCTCTGTCGAAAAAGAGTGTCTAGACTACAGCCAGTTCTGTTGACAAAGCAAGCCGCTTTTTCGACAGAGTCTAGACGCTCTCTTTTGAAAAAGAATGGTGTGGATGCAATAGCGCCTTTTTTCGACATAACTGTCAAAAAAAGGCGTTATTCCTCACAGAATGAGGTTTACCGCCGTCGACAAAACTGCCGCGTTCTGTCGACGCAGGTATAGTTTTGTCGATAAAAACCCACTTTTGTCGACAAAACCCTGTAGTCTAGACACACTCTAATACATGTTTTAGTAAGGCTAAAAATAACCAGCCAGCATCATTTGGCAAAAATGCTCGAAAACGTATTGTCACAAAAACTGAAACCAGACCGAGCTACATATATTCTTGCTGTTTTCTGTCTAAATTAAACTGATTCATCGTATCTGTTGATAGCCAAAAGATTTATTGGATGCTGGAAGGTCAAAATGGCCCATCTGTGTAGGAATTTATTCAAGACATAAGACAATTTTGTGTCTTTTTAGTATAGTGGACTGGTTGGATAATTTGATTTAAGAAATACACTTAAATACTAAAATGGGATGTCAGATATTGCTATGGTATGTATAAGCACAGGAAGAAAATAAGACAAAAATAAGGAAGTGATACTTTCTTAGATATTAACATGTATACAATAAAACCTGGATCCTGCAAATAATTCTGCATATATTTAACTTTATGCAGATGATGAGTACACTTTGGCCTGATTCTGCAGTACCTCAGAGATACAGAGGGGACAGAATCTGGACATGAATGGCCAATGGAGAATCCCACATGCAAACGGGAATGCCTTGCTGAAGTAAAGGTAGTGGAAAGTGGCAGAGCTAGTTTCTATGCCTGTCATTTCCCTCTCCCCATTTAAGAAAGAATGCTGAAGAAAAAGGAGGGCAAGCCAGGACCATGGGGAAGCTAAGATATAAAGTTAACCAAAGAGTTTGTAGGAGAAATGAGAACCAGGCCTTTACATTTCAAGGGCAATAGAAACCAGTTTACCTGGTTTTTTGTTCTGACTGTATGTATTTCATGTTTTAGTTGTAAATATCAGTAACTCAATCTTTTTTAAATAATGCATGTAACAATTAATTTTAAAAATTACAACATAAAGAAATGATACATCTTAATGGCCTAAGTTTTCAATGCAACTAATTATTTTGGAGGTCCTGAAATGGGCTTGATATCTACAACCTGGGCATCATCTTAGATTTAGCTCACTCTCTAGATCCTCACATCCAGGCTGCCTACATCTTTTTGATTATTTCTGCCTAACATCTCTAAGACATAACCTTTGCTTTCCATCCATACAGCCAAAACACTCATCCAGTCTCATTATCTTACATCCTCATTATTACTCTTCTCACTGCCCGTGGCGCATGCAATCTTGCCCCTCAATGCAAAGATCACTATCCTATACCCTTGCTTTGACTTGGCACTCCCATTTTTGCACCCCTCTACCTTCTCTCTTGCATCAGATATAAGCAGCTTCTCTTCATTTGCAAGGCCCTTCATAGTCTATCCTCACACTGCCTATGATCTCATTTCCTATTGAAATGCTGGCTCCTGCCTCCAATCAGCTAAGGATACCAGCCTCCACTGCCCATTTGTTGAATTTTCAAAGATGCCTCTCTGGGCTGTCTGATGCTGCCCCTCATGCTTGGGAAAGCGCCTCAAACATTCACAAAGCTACTGAGCTGTCCTCCTTCAAAACACTACTCTGCTGTGGGGCCTACAATATAACAGATAGACTGATATGTGGAGGCCACAGCCTCACACAGTTTCATTGTTTCCTTCTGCTCTCCCTGTCTGTAACCCTTGGCTTATATTTTGACAGAAAGATCTCTGGGGCAGGGACCACCTTTTTTTGTTATGTTTACTAGGGGGCTGCACCCCCCCGCTCGCTGTGCTCGCCAATCCCTTCTCTCTGGGGGTACGCAGCCCCAGCTCTCCCCCCAGCCGCTGGGGAGAGCCAGGCTGAGGCGTGGCAGCTCTGGCCTGCCTCCTCCCTCCCCCACCCCCCAGCTGCAGGGCCGAGGCCGGCCCAGCCCCAGCTCTCCCCCTCCCCAGCTGTTGGGCAGGGCTGAGGCTAGACCAGCCTTGGTCACCCATAGCCGCCAGGTAGAGCTGAAGCCACACTAGCCTCAGCTCTACCCCATTTCCTCACACACACCAGCCCCAGCTCTCTCCTGCCCACCGCCGGGAAGGGGGGATGAGGCCACAGTGCAGCAGCCCCGGCTCCCAAGCTCTGGGGAAAGGAGAGGGAGAGAGGAGGCAGGGGGGGCACAGAGCAACGTGATGACGTCACTCTGTTGTCCCACAGGATTTTTTTTTTTTAATAGAGAGAGAGAGATAGAGAACCTAGCACAATGTGATCATGAAATAAAGGAAGCTTACCTTACTCCCCTGACAGAAGCAGCACTGAAGTTCCACTCATGAATACCTTTCTATAACACACAAAAAAAGTATACAGAAAAATTTAATAATAAAAGTTCCCCTTAACATAAAAAGATCCAACATGCCATTATCTTTTACCCTGTAACTGAACAGGCTGAAAGATTAAGGCATGTTACTCAAAATGTTAGCATTTTACACTGCAGCAATTATTCTTCATGGCATCTTAAACATAATGCCAGCAACATCTTTGAACAATCTTTGCCAAATAGAAATACTGCTCTGAGAGGAATTCAGTAACTAGAACAATGAAGCCAAGAAACATTTCTTGCTGAGACACAAGATTTAAATTAAGCCTTGGTGCCAACCACAGTCATAACCAAGTGAATTCTCAAAAACAAGAGAGACATGAAATTGAACAGCTTATGACATCTGTCAAGAATAGCAAGAAATACAGCAGAAATACACATTGCCAGAGTTGTTGCATTTCTACAGTGCATGGTAAATGAGTCCACAAATTCTTGATAATCTATGACATCTTTATGCAAGGATTGCCACATCAGTTTTCCTCTCCTCTGTGTCTTCTTAATTCTTCTTGCTTTTCTGTACACATGTTATTATATGTGGTTATGTTAACACACTTGAACCTCTGTACTCCAGTGTCCCTAATCCAGGAACACACGCAATACAGAAGAGGATGCAGCAATATGCACTGCTGTCCCCCTCCCTCACTGCTGGCAGAATGGCAGGGTGCTTCCTCCGAGACTTTTCCCTGCATCTTCCATAGCAGTGGGGGGCAGTGCCTGGGAGCAGAGGGGAGCATAAGGTGCCAGGTAAGCAGCCCACCCCAACACCCTCATGACCAGAGCCCACAGCACCCTCCCTTGCCCAGCAAAATCTTTAATCTGGCATACCCTGTTTCCCAGGGTTGCCATATTAAAGAGGTTTAAGTGTATAAAATACCATAATATAATGTACCAAATACAAATAATTGTTTTTTCTTTAGACCTACATCCAATCTCAAATAATTAAAAAAAACATTTAAAAGTAATCTGCAGTTGTAAAGTAGCAAATACGAACTAGCCATGAATAATGTGGCAATGTCCTCATATTGAATGGAAACACATGGATTGCCTATCATATTGCCATAGTTCTATATAAATGTTTGTAAAAGCTTCCCATAATAGATGATTTTGCCAGTTTATGACATGAATATAAATCTCCAAAGCTTTTCTGCTCAGATCTAGTTTAATGGCTAAAAAGGAATACTTAAATTAGAAGGAGTGGAAGTACCACAGAAAAGTAATGAACGATTTGACAAGGCAATGTTTGATTTGAATAATGAGGAAGGGGGATGTTCAAATATGATCAGCCTTGGTTGATATGCCAGTTGTGCTACAAAATTGCTCCTAAACACAGGCTCAGTTCACACTGCAGAATGGAGCTTCTAAAGTAATTTAGAGATTCTTAGTTGAATTCTAAGGCTTTTAACTCCTAAGAGCTATCTGAAAAACTTTGTTGAGATTGACCTTCTGCTCAAGATCCCCTGCCCTCTGGCTGACTACCCATTCATAGGGTATGTTTACACAGCAGCGTTATTTCAGAATAACTCACGTTATTCCAAAATAAGATAGCGCGTGTCTACACTACAAGCAGTTATTTTGACAATGTCAAAATAATGTTGAGCTGGAGGACTTATTACTCTGACTTTCTGTAAGGAAAGTCGGAGGAAGAATTCTCTACCCTGGACTTCCTTCTGCACAGACAGCACCAAAAGCTGAAATAAGCTATTTTGACTTAAGCTACACAATTGACATAGCTCATAGATTTTTGGCCAGAAAGGACCATCTGTTTGACCTCCTGTGTAACACAAGCCATAGAACTTTCCCCAAAAAATTCCTGGAACAGATCTTTTAGACAAAGATCTGAGGTGGATTTAAAAATGATGGAGAGTCCATCATGACTCTTGGTAAATCCTTCCAATGGTTAGTTACTCTCCCTATTAAAAATATACACCTAATTTCCCATCTGAATTTGTCTGCCTTCAACTTCCAGCCATTGGATCGTGTTATATACTAGACTGAAGAACCCATTATAAAATATTAGTTCCCCATGTAGTACATGTAAGGTAGGTAGTCTACATTCTTTGCTCCTAGAGGTATACATTTACATTTGGCCTTATTAAAACACATACTTTTTGTTGGAGCTCATCTTACCATGAGATCCAGATAACTCTGTACCTGTGACTTCTCCTTTTCATTATTTTCCACTCCCTCCCTCTGTGTCATATAAAAATGTTATCAGTGGTGATTTTGCATATCTTTTCCAAGTCATTAATAAAAGTGTTCAACAGTTTAGGACCAAGAGAACTCCACCAGAAACACACCCATTCAGTGATGATCCCCCTTTCACATTTTGAGACCTATTAGTTGACCAGATTTAATCCAGTGAATCTGGGCCATGCTAATTTTATATTGTTCTAATGTTTTAAGCTAGTCTTTGTAGTTTAATATTGCATCCCTCCCCTGCTAGTTGCTGAAGAACCAATATAGACATTTCCTTTGCCTACAGGAGGGAACAGAGCAAAGGGATGGGGATTCTTGCCACATATATCTCCTGCATGAGGAAAGAGGGTACTTAACCTCTACTTCCTTTATCTCCCAGCAATAGTGGAGAGAAACCTCAGTCCCGCGTCCCTCCCCCGCCCCCCCCCCCCGTTCCCCTGGAATGCCTTCCAGCTATGGGTCCTCACCCCATTTTTACCCATGAACACTCCAAAATAAATATTCAAGAAGGGTGAAAAGGTTAAAAATGCACGAGAATCCCAAGTCATGTTTTATAACTTTAAAGTTTACAGAAGAGTAATCTCTCACAGATGCAGACAACCACCTTCACTTACCACATCATTTTCTCAGGCCGATAAATTATAGAAAAGCTGTGCTGTGCATGATTCTGCCAATTTCTAAACAACCTGACTAAACAGATCAGGGTGCCATCCAAGTCCAGCATCTGTTCTTCAATTAGTCAAAAATCACAAAATAGATTCAGAACCCAACATGAAACGGAGGCAGCTTGGCTACTGCATTTCATACTGACAAACAGGCACTCTAGCACTAAGAGAAAAACCAAACTGCTCCATTCAGAGAACAACAGGGAAAGATATATGT
The DNA here is from genome assembly GCA_032595735.1 of Pelochelys cantorii. NCBI lineage: Eukaryota > Metazoa > Chordata > Testudines > Trionychidae > Pelochelys > Pelochelys cantorii. The sequence continues at coordinate 100,650,356 of CM064328.1, forward strand.
GTCAAGCCCTATCAAATTCACGGTACATTTTGGTAAATTTCAGTCATAAGATTTTTAAAATAGTAAATTTAAGCTATTTAAATCTGGAATTTGATGGCGTTTGAGTATAGGGTCCTGACCCAAACAGAAGTTGTTGGGAGGGGTCGCTAGGTTGTATGGGGCTTGTGGTACTAATACCCTTACTTCTGCGCAGCTGCTGGCAGCAGCATTGCCGTCAGAGCTGGGCAGCTGGAGTGTGCAGGCCAGGAATCCAGCTCTGAAGACAGAGCTACTGCCTACAGATGCGCAGAAGGGTAGCATGGTATGGATTGCCACCATTACTTTTGCGCTGCTACCTGCACATCTAGGCCTTACTCAGCAGACACCATTCTCTGGCCACCCAGCTCTGAAAGCAGCAATACAGAGGTAAGGATGACATGGGTTTGGTACTGCCACTCTTACTTCTGTGCTGCTGTTGGCAGGGCACTGCCTTCAGAGCAGGGCACCCAGCCAACATTACAACTACCACTCTCCAGTTGCACAGCTCTGAAGGCAGTAGAGAAATTAGGGTGTCTATACTGTGACCTCCTAAAATAATCTTGTGGCCCCCCTGCAATTGCCTTTTGGGTCAGGACCTCCAATTTGAGAAACATTGGTCTCCCCTGTGAAATCTGTATGGTACAGGGTAAAAGAACTCAAAGGGCAGATTTCATGAGTGGACAGCAGATTTCATCCTCTGTGATGCATTTTGCATGGTTGTAAATTTGGTAAGGCCCTATATATGTGCTTATAGTGGAAACAAAGAAGATCTACTACCTGACATAAGAACTTTCCCATTAATTTGTTTACAATTTCACAAGATTCATCATTTAATTAAAATCAAATTAAGTTGAAAACACGCACTGGAAAATTGCTTTGGAAAAGGAAGAAGGTGATTTATTTATACTGGGAGAGATTGTCCTTTCTGGTTATGGAGTAACCAGTCATAAATTGAGATGCTGAGTTGCATTTCACATTTAAAGAAAATATTAAACCGCTTGTGCATAAAAACAAACCATGCACTTCTTAAACTTACACACTTATTCTTTCAGTACAGAATGAATTTTCTGAGAACTTACCAGTAAATCTATTAACTCATGAGTTAAAAATTAATTAAAGCCTGGGTGCTTTAAGAAATAGAGCATGTGTTAGTTTTCTTGTCTCAAATGACCTCAATAACAAAAGGGGAAAACCTTTTAAAATCAGTTTCATTTCATTGTGATCAAAACACTAAGCACTGTGCCTTAATCATAATCTTACTGCATGATGTCACTACAGGGCAGAGTTAAGGTTGTTTGTGCACCCTAACTACATTTCCATTCCTAACATGACTGGATTTATTTTAAGTACAGCCCTCATTCTGAATTTCCCGAGTTTGCAATGCTTAGTCATGAGACAATTAAAACATCCTTGCAATGTTATTTATCTTTAAGTTACTGGTGCATACTCTCAGACTTCACTTATCCTAGATTTTTGTCTTGAAATATTTACAGGCAGTTCCACTGACTGCAGTGAATCTAACTAATTGCTCATTGATGGGAGTAAGGAGTCCATATTTTGACCTACAATGACATGAATTAATATTCCAACAGAGTACAGGAGGAGAAAGAATCTGAGATTCATGAAAGTTTAAAAAGATATCTAAAAAATTAAGGAATGTTGACCAAATGGCTATGAAGAAATGTTGTCCAATAATGAATGACGCATGTTCAGTTAGTAATACATTAGAGGAGGTTTGAGGAGATTAGCGTACTAATCATGCTTTATATTTATGGTATGAGAGATAAATCACAGTGTGTCTGGGAGTGAATTATTAAGAATTATGAATTTATGGGTTGTGAGATAACTCCAAATATGAAATAGCCCAGAGCATTCTCCCACAACAGATATTTTATGGTATCAAAGTTTACTCTGCAATACCAACATATGGCATTATTTACAAAGTGTGGCAAATATATTTTGGTTTCCAGTATACACATTTGTTTGATAGGCTGAGGCAATCATGAATGATGCTGATCAAAGCTGACCACATATAAACAGGAATTCATTGATTTGGACACAGTTTAGCTTGTATTTCAATTTGTCTTCTGAATGTCCTGTTAAAACCATTACTTATGTTTTTCCCCACAGTCCGTTTTCCTCAAGAAAATATCCAAATGGTATTGCTCATTGTTTTCCACATGCACTGTTCAAAGTAGATGGAGCAGAATGGAAAATAGTGAAAAAGGAGCATTTCTACTGTTAAGCGTAAAAAGCAATTGACAGACTGATTCCAGCAAACAATTCTCTGCTACTCTATCCCACTGCAACTGAAGAAAACATTCATCAGAAAAAGAAATGACGACTGTTCTGGTTCTTGGGTGCTGAGAGAGACCATCTGTAATACTTTTCTCGTTCCACATCTTCCTGAACACACTCATTCCATATGCTTTCTTTATGAAAATATTTTCATAATTTTGTATATATTTCATATATTAGTCATATATTATTTTGTGTAGTCAAAAGAAGTCTTTAGTTTCAGGATTTGTGTCACTTACATGAGTCAGAGACCATAAGGTATAATCATTATTTTAAATTTCTCATCCTAAAGCAAATGCAATGGTTTACCTTGTCATCGGGTAGGACATGCCAGATAGATATGGTCTTCTCCTCTGCCTCACTATTGATGGACAGATATGAAGGCTGGTAAATTTTTGTTGGTTCTAATATTAAAACCTTGGGAAGAAAATTAAAAGCCATTCAATGCTTATGACATTTTAAAAGCACTGTGATCAATTGAAAACATATCTAAAGGCCTAGCACATTAGGAATCACAAGGGGAAAAAGATAAAAAGTAAAACTACATAAAATGATCTTACTAGCCTAAGGTCTGAAATTCAAGTTGAAATTTATATTTTCTATAACCCACCTTTCTCATTACATATGTGATTACACAATACTCTTTTTTCAAACAGGGTTCTGAGTACCTTCAATTTCCTCCTGCCAAATATTGAGCAACCTCTGTAATACGGTAGGTTTTTGGACCCAGTGGAGGAAGTTTGAGGATATTTACCTTCTAGAGCAGAGGTAGACAATTTTTGATGGAGGGGCCACTCCAAAAATTGGTAGGTGGTCAAGGGCCACACTTTTCCATGATATTAATGGGGAAGATGCAGGGTCTGAGATGGAGATTGGGTACAGAAGGGAGCTTGGAGTAGGAGACTGGTGTGCAGGAGGGAGTGTGAGGTCTGGGGACTTTGGGTGAAGGAAGGGATTCTAACCTGGGGCAGAGGTCTGGGGTGCAGGGTCTGGGAGGCAATATGGGTGCAGGAGCAGGAGTCAGGGATTTGGGTCGTAACATGGAGCAGGGAGTTGGGATGCGGGAAGTGGTGGGGTTCCAGGTGCAGGCTCTGACCACCAGGCACTTAACTTTAGGTGCTTCCCAGCCTGCAGCCCAGTGGGATCCTCGGACAATCTCCCTGCCTGTTGCGCCTCTGTACGCCTTTCAAAGCAGACGGCTGAGGGGACCATGTGCTCTCCACGCACCCCTTGGGAGGGTCTCCATGTGCATTTCCGGACAATGGGAACTATGAGATTGTGCTGAGGGCGGGGTAGCGCACAAAATTCTCCCCCCTCCACCTCCCTGTCTGCTGCGCCTTTGAGCATGCCACTCAAAGCATCTCCCCCCAGCACAATCTCGCAGCTCCTATTGGCCAGAAACCAGCCACTGGGAGCTGCCTGGGCCGTGCTTGTGACGCAGGCAGTGTGCAGACACCTCCCCCCTCCCAAGGAGCGCAAGGCACGCAGAGAGCACATGCCCCCCCCTCCATTAGCCTCTTTAAGCAGCATGTTGTGGTGTGGCAGGTAAACCTGCTGGGCTGTGGTATGTTGGTGGGATGGGCCATATTCTGCTCATCCCTATTATAGAGGGAGGTGGTCAGCTTGTGCATGTTTTTGCACTCTGGATTGGGAGGGGAACAGTTTGGAAGCCCAGAGAGAAACCGGAAAGTTCTTCAATCTGGAACTAGACTGAATTGCTTTTTATCACACTACTGAGAGCAGTAACTATAGAACTGGACAGGAGGGAATGACTGCACTGGAGCTAACAGGGTCCAAAAGGCCACATGCTGACAGCAACAGACCGTGGAACAACTCTTGGGATATGTGAGAGCAAAATTTGGAACATTAATCCAGAAGAGATAGAATTCAATGCAGCAAGATGTGATCTAACCTAGCCACCTCATATGCCATTGTCCTGTACTACATCAAAAATACTTAGCCAAAAGTAGCTGATGGCGTACGTCTTTAGGGCCCTACCAAATTTATGACCATGAAAAATTCATCACCTGTCAAGAAATCTGGTCTCCCCCCATGAAATCAGGCATTTTGTGTACATTTACCTTATACGATACAGATTTCATGGAGGAGACCAGTGCATCTCAAAATGGGAGTCACAACCCAAAAGAGGGCTGTGGGGTCAGGTCAGAAGGATATTGTAGGGGGGAGTCACGGTATTGCTCCCATACTTCTGACCTGTCACCAGAGAACAGCGGCTGCAGGCCAAATACCCAACTCTGAAGGCAGTACCCTGCCAACAGCAGCAAAGAATTAAGGGTGGCAATACTGTATCATGCCACCCTTACTTCTGCTCTGCAGTTTTCAGAATCGGGTCGGGACCTGTACAACTGCAACACTAGGAAATTTCAGATTCAAATTTATGAAAGCATGGTTAAATCCCATAACCATGAAATTGACCAAAATGGACAATGGATTTGGTAGGACCCAATCCATCTTACTTTATGCCCTTAAAGGAAAAGGCACAGATTTGCATTTTCAGACCTGTGGTAAAGACTGACATTATTGTCTTTCTACACTTAAATCTGATTTATCAAAGCCTCAAAGCCTTTAAGTCTATATTTACTGCATGTAAGGTTTTCTAGTTCAGTCTGCAAATGTTTGCATTTAATTGGAGAAAAGGTAATTGCATTTCTATTCATTCTGAATTGCTACTGTAAAATGTTTCCCCCAAAACAAGTGAAACATGTCAAGATAGAAACAAGTCAAGTTAGAGGACAGCACAAATTAACTCTTGGACCTAAAACACTTGCCTCCATACCTCCTCCCCGCACACTATAAAATCTGCATTTTTAGTGTGTTGTGTTTTTTGCAAGTGATTTCTATACTTCACTTTTTAGGAAGAATTTTTATACTGCTTTTGTAAATAAACACTAAGAACATATTAATTTCCAGCATTTGTAAACTGTGTCTGAAGCAAAGTGATATCACAGGGCTCTGTACGACTAGACTGGAGAAGCAGGAATAAAGGCAGTGTCCTTCAGTTCAGCATCGAGCTCTAGGGCAGGGCTACAGGAAGTCAGGTTTGGATTACCCTCTCCTGTCCAAGTCTTGGAGACCATCGAGAATTCTCTTAGTTGCGTAAAAAAATGTAAACCCACCCAAATAGAAATTATTGGAAATTCCCAATGGTTCAAGATCCACACTAGGTTTCAATAGTAGTTGGTGGCTTTCTACAACTGTCAGCTGCCTGGAGGGGCCAGACCAGCTAGGGTCACCTCTTGGCCTGCTCCCAGACTAAGGGCCACTAGACAATGAATGAGTCCAGGTGGAGTGGACAGAGCAGCCACAACTGCTGATTGGCTGATGCTTTAGCAGCCCTGTTTATAAGCCTGGCTCCCACAGCACATCAGTGGCTGCTCCCACAGCCTGCTGCAGCCCCTGTTCCCTCCAGTTTCTGACATTCTGCCTTTGATTCCCTGGCTTTGGGTTATGACTCTGATTGACCCTCCAGCTCTCACATTTGGCATCTGTCTCTCAAGTTCTGATCCTAATTTCACCTCTGGCCTCTGCCCCTGGTTTACCCTCCGGATTTGGCATTCAGCTTCTGGTACTCTGGAGCTGACCTTCAACTCATCTTGGATTGCCTACCCTGTACCCAACTCTAACCAACAGGCTGAACTGTCATTTCAACCACTAGGCCTGAACCCCACAAATCAGTTAGCTATAGTGAGAAGAATAGCTCAGGTGCTTTGAAAATCCCACTAGGCAACTATTTGCCTCTTTAGGCACTTGAATACCTATACAAATCTGGCCTTCAGCATCTTGGAATTGGGCCTTACAATTGTAAATAAATACATGCAGCAGAATTTTAGTATCTGTATTTTTCTACATATGGGTAACATTCTTATAAAGTGTGTCATGTCTTCCTCCAGTGTCTTGTCAGTGGATAACAGCTTGCTGAAGCTGCCAGTTTGTGTGTCAATTAGTAAAGGCCAGTGCCTTGGTCCTGAAGTTCCTAGATCCAGTCTCTATTGGCAATCTGTACTGAAGATTGTTACCGAGAAGTAATGTTACAAATGAGTTTCATTTTTTTATAACTATGAATTATTTGTAAAGCTTTGACAAACATTTCCATAGTGCCTTTTCCTTTCTCCTCTTTTGTTGCCCTTTCTCCAGAGTATGCAATGCATAATCTGTTTTGCTTGTTCATGTACATTTTTCAGACTGTAAGCGAGAAGCAGCATGTGATGGGTAACTGTAGGATAGTCCCATGAACCAGTATGGGCACAGCACATCACCTTTGGCTGCATTGTGTTACTGACCAGATCTTCTCAATTTTAAGTTTTTAAAGAAAATTAGAGTGTTTTGCTGAGACAGTTCTGGAAAGCAGATCCTATTTTCAGAGTTCCATTATGTCATGTGATAAGTAAGAAGAAGAAAAGGATGTGGTTTCCCATGGGTATCCCTTATGAAGCCCAGAGTAATCTGCATATTTTCTTGCTTTAAATTCCTCCAAACCCAGTCATGTCACAACCCTTTTTTGCAGAAAAAAAAAGACAGAACAATATTCCCTGCAGAGCCTTGCATTGTTGCTACCTACTGTCTAGAGCAGTGTTCTTGAGCACTGCCAAGTGTAGTTTTCCCTGGATTGACTGTACCACCTACACATCATGTCCAATCTCTAGCAGTCTGCAGAGTTGTATAAAACAGCCAATTTGCACTTCTCGGACATTTGGGTGACAACAATGGTTGCCATTTAGAAATAATTAAAAAAGCAGCATTTTCCAAAAGCAACCACATCTAAGTGTCTAACATACAATTCTCCTTCATCTGTAGCATGCAGGAAACAGTGATAGTGAAGGATCTTGGATCTTTTTATTGCATATATCCTCTAGCTGGGCATAAAGTAGCCATTCAGCATAAAGCAAATGGGCAACATTTTACTAGCAGGGTTCATTATTATTTTTCTAAAAGCTATCTGAATGCATGTAATGTAGTGTGGAGTCCTGTCTAATACTATAAACAGTATGATATTGGCTGTCTAGGCTAATTTATGGTCCCTAAAACAGTGTACAAATGGACATAATTAAATAAAAGAGATTGTGAGACAGATATGCAAAGTTTAATAATGTGTTGCTAACAACTGATATGACAGAGGAAGAAAAATCTACTTTCCTCAAGGTGTAATTCAATTAATTTGTCATTTGACACAGATTGGAATATTATAGATAGCCTAAATTATAAAATTCTAGCTTGGCTTTTCCCTGGCCGTTTCCCTGGGGCCATACAACCCCACTGTCACAAAATATAATAAAGTAAAACCACTGCACTATGCAGATTAAATATATTTCTTCTGGGAGCACGGTTTATTGCCTGCCAAACTCTGAACAAGAGATATTTTTATTAACCATGCTATGTGAAGAAAAGGAAATGAATACAATTAAAAGTTAAGCGAGATAGTTAATAAAACACACACTTACGGGAAATCTAACTACAGACACATCTGTCTTTGTGGTTTCAACTAGGAAGTCCATCCAGAAATTCACAAGTTCCTGTTTGGCAACATGTTGTTCTGGGTTCAATTTCTTAAAATGTTGATATATCAGAATAGTTTCTACAATAGACTTGAGGTACCTACAATCAGCAAAGCACATACAGACAGTAAATTTAACAGAGTTTGCAAATAATCATTTTTGTATCTCTAATCAGACTTTAAAAATTCAACAGCACAATACCAAGACAGCCAGTGAGAGTCTGATTCTCTAGGATTGCTTTTAATTAATAGATTCCTTGTTTTAGAACCAGGTATCTATTGCAATGACATAATTAACCTGAAGCATTCCTCAATTCTGGGCCACCCTATCCTGAGCATGTCAGTTATCCTGAACTGTGATAGTTGTGTGATAGAGCTAAATCTCCTGTCCACTGACTAAGCTGAGCCCACATCAAACTCATTTCATGACTCACTTCCAACTGAAACACTGGTAAATTTTCATTGCATTAACCTTCTATGTCATTGTGCCCTTCTCCATGGCATCTGCACTGACTGATTATTTAGTGTAGGTGTTTAAAATGTGATGCATCTGGATTCAGGGCCTTCACATTAACATTGACATTTCCAAGCAGCCTTTCAATACCATTATGGAATAGACAACAGCTGTGCTGGAATACAGATTGTCTCTTCTAACTGCAGTCTATGTCTCTCTCTTTTTGTGTTTTGCTTCATAACGCATACTTATTGAGCCTGACATATATCGATTTCTTCCACCAATAAATGGAAAACATATACATGTAATTTTATGATTATACCATTACTGATTAATGAACTAGTTGCATATCCACAAATGATCTGTATCTACCATTTTTACCCTTCTCCCAAAACTCCCACCCAAAGCTGTGTTACAAGCACTACAGCAATAGAATATGCATAGCCAATGAAGATGGGCCACCTGTTGGATGGCCTTAAAGAAAATGTCACCAAAGTTTAGGTATTATTTGGTTTTCTTTAAGGGCAGTTTTTATTCTTCTGATAATGACACATATGGGACAATACGAGGGGCCCTTTGAGGGACAGTCCCATGCTGAGATGATGAGACAGTGTACCAACATAGCTACACTAATACCCTTGAGAAGAGTGCAGTACCTGCTTCTCCCTGCACCTGGGCAGCTATGCTGGCTGGTATGATGGGGATTAGAGTATGTTGCGTAACCCTACCCATTCATCACTCTTGAATTAGCTGTGTGCTAGCCCTACGCAGTCATTGTGCTCTCTGAGCTGAAGGATCATAATATTTCTGGCCTCTGAACAAGGCCATAAAGGGGAGGAAATTGAAAAGATGAACCTTACCTCCCTCTGTCCACTTGCATAGGGGAAAGACACAGCCTAACTAAATGTGTTAGTAATCACAGAAAGGATTTCTCTGAGATAAATTTCAATACAACCTTATTGTTCTGACACCCTGAACAATTCTAGAAATTAGCCATTATGGAAGTTGGGAAGGGAAAGTCAGCTGAAGGAAGAAGTCTCTTCAGGGAGTTGGAAGCATTGTTAGATCTTGCAGCTGTCTCAACTCTTGAAATTCCTTGATTTATTTTGCATTGCATATATATTTCTCTCATCTAGCAATAAGATTGCAAATCTCTGAACATTTATTCTTGAGCAGCACATTCATCAATTTTTTAAAGGCTACATTCCCTTGTTGATGTGCGCAAACAGCTTTCACTAGAGGAAAAGATAACTCGGGTATTTCTGAGGGTTTTTTTTTAAATTATTAAGAGCAGTAAGTATGAAATGTGCTTAAAAGCCAAAACCACTGAAATGCAATACAGTGTGTGACAATTTCATGTAGTTAAATTAACAGCTTTATTGACAAATGGAGGTGTTCAAAATATCATATCTCGCACATTCCCTTACCATCCCGGAGCCTTTAGCTTAAATAGCTTTTCCGAAGCCTGTATCACTCTTAGATGGTCGTTGGCCAGAACACTGGCTCCCAAGAAAAATCCAACTTCCCAATAACTCTGCAGCTTCTCCAAATTCCCCTTTTTACCAAGCAGGCTGCTGATCTTTACCCCTGGAGTGATAAGAATACAATTTAACGGTTAAGGTGGTTTTGCTGGCCTGTACAGGAGTTAACAATTAACTGATTTGTAACTTTTTCACTGCTCAAGCTACTCTATGTCAAGGAAAACAAATACATACAGAAAATGGAGAGCCAAACATCATACGGATCTCAACTTTGGGACAGCAATTTAATAATGAAAGGCATTAACAGAAAAGCAGTACAACAAACTACTTACCCTCACACACACACACCCCTCCCATTCCCAAACACTCTCACAGAGGCCAAGCTCCTTTGAACACTGATGGACAATTACTAAAAAATAATGCAACACCCTGATAAGAGACTATCTGTAAAACAAAGGAATCATGACAGTGGAGCTTTATTAAAAGCAATTTAGACTTTCCATGGTGATTACTCAGATGGAAATTATACTTACCGTATTGTTTTCAAACCCTTCAAAGCTTCATGAGTATTAAAGGTACCTTCCCCCTCCCCCCCCCCCTTCTTATAGATCCCTTAGAATAGGAACATCAGGATGTCACTGTAGGGATAAGGCCATAGCTGGATTGTCTACATCCCTGCATGGACCTAATCTGTAAAGGTAAATTTGAGGCCTTAAAACATATAATGTAACTTTTAAAACTGCACCTATTATGGGGTTTTTTTGAGTTACAAGCCTCAAGTTTGAAGCCCAAATTACCTTTATAGACAAGGTCCTATGCAGGGTGAAGAGGGAATCCAGCGGGGGTTCTTCCTGCAGTGAGCATCTTTTGTTTAGCAGCGAGGCCTACCCCAAGAAAAGACATCCATTAATACTGATGTGGTCCCTTCTCCAAAGACTAGGGATTGTGGGAGAGCCTTCGGTTTACCTGGACCTGTTAACTCACATCAAACCTACAAATTGCATTGTTATCATTGGATTTTACCTCCTGTTAGTCTATCTATATATTTTAGAAATGCGCATCTGTCTGTCTGTGAGTCTGTTCAAGACTGCCTCCTAAATGGTATGAGCTAGGACAACTAAATTTGGAATACAAGGGAGATCTATACTGCAGAGTGTCCACTGGGGGCAGCCATGCCATCAAGGGAGTGGCCAACTGGGCAGGGGCTCGCTACCCTGCCTGCCACCAGACCGGGTAAGTGGGGTCCTCCTGTCTGAGAGTAAGGATGTTAAATTTAGATTAATCAACTATTGAATAGTGGATGTAGTTTTCATCAACTATTCAATTAGTCGATAATAGCACCTCTACCTTTGATATGTAGCAAGAGCCCTGCTGGCTCTTGCTACATTTCAAAGGCAGAAGCAATGCAGGGAGCCTGGGGTGAGCTGGAGACCTGAAGGGGGGAGGGGACGAAAGCTCCCAGTGGGCCCCCCATCCCAAAGAGCTTACAACATAACATTTTTTATTTCATCCTGTGGGCCTAGTTCAGTATTCATTGTGCAAGAAAGCTGATTAAAATGGGACTTTTCTTGTATGGAGTATCTAAAAAGGCCCTATATTAGCTCCACATGGGTTTCAGGCATCAAACAATGGACTGTTTCCGCAGCACAGAAAAGGGAAAAAAAAGGATCTCCTTCAAGGTTCCAAACTAAATAGATTCAGTGGCTTCCTGAGAAGCTGGACTCTCTTCCAGAATGATGTTCATCACTTTAATTCACATTATTTCTATTGATCTGCTCCAAAGCCCACTGAAATCAATAGAATAACTCCCACTGATGTTGGATTTCACTCTAATGGCAGGGGGCACGGAAGTTGTTCTTATAGTAAAAAGCTGAATGCTGATCACAAGTGGCCTCCTACTGTTATGATTTACTGTTCTCTGCCTACACTTATTACTACATAATTAAACTGTGATAACTTGGATATTTCAGAAGTGAAATGTGATGTTTCTCTGAGGCAGTACATTATACAGGTCGGAACTCTCTTAACTGGGATTCTCTGGTCTGGCAACATCCATGGTCCAGCACGGATGTTGCAGGACCAGAGAGTCCCAGTGGAAGGCCAGTGGCAAGGATCCCTGTGGGGCCAACAGGGCAGTGGGTTGCCTGCAGCAAGCCACCGCCAGCGTGTGGCAGCTAGTCTGCCCGGCAGGGTCGGGAGACGCATGTGTGGCTGCCCAGCAGGGCAGGGGGCCACAGCACATGCAGCTGCCCATTGGATCCTGGAGCCAGGGCAGCGATGGCACCCAATGGGGTTGGCAGGGCAGTGGGGCCAGCAGGGGGTGAGGAACTGGCTGGGAGGCCAGTGGTCCAGGCAGGAGGGCCAGCAGCAGCAGGGCCAGAAATGACCTCCCCTGGTCCAGCAAAATCCCTCATCTGGGACTGGTCACAACCTGTACTTTTCTTCTAGTGTCTGCACCAGCTACCAGTTAGTGTCTAGGTGCAGGATCAGGCCCAGGTACCTTAAAAAAAAACAAAAACAAAAAACCCATGCCTCTCTACTTGTTACTCAAACACATGAGATCAGGATAACTGCGTTCCGGTGAATTTCAGTTTCAGGACCATTACCTATTTCTATCATTTCTCTTATCTGCACAGCAGGGATTATTTTGATTTCATCTTTACTCAAGTGCGTGTTCTTTTACACTTACTAAAGTTTTAAAAACTCAAGCCAATGTTTTCTTTATGTGAAGGGCAAGTTTACCAACATATTTACAAAAGGCAGATTTCCCACAGTTCATTGTTGAAAAGATATTAGCTTTAAAAATTAATTAGCAAAAATGTAGATCCTATTAATGCCATATCAGAAATTCAGTTTACAATATCAGGAATTTGTTTGCAGTTTGTATGGAAAATAAGCTAATTATCATAGGTTATTCCCGGCGTTCCAGCTCTCGGGGAGTGAGGAAGGAGCAGGGACGGAGCTCAAATCAGGCAATTTACATGCTCCAAAAATGCTGGGAGGGAGGAGGAGATGTAGGAAGTGCAGGGCTCTGGTGCCCCAGTGCATGAGAGGGACGTGAAGGATGGGGAGCCGATGGAGTGGGAGACAGGGGAGTCACAGTGGAACCACAGTGGACTGCAGGGGTTTATATTTCATGAAATATAGCTTAATTGTAGTGTAAGAATGAATGTTAAACAACTATAACTCTGTCCACCACCCTACTCTGGTTAGCATCAGGCAAACTGCTTGTGTCTGTATCTGATGTCAAAGAAGAAAGAGATCAGAAGGATCCTTGTGATGTAACATGATCACACTGTTGCTCTAAGGAGTAATTAGAATATAGATTGTGTTATAAAGAAAATATAATGAATGATTTAAAAAGTTTGTACTAATAAAAGCTTTGTATTGAAAATAGATTGATACTTTTTGTATGGACAATTGCATCCCTTTTTCTCATGAGAATAATCAATTGTGTAGTTCTTGGGGAGGGGGAGTGAATGAGTTTGGAATGTGAGTGTTTGGAAAGATAACAACTTGTAGGCTCAGCAGTTTCAAAGTTCAGAGGGTGAAAGAAAGGGGAGAAGAATAAAGCAGATGGATGCAGGACATATGGACGGCCTAGGAGTTAAGAGCAAGCATCCTTTTACAAACAAGACAGCCTTGAAATAACAGTGGAAAGGAAGCACCATCATACTGATGTCAGAGTAAAGAATAACTCCCAGATAAACAGGTGTGTTAAACAGAAGTGATGGTGATTGATTAAGAGCTGACAAAGCAAAATGTATAGACCTGCATGGGAGAAAAGTCCTATAAAGATGGGATGCCTTTCATGAATCTCTAGGTCTCGTCTTATCAAGATTGGCGCGTCAGTTCGGACCGAGAGAAGCCCCCGCGATCCTTCCCCCTCACATTTAACTCACCTATCCAGTGAGTTAATGTGAGAAACAGACTGGTAACTTTAAGCAAAAGCAAGACAGGGTTTATTTGTGTCTTTGTGTGTGGGTGTATATGTGTGTACATGTGAATTAAGTATGTTAAATATTGAGTAATTTACTAGTCGAGTAGTCGATGGAAATTCCATCGACTACTTGACTAGTCGATAGGCACTTCCGCATTCCTCCTTTGAAATATACAAGAGCCCCTTCTGGGGCTCTTGTACATTTCAAAGGAGGAATGCAGAACTCCAGGTGGAAGTAATGCAGAACTCCATAGCCCAGGGCCAGCGGGAATGGAGGCTGCACGCGGGCATGCCAGCTTTGAAATGTACAAGAGTCCCCAATGGGGGCTCTTGTGCATTTCCAAGCGGAAGCACCCTCATGGAGCCTGGGGTCAGTGGGGGACTTAAAGTCCCCTGCTGACTCCGGGCTCCATGAGGGCACTTCTACTTTGAAATGCCATGCGGAGCTGGGACCCTGGGTTCCGCGCAGCACTTCCCCGGAACCCGGAGTCAGTGCCACACGGAGCCCAGGTTCAAAGGGGCAGTGCCACGCAGCTGATCCCAGGCTCAGCTGTGCAGCGCTGCCCCTTTGAAACGCCACCTTGGAGTCCTCAGCTGACCCTGAGCTCCACGCAGCACTGCCGCTTTTGAAAGGTTGCGGTGGTGTTTCAAAGGGGCAGCACCGCACAGCTGAGCCCAGGATCAGCTGTGCGGCACTGCCCCTTTGAACTCGGGCTCCGTGCAGTACTGCCACTTTGAAGCACCCCCTCTTCCCCTCCCCTTTGTTGCCTCTGTCTGATAGAGGCAGCAAGGGGGTGGGGGGGAAATTGACTAGTTGACTCGACTATCCGATAAGCATTTGCTTATTGGATAGTCGACTAGTCCTTAATATCCTTAGTGTGAACATGCATACAACAGAATAATGTTACATTGTCTATAAGTGTGGTGTTTTGCCTTCTCCCCTAAAAAGATCCTGGGAAATTCTTTTAAATTCATTAAAATGTTGACAGCAAAACCCTTGAGGCAGAAGAATTTCCCAGCATTATTCCTGTGGGTTCATGCCAAAAGAAAATAATAAACTAAGCCATCTGAAGTCAATCCAATCCAGCTTGGGTCTTAAGGCAAATTACCACATCTTTGGCACTGAAGGCAGTTGAGAACACTGACAATATCGGCAAGGGCACCTGATATTCATCTGTGTTCTGGAGATTACTGAACACTGCAACAAATGGACTATGTGCTCACTCAGCTTGGAAGCCTGGCAGACAAGGGTCAAGGAGGTCAAGACACTTCAAGTGGAAGGCACGTTTCTTAAACTTTGTCCTCTCTGACATGCATATATAGCAATATGAACATTTTAAAACAAAACATTATAATCCTACCAAAAGATGATACTTCACTGCCCACACCTCTCCCCACAGGAAAGGATGAGAGAACAAAATGCATGACTGATGATAGTCACATTGCTTAATGTGCTACTGGAAGATGCTCAGATATTACAGAGATGAGGACACTATAGGAACCTATACAGAACAGAATAAGAGAGAAGAAATTGTGATCCGTCGAAGATGACATGTCACAACATTTTCAACAATCTGAATGACACGTGGAAAAATAAATGTGGGTGCATAAAAAGAAAGACTGTCAGAAGTGAAGTTTTTAAGCAGAGGCTGAACAAGTACTTTCTTAAGAGTGAAGACAACCTTACCCTCTTCTAAGAGGACATTGACAAACTCCACCAGCAGATTGTGTCAAACTTCCCTGTTGATCTTCACCAGCCATGAACATCAAGGATCCAAAGTCAGGCTCTCCTATGAACTTCTCCAGTGAGCGACCCTATCCAAAACTCAAGAAGTGAGGGCCCAGCATTTGTCCCAAACAGATACTGTCCTACCTCCCTGTAACGCACAGGTTGGTCCAAAGCCAACTGATTAGAGGAAAATGTCTAGAATGATGTGTCAAAGGTGTTCCATTAATATGGATTTGAAAGTGAGTCCCTGGACACATGTCCCAATTAGATGTTTATTAAGTAGCTCTTATTAAACAGATTCCAGGGGGGAAAACAGCCATCGAAAGAGACTATATAATAATATATATTGAAATACTACTGGCTAGTTTAGAGTTTGCATATTTCCTTACCTCTTACAAGATCATAGCATTAATAGAAGCCCACAAATCTGGAGATATCCACGGATGTGCATATCCATAGCTCATTTTTGCAGATATGGATGTGGATGCAAATACAAATTTTATATCTAGAACCCTGCTAATTTGCAGATATTCACTTTATATCTGTGGGCATCCGCATCCATGGATGTCAATGAGGATATCCACAGCTCATTTTTGCTGATACAGATGCGGATACAAATTTGATATAAGCATAAGGCAACAAAGTTGTATACACACAACCAAACCAGTGCATAAAAGGCAAATAGAAATTAAATATCTTTTCTCCCATCCTGCCCCACTAGACATCAAAGGCATATTTTTCCAGTTGCTGGGATGACATTCAGTTCTTTGTCCCCACTGTCCTGTTACAGTGATTTACCTAGAACTTTGGTAGTAACATTCCTCCTCAGGGACTAGCAAATTCATTCCTAGGTCACCTCAAAGACGACACTGCAAAGAGAGCAGGTGATGTGGCCTTCATACCCTTTTCTGACCAGGCAACACAAGATAGGGCCCAGAGAACTGACCCAGGACTCCACCAGAGTGGAATCACCAGACAGGCTAAATGCCAAACTTTTTTAATATGAAAGTCAGTTGAAGTGCTCTGACTACATCCACCAGGGCACTAATGATACGACAAGGTGTGACTCTGAGCAGATCAAGAGTGACTACAGGGCTCTGGGTGTACGGGTGAAGGAGTTTGAAGAGCAGGTGGTATTCTCTTCAGTCCTTCCTGTCAAAGGTAGGAGCCCAGGCAGAGACAGGTGGATACTGGAGGTGAATGCCTAGTTGCGAAGATGGTGTTGCCAGGAGGGATTTGGCTTCCTTGACCACGGGATGCTGTTCCAAGAAGGGCTGTTAAGCAGGGATGGGGTTCACCTTTCGAGGAAGTGGAAGATCGTATTTGGATGCAGACTGGCTAACCTACTAGGTTTGATGGGGGCAGGTGACCAAAGCTCACAGGTAAGTGAAAAACATGGAGACCTGGGAGATGGGTCAGAAACAGGAGGGAGCATGGGCTAGAATAGCAGAGATAAAGGAGGGACAAGGCAGAATCGGGGGGCAAAATCAAACCAATATCTTAGATGCCTGTATACAAATGCAAGGAGTATGGGAAATAAGCAGGAAGAACTTGACGTGCTAATAAACAAACACAACTAGGACATCATTAGTATCACAGAGACTTGGTGGGATAATATACATGTTTGGAATACTAGTACAGAAGGATACAGATTGCTCAGGAAGGCTAGGCAGGGAAAAAAGGGAGGAGGTGTTGCCTTATATATTAAAAATGTATATACTTGGACTGAGGTGGAGATGGATGTAGGAGACAGACTTGTTGAGCGTCTCTGAGTTAGAGGTTAAAAGGGGTAAAAAACAAGGGCAATGTCATGCTAGGGGTCTACTACAGACCACCTACCCAGGCAGAAGAGGTGGATGAGGCTTTTTTTCAAACAACTCACAAAATCATCGCAAGTGCAGGTTTTGGTGGTAATGGGGGACTTCGACTATCCAGACATATGTTGAGAAACTAACACAGCAGGGCATAGATTATCCAATAAGTGCAGAAGGCTGAGAATGCTACTGGGGGGAAGCTGTTCTAGATTTGATTTTAACAAATAGGGAGGAACTGTTGACAATGTGGAAGTAAAAGACAGCTTGGGTGAAAGTGATCATGAAATCATAGAGTTCATGATTGTAAGAAACGGTAGAAGCGAGAACAGCAAAACAGAGACAATGGATTTCAGGAAGGCAGATTTTAGTCAATTCAGAGAGATCGTAGGTAAGGACCCATAGGAAGCAAGACAGAGGAAAAACAACTGAAGAGAGTTGGCAGTTTTTCAAAGAGACATTATTAAGGGTCCAAAAGCAAACTATTCCACTGTGTAGGAAAGATAGAAAATATGGTAAGAGACCCTTTGGCTGAACCAGAAGATCTTCCATGATCTAAAAATCAAAAAGGAGTAGTATAAAAAGTGGAAACTAGGTCAAATTACAAAGGATGAATAAAAGCAAACAATGCAAGTATGCAGGGGCAAGATTAGAAAGGCAAAGACACAAAATGGGCTCAATCTAGCTAGGGACATAAAGGGAAACAAGAAAACATTCTACAAATATATTAGAAGCAAGAGGAAGACCTAGGATAGGGTAGGCCCATTTCTCAGTGAAGAGGGAGAAACAACAGGAAACTTGGAAATGGCAGAGGTTCTTAATGACTTCTTTGTTTCGGTCTTCATCAAGAAGTCTGATGATGAAGGAATGCCTAACATAGTGAATGCTAGTGGAAATGGGGTAGGTTTAGAAGTTAAAATAAAAAAAGAACAAGTTAAAAATTACTTAGAAGAGTTAAACCTCTTCAAGTCAGCAGAGCCTGATGAAATGCATCCTAGAATACTTAAGGAGCTGATAGAGGAGGAATCTGAGCCCTAAGCTATCATCTTTGAAAAGTCAGGGAAGTCAGAAGAGATTCCAGAAAACTGGAAAAAGGCAAGTATAGTGCCCATCTATAAAAAGGAAAATAAGAACCACCCAGGAAACTACAGACCAGTCAGCTTAACTTCTGTGCCAGGGAAGATAATGGAGCAAGTAATCAAGGAATTAATCTGCAAACAACTGGAAAAAAATAAGGTGATAGGTAAGCCAGCATGGATTTGTAAAGAACAAATCATGTCAAACCAATCTGATAGCTTTCTTTGACAGAACAAGTCTTGTGAATAAGGGAGAAGCGGTGGATGTGATATACCTAGACTTTAGTAAAGCATTTGATAAGGTTTCGTGTGACCCTCTTATTAATGCACTAGGGAAATACAACCTACATGGAACTTCTATAAGGTGGGTGCATAACTGGCTGGATAACTGTTCTCAGGCTACATCTACACTGTGTGCTTTTTGCAGAAGAGGAAATGCAAATGGACAGCTCATTTGCATATCTTCTTCCAATCCTTTTTGCAGAAGAGGTTTTTGCGATAAAAATCCCAGTATAGACAGGGCCATTTGTTGGAAAAAAAAAACCCTTTTGCGCAAGCGCCCTTATTCCTCTAAAAATGAGGTTTACAGGCTCTTGCGCAAAAGGGTTTCTTTTTTTTTTTCAACAAATGGCCCCGTCTACACAGGACTTTTTAATCACAAAAACCTCTTCTACAAAAAGGATCAGA
This sequence comes from Pelochelys cantorii, assembly GCA_032595735.1. Classification (NCBI taxonomy): domain Eukaryota; kingdom Metazoa; phylum Chordata; order Testudines; family Trionychidae; genus Pelochelys; species Pelochelys cantorii. The sequence continues at coordinate 100,669,362 of CM064328.1, forward strand.
AGATATGCAAATGAGAGCACGATATGCAAATCAGCACTTCATTTGCATTTCATCTTCTGCAAAAAACGCACAGTGTAGACGTAGCCTCAGAGAGTAGTTATTAACGGTTTGCAATCCTGCTGGAAGGGCATAACAAGTGGGGTTCCACAGGGGTCTATTTTGGGTTTTGTTCAATATCTTTATCAACTATTTAGATATTGGCATAGAGAGTACGATTATTAAGTTTGCAGATGATACCAAGCTGGGAGGGATTGGAACTGCTTTGGAGGATAAGGTCATAATTCAAAATGATCTGGACAAACTGGAGAAATGTCTGAGGTGTATAGGACGAAGTTTAATAAGGACAAATGCAAAGTACTCCACTTAAGAAGGAACAATCAGTTTCACACATACAGAATGGGAAGAGATTGTCTAGGAAGGAGTACTGGGATCGAGGGGTCATAATGGACCACAAGCTAAATGGAGTCCCTTCCATTTCTAGTATTCTATGATTCCCTATAATAGTGGGGAAGGAGGAAAGAGAGATCATGGATTTGATTTGCTTGTGAATCAGCAAACTGTAATTACCAACTTTCCGTAGCTCAAAAGAAGTATCAAACTGGTGTCCAGCTGCCAGCAGGAGTACGGCATAATTAATTCCCGATTGCAGGGTTGGCTCTGACTCAAATGCCTTCTTGAACCTAGAAAAAACAAACACAAAAGTTTATTTTCTAAATAATGCAATCTAACAAGGAGATGATTATACTTTTAGGTACTGTAAGTACTTTGCTTCTGTTTGTACAATTAGAACCATCCATGCAAGTAAAAATATTACACTGTTCTCCTCTCATGCTTCCTGGTTATTTTTAGAAGTCCAAAATTTGCATATCCTCCTTCCATTTCTCTCTCTCGCATACACTCTCCTCCCCCCACCTCCTAAAACCCTCCTCCAATTTTAAGGCTTGTATTTAAAAATGCACAAGCTGTTGAATTCTCCTTGTTGAACTTGCCACTTAATCTACAGAGAGCAGCCTAGAGTGCTAATGAGAACAGCAAACAGCCCCTGAAAGTCAAGAAGACCAATGTAGACTTAATTTGTCCTGTACTTTGATCATCTGACCTCTTCTTTTTTTTTTTTTTTTTTTTTTTTGCACTGTGAGGCTGAATGAAATGAGGAAGGAAATATATGCTAGCAAAACGTTCAGTTTGAGCAAAATGCAAACAAGAAATCCTCCCACCAGTCCCAATGTCATATAGAATAGGATGAATAGCTTGGTTCACATAAAGCTTTTCACACTCAGGCCCTTTTCTTGCTTTTTGCTTAGTGGTACAGCTGCTTTGATATTTGGAATCTTTATTTCTCTACTGATCTTTTGTGCTACCTTCATCATGCAATGGTCAGGAAAAGAGAAATAAAATACTGATAAAATAATTATCAAAAAAGGGAACAAAACATTTGTTGTTCCAAATTTACAGAAGCCTGTTTGTAACCTCAATTCTGGACTTCTAAACAGTATTTAATCTCTTCTACACAGCACTGTCTACATATGCCCAAATTTGAGAGTTGCTATGTATCTGTTTAAAATGCAGAGACACCCATACAACAAACAGAATATAAGCACACAGACAAAGGAAATATAAATTAATCTGTGCAAAGTGTCTGTCTAGTCCAGTGCACCTACCTACCAGCTAGTACAGGCGTGGGCAATAATTTCTGATGGGGTGCCACTCCCAAGATTTTAGAAAGTGATCGAGGGCTGCACTCTTCCATGGTATTAATGGAGGAGGTGCGGGATCTGGGATGGATGTTGGGTGCAGAAGGGAGTGTGGGGTAAAGGATTGGGTGCAGGAGGAAGAATGGGGTTTGGGAGGGAGTTTGGGTGAAGAAGGTAGTGGTGACCAAGGGCTGGGAACTGGGGTGAAGGGTTTTGGGATGTGACCTAGGGTAAGAGGGGATTGTGATCTCAAGCAGGAGACTGGGGTTATATGGGTGCATGTGGAGTAGCGGGGCAGGAGTGAGGGGCTGAGGTGCCAGAGGCAGGTTCTCGCCAGGAGACTTACCTGCCTGCCTCCAGAGCTAAAGTAGGGTTGCCAGGTGTAAAATGTCGGTATTTTCTGTTTTTCTCGAATGAAAAGCCGGCGGGACATTTTTCCCGCAGTGAGTGTGTGGATTTAAAGGTTCAGCAAACTTTTTTTTTTTTGCTCAACAAATTTTTTTCCCTGCCATGTTTGGGATTTTTTGTGAAGGTATCTGGCAACCCTAAGCTAAAGACTTGCAAAATGTAAAATGTTTCTGCCTGCTAGGCCATGTGCTTGAGTGAGTGAACAGGAGGGTTGTGCTTTGTGGCTGCCCATTATTCAAACAGGCAGCTCCTATTGGCCAGTGTCTGTCCAGAAACCAGCCAATGGGATTGTGCTGAGGGCAGGAGCAGCGTCTGAATCTTCACCCCTCCTCTCTGGACTCAAAAAGAAAGTGCCCCGCAGCCGTGTTTCTGAGCGGCACGTAGGGCAAGCAGGGGAGCCTGCCTGGGGCTCCCCACTGGCTCTGTGGGCCGCATCTGGTGACTTGACAGGCCATATTTTGCCCAGGCCTGATCTAGTACCTAAAGAACAGAAAGAGACAACACAACGGAAGACCTAATTCAGATCAAAGGAGCACAGCAGCTACTTTTTTAAAAGTTGCAATTAGTACTTGTGGTAGGAGTTGGCATAAAAGTCCTGAAAACTGAAGTCTTCTATTTATAGATAAGAAAGATATACCACAGGCAGCAAAAACAACACTACGACACACATTGGGGGAAGAGGGAGGGGCAATTCCTAAAATAAGGGAGAGGCAAAGAATGTTATAAGAAGTTCCTGGAGATGGAATTGTTGGCAGAGGGATTGCTCACCCCTATGCTCATGTGATAAAAATAAGAGCTTTAACGTGGTCATTTTAGAATCTATTATATATTTTGAAGAGTTCGTTTGGTGGTGGATTTGTTTGTGCAAAATAAAGTAATACTTCGCGATTACCTACAGATGCCAAATTTTGCATAAACAATCCTGCCACTTAAATTAGTGAATGCACTACTTTTTACACTGCAATATGCTGGAATCCAAAGGTTTAAATAATTATTTTTGTTTTTCATTGGAAAAATGTCATGACTATTATGATTAGAGTTCATAAAAATATTGCTAACAAAATTAAAATGAAGTCACCCATTCAATTGTCATTTTAGGGCAAAGATAATATTCATTGTTACATATCACAAAATAATTCAAATTAGTTGTGGCAAGAGTAATGGAAGTTTTACGAGTTTCTGATTCAAGTGTACTATGTATGGTAACTGTTCAATAAAATGAATAATGTTTGAAGTTGAAATTCTACGAATTTAAAACGGCTCTTTTACTTCCCTTTTGCAAGCACATTAATAGAAAATTCTATTACATATATTTAATTTCTTGAATTTTCCTATAGGTGTAATCTACACAAAATGATGTTGCCCGGTCAACGACGAGCCTCACCTGCTAGATGTAAATAACTGGGGCCAGTGCTTTAATAGCTCCTTTGTTTGGTAAAAAATGAAACGTTAAGTAAATTGGATTTTTTTTAATCCAAGCAGACACAAAGAGCAAGCACACTTACCAGAGTATCCCATTGTCTCGGCTTTCTATGTTTGTGAAGCCAGAGTCCAAAAACAGATCTTTGTAAATTCGTCCCACCAGGCAGTATATATCTGAAGCTACCTGACTTTCATGTTGTACCAATGGCATCATAATTTCTAAAGCTTTTTGTCTATCTCCAGGCAGATTTCGCCTATTAAAAAAAGAAAATCACACAGATGAATATATCTACCTGAAACTACCACAGCAGTAGGAAAGCACTTGCCAAGATTTGCTTGCCCTGTATTAATGAACAGATACGATTTTTGGCTGGTGAAACATCTTTCAGAACCAGGCCATGGACATTTTCCCCTTTACAGAAGGCCACCTTTTTGTACCATTTGATAATTCTCTCCTACAACATACCACTTTGATCCAACTATTATTTTATGGAAAAAAAAACCCATAAAAATCCAACCAAGCAGCAGTTCTCAGATCGCATGATAGGAAACACTAAGCAAGTGCATGCTCTTTAATATATCAGGAGGGAAACAATGATTTTTAATTTGCATTGTAAAATCTCTTATCCCCTCTCTATTTTGAGCACAAAATGAAATCCCAAAACACAACAAATTACCAAGAAAATAAAAATGAGAGGACTACAGGAGTAATATAACTCACAAGAAAAATATTTCCTATGAGTACACAACATAGGGCATGTCTAAACTACATTTTGTTTTGTTTTTTTGAAAGGAGATATGCAAATTCAGTGCTAATCTGCATAACTTCTTCCGATCACTTTTTCAAAAGCGGGTCTTTCGAACGTGAAAGTAGTCTGGACGCAGATTTTTTTTGGGAAAAAAAAACCCTTTTTCAAAAAAAAAAAAAAAAAAAAAAAACTGCTCTTCCTACAAAAAAAAAAAGGGAGGTTTACGTGGTTTTTTTTCAAAAAAGGGTTTTTTCCCCAAAAAAACCGCATCTAGACTACTTTCACTTTCGAAAGACCCGCTTTTGAAAATGCGATTGGAAGAAGATATGCAAATTAGCACCAAATTTGCATAGCTCCTTTAAAAAAAATGTAGTCTAGACATGCCCATACTGCGAGCATTAGATACTTCCTAATGAATCACAGTTAGCATACTAATCTTCATTATCAAATTTGGTAATTGTTTAAATATGACAATCCTGCAATGAAATAGCCAAATGGCTTTTTTCTCTGCACAGAATATTCTCAGTCTTCTTTGGTTTTGCCAATATGTTTGATATTTGGAGTCCTATGTAGAGGTCTAGGTTTACATGATGCAGTCTCAGCGCAGGGAGCTGGATATGACCACCTCTTGAGGCTCCTTCCAGCCCTACATTTCTATGATTCTAGGATGCTTCCATTAAAGTCAAATGGCAAAAATCCCATAGACTTCAATGTAACTAGGATTTGAGCCATCATAAAACAGACTCTACTTGAATGGAGATGTAATAGAGGAATACTCTTTCCTTTGTGAACTATATCCTCATTTTGAATCTGTTTCATTGGGATTTGTATCAAACACAGAGGTTAACAGAGGGAAGCAGATCATGCTTTCAGCTGTACCACAGTTTAGTTTTTAACTACAAATGCTACTGAGTCTGAAGCAAAGCATATGCAGATCAAAACAGACTGCTTCAACAGTCTGTTAACTACAAAATTATGCAATTTCTTTTAAGGCCTTCACCGCTAAGATGGGAGTTTTGCTCAGGAAAGAAACTAGGCCTTTGAAGAAAACTGAGAAAGAAAAAAGCATTCTGGACTTTCAGGTGCAATGGGTTATGAAATATTCATGCAAGTCACATTATTTCCAAGTTTTGCCTGGATTTCTAGATAAGGACTTATTGCAAGTGACCTTCAAAATGTTGTTCTCACATCAGAGAGATACTTCTCAAAAGTCACATACATCACAGAACTGTTTCTCAATGTCAGACATTTAGATATTAAGGATTTTGGACTTGTGGATGAAACTTAAATTGGATTAAGGTTAATTCTAAACTATCAAGTTTCTCTTCTTTTATGCTCATTATTTGGACTTGTATTTTTAGAACTTAAAAAAAAAAGCCAAACAGGTGTTGAATGGCTTCTTCAAATTGCATGAGCCAAATCTACAAAACCAAAACAAATATAAAAATACATCGACAAATATTTTTCACACAGGCTCCATTTCTATGGCAGCTGTGCAAACTTCTGATAAGGTGAGCTAGCCAGAAAGCACACTGTCACTGCAACGCATACCACTCTCTTGAAGCAAGAGTCTATCGAGCTGCTTAGTATAGGATTTCACAGAGGACACCAAAGCTATTTCTTCCACGGTACTCAGAAGAGCACATGAAATGTGACGCAAAAAAAAAAAAAAAAAAAAAGCTACAGAACAGGATATGTTTAACAGAACTAAGTGATTGCTGTGTGATCAAAGAAGAAAAAATACCTGCAAAATAATGAACCGCGTTTTGGCAAACAATACATTACAGCTTTCTGAAGCACATAAGAACATTAGGCTGTCAGCCAACCTATACAACAGGGGTGGGAGAACCTTAGGCATGGGGAGCCTGTGCTGGCACTCCAGCGCCCCCCCACAGCAAAAAAGACTACTAGACTGGGCCTCCCTAGGTTCTCGTGTGTGAGGGGAATGGGAATTTGGGGAGTGTCTTTCTCTTTCTCAGTCAGGGGCCACGGCAGTGAGGGCTGTTGCTGTTGATTTTTTTTTGCTTTGCTTTTTTTCACTTGTGTGCTGCCCCCAACTGATTTTTTTGTGGGTCAGTGGCTCCTGACCCAAAAAAGGTTCCCCACCCCTGCTATACAATTATGTTGAACTGGTAAGAAAACCAACAAACAAACAAACAAACAAACTCAGGATCTACCGAGATTCGCCACCTCCCAAGCAGCCCTATTACAAATTTCAGCCAGTCTCCCCCTTTGTTTGAATCAGCAAGAGTGAGTGCACTGCCATAGCTCTAGAGCTGTTGTAAACTCCATAAGCAGATCCAGGATGGAACAGCAGCTAGTATCCTTTTTTCGTTTTGTGCAGACTCTCCCCAGAGTATAGATGGTGAAGAGCTGTAGGCTCCTGTCTCTGACTGATGGTTTTGGGCACTCTATGGCTGCATCACTGTTTTGAGCAATCAGCATCAGGATTTGTCCAACCGTTGAGAGTCTTCCCATCCCATCCTATGATCACCACTAGGGTGAAGTGAAAAAGGGGCATGTGAGGCCTCTTCTTCACTTCTGGCTGAGGTCCATTTTATAATGGTTCATTCTCAGTGGGGGAACTAGCCGAGATACCCCTCTAGATTCCTCAAGTGCAGGCTATCAGTCTTACCGGTTTGGCTGTCTATAACTTGGACTTTTTAGGACAATGAGCAAAACAAACAAAGCAGAATTATTTTGTGATGAGAAAGGAACCATTTTATGCTTTCATTGCTCTCCACAGATAGAGGTCTTCATGTTTTTCTTTTGGTTCTTTCCTTTACAACCTACACACTCTTAAAAACTTGGTTTGTGTCTGGCTGATTCTTTGGTTCTTGTTCAACCCATAAGAGCCATTAGAGCACAGTATATGGCACATTATGTATGTGCTAGCAAACAGTGGGAGGGAAATGAAAAGACATTTTTAAAAAAGGACAATTTTCTGTCTGATGTTTTGTTTTGCTTAAGGAGACAGGGCTTTACTTTTTGCATCCAATTAGCATAATTTATCAGTCTGTCTCTTGACATGGCAATAGACAGTCTCATGTTTAAATGTTATCTAAACCAATTTGACTGCTGCCACATTGTACCTTTTGCACCCTGACAAAATTTGGCTTCTTATTAATTTGAATGCATTTTATGGAACATTTATTTGGCTTTTGTCCCACCTCATATTTTCTGTTTGCTCAGAATCAGGTTTTGAAAGCAAAGTTAAATGCTGATTTATATGTATGGAAAGATAAAGTGAACTCCCATGCTGCAGGAGGAAGAACAAAGAAGGGCAAAATGGAATTTGAAGGAGAGGGAAATTTAGTTGGGTAATGAAATTCAGAGAGCCCTGAAAATGCTCCAGGGCAAAACATGAGACACAGGCCTGTGAGAGAAAAAATTCTAGAAGGGAGTCTTACAATAGGATCAGCATGACCTGTGGAGAGTTTGAAGTAAAACAATAATCAGATGATTATTTCACAGAAGAGAAAAAATATTCTTACCTGTTTAGTGCAAATGCATAATGAAACTTCACATGGTCATGGGAAGCCAAGTCAAAGGTAGGCAGCTTTTCTAAAGTTTCTACCAGTTTCACAATGGAATCATAATCCTTCAAAGAGAAGGGGAAAGGAAAGAAGTTGTAAGTGATTGATACCAGAAAAATCTATATAAACTCTGCTTGTAAATTATGGATTTGCAATTTCATACAGAAAGAGCTGTATGAATTCACAATAAATTTTATGGATTTCCATTTATTCAGTCTCATATTATGACTGATGATCTCACACTTTTATTAAAAGGAAACATAGTGCTTAATGTGAAAATCAATAAAGTCACATCTGCTGAAAGACATAAATATAGATTAATATATTCTTTCATGGAACTAGAGCTTTTTGCTTTTCTTGACCCATTGCTGTAAAATTAGCTTTACAGGGTAAATCAGTATTATCTTTTATATTAAGACAAGCAGATTATGTGGATGTGTTTGAATTATAAAATATCCTGAGGCTCTTAGTGAAAGTTACTAATTGAATTTTATTAATATTTGTGTCTCAATCCCTTAAAAAAGGATTAATACATCAGGTTTTACAGAAGCTCATGAATTTAAAAGATAGTCTCGCTTAATCTACAGATGTAAATTTAAAAACCATCATTAACCTATGATCAAAAAAATAATTAAGTGTAAAGAGGCAATACAATAATACAACGAGCAGTTTGTTATTAACCGCTGACAAGTGAGCAGATGTACACACTATAACTGCAAAATAAATCAAGAAAGCAGTAGTCAACATTGGTTTTTCATTCATTTTAATACAGCTTGAACCTCTGTAAACTGGGACTCCCTGGTCTGGCAACATTCATGGTCCAGCAGGACCACAGGTGTTCCAAGACCAGAGAGTCCAGGTGGAAGGCTGGCTGCCAAGTTCCCCACAGCTGGGCTGCCAGGTATGTGGCAGTGGGGGCGGGAGGCCAGAGGGGCCACCTGGCAGCAGGACTGGAGGTGAGCTGTCCAGCGTAGCAGAGAAAGTTGGGGGGGGGGGGGGGGATCAGCAGGGCAGCTGGGCCAGCGGTGGGGTGGGGAACCAGCCGGGAGGCTGGTTTCTGGGCCAAAGCTGGGGGGGACAGACTGGTTGCAGGGAGGCAGAAATGACTTCCCCTGGTCCGGCAAAATCCCTCACCCAGGATCAGTCAGGTTCCAAGGGTGCCAGACCAGAGAGGTCCAACCTGTAGGGTCTATAATACACACAACAAATGCACTGTTTTGTTAACGAACCAATTTGCTTACCACACCCTGTAAAAACAGCATGCCTTTTACAACGCAGAAGAAAAATAACTAAAATAATACATCATCTCTGAACAGCAAGGTCATACCTGAATGTCTCTATAGGACAGTAGCAAGTTTATTACAATGTCTGCAGACAAGAGTTCAATATTATCCACTCGCTGTCGTATCCTTGCCAGCTCTGCAGCTAGCTCTTTGCCCACGTACAGGTTGCGGGCTTTCCTGATATCATTAAGAATGGACTCCCGAAAATATTGGCTGTAAAAAACAAATTGTTTTAGACATTTGAGCAAGGACTGTCTTATATTAACCATTTGTGCAATATCTTAGGACAGTGGGGCCACTAGCTTATAACACAATACGAATAAATGAAATAAATCAATGTATTTTTTAAAATAATTAAAACAACAGTTTTTAAAATAGTTTCGTTCAATTCAAATTATTCCATGGAAAATGCTACAGAATTTTTAAAAGATAATATAAGTCGTCGTACCTCCCTAAGGAAACCTATCATCAATAAAAATGTATGTGTGTATTTCATGCCAGGATATGAGAGCTCTTACCTTGAACTGGCCTGTGCTGCCTTCAAGAGTTGAATGAAGCGATCCACCAAAGGTAAACATATTGGCCCAAGGAGCAATTCAAAACTGGGCTGCATTAGCTCTGTTAATCCCTTCATAAAACTGCTGTCACAGCAGTACACCTTGTTGTGTGGAGTTATCATATATGGAACAAATATGTAGTTACCAGTGCACATCTGTGGGGAAAAAAAGATGCAACAGTTAAGAGTTATTTCATTCTTAAGCCTCAAGTTAGAAATAATTCTGAGTGAAATCCTGACCCTATTGAAGTCAATGGAAATTCTGCCATTGACTTCAGCTAGGTGAGGATTTTGCCTACATCATTTAGGATTATGCAGTTTAATTTTCAGATGGAATATGAGGACTCTCTCAAATATATTATTTTTGATTTCTCAATTGTTTTCATGTGATTTTGATTTCTTTCATTGTTTTAAGGCAGTGGTCACCAATCAGTAGACTGAGATCTACAGGTAGATCCTGGAGCCTCTGACAGGTGATCCTGACTGGTTTAGCCTGGAGGCTATCAAATACCAGCACTTCAGCTGCCCCTCCTCCCATTGCTAAGTTGCTCCTGCCCTTACCCTTGGAGCTGCCTCCTACTTCCTGTGCAGGGTGTGAGACACAGAACAGGGAGATGCTGATATCCTGTACTTCATCTTCACAGACTGAGCAGGGTGGAGCTTTGAAGAAGGGGTGGGGAATGAGGTGGGGCAAGGGCAGATGGGTTTCAGGTAGATCCTAGACTGGCTTAAATTTAAAAAGGTGATCTTGTGATAAAAAAAAGACTGGAAACCACTCAACTCACTAGCTTAAAAAAAATCTTTCTAACTACTTTAGTAGCCTGACAGGATGCCCCATGCATCCCAGACTGTCACCTTAATTCTTAAGTGGTAAGTAAGGTGGATTGTTTTCAAAATTACTTCTATTAAAAAGGTAGCATTACAACCCTTGGCAGACTTGGTGTACAGTTTAAGTCAGCCCCACAGACGTTACAAGCCATGAATACTGCAAGCCATTTGCATTATTTTGAGATAATTATGTGACACTAATCCTCCTATGGACTGGAAAATTACTAAAAATAGTTAAGCTCACTAAGCTTTTGACATCAAGAATTTAAATTTCCTTCTGTGTTGCAAAACCCATTTGCCAGCAGTGCCTACAAGCATAGATTTTTGTTATCAGAAAAAGTATCTATATAATGTTTAAGAATTACTGCATTCTAGAAACAGCTGCTCTACATGGGCATTCACGTATCCACCCATATCAATGGATGAAAGCAACTTTTCAGACGACGCACCTAAATTTGCCCTCCAAGTTGAAGAGGAGGCTCCTTATAGTAATAACAGTATGCAGAATGTGTACTGTATGCCAGGGGTTCCCAATTTTTTTTCTTTCTGAGATGCCCCTCTACAGGCTATAAAACCTCCAGGGCGCAGCAGGGGAAGGAAGGAGGAGAGAGGGAATTGGGAAGACCTTTCACCATAGGCATAATTTGACTTCCATTTGAAGGGGGCAAGGGCCTGCAGGGCTTGGGCCAGCTCCGAAAAGTGGGGTCCAGAGAGGGAGCCCCACCTCCACCCCCAACTCACCTCAGCAGGCCACCCACATGTTTGGGTCGTGGGGGGCCACAACCAAAAAAATATCATTCAAAGGAAGAACTCAGCTTAAAAAGTCTGAAAGCCCCTCAAGGTGCAAGGGGGGGGGCAGGCAGGGGTTGCTCAAAGTGCAGGTAGAGGAGTAGGTAGGGGATGTCTGTTGGGAGGGCTCTCTCTGCAGTGGCTGCTCCCGGAGCCAGATGTCCCCCTCCCCCTCCCCAGCAGCTTTTATTAGCTGCATGAGCAGTCAAAGGGGCCTGGGAGCTGAGGAGCTGCTGCAACCCTGGTCACCAGCCCCAGATACCAGCAGCAGATGGGGAAATGCTACTGCCACCTGATCCATGGCACCAGAGGAGCAGCTGCCCTGCACTGGCTGGCCCTGGCTTCCCACTTAGAACCTGGTCAGAGGACAGGTTCTGAAGAGAGGTGGGAGGAGAGGAGGGAGAAGCTGCCCCCTCAGGACTGCCCCACTTGGCAGCTTCAGGGGCCAAGACCCTTGTGCACACCCAATTCCGCCCATGGACTCAGGGATTCTGCCCACTGGCCTCCTGGGGCTCAGGGCTCCTGCCCCACAGCACTCTCAGCTTCAAAGTGGGAAAAGAGGGTGCTGGGACTCCTTGCTTCAGCCCCCACATCAGTCCCAGCTTCAGCCAAGGGCTGGAGGCACTAGGTTCTCGTCATGGAGCCCTGTAGTGTCCCCCGAAAGAGCCCATGGTCCCCCCCAGGGAGCTGCAGACCACTGACTGAGAACTACTGCCACATGCTACATGCACCAAAGGAACATGTGAATATAGATAAGCCTGGTGAATATCTGTATTTATGAAGTACACTAAGGGACTGCAATGGGACCAAGACATCACTTCAAGTTTGTATTCCTTTAAGTAGTGAATTGGATTTCAAAGTACCAGGGCCACTTTGAGAAGTAAACTGCATGAGTTCCTGCAATTTTGAGCCTCAAATTATTTTCAGGGTTTAGTGGTCCACAGGCCAACCCACTCTCCTTCAGCAATGGAAGGGAAGATGTCAGCTCACACACACCTGCTGAGTTTTCCTGGGTCATAGATTCCAAAGTCAGAAAGGATCATCCAGTCTCACTTCCTAAAGAACACAGGCCACAGACTTCTCCAAAATAATTCCTAGAGCAGATCTGTTAGAAAATCATCTAATCTGGATTTTAAAATTGCCAGTGGCAGAGAATCCACCATGAGCCTTGGTAAATTCTTCCAACAGTAACTCTCACTGTTAAGCATTTACATCTTTTTCCAGCCTCAATATGTCAAGCTTCAACTTCCAGACACTGGATCATGTTACGCTTTTCTTTGCTAGACTGAAGACCCTATTATCAAATATTTGTTCCCCCTGTAGATACTTATAGACTGTAATCAATCACCCCTTAACCTTCTCTTTGGTGAGCTAAAAAAATTGAGCTCCTTGAATATCAGCATCTGTCTATAAGGCATGTTTTCTATTACTTACATGTTTCTGTAGTGGCTCTTCTCTAAACCCTCTCCAATTTATTCATATCTTCCTTGAACTGTGGACACTAGAACTGGACACAGTATTCCAGCAACGTTCACATGACTGACCAACATAAAAGAAAAATAATCTCTCTATTCCTACTCAATATGTCCCTGTTTATCTGTATTGAGTTAATCCTTTTGGCCGCAATGTCACACTGGGAGCACATGTTCAGCAGATTATCCTGGGAAGTAGTGACTCTGATAAAGATTTGGGAGTATGAGGGATCATGTTCCATATCCTGGCCTATATACTGTGTTTCTAGATGTATACATTTATATTTAGCTCTAGTAAAATGAATATTGTTTGCTTGTGCCCAGCTTTCTCAAAACTTTCAAACTTTGGAGCTACAGTTACATCCACCAACCAAACGTGCATACACTAGGAATGTTAAAATATGATTAATTCTGTAAATGTATAACCACTGAAAATGTCAGCGCTTACACAGTTACATGAGGAAAAGAGCAAAGGGGGGAGCAGTCAGCTCCCTGCTGCTCAGTGGCGGGGGGTGTGGGGAAGAGAAGCAGCTCCTTGGGAGCAAGTGCATGCTGGGAGCTGGCTTTTAAGCCATCTCTCTGCGCATACCAGGAGCCTGCATGTAACCGTAAAGGTTAACCGATTAACTGTGTATCCAGTTACACTTTCACATCCCTAGCATACACACAATATGAATTAAACACAAAACATGTATTTGTACATGAAACACTGAACATTACATTGCTGGTCTTGTCTGTATAAATCTGTATGCTGTGTACGTAAACTCTGGTTTGTAAACACCTTTTTGGAAATTATTTTTGAAAATTTAGCTCATTATTTTCAGAAATGGTATAAAGGCACATGGTACAATGGTGGTGGACTCAAGAAAACCCTGAGAGAGAGACTGACTGTCTAGTTTCTGAAAAAACATCAAATATCTACAAGACATTATTATTAGTACTGAATATTTTCCAGGTGGGGTCTCATGGTGGGAGGCACTGCACAAACATGTTCTGAGACAGGCCTTACACCTCAAGCAGTTTATAATCTAAACAGATCAGAGAGACAAAAGAGGGAATGGGAAATAGACAAACAGGTGAGGTGACCTTCCCAATGTCACTGACAGGTCAATGGCTGAACCGGGAGTGCTCCTGGATCAATAAGCAAACAACCAGACCACACTGCTTTCCAAAATTATCTCCTCTATTCAGTGCTCTTCTGGTGCTGCTGCCTCCTCCTCACCCCACAGAGGGAAAGAGGAAGAACAGCTCTTGCGCAAAAAGGGATTTTTCGCAAAAAGGCACTGTCTACCCAGCGCTTTTTTGCACAAAAACCTCTTGCGCAAAAGGGAAAGGAAGAGGAAATGCAAATGAGAGTGCTGCATATGCAAATGAGTGCTCCATTTGCATTTGCTCTTCTGCAAGAGGCTTGCAGTACAGACGTAGCCAAATAGCGTAAGACACTGCACTGCAGTCGTGGGGTGTGACTACACCTTATGATGACATACCCAACCTAGTATTGATCTAGATAGCTCAGGTACACAAGAGCTTCAAAGCCATAGCAACATGACCCAGTGTAGGCAGTCCAGGACCTCCTGGTATCCTGGATAATTACTCAGGTGGCTGAAGCCTTCGCCGCTGCACCTTACTGCAACCACTGTGTGAGCTACAGTCATACCCAGAGACTGCAGTGCAGTCACATCCATAGGGCTATTGGTGCACCCTGCTACAGAGGTGGGATGCACTAGCCCAACAAATGGAGAGGAAAAAGAGGTAAGCCAGGCATAACAGTTAACCTCCCCTCCCTTTGCTCCAGTTATGGGAGAAGGAAAGACAGCAATTGGCCTACAGCCAACACGGGAAGTGAAGGTACATCCTACTCCTAGTTAATGTTTTTTCTTAGGTGGTGTATTGAGCAGTCAGAACTAGGAGAAAGGCATATGTAGCTGGTGATTTATTCTTAGAGTATTATACTTCCTGATGTTTAATCAGAGGTTTTTTTGTTCAAAAAAAATTGTGACTAGCTTGTGGAGAAGATTCTGAGTCCTTTGGGACATTGTCAAGCAGAGTTCTTACATAACGCTGTAAAAGGATGTTTTTGAGCTTTTGAAACTCACAATGCTCAAAAGCTCATTCTGCTAGGATTCTTTGACCCTCTCCAGAAAGAGTACTTAACCCTTTTATAACTCTGCAGACAGGAAAGCTGCTCTTTCTTTAGTGTATGTGAGGGCTTTTAATGAAATTTTGATCAACGGCTCTTAAGACCCCAATCCTGAATTAACTGTTTTGCACAAATATAATAATACAGCAAGCAAACTTATATTCACACACATTCCTGCTAAAAACAAACATACACAAAAGCAACGTAAACTATTTAACTTAAACTGTCTGAAATCTACTTCCTATTTGAGTTAATCTGTCTGACTCTTTGTCCAAGAACTCCTCTTAAATGATAAGAGCTAGGACCACCAAATTCGTTATACAGATTCCCCTTATCATAACTTAAAGCAAGGTAAGTGTTTGGTTGTGCCAGGAGATTGGGGTGTGCCTGGAATGGGATTGCTTCTCATAAAACCATACAGAAAAGACACAGAATCACCCGACAGGTGAAAGGGGCTGGCGGGGGGCATCCCCCCCCCCGGCACTGCCACAGCCCCAAGCCTCCCACACCCTGTCCCAGGCACCCTTTAATGAGGGCATGGGGGATTAAAGCTCTCCTCCCACCCTGATTTGTACAGGAACATTGCTGCCTGTTGTCTTTCATCAGGGAGCAAGGACAAAGTACACAGTTTCCTGCATTCATCACACTTTCTCATGAACCTGGACCTGTCCGAGACCGGAGACATGCACACTTCCCTTGGCTATGCCCACTGGAGCTGCAGCGGCCATGGAGAGGTGCTTCTCACCTGGCCTCAAACCACTGCAATGAGAAAGTGTTGGGTTTGTCCTCTCTCCCCAGGGCAGCCTGTGTACTGAACCCCTCATCCCCAGCCCCACCCCAGCGCAATGATTTCAATGAGGCATCTACATTTTCATTTTATTTTCTAAAAAACAAAATTTAATTGAGTTAAGGAGCTGAGCAACACCAGGTAAATCTTCTAGCGAAATATAAATTTACATTCTGGCGCTCAAGAAAGAAGCAAACAGAACACAGAGAAAACGGTTAGGCCTGAAGGAAAGCTCTGTGTAAGCTCGAAAGCTTTTCTCTATCAGCAACAAAAGTTGGTCCAGATATTGCCCTGTCACTCACCTTGCCGCTACGGACATGAACACCAGCCCAGTTCTCCATTACACACGTGCCCCTGTTTGTGCCATTCTGGCATTACAAAGGAGACTTTAAATTGGTCAGAAATGGCACCCCGACAATACTATTGCGCAAAAAAAATCCATTCTCTAATCATCGAGATAATAAAATCTTTTACTGGACCAGCTTCTGTTGGTGAGAGAGACAAGCTTACAACGGCGCTCTTTTTCTGGGAACCTTTCCAATCAGCTTCATTTAGAATTCCTTCAATATTGAAGTCAGTGGGACCACTGACATACAAAGACATGCACATGTATACGTGCATTGCTGGACTGGGGCCAGAATTCTCAGCACTTTGCAGAATCAGGCCTCTTATTAAGAGATTATCCATATTTCAGTAAAACAGGGTGCGTTTCACCAGTCAGTCTAAATAGAAAATGGAAACACTAGGAGCAGTCAGTAACATGTAAGCAAGTATTTATTGCCAAGTGACCAAGCAAGTGGTTCATTTTTATGTGTTTTAAGTGATGTATTTTTATAATATCCTTTCACAGCTCACTGCCTACTACTAAACAATCTTCAATACTTATTCTCTGTGCATTTTCAGATTAAACCTAGTACCTAGACTATTAAAAACTATCAGAAGACTTTGTGTTGGTCACAGTTAAAACTGTCTGTATCCAACACTCCTTCTTGTGGTGCTGTCTCATGTCAATACCAGGAACTTTTACTCTGATTACATTCTGAACATTAGAAGGAGGAAAGAAAAAAATCTACTTCCTTTTGTTATTCACATCACATAAAAAGCCCCTTTAACCTCCAAACTAGTTATTCCTGCACAGAGGGAATAAACACTCAGTACAATCTGATTCAGAGATCATATCTAGAGCCCTGAAAATTAGTGGCTATCCACTTTATATAAGCAGGTATCCACATCTGTGGATGTGGCTATGGACATCCAGAGCTCATAGAAATGCGGATGCTGATACTAATTTTGTTTCCACACAGGGCTCTAATCAGATCTTCTTATGCGTTTGAAAGCACCTTGTACAATGTGGGCACTACCACGTTCTAATCTAAATAAATAAATGGTTTATTTGGCAATGCTGTGTGTCAATGTAGGAACTGACATCCTAGGGAAGGGGGTAAGGGTTTCCCCCAACAAACCCAGATTTACGAGGATTCACATCAAACAAGATACAGCTATGCATTTGCCTCCACTAGTGTCTCCCAACCTCTTGGGTTCCTGACCCCCATGACAGCCTAACTTCTCAAAGGATCCTCTAGTTATCAGCTATGTCCAAGATCCTACCTAGGGGAAAAGGGTATCTGCACACAAGTTGGAGTCTTCATTGACTTGCAATGCTTTGACTTATGGGCTGTGGGGAATCTGAGTGCAGAGCCAACTTGCCCAACCAGCACAGCCAGAAACCCCCAAACCTAGCTTTTTTATTTTCATTATCTGAGGGAAAAATTGCCAGCAGTCTTGGTGATAGGAACATGACAGGTACATTCATATTATTATTCACTTATGCCTCAGGAGAGCCAGCAGGCAGATTGCAGATCTAGGATTCTTTCAGCATTTTTTATGTAAATTTGTCAAAGACGGCAGCTCTCTGACTACACATGGTGCCGTGCGGAACAGTTGTCATAACCCTAAAACAAGTTATTAAACCTGTTTTCCTACAGAATTTTCAATAATCAAATCATCTTACCATGTGTTGATGTTACAATGACTACAAATACATAGTATGGCATTTCTGTTCCCACTGCAATGAATAGGAACTTCACTATTGACTTGAAAGGGGACAGAATGGGACCCAAGACTAAGTCAATTAAAGAGCAGAGCACATTAAAGATATCAGGAATGACCTATAAATTATGTTATACTTTCATTCCGTGTTTGAATTTAAAGGCACATTCTCACCTTGCATCGCACACAAAATGATCACTATGCATTTCATAGATGGAATAAGACAAGAATAAGTCCTTAGTATCAGGTTTTGATAGTCTCCATTCCAGATTTCTTCATAAAAGAGTCCCAGATTCTTCAAAGAAGAATGCAGGTTGTCAAATAAATTAGTCTATGGACTTAAAATATCAGAGTCAGCAAGGTTTATTGATCTAAATTCAGATTACTAAACAAATCAAAAATATCCCATTGTATTTATCCAGTTACCTCTTTCCCTTCCTTCCCTTACACTTGCTTTCACACACACTGTGTGTGTGCGCGCGCGCGCACGCATGTTGGTATATACACACACACACACACACACACACACACACACACACACACAAATATTTATTTAGTGATGAAACTGTTTAGCCTGGGTGGGATCTAGTCCACACTGAGTTTTTTTGTTTTTGAAAACTTCATCTAATAGCTGAGCTGTCCCCAAGAATAAGGCAAAGCATAAACATGTTGTTTTGAAGTGTTAAAGTTTGGGTGTCCCCATGCCTTTGAGCAGGGGCTTGAATTTTCAGTGGAAAGTGAGCCCTTTCTTTGGGGATGTGTCTGTTGCTGTTCCTGGGGCGGGGGAGAAACACCCCAATTGGGCCAAATTATAAGCCTCTGAAATTCACTCATGATCAGTAGAAACTTCTTAGGAAATTCCATCCTCACTGAGCAGAGTTAAGCCTCTCACAGTTCCTAGCACTGAGCAGACTGCATGCACCATACTCCCCCCCAGAGTAACTGGGAATGCTCCCTTCCAGTTTGATTATTTGCAAAGTGTGGACCTGCTCTGGGGACATTCAGAACTATGTAATGAAGGAGACTTGTCCTTAGGACCCTGGAAGTGAATGAGATGGGGACAGCAGGAATAAAAAGGGCAGTCTTATGAGTAAGGCAGCGCAATGTAACCTGGGTAGGGTTCCCAGGTGTCTGTTTTTTTACTGGATTGCTCAGTTGAAAAGAGACCCTGGGGGCTCTGGTCAGCATAGCCAACTGGGCCGTTAAAAGTCTAGCATGGAGGTTCCCTCTGGTTAGGGGCCACAGGGACCTGGTGGCCGCTTCCTGGGAGCATGGTAAGCACCACTGGGACCCCACACTCTGAACCTCCTCTTGCATCTCAACCCTGCCCCAGCCAGGAATCTCCTCCCACACAAACTCCCTCCCAGAGCCTGCACCTCCCCACACACACACCCAAATACCTGCCCTTAGCCACCTCCTGCACCTCAAACCCCTCATCCCCAGCCGCTTCCTAGAACCTGCACCCCCATCCAGAACCCTCACCTCATCCTCTGCTCCAACCCAAAGCCCTCTCCCACACCCTGAAACCTTCATTTCTGGTCCTACTCCCATGCCCTTACCCACAGCCAAAGCCCTCATGCTCCCATACCCCAATCCCCTGCCCCAGCCCAGAGCCCCCTTCTGCACCCTGAACAGCACCATCCCCAGGAGTGTGTGGAGCTGGGATAATCCCTCCTCTGCCCCAGGCTCTGCCCCGCCTCACCTCTTCTTACTGCTGCTCTGTCCCCACCCCACCCTCACTCCACCCCCTTCCCTAAGCCCTGCCCCTGCTCCAGTCTACTGCTTCCCACCCCTGATCTGACCCCTCTTGCCCCCATTTCACCCCTTCCTCCAAGCATCCTCTCCCGAACACCACAACCCAGGGGATTATAGAGAGACCTGGCCCAGCAGCAGGGGTCACCTCCCCCTCCCCCCAGCATTCATTGTTGCAGCAGGAAGCAGAGCACCCCGACTCCAGCCCGCTGCACTCCCCCAAGCCCAACGCCCAGCCATGGCACTCGGGAGTGCGGAGTGGGCTGGAGCCAGGGCGCTCTGCTCTCCCCTCCCCACCCCCTACTGTGGCGCTGAAACACAGTGACTAGCTGGGAGATGACGAACCCTCATTTGTGTCAGAGATTGTTCTCCTCTGCATGCTGTACTGATCTTAGATGTGATCAGTCCAATAATTATTTTCTATGTATATATACACCCACAAGAACTAGGGCTGTATGAGTGTAACCAGGTAGCAGGTTAAGGGATAAGCTTACACTCATTGGTTACCAGCACCAGTTACACTCTTCATAGGAATGCTGGAAACTGCAGCAGCCCTGCAAGCCAGAAGCCCCAGCCCTTGCAGCCCTGCGAGACTGGGAAATCCCCACAGCCCCAGAAGCCCCACAGGACCAGGAGCCCCAGCAGCTGTGATTAACCACATAACCAACAGAAATTCTATCCGTTACACAGTCAAATAATTGTTTTAACATGTTTACTTCCCTAATGAAAACTGCTGGAATTATGTATTGCTCCGATATAGTGTAAGAAGAGAGCTTAAAACATATGGGATGCTCAATGATTCTTGTCTTTATCCAGGAGCTATTTCAAGAATTTGGGTAAGAAAACACTGTTTGATTAAAAATACTGGACAATTAAGTAAACTTTTACATAACTAAGGCTTTGTTTGGCTCAAAATACCCACATCACATTCACATTAACTTTTCACATATTCCAATTAGAAATGAAATAAAAGTCACGCATATTGCCATTAACCAGAACCACACCTATTTGTCCCAATAAGTAAAATGCAAGTGTCAGGATTGTTCCCCACTCTGGCACTCCAAGTGCAGAAAGCGGGAGCCCACAAAAGACCTTAAAAAGCTTGCCTCTATAGGCTTCTGTTTACAAAAGCTCTCCAAGGTCACAGATTCACTGGCCCTGGGAGATAGGATGCCACCATCAAATACCAACTCCTCCTTTTAAAACCCAGGAAAAAAATCACTTGAACTTCTTCCAGAGGAGTACCCCAACCTCTTCTCCCACAAGAGATCTTGTAAAAAAACCACAGAAAAACTGCACTCTAGTAGCTGACCTCTTAGCCTAGGCAGGCACACATACACAGACCTGTTACCTTCCAGGACACAAGAATCAAATCATCGCCTTAAAAATGTGATTTTTATTAACAAAACAAAAAAAAGATACACTTGATAAAGCAGGGCTACTCAACACACAGCCCGCAACCCTTTTGCCAGGATTTGGATTTACATGGCATGCGGCCTGCGGGTGGAAGCCAAAACAAAAAAGTAGTCAATATAATGGTCTTTTGTTGATATGTTTTAGTAGTTAAATTCCTGGACTGTCATTGCTCATGAAAAGTGCTGTCATATGGGTAGAAATCAGGTAAATATTGCATTTTATTAATATCAGCAGAATGGACTTAAATGGTACCTGTGTGTTGTGTAGTCTTGCCTTAATCTTTGTATTCATGCCTGTCAGAGTGAAAGAAGCTATTTGCATATATTTGTATATGCAACCACACTTAAGTTGTGGCCCTCAGCGTGTGCTGCAAGTATCATTGTGGTCCCCGGGGTTTCCAAAGTTGAGTAGCCCTGTGATAAAGCATACTTGGTTGCTGGGTGTTACAGAGTAACTGAGAAAAGAGCAGATTAAAACACAGAGAAAAAACATCATCTCTGGCACAGCTTAGGTATAGTGAATGGGGGAAGGGAGAACACCTAGATCTCACACAAATAAGCTTAACCAAACAACAAAACAAAGAAAAATACCCTGATTGCGACTAAACATACATTTCTCTATCTACTCACAATCTATACTGATCTGTACTTCAAGGCCCAGTGCTTTCCCATGCCCAATATTTCTTGGAGGCATGGTAATTCCATCTGATTACTTAATTTTGCCTCCTCCAACTCCTAACTTAGAACTCACACAAAGAGAGCAGGTAGCAGATATAAATTTACAATTTAAATTTCAGCACTGTATTGCTCCTATCCATCACAGTAAGTGATAGGGGACTGAATTAAATAGAACTGACTAGCTGGCATAAGCAAAGTGCATCCATACAACATAGCCTTTATGCAAACATTTAAAAAAAAACCAAAACAAACAGCATTCCTCTTCATAAGAATTTCAGAATGACTCTGCTGCCTGCCAATTTGATCTAAAAAAACAGGTAACAGCAAAAACCATGCTTAAATTAACAAACATCAAAATAGTTCTTGCCTGCCAAAACATCTTTGTTACTAACGTTATTACAATATACAGAATAAGTATTAGGGATGTTAGATTATACAACTATTTAATTACATGTTACCACAAAATTTTATCAGTTACACAACTATTCAATAGTCCCCAGAAGCAGGGCCAGCAGTCAGTGCGCTCCCGGCCCCACTCCCAGGGAGCCTCCTTGCCACCCCACAGTGCTACCTCTGATAAGAGGCAGCAGCACAGAGTGGCACAGCCTCTGTCCAAGAGGGCTCTGAGCTCCTCATGGACAGAGGCTGTTCCATGGGATGTCAGACCCCCAACTATGGACAGAGGCTACTGCCATGGAGCAGCATCTGTCTGCGGCAAGTCTGAGCCTGCTGCGGACAGAGGCTGCTTTGCAGCAGACACCCCTGTCTCCCCCACCCTCCGCTTTTAAGCCATCTTCCCCAGCACTGGTTCCTGCTCTTCGCCCCGCTGCCTCTGTAGGAGGCTGCAGGGAGGGGGCAGGCGGATCTGCGGAGCTGGCTCTCCATGTGTATTGCTCCCACCTGTCCCCCCTCACCCTCCATGCAGCTGCCTCTATATCAGAGGCAGCGGGGGGGAGGGAAACAAGCACATCCCGTGCTCATGGGGATCCAACTTTTAAGCTGGCTCCCCACAGGCACTGGCTCCAACCTCTCCTGCCTTTGCTGCCTCTGATACAGAGGCAGCAGGATGGGGGAGGAAGTAGGGGAAATGCATGTAGTCAACAGGATTAATTAATAATTCCAGGCTTATTGGTTAATCATGTAGTCTACACGTTGACATCCCTAATAAGTACTAGGGATTGAATGATTAACCGGTAAGCCTCCACCAGTTTCAGTTAACTGGTAGGGGCTGGAGCAGCTTCCTGTCCGCAGGGTTAACCAATTAAATGGGATTTTATTTCCCTAATGAGTACTTTTATTGTTTTCAGACTTTATCCACTGCATTACTATAAAATTGCATTGCAACAGGAAATGACCATATGCTATTATCTTCCTCTGCTCTGCCCACACAAACTCTGCTGTAGTTCAACCTACCAGTATAACATAGTATGGCTATTTTTCTGAAGGAAAAAAATCTTGCTGGAACAAAAACCAACACAGCCGACAATTAATTTTGGTAGGAAGACCAACTTCAGAAGAAACAAACACAAATTACCTATGACACACTCATCCACATGTTTTTTGCAACTCATTTAACCCCTTGTTGACAAAGGATCTCATTTCTGGAGAGATGTTACATAAACACCACTCACTAGCATTTCAGGGAATGATAACTATTCATATTTTTCAATTCAATGGCTAATATAAGATCATTAAAATAACTGCAGCTCACAAAATCATGTGTCATAACAGTGTTCCTTGAACAACAGTACTACTTTACACTATATAAATAGAGGATTTAAAACAAAAAGTAGTACTTCATCACACAATGAACTATTAACCTGTGGAACCTATTTCCAGTGGATGGTATGAAGGCCAAGGGATGGTGTGAACTGTAGCTAAGTTCAAAAAAAAGAGTTAGATAATTTCATGGAGGATGGCCTACCCTCTGAAGCTGGGAGTGGATAGCAAGGAATGGCTCACATAATAACTGTACTGTTCATTCATTACTCTGAAGGACCTAGTATTAGCCACTGTTGGAAGAAAGGATACTGGGCTAGACGGACTATTTGTCTGACCCAGTATGGTTGTTTCTTATGTTTATTGATTAATCTGTCTCTAATTTATCTCCTCCCTTCCCCTGCAATCACAAAGCATTGTACAAACAGTGAATTAAGCAGACCTCACAAGGCAAGAATTATACCCACTTTATAGCCAGGAAAACCCAGTCACAAATGAAATAAGTGGAAGATTTTCAAAGACATAAATGGGAGTTGTGTGTGTACCTCCTGCTAACAGAAACAGAAGTGGGCCACCTAACTGCCCTTGGGAAATGCCTCTCCAAGTGGCTTGATTTACTTACATAGTAAATCACCAAAGGGGTTATGAAGATAACATAGATATACTGACACTCTCCCTTTTCTAAGTATTAGGATTTGTTTCCTCACAAGAAAAAGGTTTCTAAGCACACCCACGTAACATCAATAACCCTCAAATGAAGCATTTTATATAGAATTTACAGAAACTTGTGGGGGCGTGGGGTTGATGACAATTCCACCATTCCCCCTTCCAATTTAGATGTAAAACAGAGCATCTCTTAATCATAGTGGTAATGTCAAGTTACTAAGCCTCTTACTAAGACTCAGCAACTCTTATACAAACAAATTAAAAGGCACTGTTTCCACATTAGAATACTCTCTGTGATACTGCTTGTTCATTTCCTGGTAGTTAGGCTTCCTCCATTTGCCTTTTCATATCAAGGACAATCAGCTCTTTACTAAAATGTTTGCCTTTTTAAATATTCTTGCAAAAGCGAAGTAGTGCAATTTAATTCACAGCAGAAGTGTCATTGCTGTCAAGCCTATCCTTATTTTTAAAGGCCTAAAAGATTATTGAGTCCATTTTTCCTCTGTCAGATGTGGGAAGACCTGTTTGTCACAGTTATGTCATCAATTCTCAGAATGCCTACACAAGCATAATTACAAGAAATTAAAAGAAAATGTTTACCTGTCATTCTTTTCAGTTTGTTAATAGAAAATTATCACTACCTTAAGTTCAGAGTGAGGGCTAAATTCTACATTGCTTTCTATCAGTCCTCTTAGAAACTATATCGTCTGACATAAATTAATGTAGGTACCTGAAAAGTTATTTCAGTGTTTGCAGTAGTTGAAAACGGATCTATATCAAAATATTTCTGTGATAAATATAGAAAAATACAAAGGAAAATTGTAGCTACTAAGAAAGGTTTATCCATCATCTGATGCAAAATTGGAAAATTCTTAAGATTAAACACCATATAATTTAATCAGGAAAGCCTGCTCAAATACACATGATGAAATGGGTGTAAATGAAGACAGAGTTTTGAACCATATTTTGGTGTCAACAATGTTACAAAAATTAATGGCCTAAAACCTGGCTATCCTCTCAGGCTCCCAGGGACAGTCTGACTACAACCTAAGGAAAAGAGGATTTACAGGGCAATTCCAGAAAATGAATGGATACTCACTGAACTGCAGAAATGAATAGAGCTTCAATGGTTGGCACCCAAGATGCCAGAATATCAGAGGAACAGCCCATTTCCAGCACTCTCAATTCCTAGTCACTTCAATGGAATTCAAGGGATAGCCGTACCACAGGCCCTTTTTTTAAGAAAACATTCTGCAGGCTCCTCACCTTGTCTCTGACAATCTCACCAGATTTCCCTTCCCCGTTCAGGGAACTAATATGGCCCCCAAAGACCCAGAAGAAAAACACTGTTCAAGAACTTTTGGTTCATGAATTAACCCAATTTAATCCTTTCATTGACAGTTCTCTACTGTTGTGTTCCACTTCCATCACTGGAATGTAAATGGAATGCAAGGAAGCACTGGAAACATTCAGCAGCAAATCAAGCTGTTCAATTGAAACATATCATGAATTTAGTATTGTATAATTAGCATATGATCAGTTTAGCTTGTTGCCCATACTAACTGTTGTCCACCTACTACACACATTATTCACCTGGCAATGTCACATGGCAAGCAAGTCTGTTCACAGCTTTGTATAGGGTGTACCTCCCTAGTCTGGCACCCTTGAGTCCCAAACTAGGCAATCTGCCAGACCATGGGAGGTCAATGCCAGATCCTCTGCTCCCGCCAGCTGTAGGGCTCTGATCAAACAGCAGGAGAGGGGTCAGCAGCACTGATAGAGTACGGACAGGGTGGCTGTAGAGCCTCACAGTGAGGGACCAGGAGCGAAGCCCCACAGCAGAACCCCATGGCTGCACTCCTGGTCCTCACTCCCAGCTGCAGGGCTGCGCTCCTAGTCCCCCGCCATGGGCCTCTAGAGCCGCCCCACCTCTTACCCCAAGAATCCTTTGGTCCCCACTTCTCCCCCTCCCTCACCAAGCTTGAACGCCTCAGACTAGCTATTTGTGGCACTCCAGAAGCTCTGGGAGAGCAAAGAAGGAATTGCTGAGTGCGGGGACCCCAGCTTTTCCCCATGAGTGCTCCAGTCCCGCAGCACCCACAGATGCCGGTCTATGCATATTGCCGAATGAGGGAAGACTGGATTATAAGGTTCAACCTGTACTGAGCAACATCAGATAAATCAGACCTGGCCCACCCATGCCAGGTCTGTGCTGATGTATGCACAGCAGCGGAGAACAATCTTTTACTCTGCAGCAACAGTTCCAGATAATGTCACCTGCTGTTGTAGGAAGCCAGCAGGAAGCAAGAGTCACTACAAGGTGCTCCGTAATTGTATCATATATGTCCTGTGAAAAGATAGAGTGAAAGTCCCAGTCTTTGCCTAGGAATGCACATAGCAAGTGGCTGGTAGTTGAGTGAATTGAAACATGTGTAACCGCCACCAGGCAGATTCAAACCTGGGACCTCCGTGTAGGAGCCTCTACCGCTTGAGCTATAAAGCCAGCTGGCTCTCAGCTTAGGCTGTAGAACTCACTCATTCTTATCTCTCGCTATAAGTTGGCTAAGTGCCACTACATGGGACAGTGAACCACACCCACTAGATGTGTGGGTTACATATGTATGACAGGGACACACACAATGTGTGTGGAATTGTGCACATACTGCATACAGTTTTTACACAAAGAAGGACAATACTGCAGGTGCTTAAACCAGGTCTGGAGAAGAAAACCCAAAGACAGAAAGAAGACATTAGAGGGAAGAGACAAAGAAAAGCAAACAAATACATTGCACCACAGAAAAAGGGAGTGTGTGAAAGAAAAATGAGAGAGACTGAGAGAAAGGGTAAAGAAAAGATAGGGAGGTGAGCATGCTACCTAGCAACAGGTTTATGAAATGATGTATACGGTTTGCCGCAGGGAGTGCATGCATTTGGAATTGTAGTTTAACAAAGATGTGAAATAATTATAATAGGAAACACAAAGGACAATATTAAATGATCCAGGAAGAAAACAGGACAGTCTAAATAATGTTAAGTGGGACAGAAATCCAAATTTTAATTAAATTAAAAACTCCTACTTACATTATTCTTCTGGCAAATAATTTCCTGTAAAAATAAAAAAAATAATATTAAAAACAGAGCTTGAACAACCTTTAGAATATTTACATTTAATGCTGTTGCATACTGACAAACATTTACAGAAGACCTGGAGGGTAAAGGGTAGCGCCTATATTTTCATTCTGTGAATTTGCTGTAGAGAATAAGCATCAGCTCTGCAGAGCCATTGAGTATTTGTATATTAACAGATCACTGGAACCATGGGCCTCAGGTATGTAAGGCGGGGGAAGGCTCTGCCTTCCCAAACCGCCAGGGATAGCCCCACCCACACTCTGTCCCCAGGTGTGTAGGTGTTCTGGGGACCTGTTGTAGGTGTTCTGGGGACAGAGTGTTGCTGCCCCCAGCGCCCCGCCCTCCCACTGCTGGAGAGGCTGGGCAGCATGGTGCGGCACACCCTCCTCCTTCCCCCCATGGTCCGTGGCTAGGAAGACTGGGGCCACACCGTGGCTAGGAAGACTGGGTCAGCCACAGCTGACCCAGTCTTCCTAGCCACGGTGTGGCCCCTGTGGCTGACCCAGTAGAATTAACTGTAGAATTAGCTTACATTTTCTTCATCAAAATGCAAAGCACACTAGTCGTCTTTTTCCCTTCCCCCAAGGATGAATGCTATGCTGATTTGAGAGACATTAATACTCAACAGGTATCATTTCAATACTATCTGTGAGAGAGACTGTAAAAAAATATAAATGGTATTTCAAATATTTTTGACAGCATTCCCAAACTGCTTCGGTAGCATGAGTAACTGAGAGCTAGTCTGACCATGTACTGCTCGAGGGGCCTGAAATTTCATTTGTACTAATACGTCTCAGGCAAAAAGGGGTATGTGAAAAATTCCCAGGGTAAATTTGAGGTTTTATAGTATTTTTAACATAGATCCAGGAGCAGATATGGTTTTGACACAGCAACCCACTATGGGTTATATATTCAAAGCTTCTTCCTGCATGCCTCATTGAGTAGTCTTGCTTGCCAAACTACTTTTGAAGCCTGATCCTGCTTCTATAGGAAGTCTTCCTATTATTGACTTCAAACGAAGCAGAATTAGCAGCGCCTATCCAGCACAGCAGTCTACACATGTTTCCTGGAGTAGCAGTGCACTTATTCATCTCCACACTAAAAACAGAGGAAGTGTCCAAACAATGGCCTTTACCTCTAACGCTGCACCTATAAAACAACAACTACATAGCAGCCATTTTTATTCTTGTAAGGCTTTGCTTTAGGCTGTTACTTCCAATGAAAATGCAAAAGGGAGGGGAAGTGCACAGGAATCCCTCCTGAGCCACATACACACTTTCATAGCTGTTTTCCAAACCAGGAACCAAAGAAGCTAGGGAATGGGGCTCACCACTGTACTCAGGATTTCTCCTGAACTCCACAGGAAGCCCTGCTTTTGAATTTAAAAACAAATAAAAAGCAGTAACAAGTCCTATCTAATCAACTTAAGAAACAAAAGGACTTGTGTACAGAATGCATTAGTCCACACCAGAGAGATGTAAATTCTAGTGCATATTAGAGTATTGTACACCAACTGACCCATGTGGACCCTGTTGGTGTTCACTGAACACTCACTAGTGTGTGTTAACATAAGATATTGTCATTTCAAACAGTACTAACACACCCGAGGGAGCTTTACTGTAGGTGTGCAGGGACAACATGGGCCATTTAGCATGCAACACTAGTATGCACTAGAATTTACACCCCACTGGTGTGGACTAATGCATCATATAGACAAGCCCTAAGAGTACAGTTACACCTGGAGTAAATCATTAAGTACTACTGTGGTGGAGATGGGCAGGCGAGACATGGGTCTTTGGCAGTGGCACTTTCATTTATTCCTACTGGCTTAAAATGCACCAAGCATACACCTAAAGACTCTTGCCACCATTTGTTCCACCACTGACGTATCAATTATCAGGAGGTTCTGTAACTTCACAAGGGTCTAAACCAGGCCCTACTGAAGTCGATGCAAAGATTCTGGGAGGGGAACCATAACAGAACTTGATCAGAAATAGCTAAGGATATGTCTACACTACAGCACTAATTCGAACTGAGTTAGAATTAGTTAATTCGAACTAAGCTAATTCGAATTAGTGCATCTAGAACTAAAAAATCATTTGAATTAGCGTTTTGCTAATTCGAACTAGCATGTCCACATTGAGTGGACCCTGAACCGAAGTTAAGGCTGGCCGGAACCAGTGCCGGCAGGGCATCAGGTTAGGACTTAGAGCATGGAGCTGCTGCCTCAGGCTAGCCAAGGGCTGTGCTTAAAGGGACCCGACCCCGACCCCCACCCCGGACAGACAGTTCTCAGGGTTCCCCGCTTGCTTGTCTACCTCGATGAGGGACAGCAAAGCAGTCCTGTCTTGGAGTGCCCTGAGTGCCCACACTCGGCACATCACAGCACTCGGCCATCAGCCCAGCTGCACTTGCCACAGGCTGCCATCCGGGGGTGTCAATCGGGGGTCTGTCAGGATCCAGGAGGCTTTGCAGGAGAGCTTCCACCCCGAGGAGCCCGCAGAGCCACCCCAGTCCTCCCCATCGGGGGCTCGTCCCCCTTCCTCCCTCACCTCCTTCCACTTACCCTTCCCTAGCCCCCCTTCCTGATGTAAAAAATAAAGGACACGTTTTCAAAAATAGAAAAAATAAAGGACACGTTTTCAAAAATAGAAAAAATAAAGGACACGTTTTCAAAAATAGAAACTCTCTTTATTTAACAAAACTGGGGGGAGGGATTAACCTCTGGGGAGACTGGGAAAATGAGGTGGGAGAGGGGAAGAGAGAGGGTGGGAGAGGGGAGGGGGAAATCTGGGAGGAGGGAGCTGGAAGGGGGAAGCCAGGGGAAGAAGGAGGAGGGAAATATAAAACTATGGTACGCCATATCTTCAGTACTGTGTACAGATGTGGTCTCCTCACCTCAAAAAAGATATTTTGGCCTTGGAAAGGGTTCAGAAAAGGGCAACTGCAATGATTAGGGGTTTGGAACAGGTCCCATATGAAGAGAGGCTAAAGAGACTGGGACTTTTCAGCTTAGAAAAGAGGAGACTGAGGGGGGATATGATAGAGGTCTATAAAAGCATGAGTGGTGTGGAGAGGGTGAATAAAGAAAAGTTCTTCATTAGTTCCCATAATAGAAGGACTAGAGGACACCAAATGAAATGAATGGACAGCAGGTTTAAAACTAATAAGCGAAAGTTCTTCTTCACACAGCACATAGTCAACCTGTGGAACTCCTTGCCACAGGAGGCTGTGAAGGCTAGAACTATAACAGAGTTTAAAGAGAAGTTAGATAGCACTCCATGGACCCAACCTCCATGAATTTATTAGCCAGGGGATAGGAATGGTGTCCCTGGCCTCTGTTTGTGGAAGCTGGAGATGGATGGCACGACACAAATTGCTTGGTCATTGTCTTCGTCCATCCCCTCTGGGGTACCTGGTGCTGGCCTCTGTCGGCAGACAGGCTACTGGGCTAGATGGACCTTGGGTATGACCCAGTACGGCCGTTCTTATGTTCTAAGCTCAGGGTCGGGGGTCTCACTGGACCAACTTGATTTTTATGCAAACCTGCTCCTGGGCTTGCATGTGGCCTTTGGTGGCCAGGCTGGCAGCTATCCTGCCCTAGACGGCCGCATTCTTGTGCCTAGTGCAGAGGTTGTGGACGTTGGAGGCCTCCCCCCAAACCTCGATGAGGTCCACGATCTCCGCACTAGACCAGGCGGGCGCCCGCCTCTTGCAGCCACGGGCAGACTCCTGGGAGCCGCCAGCCTGGTCCTGGGAAGAGGCAGAGGGCTGGGTGGCAGCGGGTGGCTGGCTCATGCCGTGCCAGGTGCAGGGTCTGCTGGCTGGGTGCTGGCAGGCTTGCAACTGGCACAAGCACTGTAGCCAGACCGTGCCCCTTTAAGGGCTCCGGGGCCGGGAGGGGGGCAGAAAAGTTTCCCTGGTTTGGCCCAGAGTGGCCACCAGGGCAAACTGGGAAGGGCTAGCCTCCAACTAGTTCGAATTAAGTGGCTACACAGCCCTTAATTCGAACTACTTAATTCGAACTAGGCGTTAGTCCTCGTAGAATGAGGTTTACCTAGTTCGAATTAAGCGCTCCGCTAGTTTGAATTAAGTTCTAACTAGCGGTTTGTATGTAGACACTATGAAAGTTAATTCGAACTAACGGCTGTTAGTTCGAATTAACTTTGTAGTGTAGACATACCCTAAGAGATTTGATGGATGCTTGATAATGCCTCTTAGTATTTATACTCATTAAGAAAGGCTACTGAGCAGAATTAAAAAACCACGGAAGTCAAGGGGAATCTTTTCATTGATTACAATGGATTTGGATCAGGTCCATTGGGGGGGAATGGACACACATGATCTAGTCCTATAAGCCTTATGCATGCTGACTCCTGTGAATTTTAATGGGAGCCCCGCCTTTTTTTCCTCCACACAAGCTCATCTAAAGAAATGGGTTTTACACACTAACTCAGATACCCATCTGAGACTTTTAAGGAGGACTTGTAAGATCAGACCCTTGAAATTATTATGGATGAGGTTTTCAGAAGTGCTTAGAGGAGTCAATAACTAAGCATCTACTCCTTGCTCTTGAAGCCACAGAAACTTTACATGAAAGAGGCTGCTCTTAGGCAGAGCCTTCCTCAGCAGAGTAGTTAAACTTGCATAGTAGACAAATATTTCTCACTATTTATAAACTAGAAATGATATTTTAAATAAAACTTGTAAGCAAAATGAGCATTTATGAAACTTTCTGACAACCACTAACTTGTGTGACCGGTTATGAATACTGACTTCTGAGCTCAGGGAGTAAGTCATTCTCTGGCAGTTTTAACATCAATTTGGAGAATCTGAACACTATGCTCAGGCAATTAAAACAAATAATATAGCAAGGTAGCGTTTACATTTAATAATAAAGCAGGCTAGAAATTAGCTTATAGAGGCCTGTGTCATCCAGTAGATTAACACAAGAAGAAAGTTCAAAATGCTAGTTTTATTCACAGATCTAAGGCCGCAGGTTGGATTGTGGTGGTGTGAACAGCAGTATACATCCAAGTACTTACACTGTAACTCCCCTCCTAAGGTCACTATGGGTACAGACTAAAAGGCTCCTAGTTTATGTTAACATAGACCTCTTTAATGAGAACTAGGAACCTTTTTGTTCATGAATCCTGTGTCCACACAGAGAAGTAACACTGGAACACTGGATGAAGCTACCCCGCCCACTCACAAAGGCCATGTCTAACTGCCTCATAGTTTGGACTATGGGTGTGTGAATAGCAGTGCACACCAAAGTGTTCCAAAACACCTTGGTGGCAGGGGAGGAGAGCCACAACCTTAGCCCATTCCTTAGCCCATCACAGAGCTGGCTTATAGGTTGGCATCCTGTACAAAATCCTAGGGTTGCCAGATGGTTTCAACAAAAATATCAGACACACTTGACATTACATTACATCACAATCGACATTACATCTTATTTAGAAAATACCGGACATTTCTATTTTCTCAATTTGTTTCCCGAACAGAAAGCTCAAATACTGGACTGTCCGGTTCAAAACCGAACACCTGGCAACCCTATACACTGTATGTACATTCCCTATGGTTCCCCTCTGCTCCAGCTTTGTATCCTGATGCATAAACAAGTGAGCAGGGATGTGGTGTAGCTGTAGAGTGAGGTTGACTCTAGAAAAGCCTCCTTTTGCTCAGTTCTGATTTGTAGGGGAAGGGGCAATAGTTTTCCTGTCTAGCTGTAGATGTAACTGCCACCAGGGACTTCTGGAGCTTAGTGTAGTCTCTACTGCTTGAGCTAAAAGCCAGCTGGCTCTCAGCCTAGGCTATAGAGGTCTTTTGTTCTTATATGTTGCTGTAAATGGTCTAAGTGCCACTATATGGGGCAGTGAACCACACTAGGTGTGTGGGTTACATAGACATTACTAAAGAGAAGCATGTGAGCCAGCTGTGGAGAGTGGGGCTGCCTTCTGCTTGGGTGCGTACTTTGGATTACATGCAAGCACAGTTCTCCTTGCTTCTGGCTAGAGTAGGGTTTGGCTCTAGTTTTGTCAAGTTTATTTGCAGTTTGGCCCTGCTTCATGAGTTAAGTCTCATGGGACTCAGTCTCTTCCCTCTTCCACTATTATCTCAGCCAGTTGGACTGTTGAGTAGGCTCTGGATTTCATCAGTTTGTACACCTGTGTCTGCTCCTGCCATTTTCATCCAGTGGCATGCTCTTTGACAGTACTAAAAAGAAGAGGAAGGGAGATCTTGACATGGTTTTCTTTTAAAAGTTTCAGCCTGTGCTCAAAAGGTTGGATGGAATAAAGCAGTGGTTTTAAAACTTTTTTTTTCTTGTGACCCAGTTGAGAAAAATTGTTTATGCCCATGACCCAATAATGATATCTTTTTAGAGCCCTCCCCCTTCTCCTGCGGAGCTCCTCATGCCACTGCTGGGGAACTCCCTCTCTACAGAGCTTCCTGAGAGACTGATGAGGAACTTCCCAGCACTGTCAGGGAGCTCCCCACACAGCTGCTGGGGGGCTCTCTCACCCCCCCCCACAGAGTTCCTCGTGGGGCTGCCAGGGAGCTCCCCAGCAGCTCCCCCTTCCTCCTGTCCTGGAGCTCTGTGTTCCAACCCAGTGTCCCATGTCCTGTGACCCAGTACTGAGTTGTAACCCTAAGTTTAGGAATCATTGGAATAAAGGAAGGGTAAGGAATGCAGTAGGGGAACTCAGAGGATTTTCCTTGTCATTTTCTTTCTAGGGAGTGGTCCCATCAAGGTGATTTCTAGAAGCTCTTGCCATGCACTCTATATAGTATGTGCACAAAAAGAAAATATAATTGGTTCCAATTTTTGCTACAGCTTTTTGGAGAAGAGCAGTCACTTTTTTTTCTCTGTGGAATCCATATTGGTTGATTCGCACATGGCTACAGAGCAGGTGTATTTGGTAGTAATTTTAGCACCTCTGTTGGTAAGTTCATAAGCACCACCTTCTCAAAAAAATAGTCTGCTTCCAAAATTTGCATAATGCAATATTGGAGCCACTTCATATGAATGCCAAAGGAATTGACTTTTTTTACATTAATAAAGTACGGAAAATAATAACCCAAATGATTTTTGCATGAATGTGATTTGTGTGTGCAGGGAAAGGAGAACAAAGTTTTAGTTGAGAATACACCCTTCCAGTTAACACAAAAGAGCACAAAAAATTAGCATAATAAAAAATTGCCGCTCCATCCCCTAAAATATGTTTCAGCTGTTTGAATAATCACGGTAATACTTGTGAATATATGTGTTGCACCTTATTACCCTTGAGTTTCAATTGGTCTCATTTCACATATTGTACATTATGAAATGGTGGGTAGTACTACTGATTTCTCTAGAAATAGAACCATATTATGACTTGCATTGACTCCTTTCACGGAGAAAGTAATGATGCTAAACTATTCCTCTCTTCAACACACTGAGTTGCTTTTGTACTATGAAATAGTGATGTAAAATCCCATTTAAGTGGTTAACCAGTCAGCCCAGCCAGAGCAGCCCCTCTCTGCAGTGGAGCCTACAGGGCTGGAGCAGCTCTCCGCCCACAGCGGACGGGGAACTGCTCCAGCTCCCACCGGTTGACCAGGTAACCTTTCACATTCCTACTACAAATACTGCTTGAAAGTTCATGTCACTAAATCTTCTGCAGAAATGGTCCTACATTGGCATTTTGTTTAATACATTTTTATGTTCCTTACCAACTGTTGACTTCTGCAGATATGTGCATAGAAGATATATTTGGAATAATACTGCCTCTGTTGCATTTTCATGCTGCTGGAGTTCTGGAACTCCACTAATGTTTCATATCCAGTGAGTACAAAACCCCACTGTAAACTTGGATGAAGGAAGGGTTGAAGGAGAGCCAGCTGGCTTTTAGCACTGTAAACTTGGATGAAGGAAGGGGAGCCACAGCAGCCTCAGCTCTCCTCCATCCTGCCGCCGGGGAGGAACGGGGCTGCAGCAGCCCCGGCTCTTCCCCTCCCCCCGCCGCCAAAGAGGGCCAGGGCCACAATGCGGCAACCCCAGCTCTCCCCCTGGCCGCTGGAGAGTGACGAGGCCACAGCATGGCACAGCAGCCCCAGCTCTACATGTGGCCACAGGGGAGGCCCGGGCTGGAAGTAGCTTGCCTCGGGTAGCTTCCCTCGGGTCTGAGGCTTGCCTTCCCCAGCTGGGCTTTCCCCCAACACCCATGGTTATAACCTTCACTTTATATCTAATCAGACTTCACTATGACTGTCCATCACATGATAGTCTTCCAATACAAGTCTCAATTCTAGTTAAAAAGGCATACAGTAAGAATTCTCCAACAACTACATGCATGGCCTGGAACTTTCCTTCAACACGGTCCACTGCAAGGAATCTTCTTTTGGTCACAGGGATCAAGAGGTAAATCTGTATGGCTGCGATTTACTTTTTCATCTGTCTCAGCAATGTGCAAATTGCCCCAGCTTAGAGTCTCGTAGGCCTATTTACCAGTGTTTAATTTACACCCCATTCCTTATGATCTCTGATTTGGGCTCTACGCTTTCTCACAAGCCTGCAAAGACTGCCATACATCTAGATTTAGATTTTTAAAAATAGCCTTTGGAAAAATTTTCCAGTTTCACGCTCTGCCCAAACAACTCTGCTTCAGGCTTATCAGTGATATATCATGTGAAATAACATCAGTGATGCTTTTATTTTCTGTACAATGCATCTTTAAAATTGCAAGAACTGGTGTGGAAGCAGCTGCCATGTTATTTCCAGAGTTCCTAATACAGACTAGCCACTCACTGCTCTCTCAAAGAGATTTTACTTTTTAAAATTCTAATTGGCGGTTTTCCTTAATCTCCAAGGCAAGTACACATGGAACTCCTTGCCAGAGGATGTGATGAAGGCTAGGACTTTAAGGGGGGGTTCAAAAAAGAGCTAGACAGATTCATTGAGGTTAGGTCCATCAATGACTATTAGCCAGGTTGGATAGGAATGGTGTCCCTAACCTCTGTTTGTCTGGAAATGGGTGACAGGGGAGGGATCATGTGAGGATTACCTGTTGTGTTCCCTCCCTCTGTGGCATCTGGTATTGGCCACTGTCAGCAGACAGGACACTATGCAAGATGGCCTGTTGGTCTGACCCAGTATGGCCGTTCTTATGTCACCGTGTGCATGTTTTCCAAATCTCTAATCATTCTTGTAGCTCTTTTCAGAACTCTTGCATGGTCTCTGCATTACCATCAGTAATCTATGTTTAGAGATATGCAGAGCCCTAAAAATCCACAGATATAGGCCTTATACCCACATGTATCTACATCATGGATGCAAATATCCGTGACCCATTTTTGCAGATTCAGATACAAAATTTGTATATAAAACACTGCAAATTTGTGGATATCCACTTTATATCTGCGGGTATCCACATTTGCGGCTTTGGATATCCGCGGCTCATTTTTGCAGATATGGATGCAGATGCAGATATAAATTTTGTAGCCGTGCAGGGCTGCATCTAGAGATATGCAAACGTATAACATTTTCTTGAATTACCTTCAATGACTGCAGAGAGTCTGCATTTGTATCACAATAGAGGATAATGTTGTTGGCCATACTGAAGCTCTCTCTGACTCCCAGATGGTAGAACAAGGAAGGCTGACGGAAAGCATCACTCATCTCTACCACTGCAATATCTGCAAAAAGCAATAAAGAGAGAAACGTAAGCCATACAGTTACAAAAGGGGACTACACCTATGCTCTTCTTTTCCACCAGTTGTTGTTTGACAGACTCTGCATTCTAAGACGGAAATAAAGAACAGGAGGGATTGCCCCTTTTTAGTTATCACAGCTGAATTTTCAATACATAATCAGCAGGAAGTGGTTTCTCTTTACAGTATTTTTTTTTTTAAAAGGAGAACTTTATTTCACTAACCAAAAAAGGAGAGAATGTCACACAGGAGATAATGCAAAAACCTCATTTTGAGCTTTGTACAGGCACATGATCTATTTGCCTATGATGATTTAAGATGGTAGAAAAAACTAATGATATTGTAACTTGCACGTTAAAAAACAACCAAAATTCATTTGTTCTGGGAAAGATGTACCAAAAAAATTACACCGTATCAGTCTCATTGCATGATAACGAATAAGCCCACAATCTTTGCATTTGAAATTCTGCAGAACAACCAACCTTAAAATTCAGTCAGAGGAGGTAAAATGACATATACTTATTTTGATTTATCAAATCCCTATGTATTCCCACATAAATTACAATGTAAACATAGATCTTGACCCAGCCAACAGTTCTGTGAATGCAGAACTCTGCTCACATGAATATAGTAAAGCATATGTGTACATGCTTGTAGAATGGGGCTTCAGTCCTTCCAGGCACCTGTGCACCCAAATAAAAGCACACACAAAAATAAATTAAGTGCCTAAACTGATGCATCCCCACCTTCACTTTTCCAAACTTATAGCAAAGTCAAGACAAAACAAAAATCAACCACAAAAATCATTAACTGCAGCTCACATTTATGAGGTTGCTTATGAAATCAAATAGCTCCCTTGTGCTCCTTGTGGAGTAAAAAATGCTGTACATTAAAATAACTGATTCATCCCTACCTCTTATACATACACCATCTGTTTCTTGCACCCACCTCACTTCCTCCTCAAGTCAGCCAAAATATACTGATTTTAAAGAAAAAAGAAAGGGTCAAATGATCTGTCATGGCTCAATTCCCCAACCTGGCACTTTGAGTGTAGATATGGGGGCCAGCTAGCAGAATAAACTCTGTAAGAACCTGTCTCTGTAACTCCCAGAGACAAACTTGTCCAGTCTCAGTTCCCCTGCGATCCAAAAGAGAGATGATTGGTTTGCTGCCACCACCAAGTGTAAATTAAAAAAATATAAAGTAAGACCTTTTTGCAAGGAAGAGATCACTTGGAATTCCCTCCCTGAGGCAAAGCTCTCTCTTTACCCCCAACCTCCATTTTGCTTAGAGTTGGGAAAACAGAGGGAATCCACCAAGAACAATGGGGCTCTGCTCCTCCCAAGTAACTTAAGCACGTAAGTTTAAGGACACAAAAATCAACAAATACCGGTTAATCAAAACAAAAAGAAAATATTTTTATTATCAAAACAAAACTACTGTTGCAAGCATAGTACATGACTGGGTGTTAAAAGCCATGGAGTGAAATAGACTCAGGGAGCATCCATGGGCTGTAATTCCTTAGTTACAAAAGAGAAAAAACAAGTAACCAGCTCAGACATGATTTCCAAATCCCCAAACAAGGAAAACAATAAAACCTGATGGACTATCTAAACTTTTCCCTACTTACACATTTCAAGGAGTCCGTTCCTAGGAGAGCCATCTCTCCTGCTACCTAAGCAAAAAGTGCTCTGATCTAAAAACAAAGGAAGAGGGGGGAAAAAACCTCTCTGTTTCAAATTCCTATCTGCATTTCATTGGCTGAATGTCTGAAGCCCCCTCCCTCAGGTGCATCTCCAGAGTTGCCTAACCTGTTCCTCACTCTCCAGGTAAGTCAGACTCTCCTTTACAGATGGTATTCATGACATAGGTTATGTAAACTATTAGCAGGTACAGAGAATCGGCTTTCCTCTATGATTACTGGGAGAGGTTTTCTTTTAAAAGCTTCAAATGTTTTGTTTTCTTTGAGTGAATGGGACTGAAAGCAATTCTTATCCATTTACTTTTTCTTTTAATTATATTATATTACAGCAAGAAAGAACAGAAATGCAATACCCAAAAATTACCTCTTGCTCTCTCCCTCTCTTGCATGCACAAATATGTACCACGACATTAAATGGGAAGAAGACAGTAGAAGAGAGAGGGAAAATTGTAACAAACCAAAAAAGTATTATGATAATCCCACTTTACCTCAGAGAGATTTTGCATTTTTTTAAGATCAAGATACACTGAAGCAAGATCTAGTTTTAAAGTATTTTTTAATTACTGCTACTCAAGTCTGCAAGCGTATGACAAGTGGTACAATTTCTTGCATTACTCTTGAAAACAATGCACGATGATTAAGAATCTTTGGAATCTATTGTATTACATGCAAAGGTTATGGATTATTTCAGGCCAGGACGATCAAAGGACTATAATGAAAAATGGGATAGACAAGAATGATCTTAAGAACATAAGAACGGCCATACTGGGTCAGACCAAAGGTCCATCTAGCCCAGTATCCTGTCTGCCAATACCAGATGCCCCAGAAGGAGGGCTCACAACAGGTAATCCGCACGTGATCCCTCTCCTATCACCCACTTCCAGAGAAACAGAGGCTAGGGATACCATTCCTACCCAACCTGGCTAATAGCCATTGATGGACCTAACCTCCATGAATCTGTCCAGCTCTTTTTTGAACCCCCCTTAAAGTCCTAGCCTTCACCACATCCTCTAGCAAGGAGTTCCACAGGTTGCCTGTGCGCTGAGTGAAGAAAAACTTCCTTTTGTTTGTTTTAAACCTGCTGCCTATTAATTTCATTTGGTGACCCCTAATTCTTATATTGTGGGAATAAGTAAATAATTTTTCCTTATTCACTTTTTCCATACCAGTCATGATTTTATAGACCTCTATCATATCCCCACTTAGTCTCCTCTTTTCTAACCTGAAAAGTCCAAGTCTTTTTAATTTCTCTATATGGGACCCGTTCCAAACCCCTAATCATTTTTGTTGCCCTTTTCTGAACCTTTTCCAACACCAATATATCTTTTTTGAGATGAGATGACCACATTTGTACGCAGTATTCAAGATACCATGGTTTTATATAGAGGCAATAAGATATTTTCTGCCTTATTCTCTATCCCTTTTTTAATGGCTCCTAACATTCTATTTGCTTTTTTCACTGCCGCTGCACATTGAATGGATGTTTTCAGAGAACTGTCCACAATGACTCCAAGATCTCTCTCTTGAGTAGTTGTAACCAAATTAGTCCCCATCATATTGTATGTATAGTTGAGATTATTGCATTACTTTACATTTATCAACATGACATTCTTATGTTCAGCATGCCTGGAGTTTTTTTTGTTTTTAATATGTTTTCTCTGTGACACTTTCATGTAAAGATTACTAGAAGTTGCTTTAAAAGGACTGTGTAATATATTGTAACTGGGCAATTATAGCTGTTTAGAGCCTCTGGAGAAAAAGCCAAGCACAGACACTTGCTGGGAATATCCCAGTACAACTGTGCAGCCTGGAAATAAACCCAGTCAGGAGCATGGGAGCGGGACATGCATTTCCACCCAAGAGAGGTAATGGCTGGCAGCACTTTACCTAAAAGTGGGTGTCCTCAATGGCCCATGGAGAGGAAATACAGATGAATTTGTCCTGAACTGTGATAACATGATTTATCCTGGGCAGTTTTAAGCAATGGTATATTTTTTTGTCATGCTACTAGGAAGGGAATTTGAGCAACTTCCTATTACGTTTACTTTTACAAGGATGATTTTGGAACTCTTATGAAAGGAAAATAAAGCAAAAGAAATAAGATAAAATAAACAAAACATAATTTAAAAGCAAACAGCCCAAAATCAGACAAAAGGCATGGAAGGTATTTGAGATCATCTTTTACAAGAGCTGCTGAAATCTAATGTTGTCATCCTCACAAGAAAACATGGTGTGTAAGAACTCAGCCCACTAGAGATCTCATCTTGCTTATCATTTTGTACAGCAGGATATCAGCTAAATAGAAAGCATTTTATGAGTGTGCTGTGTCTGCCATCTGCAAGTATCAATATTATCTTCTAGCAGCAACAAACTTCCCTCAGAAGACTCTGTTCCCTGCTGCCACTTAAGCAAGGTGGCAGAGAAAAGCCCCAACTTTTGGCATTGGTTTGCTGTAGGGGATCTAAAACTTTTTTCTTACACAACCCTCCCCCCCCATGCTGTCACCTTACTCTTGCTGTCACACGGCCATGTGCACTCCTGTTTGTAGGGTTGCCAGATGGTTTCAACAAAAATACTGGACACTACATCACAATCTACATTACATCTTTTTTAGAAAATACCGGACATTTATATTTTCTCATTTATATTTTCTCAATTTGTTTCCTGAACAGAAAGCTCAAATACTGGACTGTACAGTTCAAAACCGGACACCTGGCTACCCTACCTGTTTGGTATCTTCTTCCTGACAATCTGTAACTGTGATAACACAAACACAGAGAAAGCTGGACTATTGGAAGGAGTGGGTGGGAGTGTACATTTCACTAAATTTATGGTCACATCCTCGCTTACCTATATTTATGTACTTACATAGCTCTCATCACCACAGCATAACTGTGGCGCCTGAGTATTTAAACACAGAAACAACCACTTCACTCTCTTTTTTCCTGACTCGCCTGCAGAAGAAATAGCCTGATTAAGTTTATAGGTGTAGGTTCGGATTAGGTTATAGATGTATAGGCTTGGATTATGTCTGTGTGTAAAAGAGAGACACAGACAGATAGCATGGGTGTGTTGTATTCATGGAGAAATTAGTGAAAGAAAGCCAGGCTAAAGAAATGACCTATGGAGTTAATTAGCAATAGCGTGCCTTAAGGCCAGTCCTGTCTCTTACAGGAAAATGTTTGCATTCTAAATCCAGTTTCCAGAAAGTTCTATCTCCAATTTTACAGGGTCCTGCAATGTAGCTGTCACAGGAATTCTTGGTTAAGTGGGGAATGAGCTCTCGCTAGTAGATGGAGTCAGACTAGTAGTTGGGGCTCCTAAATATCAGGATAGAAACCTTGATCTTTACTTTGAATTCAATAAGGAATCAGCACATGGAGTGGGAACAAGGGAATGCATTCACAGAAGTTTGTGTTGGTAAGCCAGCAGGCTGCCGTATTTTGTAGTAGGTTTGTCAGGCTTTGTTCCTAGATAAAAGCTACAATAATCTTTCATTTATCAAAATATTCACACTTCCCCTTTAAAGGGAGTGAAACTATAAAGAAGGTTCTGTTTTAGTCATGGATACTTTTAGCCTCTCTGCCTAGTAGCTGCAGGGATATGGCAGCCGCTTCTGGGGAGCCCCCCCAAGATAGGTACCATCCCACACCCCAGCCCTCTGCTCAAGTCTTGAGCCCCTCCTCCCCCATGCACCCAAACTATTCCAGCAAACAGCTGGTACAGCTGGCCTCAGAGCTGCCTTATCTGCTCAGGCAGCCCCAGGGCCAGATGCATCACCCATTGCAGTAGCCATGGATGTCACAGAATCTGTAATTTCCATGACCTCCATGACAGACACAACCATAATCCTAATAGTCAGGGGTGAATTTCACTCATGGTATGAACAGAAGAAAAAGTCTTTTCAATGTGTAAGTCCCATGGCAGGACTCTTGTTGGTGCCATGGCTAGCAAACCACTCAGGAGGTTTCTGCACATCTGGTGTACTGCAAAGAGAGACAATGTGCTCTGGCCACAAACAGGCTAGTGGACAGGCTGAGTTTGGACGCAGGCTTTGGTAAGATGTGAGTATGGAGAAAGTACAGTGGTGAATGTGCACTGCAACTCCATTGTCCGCCAACTGACTGTGGGGGAGAAGGGCAAATACTCTCTCTCACACAAAGCCAGATCACGAATGTCACCATCTCTGGATAAAAAAAATCTGGATACTGGTCATTGACAAAGGGTAGTTTTATCTTTAAAAAGTGGGAATGATACTGCCTTCTTCTGTAAAGCATTTTCAGATGGACAAGTAAAAGTGCTATGCAAAAACTAAATAGTATTGTTTGCTAGTTAGCAAAGTAAACCCAAGCACCAGTCAAAAGAGATGAAGTGGAAGGAAAAGACTATCAGGGTTAGCGGGAAAAAATACCTACTGTACAAATAGTAACTGAACAGATGTACCTTCAGAAGAGAAAATTATTACTTAACAGAACTGGTGGTTCTTCAAAATGTGAAATCTTTATCGGTATTCCACTGTGGGTGCACTTGCACCCCATGAACCTAGAATCAGAGAATTCTTGCAAGCAGTGTCTCTTGGTCTGTGTATGTGCCCTTGCTCTCCTTGTGCTTCAAAGAGAGATATAAAGGGTGACGCAGAGTG
The DNA here is from genome assembly GCA_032595735.1 of Pelochelys cantorii. Lineage (NCBI taxonomy): Eukaryota > Metazoa > Chordata > Testudines > Trionychidae > Pelochelys > Pelochelys cantorii. The sequence continues at coordinate 100,712,471 of CM064328.1, forward strand.
ACACCACTCCAGTTCCTCCTCTACTATGCAACCAGGCATGCTCTGAAGCAGAGAGAAAGGAAAGCAGATAGTGGAATACAGATAGGGACCTAGGATGTTAAATAAGTAATTTACTAGTCAAGTAGTCGGTGGAATTTCCATCAACTAGTCAATAGGCACTTCCGCATTCCTCCTTTGAAATGTACAACAGCCCCCGTTGAGGACTCTTGTACATTTCAAAGCTGGTACACCCTGTGCAGCACGGGGCCAGCGGGAAGTCCCACTGACTACGGCCTCCAAGAGAACACTTACATTTTGAAATGCACAAAAGCCCCTAGGGGCTCTTGTGCATTTCAAAGCAGAAGCACCCATCAGAGTTCCCCACTGTTCCCGTGCTCCATGCTGCGCTGGCGCTTTAAAATGCCACGTGGCGCCCGGGATCAGCTGGGGAATCCCCAGCTGATCCTTGGCTCCGTGCAGCATTTCCCCGGAACCCGGACCCCAGGCCCTGTGCACTTAGAAATGCCACGCTGGAGCCCGGGATAGGCTGGGGGGTCCCCAGCTGTTCCCAGGTTCTGCGGAAATGCCATGCGGAGCCCAGGGTGAGCTGGGCACTGATCCCGGGCTCCTGGCAGCATTTCTGCAGAACCAGGGATCTTCATTTCAAAGCGGCAGCGCCTCATGGAGCCTGGGATCAGATGGCGACTCCCCAACTGACTCCAGGTTCCACAGAAATGCCACAGAGAGCCCCCAGCTGATCCCGGGCTCCGTGCAGCACTGCCCCTTTGAAACGCCAAGTCGGTGTTTCAAAGGAGCAGTGCCACACAGAGCCTGGGATCAGCTGTGCGGTGCTGCCACATTGAAGTACCCAGTCTTCCCCCACTTTGCTGCCTCTATTTTATAGAAGCAGCGAGGGGGGGGGGGGAAATCGACTAGTCGTCTGGATTATCTGATAAGCATTTGCTTATCGAATAGCTGACTAGTCCTTAACATCCTGAACAGGGACCACATATCTCAAAGAGCCTCCAGTTTCTATAATGGTAAGTAACTTTCTTGTCATCTTGGAGTGCTGCTCCTCATGTGAATTGTACTGTAACTAACAAGCTGTGCTCAAGTAGGAGGAGGGAAGAAGGATACAGCTATTTGAAGAACCGCTGTCCCAAAGGATTCATCAAAAGAGGAGTCTCTGACTAGAATAAAATGTCTTGAAAATGTGTGGATCAAACTCCATGCAACTGCCCTGCAAAATGTCAATCAGGGGTATTTCTTGAAGCAATTCTACTGAGGCCACTTGTGCCACTGAAGAGTGAGCCATTACCCCATGAGGGGAAGGAAGCTGTGACAATTTGTAGCTGTGCAGGATAAAGTCCAAGATCCATTAAAGATCTAGGAGGACACAGCTCAATCTCAGGCTCATTCTGCTCTGGCAAGAAACACTCTAGGTGATTTTCTCATTGGTCAAAATAATGAAATCTCCTCTGCTCATCAGATGCATAGGGTTTCAGAAAAAAATACCGAGAAGTAATATGACTGATATATGTCAAATTCTGAAACTACCTTAGGGGTGAATTTTAGGTATAGTCATAAGGAGACTTCATTCTTGTGGAGTACTGTGTATGGCATATCTGCCATTAGAGCTCCAAGTTCACCCATCCTTCTGGCCCAGTTGCTGACCACAAGGAATTCAACTTGTCATTGACAGTAGAGACAAGACACGTGTAGCTAGTGGTCTGAAGGGGGCTTGGTGAGTGCCAAAAGTATGAGATTCAAGTTAGGGATGTTAAATTTAGATTAATTGGCTAATTGAATACAGCCAGTCCCCGAATTACGAATGGTCAATTTACGACTGTTCTTACTTACGACCAAACCTCCCATTAAGCGGTCGTAAAGGCGGTCCCCAAGTTACAAACACGAATGGGGTCCACATGTAAATGAATGGGGTCCAACTTATGAACACTTGGAGTTACGACCAACTGTTTGGTCCGTAACTCATTCGTAAGTTGGGGATTGGCTGTAGTTGATGTAATTTGCATTGACTATTTGATTAGTCTATAAGGGTGCCTCTGCCTTTGAAGTGTAGCAACATCCCAGGCTGTTGCTACACTTCAAAGGCAAAAGTGCTGTGGAGACATGGGGCCAGTGGGGGACTCAAGCAGTCACCTGCTGGCCCCACACTCCCCGCGGAATTTCAAAGCAGCAGCACTGCATGGAGCCCAGGGTCTGGCTCTGGCTCCACACAATGCTGCCACTTTGAAACACCCTTACCTCTTCTCCCCTCCCCCCCCCCATGGCTACCTCTGAGAGAGGCAACAAGGGGGAAGGAAGTGACTAGTCGACTAGTGTGTTGCCTATCGGATAAGCATTTGTTTATCGGATAGTCAACGAGTCATTCAAGTCTCAGTGAGTAGTTGGTTTCCTTACTGGAAGAAAGTTTCTGATTAGGTCTTTCAAGAATGTATAAGTCAGCAGGAGAGTGAAAACTGAATGACCACCTGATTGCAGATGATGCACACAAAGATTGCTGTTTTGAAAGAAAGAAAGAAAGAAAGAAAGAAAGAAAGAAAATAGTCCAAAATGAGGAGGGATATTGGTTGACTCCGGAAATGTGTGTTTCTGTTGTGCCCAGAGGAAGAAACACTTAAACTTTGCAACATAGCATTTCCATTGCCCACTCCAGTAAATGGAGTATCTTCTTTCACTGAGGACAAGAGAAAGGCAATTATGTTTATTTCTGCTCCCTTTAATATACCCTTAAATTTTGCTGGCACGGGGAGCCTTTAGCTGTATTCCCTGCAAATGCACGTCAGCAATTTCTGCCGCAGGTAAAGATATTTGATCCCAAAATATTAGTATCTACACCTTCTAATGCTGCATTACCGATACAAAAATCGGTGAAATTCTGTCTAAAAAAGTGTACAAAAGTTGGGATCCTAATGAGGTGTACAACTGAACTTCATATCTAAAGCATTACAAGTCTGCAATTTTTTAATGTATGATAAAATAGTTCCCTAGGAAGGGTGAAGTCCCACTACTGCGTATAGAGTTGTTTGCCTTTGGCCATAATCAGCGCCTCTAACTGCTGAGAAAGTGATTAATGAGATGCAAAGTGACCAAAGTTCATCTCCCACTCATTCTTTTAAATACAATAGTACAAGAAAGAACCTGTTGAAGTCACTAAACAAATGCTACACAGTAACAACATGTTATATTCTATTATATATACACAAACCTCTTTTGGCTATAACCAGTGTACTTCAGCAATACAATTAAAAATAAATCTACAGTGAATACACCTAGGTGCCCAGATTATTTTCTGAATTTATCGTGTGCTAAACACATGATTGTTGCCTTTCATTCACTATGCTGTAATTATTCAACTTGGACACGAGAAAAAAGTCAGTAGTGGAAATCAGTGGAATGCCAGAACACCAGTATACAGAATAAGAGTGTTGTTTTTCTTTTTTTGCTTATATAACTCTTTTTATTCACAGATTTTAAAAGGATGACATCAAGCTCAACAGCTGCCAGCATTCATGACAATATCTTTTTAGGCACTTAAATTTGAAATTTTATCCTTATTTCCAGCATGAAGGACTATGTCCCTCATTTTAGTTTTATAACTTTAGATGTTTCAACATGCAATGAAATTTATTATTGAGAAAACTTTTGGGGGTGGAAGAAATTAAAGTGTCCTAAGTCTATTTCAACATGTCCATATCTGTCTAGCAGTGAATTTATCATTATACTTATAAGAAAATCATTTACATTAGCCAGAAAAACAATTCCCTCTAAAACAGAAAAGATATTTTTGTTGCTGGCTCATTCCCTTTAGTGCTGCTGGAATTAAAAAAAAAAAAAAAACCCTGCTAGAATAAAAATAACCTGCTTTCATTCATCCAAATTAAAAGCAACAGTGGATAAATGCATTTCTGAAGTTTTCTATAAATCCATTCGGCATCTGGATGGGAAGTTGAGATTCACAAGCAGTTGTTACAAAGATGAGCATCAAAAGTTGTCACTTCTGGACAGAACAAGGAACAAAGTAACCAAACCCAGCAGATCAGACACAGACACAGACACAGACACAGACTTTTCCTACGTGCAATATAATCATCCTGTACAAAAATTCCCTGAAGATTACTGCTGAAAAAAACTGGATGATCTACAAATATCATGAAAACTGAAAAGAACTTTGTGGAGAGATCAGTAAATTAGGGTCTCTAATATCCAGGAAAAAAAGTGGAAACTTGAAAAGCTGCTTACATCTTGCATCCTGCCTTTTACCCCTAGGCTGTGTCTACACTGGCTCGTTCTTGCACGAAAACGGCCGCTCTTGCGCAAAAACATGCCGCCTGTCTACACTGGCAGCGCGTTCTTGTGCAAGTATACTGACATTGTACTGTAGAAAATCAGGGCTTCTTGCGTGAGAACTCTGACACTCCCTTTCAGGAAGAAGCCCTCTTGCACAAGAGCTCTTCCAGAAGAAGCCAGTGTAGACAGGCAACATGAATTTCTTGTGCAAAAAGCCCCTATGGTTAAAATGGCCATCAGAGCTTTCTTGCGCAAGAGAGCATCTACACTGCCATGAATGCTCTTGTGGAAAAGCACATGCCAGTGTAGACGCTCTCTTGTGGAAGAGTTTTTGCACAAGAACTCTTCTGCAAAAGAGTTCTTGCTCAAGAAGCTGCCAGTATAGACGTAGCGCCTAGGCTTTTCAGGTGTTTCACAAAACCATGAGCTACATTTCCTGCAGACTCCTGTGGGTGGACAGCAGTGGGAGAGAAGTTGCAAAGAATCTTCTACGCAAAGGCATTCCTAAGCAGAGTGTAATCATAATGGCTGTTCTTGCACTCAGTTAGAGCCTGCATCTGAACAGAATAATATCTCCAGGAACTCCAACTCCAGGGTGACTCTGATTGCTTCTAATTCTAGCAGTGGCAAAGACCACATGTTGACCCAATAAATTAAAAAAAACCATGTCACTCAGCACAGAAATACAAACATCTCCAGGGCGTACACTCTCCTCCTAGCCCTCCAGTGTTGTTTATATTCTGTGGATGTCATATCTTAGTTTAGTGGATGAGCTCTTCAGGGCAAGGACACTGGCCAAGATTTAAAATCAAACAAAAACTCCAAAAAACAAGTGCTTAAACCCATATTTAGGCACCTAAACAAGTTACCTGGATTTGACTCCAAAAGGAACTACTCAGTGCTCAGCACACTGATAATTAGGCCACTTAATTACTGAAAATTGACTTAAATTTTGAATTTTAAAAAATGTGGTCATAGTCTTCTATGTGTGAGACAAATACACATATATGATGTGACAAAAAGTAATACTAAACTTCTAATGTTTCTGGTGATCCACTATAGTGGACATTACACTATTAAAACTTTCTAAAAAATAAAAACACCCTACCTTCCTTGATATGCACAATAACCTGAAAAATCCATATTTGTTTCCAAGTATATTGAGATACATTAGTATTACTGACAAAAAGGTATAACCAGCTGTTAAACTGCACTTGCAGTTTGTTCTTAAAAATGTTCAAGAGACCAAATAATTGACTACAACCAAATGTATTCTTTAAAGATAAAGTAGTAAAATACCAAAAGGAGAAACACATACCCTCCTTGTGGGAAGAAATTCTTATTTCACAGCATCTCTCTGACACAGAATGTATGCTTTGAAAATATGCATTTAAACTAGCTATATTTGTCGTATGGTTTTTCATGTTACAAAACTCTCTATAGATCACCAAAATCCAGCCCACCGGCTCACAACAGCTCCTTAGTTGCTGTTTTGTTCTGTACTTTGCTTATCTCTCTTTTGGATAGTACATTCTAAGCCAGTTGCCCATGAAGGTACCTGTACTAGGACACAGAATGAATGTATCTTACCTTTGACAAGTTCTCCGCTAGCTAGTGCCAAAGCTGATTTCCGTTTTGCAGGATACTTAGTATGACTAAATAGAACTGTGGGGAAAGCACAGTACGCTGCTAACAGTTTCCCAGCATTTTATATTAGCACCGTGTGCACAATACCTACTAATATATGCTATGCTTAACTTATCTGTGTTAGCTGACAGTAGGTTGATGATCATAGCAAGAGTTGGCACAAACATTTCAAAACCTATTGTTACTTACATTCCAATATTACATAGGGTCCCCAACTGGGATCAGAGTTTCATTACCCTAAGCACTGTACAGTAAGACACAGTCCTTCACGTGAAGAGTTTACAGTCAGTTTAAGAAAATTCAGTGTGACCAAAAACAGGTGGGAACAAGAAGAAGGGCAAGGATCTACTATATTTATCTAGTCCAGTAACTGAACAGTTGAACAGTTTTATCTGAGTAGGTGGTTGACAGCAGGAGGTTCTATATCTGCAGAATCACTCAAGACATCAGCCCAGACCCGCTGACAGAGGGAGAGGCCAACAGGCCCCGCCATTCAAAAGGGCCCAGGGCTCCCAGCTGCTGCCGCTACCACAGGAGCGGCAGTGGCCAGAGTCCTGGGCCCTTTAAATCGCTGCTGGAGTGCTGTACAGTGCACTCTAGGCAGCTCTGAAGGCTGACGGGAGGATGGTCAGCATGGTGGGCTCCGGGCAGCTCTGAGGGATGGCTATCCCCAGCTCTTGCCCCTTCTGCCTGAGACCCTACTCCTTCCAGGATCGTAGAGCTTGCACATGGGCCTGAGAAGTCTGTCAGCCCCTCTGCCTCCATCAATGGCATTTCAGTATCTTCAGAGGCCTCTGTTTGGGCAGTCGGATATCTGTGACACAACTAAAATGTCAGTGTTCAAAGTGAAAATGACCTTCTTATATAGAGCAGAAACCTGCCTGTTCAAACAGCTAAGGAAAGGAAGCTAAACTGTTTTCAGTGTCAAAAGTTACAGCGTACTCTTAATATCTGTGGGTTTGATTTTATCACATACCAGGAGATACAGAGACGATCCCCAAAAGTTGTGGTCTTGCACAAGCTGAGAACCAGAAAACGCAACTGGGGTGGGTACGCTTTTACAGGTTTATAGACAGAGGTTAAAGGAAGTTGAGTGCAAGGCTGATCACAAATGAGGTAGGAAGATGCAATTCTGAAGAATTTAAGAAATCTAAATCCTCCCATGCTGACTCTTGCCCAAGGAAGGTGACTAGCAAGGGTCCATTCAAGATGCATTCTACACACTACCATGGCTATATCCTAGTCAGGTGAAATCTACTGCCTCGTGTCATACGTTTTACACTCCCCTTTTAAAAATGTGTTAAAAACAAACAAACCTGCCAGTGGTTTTAACAGTCCCTGTGCTGATTATAGTTTAAACAGCCACACCTGAAGCAGAAATAAATAATAGTGATTAAACATTCAGTATATTCTGTATGGTGCCTATGGTGCTGTCTCAGCACAAGGCCATATGCAAACAATTATTAACAGACTTGCATGCCAGGCTTTCCCACTAACTATCCTTAGAAACACTGGTGCAATCACTTCCTTGCAGCTTACCCAGTTAAGTGGCATGGAGCAATCGGATTCCATCCGTGTTCAGGGAAACAGGACTTCCTACATTCTTTGTAAACAAACAGAAATGCACTAACAAAATACCTGGTTCCAGCAACAATTTCTCCAAATCGGAATAACCCAAGAAAGAGCAACATAGGTGCTCAAAAGACAGACATCCAAAAGAGACTGAGGAGAAAAGACTGAGCAAGTTCTTAGCTGGTTACACAGCATCAAAGACAAGACTCTTCTGGTGAAATTTTGGCTCGGTGAGGTCCATGGCGGAAGTCCCCTTGATTTCAATGAGGTTAAGATCTCACCTTCTGTCTTTTTAAAGTATATGGTGAAGAAGAGAAAGGGCCTCGTGGTACTATAAGCAGGAGACTATCAAATTCATAGTACATTTTGGTGAATTTCAGGGATATGTTTTTAAAAATCTTAAATGTCACGGTTTCAGATATTTCAATCTGAAACTTCACAGTGTTGTAACAGCGGGGCTCCCAACCTAAAATGGTATCTCGGGGAGGGGAAAGGTCGCAAGACTTTTGGAGGGGTGGGAGAGTGTCACAGTATTGTCACCATTACTTCTGGGCTGCTGCTGGCAACAGCAGTTCCTTCAGAGCTGGGCAGCCAAAGAGTGGCAGCTGCTAGCTGGGCTCAGGCAGTGCAGACGTAAGGGCGGTAATGCCCAACAATAGGCAGAAACAAAAGACAGGACTATGCAGCACTTTAAAGACTAACAAGATGGTTTATTAGGTGATGAGCTTTCGTTTCTTTAAAGTGCTGCATAGTCCTGTCTTTTGTTTCAGCTAGACCAGACTAACACGGCTGCATCTCTATCACTATTCAACAATAGGCAGATTTCATGGGAGAGACCAGACTTCACAGTCACGAATCAAGTATTCACTAAAGTATACTGCAGAAACTAAAAACTGAACCACAAAGCACAGAGAGAAGTACGCTAATGTTGCTCCTTGACGTAGGTAGTTAGCCAAAAGTCAGGGTCTTGTTTCAGGATGAAGGAGAAATTGATGATGGAATCAAGTATTTGTTTGAGACAATTTATTTACAAAGAGTGTGCAAAGCTTTTTCTGTAAATCAAATAGACAGTATCTTTTCTAACAGTTCCAAGCCCTTTTTCCAAGCAGCACTTAGCCCAAAATTTCTGTTTGTCTCAAGTCTTATTTGAAATGCGCCCTTGTCTTTTCCACCCCTCCTTCCTAGTGTTTTCTCCTGCTTCTCTCACATACAGTTCAGCCATTTAATGACCTAGCCATGTCTTTGTATGGAAGAGAATAAAGCAAACTCGACCTTTTGGGTCACAAGTATGTTGATTTCATATCTTAGATCTGAGGTGTCCAACCAGTTCTGAAGCAGTAGTCACTATAGTGGCTACTGCTATAGCAAACTAACCACACTCATCCGGCCAAATAGCTACACTCATCCGGCCAAATAGCCACATATAGCTAGTGGCTAGCATGTTGGACACCACGGTCGTAGATCAATGAGGGTTCTGAGTTTCTCTGGGGAGAGAGCAGAAACCTAATTTACATCAAAAGCCTTAATTTCCTTCACCACACTATGAATTATGTGTTTTCCGTTTCTTTTTAAAGATAATGCAAGTGCAATATGCGAGAATATAAGGCTTCCCAAAGAAGTGGCGTAGGCATTTGTTGGTAAGTAAAGTTCTAACTCCTACTGGACAGAGTTATCAAGTGAGAGATCAAACAACAAAAAAGCATTTAATCTCCACGTTTTAGTAGGGGATACATACCCTGGAAACCTAAAGGATATATGCATAGGAGTATGGTTAGATATAATACCACCACCAATGCCATAATCAGTGTTGGATCAAACCTTGTGACATTAAGAAATAGTCCACTCTTGAATATGATGAATGAGCTGCAGGAAAAAAAAAAAAGTCTCTGGCCATGGGATTATTCAATCCTAAACACATGCACGTAGGAAGTACCCAATGAGTAAGGCTACAATTCTGTCATGGCTATTTTTAATGAAAGTCCTAGGCCGGTTGCGGACTAACGATGTTAAGTAACGGTTAACTGACTAGTCGATGGATGGAATTGATGGAATTTCCATCTATTAATCGACTAATCGACAGGCACTTCCATGTTCCTCCTTTGAAATGTACAAGAGCCCCCCGCTGGGCTGCAAGGCAGCATGCCAGTTTTGAAATGTACAAAAGTCCCCAGTGGGGGCTCTTGTGCATTTCAAAGCAGCAGCACAGCATGGAGCCCTGAATCAGCGGGGGACTCAGAGTCCCCTGCTGACCCCGGGCTCCATGCTGCGCTGCCGCTTTGAAATGCCACACCAGAGCTGGGGACTCCCCAGATGACTGCGCGTTCCGCAGGTCATTTCCCCAGTACCCAGGGTCAGCTGGAGTCCCCAGCTGACTCCAGGCTCCACAAGCGGCGTCGCACAGCTGATCCTGGGTTCAGCTGTGCAGCGCTGTCCTCTGAACGCTGCCTTAGCATTTCAAAGAAGCAGCGCCGCACAGCGAATCCCGGGCTCAGCTGTGCAGCTCTGCCACTTTGAAATATCCCTCCCCCCCGCTTGCTGCCTCTAGCTGATAGAGGCAGCAAGGAGGGGGGGTGGAAATCGGATAGTCAACTAGTCCTTAACATCCCTATTGTGGACAATAAACAAAACTTCACAGAAGCCCACAACCTGTTGCAGGCTTTTACTAAAAATACCATGGGAGTATGAAGGAGAGACAAACAGAGTGCTGATGGAGCTTGCAGCTATTCCATACCCAGGGGGCTGACCCAACCTCAGCCATTTTTCTGGTGGCCACAAGGGCTGGCTGCCTGTCAGCTGTTCCAGAGGCCATTGCGCCATCAGTCCCAGGGCTGACAGCTCTTCTAGCCCAGCCACAGAAAGTCATGGAATCCATGATTTCAGGACAGAATTGTAGGTTTACCGGTGAGTATTAGTGTCTTAATATGAAGCTGGGGAAGATTTATCAAGAACTGGATTTAGAGGTCCATTAAAACTCTGCTTATAATAGGAGAGTGTCCCATGTCATTTAAACACAAGAAATTATGAAAACCTTTGGGATCATCCTGACTTGGCCCATAAAGATAGGCAACGACGATTATAGAGTTGCCAATTTCAGCCTGGAGGAAAGTAAATCTGCCCTTTCCAACCTTGTGCTCTGAATATTTACATTCAGCTTCTGTATTAGTAGAGGAATGCCCCTCATTTTAGAATAAAAGCAAATGGAAACAGTTCAGTTTACGCAATCTCTATTCAGTTTACAAACTTCAAGTTCTGTCACGGCAACATCAACTTTCCCTTTTTAAAACACTGAGGGGTTTTTTTTTCCTTTTAATACGGTTATTAAATCCCTTTATGTTCAGGAAGACATATTTAATTATCAGCACCATCATGGCTGAAATTCACTTGTTACAATAGGGGAGAAAGAGGAGGAAAGTAAAGACCAACAAGAAGTTCATGTGATAGCGTAAGTAAGCTATGTGCACAGCTCCATGGTTTCAAAGCATGGAAGAGTTTGTTTCTGTTCAGAGAGCAGTGGATGTGTGTCTGGGTGCAGGAGGTTGCCTGTAGCCTACTCTCATTAGCAGTCTTTTTCTTTTAAGGGGCAACAACAAAGGATCTGATTCTTACAGAACAACTCACTTACAATAGGTGTGACACACAGCTGCTCTAATATAGACAACCTGGAAGACTGATAGGATGAAAAGGTAGTCATGGTAATAACTTGCAAGGGCATACAACTAGATAAAAAGGAAGAAAAATCCTCACGCTCTCTCATTAGCAACAGAGAACACAGACCATAGGGAGCGAACGGGAAAGCAGCACAGAGGGATATCAAAAATCTGACCTAGTATCACTGTGAGTGTGGTTTAGTTAAGCTGGGAGAACTATTGTGCTTTCCTGTCAGTTCTGTCAGGGATTGAGGGGCTGCTGTTATCTGCATGGAAGATTAAAAGTTCCTCCTTGAAAAGCTATGGAACAGAACCTTCTACACAAACTACAATTTTCTGCTTTGTTTCTATTGGGAGTATACAAGCTTTACTCATATATATATATAAAAAATAAGCTCCACTGCTACTGCCCATTTATGTCTCTCTATCATGCAAGATACCTACCATTCTGGCCCCAGTCCAGCAAAGCTTTTAATCACATGCTTAACTTTTAGCATGTACAAAAGCTTCAGAAGAGTAGCCAAGTTAGCCTGTAAGAGGAAAAACTTAAAAAACAACAAATAGTCTAGTAGCATCTTAAAGACTAACAAAACATGTACCATCTACATGTTTTGTTAGTCTTTAAAGGTGCTACTAGACTGTTGTTTTTTATGGGGGGGGCGGGGGGGGGGAGAGTTTAGCATGTGAACAGCTCCACTGATTTAAGTGCACATTGCAATATTGCAGTAGGTTGTTGCTCCAGTATAGCTACTCTGAATATCCGCCTAAATGTAGACTAAAATACTTCCTACACCTATGGAAAATGCCACATTTATAAGGAAGCGCACACACACAAACAAACATCAGCCATATTGAATTTGCTAAGTTTTGAGGGATGGTAGGGGGAAGGGGAATCAAGTCTCTTGGACTGGGGTAGGGTGTTCAGTCTTAAAACCTTCAGGTTCTGAAAAAGGATCTTGGGACCCAAACCCATTTTCCCCAGGGACTTTTGAAAAAAGGATTCAGATTAGAGAAGGCAGTTCTGATCCAAACATGCAGAGGGAGCTTGCAAAAGAATCCTTTTCAATTCCCTGAATTCCTGGGGACAAGTATCTCCTAATCCAGTGCTACCAAAAATGGTTTTAAATATGAGGCATTCACGTAGTGGGGAGGACAGATAAGAGCATTATAATCTTTGCAGTGAGCAAAGAGACAACTGAAACACTGGTGGGAAAAATGGGCTTATCCCAAACTCCATCAAAACTACTGATGTAGCAACATTCTGAATGCACTGTATATAGATTTTTATTTATTAAATGTTTTAAACTTACTAAATGTCACTTAAAAAGTTTCTCCTCTGAGGAATACAAATCCGCTATAAATGGTACACTCTTCCCAAGCCTCAAAATTAGAAAGGACTGAGTGAAGGAACAATATCAATCCGCTATGCTGGATGGGTTTTTTCAAAGGGTATGTCTACACTACGGGATAAGGTCGAATTAAGATATGCCACTTCAGCTACATTAATTGCGTAGCTGAAATTGAAGAACCTTAACTTCACTTTTGGTGCTGTCCACACTGCAGGAAGTCAAAGGGAGATCACTCTCCCTTGGACTTCCCTTACTCCTTGTGGAAGCAGGACTACCAGCATCAACTGGAGAGCCCCTCTTACTTCAAATTAGCTTGTTTTCACTAGACCCACTAATTCAAACCTTCCAAGATAGACAGCAGCAGTGTAGACATACCCTTAGACATATAATCTAGTACTATACTTCCCCCAAATTTGAAAGTCTGCAATGCATTAATTGCAATGTTCTTGATATATTCCTGGGGCAGACAACCATTGACCCAGAGATCTGGGCTCTGAATTTCAAAGGGATGCCACTGCTAAAATTGTGAAATGGAAATAACAAGCACGGGCATTTAACCAGACTAAAGCCCAACAGGGGCCAGAGGACCTGCTCTTTCATTGAGATAGCAAGCAAGAAGCTAACGTGTCTTTTTTGGCATGAAGTTTATGGCAAACCCAGAAATGAGAGCTAATAGAGGTCTACTTGGATAGTATGCTCTTTGGGGACTGTCTTTTTATGCTATGTTTGCACAGCACCTAGCACAGTGAGGCCCTAGTCAATGATTGGGGTTCAGGGGTCCTACCACAATATAAATAATAAGATAACAGTGCTTTCCAGAAGCACACAGATCTACAGATCAACTCTATTCACTAGCCTTGATCTGACAGAGACAATGTGCACTACAAAATAGAAACAACATAAATATTGTGGGAGGGGGAGAATACATTAACAACCATATAAATAAGGAGAACATAAGAATGGACATATTGCATAAATCCAAAGGTCCATCTAGCGCAGTATCGTGTCTTCTACCAGTGGCCAATGCCAGGTACCCCAGAGGGATTGGGACCTACCCCTGCTGTGGCTCTGCCTCCCCTGCCCTCCCACCCCCCACCGGTGCTGTGGGGAACCGGCTTTTAGCCAGCTGCTCCCAGTACAGGCTCCTGCTTTCGCCCCTGCCCCCCATCTTGCTGCCTCTGATACAGCGAGCAGTCGAGTAACGACTTGACTACCCGATAAGCCTAGGCTTATCGACTACCTGATAACTAATTGCTTACATCCCTAGATCTGACTCAGTGATTTTTCAACTTTGGGGGATGGCAATACTGCTTCTGTTCCCCATCTGCGAGACGGGGATAACAGCACTCATGTGAGGTGAGGCAATATGAGCTGAGTAGTCTTAACTCATGTGAGGAGTCCTACTAAAGACTTGGCCCACATTAATTTAGCGTGTCTGATTTAACAACACGCCCCCCCACCCCCCACACACACACTCACTCTTCAATTGGAAAAAAAATAGTGACAGACATAGCTGCAGCCAGATCCAGGGTCCTGACTCCTGCTCTGCCATGCACAGCAAGACCTGGGATCCCTGTTGCCAGGCTCCCTACCCAGGACTTCACTCCTGGCCCCACTTAGTGGAAGGCTCTCTGGGGGGAAGTGCTGGGCACAGGGGTCTGTTGGGGGAGGCACACTGTGGTTCTGATCATGTAGACCCATTTACACATTGTGGTTGAGAAACACTGTGTTAAGACCAAGGTCTCTTCCTAGCCATACATTAACTTGCTCTGTGATCGGGACAAGTTTCAAATTCTCCATGCTTCAATTTTGCCACTTGTAAAATGGAAATAATGATATTTACCTACGTAGAACCGAAAATAATTGTGACCAGCATTATTTGAATGACAGTACTGCAAATTAAGGTTGATCAGGGACATATAAAATTCCTCTTCAAATTTTCTCAACTTCCATAAAAGACACATGCCTGCCATTTTAAATGCAAAGAGACAGAAGAGTAGAGTTACTGTTACTATCACACAGAACATGTTAGAAAGAAAAACAAATGAGACCAATGAAAGTTAATAACTAAAAATAGATAGGAACATAAATACGTAAGAAGAGACAATAATGCTGCCATGAGGATCAGGATCCCTGGATGTCCATGGTTCCTTGAATGCACTGCCAGAGATCCGTAGAAGTGCCCTCTGGCTTCTGAGACATCTGCAGGGCTGGAGAATCTCTAGTTACTCCCCGAGAAGGAAGACCCTGTCCCACTCTAGCACCTCCTGCCACACACACACCGGATGGTCATCAGAATCATCCAAGTGTAATTCACATGGTTTGCAAAATATGGACCACAATTGCCCTGCCTGCACCTGATCTATACCCCATCTTGGAGGACATCATTAGATAATTTATAAAAGGACTCAAGTAATGCTGATCCACAAAATGAAGTAAGTTTGCCAAGGGATGATTCTGCATGGAGCAGTTGTCCTCGAGCATTGTACATCTCTACCTACTCATACTTCCTTCAGTCAGAGTCCCAAGCCATTGTTATTCAAGCAAGAGGGTTTCCAGAAAGTTGGAATAAATCCACTGAAGTTTCCTTGCTTGAGAGATTTAAAACTGTTTGAGAGATTTTTGCTACTTTCACCTTCTCCAAAGCAAAAATCAGAGAGGATCATCTAGGCAGAAAGACAAATAATTGTTTCGAATGTTAAGAACCAAAATATTTTAAATGATTTTAAAAAGAGTGACAAAGCCTGAACCTGCATCATATAAAAACTCACTGATGTTCATGGAGGTTTCCCAGAAAAAGAATTGTAAGGCAGGATGCAAAAGAAAATGCTAGAGGTATTCTTGTCCAGGTGTGAGACGGCTGCCTACAGAACATCTCTAATGTACAGAACAAGGTACAAAAGCAGACTTCTATATAAACAGTAGGACTTGTACATTTCAAGGGTGTGATTTTCAGAAGGATTGGCCTAACTCTGAAGTCATTGATAAAACTCCTATTGCATCCAAACACAGAAAGTAAGGCCAAAGCAGAGCACCTTTGAAGGTTCCACTCCAAACATATATATGACTAGAGATAAAAGTATACATAAAGTAGTTGCAACAAAATTTTGAAAGTAAAAATGAGTTGAAAGCAGTCCTTCAACTTAGCCATTTGTCAAGAATTAGTTTCCTTTCTACTTCTGCCCTTTGTATAAGATTGAATCATAGAATCATAGACACAGAGCTGGAAAAGACCTCAGAAGGTCATCAAGTCCAGCCCCCTGCTCTAGGCAGGACCAATCCCAACTAAATCAACCCAGCCAGGGCTTTGTCAAGCTGAGACTTAAACACCTCTAGGGATGGAGACTCCACTACTTCCCTAGGTAACCCATTCCAGTGCTTCACCACTCTCCTAGATTTTTCCTAATATCCAACCTGGACCTCTCCCACCACAGCTTGAAACCATTGCTCAGTAGTGACAGATGGCAGAACAAGGAGAACAGCCTTTCTCCATCCTCTTTGGAACCTCCCTTCAGGAAGTTGAAGGCTCCTACCAAATCCCCCCTCGCTCTTCGCTTCTGCAGACTAAACAGACCCAATTCCCTCAGCCTCTCCTCACAGGTCATATGCTCCAGCCCCCTAATCATTTTGATTGCCCTCCACTGGACCCTCACCAATGTGTCCACATCCTTTTTGTAGTGGGGGGTCCAGAACTGGACCCAATACTCCAGATGTTGCCTCACCAGAGCCAAATAAAGGGGAATAATCACATCTCTGGATCTGCTGCCAATGCTCCTCTTAATGCAACCTAATATGCCATTAGCCTTCTTGGCTACAAGGGCACACTGTTGACTCATATCCAGCTTCTCATCCACTGTAACCCCCAGGTCCTTTTCTGCAGAACTACTACTTAACTGGTTGGTCCCCAGCCTGTAACAATGCTTGGGATTCTTCCGTCCCAAGTGCAGGACTCTGCACTTGTCCTTGTTGAACCTCATCAGATTTCTTGTGGCCCAATCCTCCAATTTGTCTAAGTCACTCTGGACCCTATCTCTGCCCTCAAGCATATCTACCTCTCCCCCTAGCTTAGTGTCATCTGCAAACTTGCTGAGGGTGCAATCCATCCCCTCATCCAGGTCATTAATAAAGATACTGAATAAAACTGGTCCTAGAACCGAACCTTGGGGCACTCCGCTAGAAACCGACTGCCATCCTGACATCGAGCCGTTGATCACTACCCGCTGGGCCCGGCCTTCTAGCCAGCTGTCTATCCATCTTACCGTCCATTTATCCAATCCACATTCCCTTAACTTGCTGGCAAGAATATTGTGGGAGACCGTATCAAAAGCCTTGCTAAAGTCAAGGTATATCACATCCACTGACTTTCTCATGTCCACAGAGACAGTTACCTCATCACAGGAGCTCATCAGATTGGTCAGGCATGACTTGCCCTTTGTGAATCCATGCTGACTATTCCTAATCACTTTCCTCTCCTCCAAGTGCCTCAAAATGGATTCCTTAAGGATTCCTTCCATGATTTTTCCAGGAACCATCTATTATAATGAAACAGATTTCACTAGAACAAAAGCTCTTATCTGTGCCAAAGATTTGGGAAGGCATATACATCAGAAGAATCAGAGTAATTCATTTCACATGACACTGCTTTTACGTAAGGCAAACAAGCTTTTCAGACTCAAGACCCTTTTTATTTATAATGCCAAGAAAACAGTATTTAATTGGAAAGCTAACCTGAAAACATGTACACGAATTTTATTATTATACATGTTTTGTTAGTCTTTAAGATGCTACTAGACTATTTGTTGTTGTTTAAGTTTTTCCTGTTACAGACTAACTCAGCTACCCCTCTGATTATTATTATTATTATTATTCAGAAACATGAATCAATATACAAAACCTGTTTGGAGCATGTTTCAGTGAAACATGATTTTCTCCCAGGCATGGGGTAAATCACTCCTAGTAAAACAAATTGTCTCATAATAAGAGATTTATTTTGTTCTGTGTTGAAAAAAAATCTAGGCTCTAATCAGTTCACTTATCTGAAGTGCTCTCTCAGAGAATCATGCACATTTTTCCTAGCCTTAAACTGTCAAATTACAATTTTTTAGTGAGAAATGCCACAATATTTAGAAGGGTGCCAAAGGGAACTGAGTTACATTAGCTGTCATATAAGAAATGAAATTCAGGCCAGTGCCTTCTATAAATAGGCAGAATATATTTTTTGTTACTTGAAAAAGTAAGAGGAGCTAGAAGGCTATGAGTAGAAGTAATAAATTATTATGGTACCTACACTGATAGATGAAAAGTGTCTTAAGGATTTGTAACCACTCAGTGCATGATCTTTGATGGCAATAGCTGTATCCACAGAATTTGTGCACACACAGACAGGTCTACACAACAAGCATGCTGCAGTCAGAGCTCTCTCTTGGGTTTGGTGAATCATAGCAGCCGCCCTGGGCCCCACTCTTCAATTAAATCTTGACAATCTCAATAATTAGCCCTTTGGCCAGCATCCTGACCACTGTGCAATTGGGATGCTATGTGTTCTGATATTCAGGTAAAGGGGTGAGTGGGGAGGGAGATGAGGTAGGCGGGTGAGGAGAGTAAGGAGGAGTGGGGCAATCAGGCTGATGGAGAGCGGGGTGCTGGACAGATGATGAGGAAACTAGAGGGTAAGCGAGAGGTTGGCAGGCAGGTGAGGAAGTGAGCAGTAGGCAAAGGGGTGGGTGTATGGTGAGGAGGAGAATGATGGGCAGGCAGACAGGTGAGGTGGTGAGCAAGACAAGTGGCAGGCATGCAAGCGCACCGGGTCGACAGTGAGGAGACTAGCAGGGAGGCTGGATTTTTTCCAAGCCCCACACCAACCTCGGGATGGCTCTGATTGCAGTTAATAGAAACCTAAGTGAAACTTCCAGAAACTTAGGGAAAAACATTCCTAGTGGGGTACTCAGGATTTAGAAACGAAACCCCTGATGGTCAGAATGAGCTTGATTTCAATGGACTTCAGGGTGTCATGTCCTCTCAGCAGGTTCTATCCTACAGCTCTTGATTCTTGTCTGGTTTTCTAGGACTCATGCACTACGTCTAGACTGCATCCCTCAGTCAACAGAGGGATGCAAATCAAGCACATCGAAATTGCTAATGAAGCAGGGATTTAAATATCCCATGCTTCATTAGCATAAACATTGCCACCGCTTTTTTTCGAAATGGAGTTTTTTCGAAAAAACAGCAGTCTAGATGTGGCTCTGTCAAAAAATAAACACTTTTTCAACAGATCCTGTATTCCTCAAAGAATGAGGTTTACAGGATCTATCGAAATAGGGTTTATTTTCAACAGAGCCACATCTAGACTGCCTTTTTTTTTTTTTAAAAACTCCGTTTAGAAAAAAAGTGGTGGCCATGTTTATGCTAATGAAGCGCAGGATATTTAAATCCCTGCTTCATTAGCAATTTCGATGTGCCTAATCTGCATTTCTCTGTCGACAGAGAGGTGTCGTCTAGACACACCCATGGACTACAGAGTCTTCACAGATCAAAAGAGCCCAAACAACAGGACCGAAATGCAACCCTAGCTACTTCAAAATCTTGAGATGAGCTCAAATATTAGGTCCCTCGGCTCAGTCTTAAAGATGATCTGCAAATGAAAATAAATGGGGTGTCTGCAAATGGACTGTCTCCTTGACAGCATGGTTACTGCAGCTTTACTGTCACACAGATCAAGTGGCAGTGTAGAGGCACAGAGAAATCCCCCGTGAAAGACAACTGGGCCTTATATTTATTAGCTGATTGTAAGATATGGACAGCATTTCTGTCTGCTAGGCTGTGAGCCAGATCTTCAGCCCGTGATAATCAGAGTATCTCTCCTGTAATACATTTCTACCTGCTGAGGATCTGCGCCTACATCTACAACAAGTGGCACTACACAGAAATCCTTTGTTGAAAGTCTGGCCAGAGTTCCATGCAAATCTGTACATAATTCTGCACTATCAGACTTTTCATATTATGTTCATCTTGCTTCTCTGGCAAATTGATGAAAAGAATTTTATCTTTTCTCACTGATCTCTCTCAGTTTCCTTCTGGACTCCTACTCTGTCCCCATTTGGTTTTAATTTTGGTCAGATAGACTACTAGACAGATATTTTACTCAATCAGAATGTAAGTGGGGGGGGGAGGGGACGACTGTGTTTTGATTTGCTCAGGTTTCCAAGTAATAATGCATGACTTTTCCCTACAGCTACAGCAAGAAATCCACCATCTCTAGAATACGGATTCCTTATTATAAATGAATATCTATATGTAATGCCAGAAGTACACACTGCTCTTTACCTACTTTATCTTTTTACTCAATCTACATTGCATGAAATATTACTAGAGTACCAGAGATACACAGTACTCATAAATAATAAGGGTACATATGTACTAACATATACTAGAATGCAGAAATATTTTACCATATTGAAAATTAAGAATTGTGATCAAGGTGATTTCACAGTTTATTTCATTACATGAAAAGGTCTCACTTTATAGTCCAAATCTCATTTCCCATTTTTATTCCCAGATGTACTTTGTTTCATTAGAAAAGAAAAAGGTAAACTATGATTAACTGCCTGCAAACCCTGAAACAGAAAGCAATCCACTACAATACTCTCCTCTCTCCTGTTCATTTCCTTATTTATAAAATGGACAAAACCAGCAATGATAAAGAGAAGACAAAAGAAGGTAATAAGTTGTTCCTATCACTTAGCACCAGTATTAAGACTTCAGCATCTGAACATATGATGCGGGGGAGAGTGGGAGAAGAATCCTTGGGTCTGGTCTTGTTTTAATATGTATTTGTTGTGGTAATCCCCCAACGATTCAGTCAGCCTCAGGACCCCAACTCTACAAGACAGAAATAACCTTGCCTAATGACACACAAGTTAAAAGACCAAAGCCATTTCGAATTCAAAGGCCAAATTCAATCTGTACTTTTAAAAGGAGCTTATCACTAAACAAACAAACAAACAAAAAAGAGGTAAATGATCACTGTGGTCAGCAATGTACATAAAGTTTTACACAGGGTTTGCTACCAAATAGAGCTGGACATTCAGTTCCCATATCAACTTTCTGAATTTTGTTTATTATTTTTTCCCCAACATTAGCTTTCTGAAAAATGTTTGTCAATTAGTGAAGCAACAGTTAATCTCACACCAGATCAACACTTGCTTGAAATTGCTACCACTATCAGTATCCTGAAATGTGTCACTCAGATAACGTTGACTGCCTTAGAGGTAACTGCAGTACTGCATCCCACAAGAGAAAACGGATATGACTCATTTAAAGTAAATTGTTAACACTGGGGTAAAGGCTGTTAATCTCTGCAAGACTAGATGAAGCATGCCTGATAAACAGGGTTGCATGTGCTTTTCCTGTGGTATTCCCAATTAGTCACTGACAGCAAAGATTTAGTTCTCATTAATGTCAAATATATGGCCAAAAACTATAGGTGGAAAAAAATATAAATGTATTTCCTCATTATTTACAAAATAAAAAGCACATAGCAATCAACACAAACATTCATTTGAAGTCTTCAAAGACACATGGTAATATGGCATGCAGTAAAGACAACCAAAATCTACCATAAAATTACCTTTCTATAGGATTGTACTGCTTTTGTGCATTATTTCTATACCTGTTTAATGTTAAGGAACAGGTCCATTCATATTTAGCTTAACATTGCGAAGATAAACCATGTGTTACTCACTTCCCATGATCAATTGTGACCCAGTGAATAGGCCTTCTGTGCCTCAATTTCCCTATGTAGGGATACTTGCCACATTTATAAAATGTTCTGAAATCTATGGATGAAAAGTGCCAGAACCAGTTTAACCCTGAAATTTAACACGACTGTGCATAACCCCAGAAACTGACAGTACTGCACTCAGCCATTTTGTGTGTCCCACCACTGCTAAATGAAAACCAAAGACCACATAGCTAGGAATAATCTTAGGCTCTGAGAGGCAAGGCCAAACTGTTGCATGACTGAAGCTTTGCTAATTAGAATGGGAGGATCGGACACACAGTTAATGTATCGTGAGAATGGAAGGAATGTTTGGACGGCTGACCTCCGCTCAGTGCCCAGATACATAAATTCGTGTTATGACCAGAAATACTAGAAATGCTTTGATAATAAAAAAAATAATTTGTTGAAATTAGGAGAATTGGTGACACAGAGATTAATATGATGATCCACAAGGAGTGCCTATGAATTGTGTGTTTTAAAGGCTTCAGAGGGATAGCCGAGTTAGTCTGTAATAGGAAAAACGTAAAAAACAACAAATAGTCTAGTAGCGCTTTAAAGACTAACAAAACATGTAGCTTTGAGTTAGTTATAAAAGATTAAGCAAAAGTATATACTTTGGAGAAATCCAAGGAAGGAGCTGAAAAGGAGCCATCCTTTGGGCAAGGAGCTAAAACCTAAATTCCCAACAGCTGGACAAACGGGGAGTCCGTAGAAGGCTGGCTGTTGATTCACCAAAACCATCTCAAAGTTTGGGTAACTATAATGTTTGGGGTGCATCAACTCTACTGCTACAGCAAGAGTGTGAGTGTGCGCATTTACTGAGACCTAAGAAAAGAGTAGTTTTAGATAAGGATTGGTATTGTACCAATCATTTAGCAATGTCCCCATTAATTTATTCCTGACACCACCTGGAAAGAAACAGGTAAATTAGCACTGCTTTGGTTTCTGAAAAACCTGTATAACATTAGGTTAATCACCTCTACATTTGGCATGGATACAGCCATTGCTGGAATGCTTAGGGTTGGCCAGGTGTCCAGTTTTGAACCGAACAGTTCAGTATTTGAGCTTTCTGTTCGGGAAACAAATTGAGAAAATATAAATGTCCGGAATTTTCTAAATAAGATGTAATGTAGATTGTGATGTAATGTCAGTGTGTCCAGTATTTTTGTTGAATCCATCTGGCAACCCTAGGAATGCTGTGTCTGATTCTTAGGCTCACAGTTTAAGAAGAATATTGATAAATTTGATGAGGTTCATTGAGAAATTGATTTATGGATTAGAAAGCATGCCTTATAGGGATAGACCGAAAGAGCACAATCTGTTTGGCTTAATGAAGAAAAGGTTAAGTGGTGACTTGATTAGTCTTCAAGTATCGACACAGGGAACAAATATTTAATGATGAGCTTTTCAATCTAGCAGGAAAAGAAATAACATGATCCAAGGGCTGGAAACTGAAGGTAGACAGATTGAGACTGCAAATAAAGTGTACACTTTTTAATCGAGAGAGTACTTAGCATCTTTCTCCTAAGCAAGATAGAGTCAAATCCAGCATCAGGAGGTTTTTAAGTCCCAGCTTGATTTAGTTAGGGTTGCTCCTGCTTTGGGCAGGGGGTTGGATTCGATGACCTCCTGAGGTGTCTTCCAACCCTATGATTCTACGAAAAGCACGTGCAATTCTTTTGGCTTTAAAGAGAGTTGCAACCAATTGCATCAATGCTGAATATTGCTCTGTAGCTTTAATCCACAGACAAATTATTCCCCAATCTAGCAATATGGCAAACTCAGCTTTAAGAATAATTTAACTGTCCAGGTACAAATCTCTGCTACAGGGGGTAACAGTCAGAGTAACACTGCCTATGATTTAGGCTATGCTGTTTTATCTCCCTTGTATGACTTCATATTTGTTCAGTTAGACTGAAGCCTAAAAGAGTAGTGTAGCTAAGCACTTCCTTAGAGATAGAAAAACGGTCAACTTACACTTTGTCTACACACTCATATTGAAAGCAGCAGCACTTTAATACCGCAGTGTGGGCGTGGCAAGAGATCTCTTCCAACATTCTAGGTAAACAAACTCCATGGAGGGGAGCAGCTAACAGTGCTAGTGCTGTTGCAAGGTCCACACTGGTGCTTTATAGAGCTGTAATTTGCTGCACTCAGGAAGGGTGTCACTGTCCTACAACTGTCACACTCAGGGGCGTAACTTGTCAGCGTAGACAAGCCCTTACATTATTGTGGTCTGGCAGAGTCTAGTTTGCAAGCTGATCCTTTAGATCAGAGGTTCTCAAACTTTTTGGGCTCCGGAGCCTTTACATGCATAAAAATTTATGCAGCGCGCCAGCAGTCCACTGATTGTATGTGCTGTACCTATTGATGTTTCCAGTTTGTCAGCCTCGCGGAGCCCCTGGAGATGTCTCGCGGAGCCCTGGGGCTCCGCAGAGCACAATTTGAGAAACACTGCTCTAGATGTTGTGCAGTCATTTAACAGGTTTATATTTTCATTCCCCCCTATTAGGTGCGCACATTAATTTTTTTTTTTAAACACATCCAAAACAGTTTCAGTGAACTGGTTCATATGGTACACTGGCTTCAATTTATTAATTAGAATTTGTGTGTGTGACAGATATGGCTGTAAGACTCAATCTTCTAGTCTTCAGGGTTAATCATAGCAAAAGAGCTGAAGAATATAATAAATATTCGTGCTAAAAAAAAAAAAAAAAAAGAATGATACATCTACTATATATTTCAGAGAGTTTGTCTATCTGCTTGTTTGTTCAAGAACTCCTAAACTGTAAGAGTTAGAACCACCAAATTCGGTATACAGCTTCCTCTTATCATAACTTAAAGCAAGGAAAGGGTTTGGTTTTTCCAGGAAAAATGAGATGTCCCTGGAATGGGCTTGCTACTCATAAAACCATACAGAAGAGAGACAATCACCAGGCAGGTGAAAGGGGCTGGCTGGGAGGTGCTCCAGCCCCATCTGGGACTACCTCAGCCCTGAGCCTCCCCCACCTGTTCAGGGGGAGGGTTTGACGTGCCAACCTCCAATTCGTATTGGAACATTGCTGACTGTTCCCTTTCATCCCCTTCTGCATTCCTCACCCTGGCTGGGGAATGGAACGGGCAGATGAACTTGGACTAGAACTGTTAAATCCCAGTTAATCAGTTAACCAGTTAAACATTAGGTTTATCTAATATTTAACCAGTTAACCAACACACACAGGATCCCAAGCTAGGGTCCGCTCCAGCCTGGCTGGAGCAGCCCCCAGCCTACAGGGCTTGCACCCCCACCCCACACTGGGGATGGGGCTGTTACCAGCTCCCAGAGCTCGCCGAAGCAGCCCCTACCTGCGGGGTGCCAGGGCCCACCGTGGACAAAGGCTGCTCCAGACAAGTGCAGCCCCTGTCTGCAGCAGGCCCCCTGTGGGGCACAGTAGCCTCCTGACTGGGGCAGGCAGCGAGTTGTTCCAGCCCCCACTGATTAATCAAAACCAGTAAGCACCACCTGTTTAGGTGATGCATCCCAGTTAACTTTTCACATCCCAAACCTGAATCTTCCTCAGCCAGGGAACATGCACCCCTTCCCCAGATGTGCCCACTGCCCTGCAGTGGCCATGGAGAGATGCTTTTCACCTAGTCAGGTGAGAGAGGGCTGGGGTAGTCCCCTCTCCCTGGGGCAGCCTGCATACTGAATCCATCATCCCCAGCCCTACCCCAGAGCAATGATTTCAGTGAAGAATGTACATTTTTCGTTTTATTTTCCAAAAAACACAAATTAATTGAGTTATGGACCCGAGCAATGCTCAAATTCTGTTACATTCAGTAAATTGTTATTTTCTAGACACAAATCTTTATCTTTTTTCAACAATTATGTTATGAAATATAGTTTTGGCTTTGCACTAGGGATGTGAATTTTTAACCAATTAACCACAGTAAGCCTCACCCTTACTCTGAACCATTGGAAAAGGTTCAGAAATGGGCAACAAAAATGATTAGGGGTTTGGAACAGGACCCATATGAGAGATTAAAAAGACTTAGACTTTTCAGCTTAGAAAAGAAGAGACTAAGGGGGGTTATGACAGAGGTCTATAAAATCATGACTGATGTGGAAAAAGTGAATAAGGAAAAGTTATTTACTTATTCCCACAATATAAGAACTAGGGGTCACCAAATGAAATTAACAGGCAGCAGGTTTAAAACAAAAGGAAGTTTTTCTTCACTCAGCGCACAATCAACCTGTGGAACTCCTTGCCAGAGGATGTGGAGAAGGCTAGGACTTTAAGAGGGTTCAAAAAAGAGCTAGATAGCCATAAATGGACCTAACCTCCATGAATCTATTAGCCAGGATGCATAGGAATGTTGTCCCTAACCTCTGTTTGTCTGGAAATGGGTGACAGGGGAGGGATCACGTGAGGATTACCTGTTGTGTTCCCTCCCTCTGGGGCATCTGGTGTTGGCCACTGTCAGCAGACAGGATACTGGGCTAGATGGACCATCGATCTGACCCAGTATGGCCATTCTTGTGTTCTTATGTTAAGGTCAGCTGGTGGAGGCCAGAGCAGTTCTCCACCTGCCGTGGGCAGGGGGCTGCTCCAGCCCAGCAACAAGCAGGGAGGGGAGGGGAAGACTGCTCTAGGGTTAACCAGTTAAACAATATGTAGAGGATTAATTAAATGGGCTTTTATATCCCTACTTGGCACATGTCAGATCATTGAGCACAATTGCTAAGGGTAATATATTCATTTTGATGTGCAAAACAATTCATGCATGAATCATTGTGCATTAGGATTATGCCCCTCACCCTCCATTCAGAACTCTAAATGTGAAAGTGTGGGAAAGGGAGGGGAGGGCACACACAGACTACACAGAGAGACACTTCACCACCACCTGCCCACAGCGTGTCTTATTCTGGACAGCTTTTCATTTTTATGAGCACCGAGATTTGTCCATAACAAAATAAAAATATATAAGCCCACACTTAAAGCCACAGAACCCAGGCTCTTTTCTGCTATTTAACATTTTATTGTCAATAACTTGAACGCAAATTAATCCTCTAAAATGTTGTTCAGTCCTTTGACAACACACCCACTTCCTTCATCTTCCACATTAGGACCTAATTATATAAGACTTTGTGGTACAGCATTCTTACCACAGAGGAACCCTGCAAGAATGCATTTGAATAGCTGCTAAAAAATATTCTTCTTAGTTGTACCAAGTGGTGTGCAGGTCAAAAACTATTTATTTTTAAGATCATTTTTGCAAGATACTGAATATATAACTAAATAACAACTAATTCTACTATTAGGGCGCCAGCATTTCTCCATGCAAAGAGCAGACTTAAGAAGAATGCACAGTCTGTACCAGACATTACAAATTAATGAGCAAATCCTGTATATTGCCATGCAGCCCAATTGGCTGAACTCTGCAGTGGTCATATTATGGGGTTAAGATTCATCTTGCAAATCAGAAGCAGTTGCTTCATGATAACTATCAAGGCCTTGGATCTGCAGTTGCTTTTACATCACTGTGTTCTCTATGCTCACACATTACAGTGGTGAGTGCCAAAATAAGACCCATACAGACATGCACACCATCTGAGTCATGTATTCACAGATTCAACATCTTTAACCCCAAGTCCACCACCATGGTAGCCAGCAAGAAATCCCTATTGAACTGTCTGCTATAGGGCACACAGGAAGCTGTGCCCTCCTTCATCCCTCCACACAAGCTCCCTGAATTCTACCTCCAACACAGTGCAACATACTAGTTTCAATACATTATAATTATCTATCATTTGTGGTGGTTCCCAGATGCACAAGAAGGAACAGTGTCTGTACCAATAACCCAACTATGTAAGGTTTCAATTCCTGGAAGGGGAAAGAAAAATAAAGTTTGCCTCTAAAGATTCGGTGAACACTACAAAGTAGTAGTAACATTAAGAGTATACCTATCGGGATTAGGTTTGGCCCAGAAATGTATATCAAAACTATTGTGATGGAAAAGTTCAAACAAAATTTCATTTAGTGAAAAAAAGTTTATGCTTTCCACAGAAAGCTTCCATATCTTCTTGTCAAAATGAACACCTGAAAATCAAACTGGCAAGACCGTGCCTCATGGGAGTTGCAGTTTGGAACCATAAGGCAGTCATTTTCCTCTATGGGCCAGGGTGTTAGTCTGGACTACATCTCCCTTGAGGCACCATGGGCAAAAACTTCTAGGATGCATCCCCACCTCGCTCCACAGGGACAGAATGTGAAGCACTGTAGGAGATATAGTCCAGACTGAAAACTCAGCCCTGAGAAGAGAATGGAAGCATAAGGTATCCAAAGCTTCTATGAAGTATCATGAAATCCTATTGAATTTAAATATTTTGTGTTTTCATGTAAAAGTTTTAATTTTCTATGGAAGAAAAAAATACCTATTTTCTAAACAGATCTAAATAACATCAGCTTGATCCTCAAATACTCATTGTCCACCTAATCATCCCACTTCATAATGCTATCAGAGTGGTCTGCTTGTTCTCACACCATACCATCCTAATTAATTTATGCTTAAATTTTGTTTCAACTAGACATTTTGTTCAAAATATTTTTATAGAGAACAATGAAAATATTCCATGTGGCTCATAGCTCCAACCTTCTCTTTATAATGCACCAAAAGGTAATATTTACCCATCATCCTATGCCATTCCTTCCTTATACTGCTGTAATTTATTGCCTGTTTGTTGTCTCTACAAGTTTAAACTGTTTGTTGTCTCTACAAGTTTAAACTGGTTTTCCTGTTGTAAGTTTCTCTGAAAATTCCCAAGTCATAATTCATCCAAATCACTACAGTTTTTCAGAGTTTAGTGGGGAGAAATTAAAAAGTGCCATAGCACTGTAAAAGGCAGCACTTCAAGGTCACACTTTCACACTGAAAGATTTCAGCATATGAATAGTTACATGGCCGCCGGCACAAAAACCACCAGTTTTATGTTTTTCACATATCCCATAGATCATAAGCGGAAGACTTGCATGATTCCACAAAAACAAACTTTCTCACTTAAGGAGGGAGACTGAAGAACAGGTTTATTTTAGCCAGAATTTAAAATACACTAGAAGAAGAACAGGAAATACAAATATAATATATATGTATGTATATCTGTATACATTGTGCATATACCTAGATAAATCCTCATATGGTGCAAAAAAATACTAAAATAGCCCATACAACTATATATGTGTATAAACACACATAGAATAGTGTGTACACATTTAGATATAGATATAAATACACACCATATAAATATATATTTCTTCCATACACTATTTTAGCATTTGTTTTCATATTAGTATATTAAGCGCCATCAAAAATTAGAGTATCTAGGAGTTTGTAGAGAGATATCAATTTCATTTTAAGCTTCATATTAACAGAACTATTTCAACATTAATCTGAGCTTTGCCACTGAATCCTTCACGTTGCAAATCAGAGTCAATTTGAAAGTACATCATTATTCAGCCAATTCTCCCATCCCATTACTAAGAGAATACAATTTATTCTTCCACTACTCCAACAATGTTGTGAAAGCATCACACTGAGTTCTGCAGTTCATGTAGTTTGATTTTAAAATCTACTTCTCCTGCTCATCACTGAAATTACAGATAAAAGCCCCAATGTCACCTTCAACAAAAGGCACTCACAGCTGCTAAGTCCTCTTTATTTGTTTTACTAGTATTTCAGGTTTTTAAAGATTCAGTTATTAATATAAACACTTCCCTAGTTTTATAAATGTAATGCAGGTAAATGCGATCTGCTTTTGAGATCTGTTGAAACTGGACTCTTGACAGACTGAGCCAGAAATAACAGAAGTTGTAAATATTTAAATCCATTCTCTCTTTCTTATAATCCATTCCTTTGAATCCTGATGACAGACAGAGAATTTTGCAACCAGTGATACCACATGATAGATTTCATTTAGGACAACTGGTAGACAGCTATTCTTCTAAACTTTTTCTTTGAGAATAGACAAAACACTAATTTATCAGCATACTGCTTGTTCATACAGAAACACAGTAGGAGACAGAGCAGGACAAGAGTAATTAAACAAAAGAATTTTCCCATTTACACAACCATCTAGCACAGGGGTCAGCAAATATGGTATACATTAGGGATGTTAAAGACTAGTTGACTATCCGATAAATAAATGCTTATCAGAGAGTCAATCGACTAATCCAGTGTTTCTCAACCTTATTATATACACACACACACACATATATATAAGTACTCCCAGTACCTACAGTTTTCAGACACACAATTTTTTTCTACCATTGCAACACATTTGTTTAAACAACTTAATCATAGCCAGGAAATGAAATGTTTGGGTGTAAAAAGTACAAAAATAATAATGTGCTGTAAAAATTAAAACAAAAATTCAGTTCTCTCCAAATTTCAGTTGTGTTGATGTACCCCCCAGACTTCTCTCGAGTACCCCTATGGGTACTCGTTCCACTGGTTGAGAAACACTGGACTAGTCGATTCCCCCCTTCCCTTGCTGCTTCTATCAGATGGAGGCAGCAAAGGATGGGGGGGGGGGGGAAGTGAGGGTACTTGAAAGCGGCAGTTGGGTACTTGTGCAGCGCTACCGCTTTGAAACTCTGAGGCAGCGTTCAAAGGGGCAGCTGCCACACAACTGATCCCTCTGTCTGCTCCTGGGTACCGGTTACCCGTTCACATCCCTGGCAAGCAGCTTTTGGTCTTCTCCCTGGATGCCAACCATGCCACCTCCACAAACTGCATGAGTTCCAAGGAGCAGGAGTCAAAAGGCTGCTGTTGGTAATGGCATTTCATGTGTTGCAATCTTGATCTCCAATTCATTGGGCCCATTCCTGCATGCTGATAAGTAACTGTCTACACTACGGATGTAATAGTGTAGTCAATTAACCGATAAGCAAAAGCCTATAGGTTAATGCTATAGACCACACACATTCCCCCCGCCAGTATATTTTTGAGCAGGCTGGCCAACAGCCCATCTCAGTCCTGGCTCGCACCAGGTCCAAGACCTATCCCACTACGGCTCTGCATTTAATGTGTATTAGGAGCCAGGCAGGCAGCCCAGCTCAGTTCCGGTCTGGGAGCTCAGCCTCCCACCCTGGACAGTGGCTGCTGCCAACCCACACTGCTGCCTCTGTATCAGAGGGAGCAGCACAGGGCAACAGGCCGCCAGTCCATGAGGGGAGCTGGTTTTTAAATTGGCTCCTCTCGTGAACCAGCTCCCGCCTGGTACCCCACTGGCATCAGAGGCAGAAGCGTGGAGTGGCAGGAGGCTTCTCGGGAGTGGAGCCGGAGTGCACTAGCTTCTTGTCCCACCCGTGGGGACCATAGAATAGTCAAGTAATCAATAAGAATTCATGCGGTTAACCAACTATTCAGTTAACCGATATTTAACACCCTAGTCTGCACATGTCTAGGTTAACACTAATCCAGCACTGAAGAAGAGGTAGGGGGGTCTTGCATACAGCCCTCCATCTGCTAATAATAAGTGGCTCTTAATGACTTAAACAGAGTACATCTGCTTGTATAGAGAGATAAACTTGTTTTTAGGCCTACTTGTTCTTCATGCCCTTAACGTCCACAGAAGAACAACTGAAGATACTGTGATGTAAATGACGAACATTAATCTCTGGTTGAGCTTGGTCTGCAGTTCAATACAAGTTGTTATGGAGTTAGGACTGGCACTTAACTGATCTGTTAGCTCACCAAAGCATTCCTAGCGATGGAACTGAGCTCCTTTTAGTGTCATCAGAAAAAAACATTTGGATGATCCTTGGATTCTTTAAAGTAAGAGGACACTTCACACTGTTTGAATGGTGTAGACAGAAAGAACAAGCACTTCTAAAATAAAAAGGAATAGTTCAGAGTGATTGAAGGAGGTAACACCTAGAGCAGAGGCCTCTAACCTTTGTAACCACAAGATCATTTTTTCAATTTAAGTGCAATGTAAGATCTACCTCAAACCCAAATACCCTTCCTCCACTTCCTTCCCGGGTAGGGATGCAAGCTCTGGTCTTGGGCCAGGAGTTTGGAGTGTGGGAGGGGCTCCGGGCTTTGCCCCAGGTGGGGGCTTGGGGTCCAGGAGGAGGTTCAGGGTGCAAGCTCTGAGAAGGAGTTTGGGTACAGAGGGACTCACATCTGGAGCAGGAGGTTGGGTGCAGTAGGGGGGTTCACAGCTGGGACAGGGGTTCAGGAAGCAGGCTCTGGCTGGGCACCAGCTAACTGAAATGGCTTCAGGTGGTGGAGCAGCGGGGTTAAGGCAGGCTTACTCCAGCCCTGGCCTTGCGTGTGCGCACGCGCACACACACACACACACACCCTGAAAGCAGCTGGCATGTACAGCAATGGCTCCATGGCACCATATGCTGCAGACACAGACACTGAGCCCACGGCTTCTATTGGCCACGGTTCCCCATTATTGATCAATGGGAACTGCAGGAATGAAGTCTGCAGGCAAGGACAGCGTGTGGAGACCCCGAGCTCTGCCTCTTTCAGGGGCTGCAGGGACATGCCAGCCACTTCCAGGAGCAGCAGTTACCACAGGGGTAATTATTCAAGCTACGACAGGTGAGGCATTTTAGTCACTGCTCAAAGAATGAAATTTAAGCGTAAGAGAGAAATGAAAATTATGAAATGCACAGACCAGTCAAAAACCAAAAATAACCCATTTTGCAAGCAGTAAAAGTAGTAACAACAGCCTCTCTTCCCCCTCCCTCCCTCCCGGTATGTGTTGGGTTGAGAGATGAGAGTGAAGGACAGTGTGTGTCTGTGAGAATGACAAGACACACACATAGGGTTACCAGGTAATCATAAAAAAAATACCGGACACGCTTCATGGGGGGCAGGGGAGGGACCGGCGCTAGCTTCATGGGGGGCGAGGGGGGACCGGGAAACAGAACTAAGGGGGGGGGCAGCAGGGCTGGCCAGGGGAGATGGGGGGGACCGATGGGAAGCAGGGCTGGTCGGTTGGGGGGGGGGGGGGAAATCGGGTGGAACGTGGCTGTCCGCAGGATATCGGGGGGAGGGGGCGGTGGGGGCAGAGCTGCCCGGGGGAGCTCGGGGGGGGGGGGGGAGGAGAAACTGGCTGCCGGAAGCAGGGCTGGCAGGGGGGTGCAGCGTGGCTGGATGGGGAAGATCCAGAACAGGAACCAGCCAGCGGAAGGCAGAGACTGGCGGCCGGGGGGGGGGGGGGGGGGCCGAAATTAGCATGGACCGGACTGCCTCTCCTCACCCGCAACCAGGGCTCCAGTGCCGATCATGCCCCGCCTCCCAGTCACTCCCCCCACCCCCGCCAGGCTTCCGTTTGGCACCCAGCCGGAAAACCAGGAAATACTGGACATTGCACATGTCTGGTATTTTCTGGATTTTTTTTTACCAGACAGAGGGCCCAAAAACCGGACACCTGGCAACCCTAGACACACAGTGTGAGAGAGTGACAAAGATTTGCATTGCCAAGCTCCCTCCATCTCCTTTTCTCTGTGTGGAGACAGGACACAGGAGTGGGGAATAGAGGGACACCCTGATATCAGCACCCCCTCCTTCTCGCTCCGACACCCTGCACAGCAAGCAGAGGCTCCAAGGGGGCAGCTTCAAGGCAAAGGGCAGAAGCAGCATGACACTGGATGGAGGGTCAACTAAAGTGCCAGAGCTTGATAGCATCTTGGCCAAAACAGTCAGGATCACCTGTCAGAGGCTCCAAGATCTACCAGTAGGTGACCTCTAAGTCCTAGAAAAATTAAATGAAACTAAGCAAACAAAATGTTAACAATGCCAAGATATTTTCTCTTAACAGTAAGCTGACATAGTGCAATAGTATTCCATGAAAGCATGCCATAGCTTTACTCTTTTAAACAGAACAGTGCATCAGAGAACTCACTGTAGTGAACAGTCATGGATTGGCTGGGATAAAGATTCTAAAAGATCTAGTAAGTCTGATTCACTCTCTGATTTGCTCCTTTTATGTCTACATAGGCACATACTATCCTACTCTTAGAACAGAAATTTTGTTATCTTATTTCCTTTATTATTATTCTGGCTTCCTTTATATTGTGCTTTTATATTTTATAAGCATATTTAAACTCAAAATTTAAAAAATGAAGTAAACTTCTCTTTCTGACTGTAGTACGTTTAGGATTCATTTCCATCTACCACACACACTGGTCAGTCACAGCTAGAGAAATGGCAACAGCATAATGACAAAAGTGTTGGAGGGTATTGGGGAGAAGAGAGCGTGTTCATTTGATGTTACTCCTGAAAGTAAAAATTACTGTGGTAAATGGCTGTGCCCAGGTTCCTGAGAAGTACATTTTAGGGGCTCAAGCTGATAATTTTATGGTTATACTGTACTCGAAGAAGCAGCAATGGTTCCATGGAAAAAGTGTTGTATGTAAAAGTGTTTTTAATAAAAGGAAGGGAAATATTTCACTCCTCATGCTCAAATGCCAATGCTATTGCACTTTACACACTTGCTGAGATTTGGCCTTTTCTAGCTCCAACATCTATGATACAATTAGAGTCTGAATCTATACACTTTACTCAAGGATCTTAATTGTATCCACAGGAGATTTGATTGACTAAGGACTGGATGAAGAGGCTTTTACTGACTCATTTAGAATATTGCTTGGAGACCACAACCAAGATCAAGGCCCCCATTATGCTAGGTTATACAGTGTACATACATAGTAAGAAATAGTCCCTGCACGAAAAAGTTTACAATATAAATAAAGGGATGGGAACAGAAGCATAAAGAGGGCAACTGGGAACAGAAGTCAGGTCTCCACTCTACATTATACTGTCCCCATACTTCCATCATCTTCCCAGCTCACGCAGAGAGCAGTGGTAGATAGGGTTGCCACGTGTCCTGTTTAAAACCGGACAGTCCAGTATTTGAGCTTTCTGTTTGGGAAACAAATTGAGAAAATATAAATGACAAAATGTAAATGTCCAGTATTTTCTAAATAAGATGTAATGTAGATTGTGATGTAATGTCAAGTGTGTCCGGTATTTTTGTTGAAACCATCTGGCAACCCTAGTGGCAGAAGAACTTGGGATAGATTCTCTTCACAACACGTCCCAGTAGCCTCACTGGAAGTTATGCATCTATTACAAGAGGATACTTGAAACCGATATTCTTTATCTGATTATAACAATTAGAGCTGTTCAGACAATGGCAGTTTTGTTTATGAATAACTAGTTCATAAAATCCCAAGTTCTGTAATATTCTTTACAAGTTACCCAACCAGCTCTCACAGCAGGCAGCAACGGTGTTATTGGGTGTTTCAGTCACTCAGCATCTCTTGATTCACCCCCCTGCAGCAGCACAGTGTGTTTTCACATGACCCATCTCAATAGTGGGAAAGGGACGGAGGCTGGTTTATGGCAGCCCTTCTCAGGCCGGAAAATGAACACAAACAAAGGGTGCATCAGGACAGCTCTTTCTGCCACAGACCTAGTAATCAGAGCTGTTATTTTAGCCTGGCCTGTCTAGGCTTGACTCCACAGAGCACTGGTGGGGATTCAGCCCCCTGCCTATCTTGCCATCTGCTACAGAAAGGACCATGTGCAAATACTAAAATATAGCAATATAAACAAATGCTGCATAGTCGCAGGTGGAGAGGGCAGCATTTCAAATGTCTGAAATTTTGCATCAGGAAATAAAATTAAATGGTACAAGGACTAACTGTTCACTTCTTCTCCATGCTGCCTCACTTTGAGAGCTGGTAGTAATTACAACCCTGGTGCTGTTTTACTACCTCCATAAATAGCCAATATTGTGGGAAGCATGTATTTTTATGCTGAGAAAAACATTAAGTCAGCTGCTAGGAATTAAGAACATTACATTTAGCTCTTAAGAACTAGGATTTCAGGGACAGAAAGTGAGAGCTGGTGTCTCATTAATTGTCAGAATTCCAGAAAAGCTTAAACTTTGATATCAATCACTTTATTGGCCAACTTTCTGGTTAAGCGCTCGTGGGGGTCATATGCGAAAGGAGGAATCACTGGAATTTAGTGTCTTTTAAAGTAAATAAACCACTATCAGGAAAGTAGCCCAGGAATTTAGGTCAGGACTGATTTACTTCACTCTGGGGGTCCTTATAAAGGCTGCCTTTCTGCAATCACAGCAAGCTTTGCAAGGTACAGAGAAAATCTTGCACAGATGTTATTATCCATCTTCCAAGTAAATTCAGCTTTGACACATGATTGTACTGGCTCTTTGAAGATTTGCTCCTTTATGCCAAATTTCCCCAAGAAAGTACAAACCAGTACTGCTTTTAAGCCATTGAGACGACACCAAGTTCCCCAAAAAATCTGTAAAAGCTACAAGACCACTGCTACTAGACTAACTCAGTTTTACTTTTCTAGCTGTTAGTGAACTAAGCTTGCTTTATTCATCAGTTGCCAGAATGGGAAATTCCCTCCCTTGCTCTCACTCAGTGCTGGTATTTCTGATTAGATTAGCTTGCAGTGGAAGTATCAATATTTAATTCACATGTGGAACTCACTACTGCAGAATATTTTTGAGAGGTACAATTTATTGGGATTATAAGGAGGACTAAAAAACTCAAAATAAGAATATC
The DNA here is from genome assembly GCA_032595735.1 of Pelochelys cantorii. Lineage (NCBI taxonomy): Eukaryota > Metazoa > Chordata > Testudines > Trionychidae > Pelochelys > Pelochelys cantorii. The sequence goes on from CM064328.1 coordinate 100,748,358, forward strand.
GTTTACAATTACATTAGCTGGAATAAACATTTAAAAAATAAGCAGCTGAAACCAGGGAAAAATACCAGAACAATATATTCATGAAGTCATAATGAGATATTTGCATGGTGCAAAATGCACATCCGTCAAGTTATTTACTCTGGGGACTTTTTTTTTTTAAATAAATGACTGTCTAGATTGAAACCCAGAATCCCCCTGAGTTAGTCACTATATAATTTATTGACATATTTTCCATCGCTTTTTCTGCAAGACTAGATATAAAGCAAAAATTTAGATATTTCATTTTTTATGTAAATAACATTACCATTCACCAAAAAAATTAATGTAAGTTAACATAGACAAAAAACTTACAACGCAAACAAGAAATAGGAACATGGGCATTTGCTATATTGCATTAAGCCAGCGGTCTAGCTAGCCTGACTCTGAAAGCAGCCAGTATCAACTATTTCAGAGGAAGTTACAAGAAACCCCATTTCTCAATGTATGCACAGCATGCCCAGACATCTGATAGCATCATCATCAGCCAGGTCAAGAGCTGGTAGCCTATTGTCAAAGAAAGTCCACAAGCACTTGTCAAGGATATGCAACATAGTCTGAAATTGACCTCATCTACATTGCAGGTGGTTAGAGAAACCTCATTTGAAGGAATCCCATCAGAGACCATAATGGAAAAACTTTTCCCTCAGGGAAGTTTCTTCCTAAGCTCCTTACATCTCTCAGATTCCTCACCATCTCAATCCAATGACAGTATAGAATACTTTATACTCCAAAGATAGGTACTGTACTAAAATACTAGAACGCATTTCTGAAGGATCTTTCCCCTCCACATTAATAAAAATAACGAGCCACTTTCAGCACATCTACCCAAATTATTTTGCTATTCTTTACTCTGCAGTGATTTTCAAATACAAATATAGGAAATCTACGTAAAGGAAACTATATTTAGCAAATCACATTACCTCGCTTGGGTTACTAATAATGGGCCTTCACTATGCACTTAGAACTCACCTTGACTTTGAGGAACTTTCATTGCATGCAGAAGCGAGCCTGATATCTTAGATTAGACAACTGTATCTGTTTTTCTTTGTATGCTCTTAGTCTAGCTGAATAAAGAGCAAAATGCAAACAATGAGGCATTTGTTCTTATGCAGAATGTGTAATAAGTGACAGCATAAAGAGCTCCACAACAAACAATTGACCCTAATTTACAGCCTTCTAAAATAAATAGGTAAACAAGACTATGCAAGTCATTTACATGAGGTGGTTATAAGACAGAGTGGGTCTCCTCACTTATGGCCTGATTTTCAGAAATGCTGAGCACTCATATATCCCATTATAGTCAACAGGATGTCCAGGAACATAATGATATTTTCTACAAATTATTTTTAATTTAAAAAGGAACATTTGGAACACCATATGCTTGCAAGTTGCATTTTTGGTTTATATATTGATATTTCTCCATCTTACTTCTGTTGTTGCTTTTACCCCTATTTTCATATGCTTTCATTTTTTAATTCATGAAGTACTTCTGCACTGCTTGGTAATTAAGCTGAATGAAGAGAACTTGAGGTAATGCAACTACAGTAATGCAATGCTTCTTTAATCTAGTTTGAATGTGGTCTTCCTAGACAACCTGAATCCATAAGTCAGCTACCCACTCTCACATGTTAGTTCAAATAATACATTTGTGTTTTGCAGGAGGTCAGACTATATTATAACAATGCTCCTTCTGATTTCAAAATCTGATTTGGGAGGGTATTGGGGACGAGGAAAATGGTAACCTCAATACTTCTTACTGTTCCCAAATACTCATTTTACAAATATTCAGACTAAAGGAACTTAGGCTGTGTCTACACTGCGACCTTCAATGTCATAACTTGAGCTCTTTAGGGGGCATGAAAAAACACACCACTGAGCAATAAAAGTTTCAGCAACTGAAAAGTGCCAGTATAGACTAGGGATGTGACAGGCTAACTGGTTACCTAGTTAACCGGTAAGCATCACCCTAAATGGGAAGTGTCTATTGGTTCTGGTTAATTGATAGCCGGAGGGCAGGGGCTGCTTCAGCCCCACAGGGGGTTCACCGCAGACAGGGGCTGCTCCCATGTGTGGAGCAACCTCTGTCTGCAGAGAGCCCCGGCCAGTAGCGGACAGGGCTGCAAGCTGGGAGCCAGCGGCAACCCCAGCCCCAGTGCAGGGGTTAGGAGCTGAGAGTCAGTGGCAGCCCCAGCACAGGGCTAGAGCAGTCCCAAGCCTGGGATCCTGCTTTATTCGGTTAACCAGTTAAACACTAGGCACCCCTAATGTTTACCGGTTAACTGATTAACCAACATTTTACATCCCTAGTGTAGACAGCGCTTTATCGCAAGGAGCCGCACTCCCAGTGATAAAGCTATCACCCCTCATTCAGAGTGGTGGGTGGTCGTTTTTTGAATCACTGAGATCTGGTCTACACTAGGGAGTTATTTTAAAATAACTCCTGTTAGGGTTGGTTCCTCACTCTGTTACTCTGAGTGCAGAAGGTGGGGGCCTGCAGGAGACCTTAAAATATCTTGCCTCTATAGCAGCGGTTCCCAGCCTTTTCCAGATGGGGACCCATTTTGACAATTCAGGAAGATGTGGTGACCCAAGGCAATTCAAAACTGGGGGGAGGAGAGGGGACAGAACCACCTGGGGAGACACTTGGCGACCCTTTTGAAATGTAATGGCGACCCATATTTGGGTCCCGACCCATAGGTTGGGAAACCCTGCTCTATAGGCTCTGCTTACAAAAATTCCCCAAAGTCACAGATTCACTGACCCTGGGAGACAGGCTGCCACCATCAAGTGAATTAAAATTCTGAAAACCAGGAAGAAACACTGGAACTTCTTCCCAAGGGGTTTTACCACAAGACATCTTGAAAAAAGAAAAAAAACCCACAGGAAACAAACTGCAAGCTCATAGCTGACCCTTCAGTCTAGGCAGGCACACACAGAGACTGTTCCTTTTCAAGGCATAAGAATCAAATCATTTCCTTAAAAAAAAAAAAAAAAAAAAAAGTGATTTTAACAAGACGACAAAAAGATATACTTGACAAAGCATACTTGGTTGTTAGGTGTTACAGACCAACTGAGAAAAGAACAAATTAAACCACAAAGAAACATAAGTCTCTTTGGGCAGCAGCTTAAATATGGTGGAGGGAAGGCACGTGGAATTCACACAGAAAAGTTTAATCGAACAACACCACACAGAAAAATACCCTGATTGTGACCAAACACATTTCTTTATCTACTCGTGATCCGTACTGATGCATACTTCAAGGCCCAGTTCATTCCCATGCCCAATATTCCTTGAAGTAATCAGACAGAATGACCGTGCCTACATCTTCCTTCCTCCAGCTCCTCACTTAGAACTCACACAAAGAGAGCAAGCAGATATATTACCTCATTTCATATTTCAGCACTGTATCCCTTAGGTTCTCCTAGCTCCCTGCCAACTCCCTTAGCTACCTGAGTTTAACCCTTTAGTCACCAAGTGCTGGCCAGCACCCTTCCTATCCATCACACCTCCTTTTTTTGAAATAAGCGGCGTGTCCACACTACCAAGCCTGTTATTTCAAAATAACAGGCCGGTTATTTCGATATCTGTACTCCTGCTTTCCTGAGGGAATAAGCTTATTTCAAAATAGTTATTTTGGGAGTTATTATTTTGAAATAATTTCATAGTGTAGACACGCCCTGGTAGAGTTCTCCCCCAGCAATAAGGAGTGACTATCCCACCCATGCATGTTACTGCACTGCCACAGCAGCACTAACATGGGCAGTGGGTAAAAGGGCTAACGTACATGTAGCACTGATGGTTGGTGTTTTTATTCCTGACATTGGATGTTACTTAACTTTCCTTCAGGTTCTCAGTAAAGGGTGATACCCTAAAGTGCAGAAGTGAAACTACATCGGTGATCGCCTAAAATTCAAACTATTCTAAAAGAGACAAAAGTATTAAGAAAAAGAAAGTGTAACCCTGAATAAAAACTCTTTCATGAAATTACAGTTGATTTGCATGTAGCACATTATTTGTGAGGACTATTACCTCCCAAAATGACTACAGGCTTGATCTGCCAAATCTCTGCTCATATAATCAGGTAAAAATCCTCAAAGATGTGCAGAATTAATTTTGTTATGCGGTGGGGGTAGGGCCAAGGGGTCCAGAGTGTGGGAGAGGGCTCAGGGCTAAGGCTGAGGGTTGGGGTGTGGGAAGTGAGGGCTCCAACTGGATGAGGGGCTCAGGGCTGGGGCAGAGGATTGGAATGGGGAGTGCAGGCTCTGAAGTGCAGACTGCCCAGGGGCTACAGAGGGGAAGAGAGGACTCCCCACAGTTCTCCCTCCCAGCAGCAGCACCTGGGCTTCAGGAAGACAAGCACCTCTCTCTGCTGCAGCACCAGGGCTGGGGCCACCGTATAGGTGCCCCTTCCCAGACTTCAGCAGGGGTTAGGTTCCCTGAGCACCTGTGAGGTGCTTAAGAGGCTGCTGCATGGCTGCACAGCTTACAGGGAACTTAGGTATTAACTCTCATTAGACTTTGGGAACCTAAATATCTTTGAGGATCCAGATCTTGGTCCCATCTGACACAGGTGACTTCTTATTCACATAGCTGGCCCATTGACAGCAATAGATTGTTTTCTATGCAGTCCTTCTGTCAGATAGCACTGTTTTCATACACCATATATTTTGAAGGGAATCTCTCAAAATTTAAAATTGTGATGCAAGTAAATTTCTTTACCTAAATTACATACACGTTTCTTTACATCAGGTACATAACTAAAGTATAGAAGTACAACTCAGACGGAGCTACAGGTTTAACCTCTCTAGTCTGGCACCCTTCAGAGCTGACTGGTGACGAACCAGGGAATTTGCTGAACCACAGGAGGTCAATATTGTCTAGCGGTATTACCAGCACTTCCAATGCTTACTGGGCTCTTAGAAGACATTGAGGGGTAAATTAGAGATAAACAACAGCACAGAACACTGACAGCCAGGACTGATAGCTGTAAATAAACGTTATGGGACCAAGGGAAACTTGGCCACATCCATGTAAGTGGACATCTAGCCAACTAAAATCAGGCCAGACCATGGATATTGCTGGACCAGAGAGTGCCTGACTAGAGAGATTCAACCTGTACTATAAGGTGGATGCACACTAGTTGGAAAACATTTCCCAGAAAGCATTTATCAGTGGTTCACAATCAAACTGATGAACACCATTTGATGTGCCCTCTTTCGGGAACAGTTGTGGGTTCTGCTCCGATCAATACCTTCTTCAACAATTTAGATAATGGCATAGAGAATACACTTAAAAGTTTGTGGATAATATCAAGGTGGGAAGGGATGCAGAGGCTTTAGAAGATAGAAGTAAAATTGAAAACCAAGTGCACAAAGTGGAGAAATGATCTGAAGCAAATAGGGTAAAATTCAATAAGCACAAATGCAAAGTACTTCACTTCAGACGGAATAATCAGTTACACATGTACAAACTGGGAAATGACCACCAAAGGAGTACTACAGAAAGGGGTCTGAAAGCCATAGTGGATCCCAAGCTAAATATGACTCAACAGTGTGACACTGTTGTGAAAAAAGCAAACATCATTCTGGGATATATTAGCAGGAATGTTGTAAGCAAGACATAAGAAATAATTTTTCTCTCTATCCTGCACTAATTAGGCATCAGTTGGAGTACTGTATCCAGTTCTAGGCACCACATTTCACGAAAGATGTGGACAAACTGGAGGAAGTTCAGAGAAGAGCAACAGAAACAATTTAAGGCCTAAAAACTATGACCTATGAAGGAAGATTTTAAATTATGGTTTTGTTTTGTGTGAAGAAGACAGTGGGGAAATAACTGATTTTAGGTAAATAAAAGATTGTTACAAGGAGGTGGGAGAAAAAATGTTCTCCTTAATGCCTGATCATAAGACAAGGAGCACCTTCCCTCCTGACCACACACTGCATCCTTCTTTTCTCCTGCTCCCTCCACCTGGCCAGACACCCTACTCCCCGCCTGCTTCTATACCCTACCTCCAACCCTCTCCCCTTTCTGCACCCTCATTCCTATCCCACTTGCAGGCAGCCCTATCTCGCACACTGAATCTCTCATTTTTGTCCCTACCTCAGAGCCTAAGGGGATCCATAAAATCCAATAACTTCAGCACCCCAGAAAAGTAAGTCTGGCCTATGGGAAACCCTAAACCTCAATCCTTCCTGCCCCTTCCCCTCACCCTGTGAGGCTGGAGCACCAGAGGAGTGAGGTGTCTCAGCTGGGGGCCACATCAGTCGGGGTTGGGGGTTTTGGAGGAGGTTTTTTTGCTTATTCCGAAATAACTGTGCAGTATAAACATAGCCTGCTAGTCCTACAATTCTATGATTACAGGTTATGAAAAATTATGGGGGGCATAGGTATTGAAAACATCTTACTTGTTACTATGTATGTATGCTTTTTGCCATTTCTCAACTTGGGCAATTAAAAAAATCAATTAAAAGTTTCATTTTCAAATTGTTGCAATTTCATAATGTTGCAAGGTATGGATTTCATGCGCTACTATATTTTAAGCCAAATTTAAATTGATAGCATCTCTTTAAATACAAAGAACATGGTCCCATATGAAAATCTTATAAATCTAGTAAAGGAACTTATTTTTTCCTGAGTCCCCCGAACTTTCATTCTTCCTAATTTCTTTTTCTTTCTTTCTTTGACAGTGAAGATAGTCTGATCATGTTCTCATGCACGCTGGCTCAATACTGCTGGCACTGGGTTTGCCACAGTGAAATGAATGTTGAATTCTCCAAAATACATCATTTAAATTGGAAGCAGGAGAAGAATAAAGAAGCATAGGCCAAATCGTAGCCCCACTGAAGTTAATAGCAAAACTCCTGTTGACTTCAGTGAAATCAAGATTTGTCCAACCAGATTTAATAAAAAAATATTATACACTAAACATAAATGTCCTGCCTAAACTATTCAGCAGCCCCTTTCGTATCTTCTTCTTTCATTCTGACAGATTTTTGGCCCATTCAGCAACTGCAGTGAATGAAGCTTTATTAATTGTCGACTTGTCAGAAAATGCCAACAGCGTGCAAGGCAATCATGTTGCTACTCTTTCTGTTGCAAAGAATCTTTGGAGTGCAAAGTGTTGTTATCTTGTCTTCCTGTCCCCAGACTGAATACTCCTGTGCCACTGCTGTTCTTGCCAGTGAGCAGCACAGTAAAATTACCAAATCTAGTCAGTTTCACGTCAGCTATTGTAACCTATGTAGAAGTCAAAAAATCATGTCAATTTCATGCTAACTGGAAAAGTGATGAGCAACAAGCTGAAGCTAGAATCCTTCCTAGAAAGGAGATCTCATAATAACAGGGCTAGATAGGACAAAAAGACACCTCTCTTGGCAGTAACCCAGAGGCTCTGAAGGAGGCATACAATGGCAAAAAAACATTCCCTTCCCTTGGCAGCCACTAAGTTTTTGGTGAGTCAAGTAAAAAAACCAAAGAGCCTTTCCCACAAGCTAGAAGTGAGTGGAGTTTAAAATTATCAGACACCTTGCATCCAGAGCAGGGCCGTAACAAGGGCGGAGCAAGTGGGGAACTTGCCCCAGGAGCATCATAATCAGGGGCACTAGAAGTAAAAATAATAAGCTGCAAAAGTGAAGAGTGTGCATAATTATGATTTTGCCCTGGGTGCAAAAATACCTAGTTACAGTGCTGATTAAGAGGCTGATACATAAGACGGTGAACTACTGAATGGTTCGGAGATACCATTCCATGAGGATGCAAGGGATGGGGATTTGAGAAGAGCATTACCTAGGAGCTCACTTACGCTCTCCCATTCCTATTTTTCATATGTACTTATAGACAACAAGCACCTATTAACTGAGTTAGTAAACCTAAGGGGTTTTTTTAAAGCTAGATTTTAAAATAAAGCAGGTTAGAGATGCATGTCCCCATAGACAGTATATGGCTGCAAAAGCCAAATAGAGGCAGAATGCCACAATAAAATTCACAGTACTTTGAATAAATTCATGTAAATTATGGCAAAGAAAGAAAAGCAATGTCTTTACATTTACACGGCTTTGCTCAAAAGCCACTTAAGCAAGCAAAAAAATGCATTACCTAAGTGTGCAATTATGCCATTATGTCAGAGTTCTAACTGCCAGAACAAAAGGAGCTCATGGTAAAGTCTGGTCTCCCATCAAAAGAGTTTGCTCCTTGAGCTTCTGATGCCAAACTTAATATAATCTGAATTTAAAACCTTGATGCAGGCACATGAAGCTGAAGGGAAAATGAATATACCATCGTAGAGCCATAAACACAGGAGTCTATTGATAGCCCTATTAGGGATGTAAGAGACTAGTCTAGTCACTACTCGACTACTCACTTCACCCTCCCCCCTTGCTGCCTCTGCAGCAGAGGCAGCAAGGGGAGGGGGGAAGCAGGAGCCGATGCTGGGGGGGAGCCAGCTTATAAGACAACTGCCGCCCAACACTATCTCTGCGGTGTGTCCGAGGGTGGGCAGGGAAGGCAGAGGCGCAGCAGGGGTAGGTCCAGGACCCAGCACAAGTTGGGATGCTCAGTCCTGGCTTGCACCATGTCCTGGACTTACCCCTGCTGCTGCTCTGAAGTTTAAATGTAGTAAGCTCTTACTACATTTAAACTGCAAAGGCACAGTGGTCTGGGACTCGGCATGAGCTAGGACTGCTCAGTTCCAGTTTGCACCAGATCTGGGACCTTCCCGTGCTGCGGCTCTGCAGTTTACATGTAGCAGGAGCTGGGATTCCTGTGTACCCAGCTCCTACTACATTAAACTGGAGGGCTGCAGCGACGGTAGCTCCTGGACCTGGCGTGAGTCAGGACAAAGCATTTCCCCTTAACTAATCATGTAGTCGATATAAATTGTATCGACTACACACACAGTCAATTACCCACTTAACATCCTTAAATCCTACAAGGGAATAATCTGAGAAACTGAGTATCAACTCTAAGGTTTTACCCACTCCAGTGTAGCAAGATGTTTTTGTCTCCAAAAGCTGCAGTGCCCTTTTCTCAGCCCATGGTAACAAAAGGGAACTTTTTTCCTCCCTGCTGACTCTTGACATAACACCACAACTCCTTTGTAAACCAAGTGCCACTCTCTCTGAGTTCCCATCAAGACTAAGTTCCACATGATGGAGTGGAGCTCTCACAACCTACTACAAACCCTGCCATTGCCCACTGAAGCCTGGGGCAAAGAAATTATATGCATGTGCACATACATATATGAGTAATGAAGCATGCAGCAGAAGTGACACACCCTTCAGCCAAGCTATGCAGGTATCGTCTTACCTTTACACACAAAAGCAGAGGGGTTTACTGATAGCTATTACTGCATTGTTTAAAAATAATAAGAAAAAGTTATTTTAAACATTTTTACTAACGTGTTCCAAACACATACAGATCTGGTCAAAACTTAGCTCCAAATTCTCTATCCCTCCTTTTGTAAAATAAGAGGAAAAGAGCATTTAATATGATCATTCTAGTTCTATAAAGTCTTTACGAATCTGATAGGCCATTGCTATTTTCCCCATTTACCTTACCTATTTGATAACATGAAGCTCTCTGGCTCTGTGGCCTTGCCAGACTGATTGCAGCCAGATAGCTTAGTGGACACATTGCGAGCAAGTCAAACATGGTCCCAGTAACAAACTTGAAACTATGTAAATCAGGATAGAGGACAGAATTCATGGACTTTCTTGGCAACTGTTACACTCTGTATACATAGTCTGTTTAATCCCAGCTGTTTTAAATGGTTTATACAATTGATATATGACGTAGTCTCTTCCAAACATATGAAGACTATCCCAAGTTTTGGGTCCACGTAAAGAAGATGTTGATATATTCACATTGGACTTTATTTTCAAAAGCGCTGAGTTCCAGAGGAAGTAAATGGGAACTGCAAGAGCTCAGCACAGTGGGAAAGGGAAAAAAAACCACTATAACACACTGAATGTATATTTGAAAATTGTGGTTCCCAAACTGAGCTCTGTAGCAAGATAACCAGAGCTCCAAAGAGTGCTACCTGGTGGTTCGGGCAGAGCTGGCTTTTAGAATTAGTTCCTTCTTTCCCCCAATTAACATTAAAGGAAACTAATGTATTTTAGCTATTACTTTTTTCCATGTAAACAATATAGTTGTCTGAGGGATATTACTTAAATACCAATGGAAGGTGTGGTAGTCCAAGAAATAGCCTTTTTGTCAAGACATGGGACAAACCACAAGAGTGTCCAAGAATCTGTTTTAAACTATACTGCCATTTTATAGCTCAGTAAAAGAACAACATCTAGAAAAGACTTGTAGTGTTCTAAATTTTATGTTAGGCCCTCATCATGTAGTTATATCAGGCAGACGTACTCCCATCCTTAGTCACATCCAGAGCCCTGCTGTCTCCACCTCAGTGGAATCTGCAAAATTAAGGCAGACTCTCGCCTAATACAGAATCAACGAGGACTGAGAAAACTGGGACACAAGCGCTAAAATGAGAGGCGCAACTAACACTGTATGGCAGAGACTGAGACAGATACACTCTTTCTACCCCAATGTCCCAACTACCAAGAAGTGCGAGAAACCTATTTCTTCAAAGTGTCAAGAATCACAGAAAACATCTGAGAGGAAAAAGTGGGCCTGACCCTGTGTTTGAGGTTCCATTTTCTGGTAATGATGAATGGTCCAGAAAAATGGAACCTCAAGCACAGTGTGTAACCCTAATCTGAGAGAGATATGCCTACTTCTATCAAGGGAAGGGGGGGGGGGAGGAGGATGTGCCTGTCTTTTGCTTACATGAGTAGTAACCTTTGCACAGCATGTCATCCCAACAAAGTGCCACTGATATATGAACAAGAGAGGTAGTAACTGACACACTACAGCAGTGGGAACCTGTGTCTGTATGGACTATATGTGGTAGATTAGCTTCAGTCTACCCTAGGGTAGGGATGACACATTGCACCCCAGAATGTCACACCCAGCAAAACAGGTCCTAAGGTGACAACCCCCCACTGCCACTGCCTGGCTCTGTGAAGAGCAAAGCCCAGAGGGGCGCCCCTGGGTGGGAGGCAGGGAGCCAGGCAGAGGAAGGAAGCGGAGCGAGAGGCTGCGGGCCGCTTACCTGCGTTGTAGAAGCGGTCCAGCACCGTGGTCTCCCCGAAGTCCAGCTTGGCGAAGTGCATGGTCTCCAGGAAGGCCCCGACCGCCTCGCACGCCTCCCGCAAGCTCTGCAGGGCCCCGCTCTCCGCCGCCACCAGCATCCCCTGGCTCTCCTCGTTGATCACGTAGGACACCGTGGTCCTCCGGGTGCTGCCGCCCTTAGCCCGGCCTCCTGTCCCCGCAGGGCAAGCAGCGCCGCTGTCCTCGTTCCAGTAGGTGCCGGCTGGCGGCGCGGGCAGGAGGCTCCGGGCGCCCCCGTCTGCCCCCGGCGCCGCTCTCCGGCTGAGCCCGTCTTCGTGGGGGCAGGCGCCGCCCGGCGGGCTGGGCACCGAGAAGCTGATGCCCTCGCTGCTATCGCTCATCCCTGCGGGGCGCCGTGCCTTGGGCTCTGCTGGTGCCACCGGGGCTACGGCGCTGCCATGCCGCGCCGCCCGCCCGCCCTGCCCCGTTCCTGCCCGCCGCCGGCTCCTACAGGCAGCCGCCCGGGACGGCGCAGGCGACCCCCGCTCAGCGGCTGCCGAGCTCTCGCCGAGCCGGGAGGGCAGCGCAGGCTCCTGGGGCGCCCGCCAAGGGCACCATCGCGCGGGGCTGGCTCCACCTGCGGGGCAGCGGCCACCTGGCGAGCGCGCTGCAGGGCACAGCCTCTTCCCGAAGCCCCTCGCACTCGCCCTTCCTTCGCCTGCCTCCGGCAGCTGCCAAACCACTTGTGGGATCGCCGCTCCTCAGCCAGCTCGGACGGCTGCACCCACGGAGCAGCAGCCTCGCCAGTAGCAATCCAGGGCCGCCCGGCTCCTCCCTTAGTCCCGCCCCTCGGCCTGGCCTACACAAGCCGCATTCCTGCGCTCGCGGCGGCCCTGGCCACGCCAAACTTTCGCTCGGGCTTGGGGCGCGACGCAGGCTCCCTCTATGGCTCCAACCAGCTGTTGATTCGCTTTTTCCCTGCACTGCGCCCTCTGCTGCTCCCTTGTAGGCGGCTCCGTTAGGTTATCTGCGTGGGGGTGGCTCCTCAACAGATCTTAGCGTCTCACTGCGAGTATTAACAAAAAATCAAATGCAGTGGACGCTATCAATGGTTAGTTGTATATTTATCAATGTAAATTTTAGGACATGTATGGGAGGGAGGTCAGCCAATAATTATTTAACACTAGAAAATGATTAAAAAGCAATGAATGATCCTGCAGCACCTTAGGCTATGTCGACACTGGCGGGTTCCTGTGCAAGAACATGTCAATAAGCGTATCCATGGCAGTGTGGATGCTCTCTTCTGCAAGAAAGCTCTGATGGCCATTTTAGCCATAGGGTTTCTTGCACAAGAGGGCTTACACTTGTTAGAAAAGAGCATAGCTCTTGTGCAAGAAGCCCTCTCCTCCCACACTTTATGGTAAATCTTCTTGCGCAAGAGCGGGTGGGCAGTGTGGATGCTCTGCGGCAGAACGGCCGTTCTTCCGCAAGAACCCTCCAGTGTAGACGTAGCCTTAGGCTACGTCTACACTGGCAGCTTCTTGCGCAAGAACTGTTTTGCGGAAGAGTTCTTATGCAAAAAGTCTTCCACAAGAGCACGTCTACACTGGTATGTGTTTTTGCGCAAGAGATGTGCTTTTGCGCAAGAGCGTCTTTGGCAGTGTGGATGCTCTCTTGCACAAGAAAGCTCTGATGCCCATTTTAGCCATAGGGGTTTCTTGCGCAAGAAATTCATGTTGCCTGTTACACTGCCCTCTTGCGCAAGAGCTCTTATGCAAGAGGGCTTATTCCTCGTGGGGAGAGGAATAACTCTTCTGGAAGAAGCCCTGTTTTCTGACGCTAGACTGTAAATTTACTTGCGCAAGAACATGCGTGCAGTGTAGACACCCGGCAAGATTTTGCTCAAGAACAGCTGTTCTTGCTCAAGAAGCCGCCAGTGTAGACGTAGCCTTAGAGTCTAACAAATATATATATAGTATAGTATATGATGACATTCAAATAGTGGAAACTTATAACCATGAAAACCCATGTCGTCAAGCTCACATATCACAATATACAAAGTAACATTCTCAAGCAATATTTTTCTTATGTTATCTAATTGTAAATTTTGTCAGAATGGATGACAATATTTTTCAGGGTGTGTTTGTGAACAGTGAAATCAACATTTACTGCTGAATATTGACTCTTCCAAGCCAAGAGGTTTCCAAATATCCCGTGCTGTGTGTATCATCTGGCACTACTATTCCTTTCAGCTTTGAAAAAGCTAAGGAACTAGCTGACACCTCGGAAACTCTGTTGACTCACGCTGTCTCCCAAGACAGACATTTCCCTCCCTTTCATATATACCTTCGTATTCACCTTAATCCTTTTCTTGTAAATTCTCTCTAATGCTGAATCATGAAAACAAGCTTAAAAATATATTAATCTTTTTGAGACTTGTTTAAAGAGGCAGACAGCTAGGTCTCACAAGTTTAGTGGTTAAAAACGTTCTACAATAAGCTAATAGAAATACAGTTTAAATCAAAGAAGACATCTTAGAGAAATGCATTTTTATTTGAAGATATGCATTTTCCTACGTGTTTCTAGTCCCTAAACTTTGAAGCATAGAGAGAATCCAGTGTAAGAGAACCTGACTATATCAGAAAGTTAAACTAATTAATCTTCTTTCCTTGTTCACACTGAATGCACAGAAAAAAGTCAACAGCTAACATGCACAGTGCCAATAATACTTTTCACTTGTAGCAGTTTTTCACTGTCCATACAAGTGTATATACGTAAAAATCACGATTAATCGTGTGCACCTCCCCTTTGAAACACCGCTGCGGCGTTTCAACGGGGCAGCGCTGCATGGAGCCCGGCATCAGCTAGAGTCCCCAGCTGACCCTGGGCTCCATGCAGCGCTTCCCCTGTGAAGCGCCGGGGCAGCATTTCCAAGGGGCAGCTCAAGGCAGAGCCCAGGATCAGCTGGAGTGCCCAGCTGATCTCCGGTAGGGAAGTTAAAGACTAGTTGACTATCCGATAAGCAAGCCAATTCCCCCCTCTTTGCTGCCTCTATAAGATAGAGGGGGGAAGGGGTTCTTCAAAGTGGCAGCGCCACACAGCTGTGTGGCGCTGCTGCTTTGAAACCCCAAGGCGGCATTTCAAAGGGGCAGTCATGGAGCCCGGGGCCAGCTGGGGACTGCCCAGCTGATCCTGGGCTCTGCGCGGCAGCGGAACCCGGAATCAGCTGGGGGCTCCCAGCTTATCCTGGGCTCCCTGCGGCAGCAGAACCTGAGGTCTGGGGAAATGCTGCGCAGAGCCTGGGATCAGCTGAAGAATCCCCAGCTGACCCTGGGCTCCAGGGCTGCCCCTTTGAAATGTGCACGGAGGCTAATCCTGGGCTGATCCCGGGCTCTGCACAGCATTTCCCCAGACCCCGGGTTCAGCTGGGGAGAACCTGGTCAGCTGATCCTGGGTTCAGGGGAAATGGCACATGGAGCCGAGATCAGCTGGGAGTTCCCAGCTGACCCCAGGCTCCACTGCCCCTTTGAAACACGTGGAGGTGGCGTTTCTAAGGGGCAGCCACCGCACAGCTGATTCCCAGCTCAGCTGAGATGCTGCTGCCTCTTTGAAATGCCGCCTCTGCACCTTTCAATGGGCAGTGGAGCCTGGGGTCAGCTGGGGAGTAGAAAGAGGTTTACCAATGTCAGAAAATCCCTCATTTTTTCAATTTTTTTTCAAAAGAACATGATTGCAGTGTGGACGTAAGTGAAGTTTTTTCAGAAAAAACACCATTTTTCCGAAACAAACTCTGTAGTGTAGACATACCCTGAGCCTTTCCTGCAGCCTTCAACACTGCTGTATTTCTAGTCCATGGACAGCAAGACATGAAACTGACCAGAAACAGAGAATGAAACTGACTAATCCACACTCACCCTCCAGGAAGGGATATGTACAAAGAGCAGACAAACAACACCAGTAGAAAACACAGTTTTTAAAACATTATCAGTTTTGAAAACTATCTGGTGTGTTAGAAAGGCAGTGAATGCATTATAAATGTTTGGGGACAGATATAGCAGCAAGCTCTGTGAGCACAAAATAGCTGAAGACCCGGTTTGGCTGGCTGGTTAAAGCCCATATTCATAACTTCACACACACAGGTTGTACAAGTACATGAGTAGCCTAAACAGAACCTGCATAACATAAGCTTTCCTTTGACATCTCACATGGCCCACTTTGCACCCAATTTGGGGCAAACACACACCAGTGTGTGCAGCAATTGTCTGCCTACTCACATTAAAACCCAATAATGTGACACTGAGCTAAAGGAAAATCCCTGAAAAAGATCTGCTGATCACATGGAAAGTTACTGAACCCAACTTTACTATTCTCCCCATTTTACAGATGGAGAACCTAGGCCAGAAAGATGAACTGATTTGTTCCAAAATCACAGGGGAAGTCTGTGATGAAATAGAGCCAGGAATTGAATCCAGGAGTCCAACCTCACCTTCCTCTCTAATCCCACTTGACATATGCTGCCAGCCAAATCACATCAGTTCTGAGCCGACTGTTGATCAAAAAACACTATCAGATCACATCAGGGACTGTAGTTCAAAGTATTCCACTTCCCTTGCTGCTGGAAGTTCTCTCTTTGGATTAGAGATTCCTACCTGCTATTCTTGCAATAAACCTGGCAGCTAGCCATTTTTCTAAGGGCTAAATGCTACATAGTTGGGCAATGAACCTGTGGGGTTGTGGTAAGTAGCATGGGGCATCATCAAGCTACTTTGTTTGTGATCCTGAGCAAATCTTTCAATGTTGCTTGGGAGTTTGTCCTGGGAAACTGGAATCTTAATTTCTAGATGGAACATGCCTGCCACCTTCTGGTAATTTCTGATTAGCGTGTTTTTTGTTTTGGGTTTTGTTGTTTTGTTTTTGGTTGGTTGGTTTACTTGTTTTTATTGTTGAAATACTGCTGAATCTGTTTTAGGTATTTCTACATAAAACATGCTTAGTGGCTGTGCTTCCTGAAGTTAAGCAAAAGTTTTTGTTGACTTTTAGATAGCTAAGGAACCAGTTCTTGATGTACACATCTTTTCACAGATTGGGAAGGGGAAAGCAGTAGTGTTTTTTACTAGTGTTGCATCTCCTCTTTCTGTTTAAAAGTACTTTTTGCTTTACTTGGTTTGATATTGAGTAATATGTTTCTTTTCAAAGTGCAAGAAGAGGGAGCAATGGGAGCTGAGATGATTGTACTGGGAATGGGGACAGTGTGCAAAGTCTCTTCCCTCCCCAGTGCACAGCGCAGAAAGGCACATGGAACAGCCAGCCATTTTGAGTGGTTTGGGGCCGCAGCAGGTTGAGAGACTCCCTAGCTATGTCCACACTACAGTTTTTCCAGAAAAACAGCCATTTTCCTGGAAAAACTACACTTATGTCCACTCTGCAATTGTGTTCTTTCGACAGAAAGTCAAAGAATGCAGGGGTTTTTCTGACAGCGGTAAACCTCTTTCTATGAGGAAGAAGCCTTTTTGTGAAAGAGCTCTTTCAGAAAAAGGCATGTGTGGATGGGGAAGAGGTTTTTTTTTTTTTAAAGAAGAGGTATCCAGGAAAAAGCACAGGTGCCCAGGTGACCACTCCGTCCATAGTAATCACAACATAAATGCGAGATAGTGTCCAATGAATGTGGACGCTATCTTTTGAAAAAGCAGATCACTTTTTTGCTGTGCTTTTGCTGTGTGGATGCTCTCTTTCGAAAGAAGTTTTTCTGGAAGATCTCTTCCGGAAAAGCTTCTTCCAAAAGAAGCCTACACTCTAGACATAGCCCCTGAGGGTCCCGCTGGGCTATTGGCTGGGAGCCACCTAGGTAAGTGCCTCTCTCTGGAGGCGGCATCTGGTACCCCACCTCTCCTCCACCCCAACACGCTGCCCCAGGTCACCATCCAAACCCTCTGCACCTTCCTCCACCAGACCACAACTCCCTCCCAGACTCTACATCCCCTCAAACATCCCTCCCCAGGTCAGAATCCTCTCCTGCACCGTTACCCCCTCCCGGACTCTGCACCCCAATCCCTTGTCCCAAGTCACAACCCCCTCCTCCACTCAAACTTCCTTCCAGACCCCACATCCTCTCCTGTAACCTAGTCCCCTACACCAAGCTCCCTTCTGCACCCAACCTCTGTCCCAGACCCTGCACCCCCGCTATAGAAAAATGTGGCCCTTGACCACTTACCAAAATCTTTGGAATGGCTCCCTATCAAAAATTATTGCCCACCCCAGATCTAGAGCTTGATCATGCTTCTTAGGTCTGCAAACAGATCTCTTTATTTCACAGGAAAATGGGGCACAGTGAAACCATCTGGACTTGTGGAAACCATTTTGTATGATCTGGGGTTTAAGACTGTAGTCAGGATGAAGACAGGCAGAGAAATGGACAGGCTAGGGGAGTCTAAACAGTGGCCTGGTCCAAAACCTATTGAAATCTATGAGCCTTTTCATAGACTTCAATTAGTGTTAGGTTGGGTCTATTGTTTTCCCTCCATACCTCAAAAAATTAAGAACAAATGATAATATAGTTCTACACTTCGTTATCTTTTCCACAGAGCCTTTTGATCAGTGGCTACTGTGACCATAGGTACACTCTGCTAGCCACACAGCCAGGAAACCAGGGCCATTGGGAGTCAATATGGAGGCACTGGGGCTCTGCAATAGCTGGCTTTGGCTTCCTACATATCCCTGAGACCTCTTGAGCTTTTGTGGGTGGCTGGGTGGAACTCATGGGCTGATGTGATTGGTCTCAGCAAGGGCCTTCAGAATCTCCTCTCACTGATTTTTCTGAGGGAAGAGAATAATTTGGGCCTTTGTTATAATGAATGAAGTTCTTTTTCAGGATTTTCATGTACCACTCTATCTACCTCTTGATCTCGTCCCTATTAAATATTCTCTTTGTAAGATTTTCCTTGAAATGTTGGCCATTCTCCAGGGGTGGTATTTCAGGGATTGTCCAGACCCATTGAGATTTCTGTCACTGTCTGCCTCTAACCTAGGCTGCCTTAAAGCTGAGCTGCTATAGCTCAGAGTCCTGCCATTACTAGCCTGTCCGCAAGCAAAAAAATCTCACTCTGGCTTCCACCCTGCAGTCTTGTTACACTTTGCAGGGTGACACCCAAAAGCCCTTCTAGTCCCAAGTCTCCCTAAATCCATCCATCCCAAAATTCTTAACTACTTAATAGTCAGATTTTCCCCCTCTGGTTTATCACCCTCAAAGGCATGAAACTAATCCCACAGAGATCAACCTGCTTTGGCACACCCACTCTACAGTGTGAACACCAGACACCTGCTTGGGGTAAAAATAAACTAAAAGTTTATTTAACAGAAAAAAACAGATTCCAAGATGAAATGGTAAGAGGAAGCATACACATACAAGTTACACAGAAAATATACATAAAGACACAATTTCTGGCTTTACACTTTCAAATTAGATAAAAATCCCCTTTTTAACACAAGTTACATATTGCCTTTGAAATGTTACCCAGTGTACCTCCTAGCTATAGGGGGGAATCCAGCAGTTCATAGCAAGCTAGATGCTGTCCCTCCATTTGTGGGTAGATTTCACTTCAAACCATTTCTTTTAAAGGAATTTGTATTTTTCCCCTTTCTCTCCGACTACAATTTCTCGTGGCTATTCAGATCGGGAAAATTCTCTTTCAACCTGATAGCCAGTATGTCTCATCTTCTCATTCTATAAGCATCCGTCATTTGTCTTTTCCTGGATTGTACAGTGTTAGGTGCTGGAGTTAACCGCGTCTGGTTGAGGAAACAGCCCTTCTCTGCCTGACTATCCATCAGCCTGCTGTGAGATGGAAGTAAACAACAGAATCATAAAATTGTAGGATTAGAAGGAACATCAAAGTCATCTAGATCAGTCCCTTGCACTGAAGCAGGACTAAGTATTATTTAGACCATAGGTGGGCAATAATTTTAAAAGGGGGGGCCACTTCATACATTTTTGAAGAGGACCCAGGCTGCCCCAGAAAGGGCAGGGCCTAGGGTTGAAGGGGCAGGGCCAGGACCTGAGTGGCCTGGAGATGGGGAGGAGCATGCAAAGTCTCCTTCTGTCCTGCAAGGGGCGCGCGGTGCTTAGAGTGAACCGCTGGCAGTTCATTCTAAGCGCTGCATGCCCACTTGCAGAGCGGGAGGAGACTTCACACTTCACCTGCCCCTAGGTCAATCAGTGCGTGGAGTTGGGGAGAGCGTGCAAAGTCTTTTGCTCCCTGCTCCCACCCTAAGCGCCGCACGCCCCTGATGGGGGAGGAGACTATGCATGCTTCCCCATCCCCAGGCCCTGATTGGCCTGGTGGGGAGAAAGCAGCAGGGTGTCTTGCGGGCCATATCAACCCACTTTGTGGGTTGGATCCAGCCTGCAGAGGCTCTCTTGCCTACCCCGATTAAGGCCATCCCTGACAATGATTGAGATTCCACAACCTCCCTAGGCGATCTGTTACAGTGCTTAATTAGCCTGACACTTAGGAAGTTTTTCCTATTGTCTAACATAGATCTCTCTTGCTGCATTTAAGCCCATTACTTCTTATTCCATCATCAGTAGATAAGAACAATTTATCACTTTCTTCTTCATAACTTTGTAAGTACTTGAAGACTGTTATCATGTCTAGAGTCATGCGCAGATAGAAATGTCTATCCTCAAATGCAAATATCCAAGGATAGAGATTGTTATCCGCAGTTCTGCAGAGCTCTATTCCCAAGAGCCACTGTGGCCAATGGAAAGGAGCATGCCCAGGCATGCCTGGGAACCAGCGCCCCATGCCAGCTACTCCTCCCAGCATCACAACTGCACCTTCTTCCCCCACTCCCATAGCATCTCCTGTCTGGGGTTATACAGCCCCACTGGTGGTGTGGCAGGGGGTAGTGCAGCTGTGCTGCTGGGAGAAGATACCAGAGGAGGACACTGGCTCTGGGACGTGATGGGGTAATGCTCCTCCTTTCCATTGGCCACAGTGGTTCTTGGGAATAGAGTCCTGCAGATCAAAATGTCTATCCATGGATATCTGCATCTGTGGATAGACATTTCTATCCCTGCAGGGCTCTAATTATGTCACCCCTTAATCTTCTCTTCTCCAGACTAAACAAACCCGATTTTTTTCAATCTTTCCTCATAGGTCATGGTTTCTAGACCTTTAATAATTTTTGTTACTCTCCCCTGGACTTTCTCCATTTTGTCCACATCTTTCCCAAAGTATGATACCCTGAAATTAATACAATATTCCAACTAAGGCCTTATCAATGCTGAGTAGAGCAGAAGAGTTACTTTTCATGTCTTGCTTACAACACTCCTGTAAATACATCTCAGAATGACATTTGCTTTTCTTGCAACAATACTGTATTGATGACTCATTTAGTTTATGATCCTCTATAACCCCCAGATTTTTTTCTGTAGTACTCTTTCTCAAACACTCATTTTCCATTCAGCATCTGTACAACTGATTATTCCTTCTTAAGTGTAATACTTTGCATATCCTTATTGAATTTCATTCTATTTATTTCAGTCGATTACTCCCATTTGTCAAGATGATTTTTTGAATTCTATCTAATCCTGTCTTCCAAAGTGCTTGAACCCTGCCAGTTTGGTACCATCTGCAGACATTGTAAGTATATTTTCTATACCATTATCCAAATCATCTATGAAAATATTGAAGAGAACCTGCCCAGGACAGACTCCAATTCTTAAATCTCCCTATTTTAGCCTCAGAGCCTATCCCATTTAGACTATTTGTTATGTTAGTCATGCAATAACTGCATGCATGTGTGGGTGGGTGTAGACTTGGCCATTGCTGCTTTTTCTATTATTTCTTTTCCTCCATATTGAGAAACAACTACAGTACAAATTATGGCCATAGTTTTATATATTCAGAAATACATAAATTCTGTATATATTTCTCATAATGACCATCAACTTAAGAACATTACAAGTTTTCATGAAAGGCTTTACTTAGTATACTTTTATATGATGGTAACACTGTATATAATCAGTTGATTCAAATTATTATTCTTTGGGTTCAATCCCTGTTCTCCCTTTGAAGTGCTGAGATCCTGATTCTCACACCCGGTTGTGGGCATGTCTAGTCTCGCAAATATACACCTTTTATGATTGCTTTCTGTTTGTGCAACCTTTTTGCAGAACTTTATTATTCATATTTACCTTTCTAGCTAGTATGCAAAATCAGTTGATGAACTTTCTCCAACTTTTTGATGTGCCAGTGGCAAATTGTCCATGGTATCATATGGAAATTGCTATAGTATAATAAATAAATGTTGATTTAGCCTTTTGTATGGTATCACTCTGCTTTGAAGCTCAATGTCACAAGTAGCATACGCTTTTTAATTTTAGCAAGGATTTTGCAGTCATTGATGGTGCTACCTGCCAAAACATCAACCAATTTCTCATTTGATTTACATATTACACATCCCCACCAAAGTACTGGGATTCCCCACGCTCCTTCTTGCAGCCCAGGGCAGCACTGAAGGTGAGCCCCACCTTAACAGTCCCTAACTGGAATAGGTTTAACAGCCTGGAGAAAGGAAACACACACTAGAAAAGTACCATGCCCCTTTTTAATAGAGTTTCAGGGCAGAAGCAATTACAATAGACAGTTCATAAGGTCCTCACCTCAGAAGCCTCATTCAGACTTCTCGCACTTTAGAGTTCACAGAACGGAGTCTTTGAGGATATAGTTGCACCACAACTGAGAGAGGTGTGATTCCCAGAATGGGTAGACAAGTTCACACTAGTTCCAGTCAAGATAGTGCATTACATATATAGCAACATGAATGCTGTGGCACTAGCAGCAGCTTGAAATAAAGCCATTGCCATTTAAAGTAAGAGAGGATATAAAGACTGATTCTGAAAACATTTAGGCTATGTCGACACTGCAGGCTTTTTGCGCAAGAATAGCTGTTCTTGCGCAAAAACTTGGAGAGCACCTACACTGCATGCGCATTCTTGCGCAAGTAAATTTACAGTAAAGCGTCGGAAAATAGGGTTTCTTGTGCAAGAGTTATTCCTCTCCCCACGAGGAATAAGCCCTCCTGCGGAAGAGCTCTTCTACAAGAAGGCAGTGTAGACAAGCAACAGGGGTTTCTTGCGCAAGAAAGCCCTATGGCTAAAATGGCCATGAGAGCTTTCTTGTGCAAGAGAGCGTCCACACTGCCATGGACACTCTTGTGCAAAAGCACATCTCTTCCACAAACGCACATGGCAATGTGCACGCACTCTTGTGGAAGACCTTTTGCACAAGAACTCTTATGCAAAATGGTTCTTGCACAAGAAGCCTGCAGTGTAGATGTAGCCTTATTGCTGCCCTGCCTATTCTCAGGAATGTCTATCAGGTTCGAGCCTGTATACAGTAAGACAGATCCTGGGTGGTTCATGCAGGCACAGCTCTAGTGAAGTAAATGAAGCAAGGCTCATTTTACACCAGCTGACAGAAGACTGAGGATAAGTAGAATCATAAGTTCCAAGGCACCTAGTGTGACCCCCTGCATAGCGCACAACATCCCCTAAGTAGGCTGAGGAGCTCAGGGGAGTCAGTGGGACTGTCCCACGAATAAAGTTCTGCCCGGCCATGTCTCAGCAGTTGCAGGACGGACCCCACACCAGAGAAGGCTGCGGAGGCTGAGCGCCCTGTCAGCTGTGCGCATCCTGCCCCTCAGAGCTGCTGCGAAGGCGGGTGAGGAGGGAGCTGGCTGGCAGCAGGCAGGAGGCCATTGGGGGTGCAAGTGGAGGATGCTGGTGCAGAGACCCCAACAGGCGCGGACAGCACACGGCGGGGGCGCGGCACTGGCACCCCATCAGGCCCCACGCTTCACCCCAGTTTCGGGGGCGAGGTTGGGGGACGCCAAGCTTGGGCTCCCGCTACAATTGTGTGTCCCACCCCGAGGCCATATCCAGAGTGGGCCGGGAGGAGGGGGGGGGGGGCCCAGCCCTGCCTGTTGCCCCTGACAACAGCCCCTGGGCGGGGCCGGGAAGAGAAGCTGCGCGGCCGCGTCTCGCGCAGGCCACACAGGGCGACGGCGGCGGCACCGCTTCCTCAGCCCCGCCCCCTTGCCGGGCACTTCCGGAGCCGACCCCACGTGCGCGCGCGGCGGGGGCTGGGCCGGGGTCCTCGCTTCTCCCGGCCGGGCTGTTCCGGCCCTGCGGCCATGAGCGCCTGGGCCTTCCGGTTGCCGGGGCGACACGGCTACGCGGCGGAGTTCTCGCCCTACCTGCCCGGGCGCCTGGCCTGCGCCACCGCGCAGCACTACGGGATCGCCGGTGAGGGAGGGGCCGCGTTTCCCCCCCCCCCCGTCTCACCCACCCTGGGGCGGGGCTGCTGGGCGCGCCCACCCCCCGGAAGCCGCAGGAGGAGCTCTCGCGCCCTCCTTTGGGCCGCTGCGGCCCTGCGGGGCCCTGCCCGGTGCCTGAGCCAGGTCTGGGGAGCCCGGGAAATTCCTCGGCCGCAGCGGGGTCCGAGGCCTCCACGTGTCTCTTCCGCCTTCCCCGCGCATCAGCCTGTGTGGTTCTCGGGGTCTGCCTGTGCCGCTGGGCAGCGGCGTTTGGTCCGCCCCCTGCTGGGAGCCCTCTGGCAGCTATCAGGCCTCGGGCGGCTTCTTTCCCCCTTTAGGTGCCGCTTCCAGAGGCGGCGCTGCTGGACGTGGGGTGCGGCTACTGACTTGGTCCTCTATGAAAAACCTACCAGGCGTCCTGTGGCAGCTTAGAGACTTAACAGATTTATTGGGGCAGAAGCTTTCTTGCTTTTTGAACGCTTATGCCCTAATCAACCTGTTCCCTCTCAAGTGCCACAGGGCTCCTCATTGTTTTTGCACATACTGGCTAACGGTTACCCCTCTGACACTTTGGTCCTCTAAATCAGTAAATTCCTGTGTTTTGTGGATTTTTTTTTTTCTCTTGCCCGTGTGGACAGAAGTGTGTGCACGGGGTGGGGAGATTGCTCATGCTAACTAGCATGTGAAATATGCACCGGGATCTTTTGACCTGTCAGTTACTGAGCTGAAGAGTTAGGGCACATTCTCACTCTGCTGTTCCATCAGAGTTTTCAGTTTCTCTGTGTTTAGAGACAAAGTCCCATGGTCACATAGACTACAAATATTTTCTAAATATATATAAAATGTAGGCTACCACTGATGTGGCAGTTTACTAATTTTAGATAAAGGGTATGGTCAACTTTAAACTTCTGTATTGCAAACAAATACATATTCTGCTAAAAAGAACTTTAGGTTATTGAAAGTGAATAGGTATTTAAAACCCAATTTATTACTTGCAGTTTTTGAGAGAATGTTAAGAAAAATTCTAGTTTCACGTAGGCTCAGTCATGCTAATACTTGCAATGAGTACACCTGTTAAAATCAGTTGGGCTACTTGTATAAATCACTCTGCACTCACATGCAGAAGTGTCTGTTTGCATTACGTTTGAGGCTTTTCAAACTCTGTTTAGTGGTTAAATTACATTCTGAACTGTTCATCTACCTTAAGAATTGTATTGTTACTGTTTGCAGACAGAAGGTCCTACAAATGATAATTTGCAATGTCTAATAAAAATGGGTACTTTATAAATAGTGCTTGTGTTCCTGCACAGCAGGTACAGAAAAATGCTGTTAAAAATAACAAAAATAAAACATTGCTCTTTTTCATTAACCTAGCCATAGCCTTTCATTAGATACAGAAGGAATGTATCTCCAGTAAGCCAGCAAAGAATCCCAGTCCTGCAGACACTTACAGATACTAGGGATGCAAAATGCTAGTTAATCGGTAACTGGTTAAACCTAAGGTTTAAGTGGGCTCCCGTCCCATCCCCTTCACCAGCCCCTTCTGCTCCCAGCAACTCCTGTGCAGGAGGCTCCCAGCTTCTGCTGCCGCCCCCTCCCCCCCCCCAATGCAACCCATACCCCCAGCTGCTCCCGGGTACCAGGTAACCAGTACCCATTTGATGTTTTGCCATTTCACTAAAATGGAAGTAGTAGAACCAGGAGTGTTTTGTGTTCAGAAAAAAAGACTATTGACTGAGACTACTGAGATGTAGCTGCTTCATAGCAGTGAAAGGATGACTATTTTATAGTACTTTAGTCTCCCATTCGCTGTAAGAGTTTGGTCTGATTTCAGTTGCTGTATTTAGTATCTGGAGGTCAAGCGGTCAGACTGGTGATCTAGTCTTAAACACGGTAATTAGGTAGCAGGTTACTTATAGCAGTTAAATACTGTACTGATTCTTTCATTCTAAACTTTCTGGTATTAAGTTTCATTTCTGGGAGGGAGATAATGTGTTTAAGAGGAAAGAAAACCAGATCTTTTCTATTTAACCAACCATAACAATATGGACTATGGGGTGGTGGCTGGGTGGAGATGCGTGACCCATTAATACTTCCAAAAATATGTACCAAACTCATAAAAATACATATTGAAAGTATGTTGCCAAATACTGTTCAGCAAATCAGGGGAACTGCTTTTGGAAAGAAAATCCAGCAGTAAAGGCACTCATTTCAGCCTTGTATATGATTTTTTTTTTTAGTTGATTTGATGTCAAAAAATGTGACAGAAGCCTTGCATCTTCACATGGTTACAGTTAATGCGTTTGTATGTGCAAATAGGGCATTATGTTGCTAACTAGACATTTAGATATTTAAGTACTTATTTGTATGTACAGATTGGATCTCCTTGCTCCTGCACTCTTGGGACCTGACTGGTCCTGAATTAGGGAATTTGCTGGACCTCGGGAGGTCCCCTGCCACTGGCTCCCTGCCTGCTGCCTCTCAGTGGTCCTGGCTCCTCTATTACTGAAGCTGGTCCCTCTGCCTCTGGATCCCCCTACTGCTGGTCCCAGACAGGCTACCAGCCCTGCTGTCTTCGACTCCTATGTTGACCAGGTTGCCAGCCTTGCTGCTGGGCCATGGACTCTGGCCCCACCCCTGCACTGCTGGGGGCTGTTGGGTGCTTTGGCCCTGTGCTGCAACGGGCTGCTGGGGGCTCTGGTCCCACATTGCTGGCCCTCCTGCCACAAGGCTCCCCAAGTTCTCTGGTACAGGAACATCTTGGATATTGCTGGACCAGAGAGTGTCAGTTTTGGTAGGTGCAATTTGCATTTGGAAAACTTGGCCCCACTAGGCTGATTGAATAACAGTTCTTAGCAGTGTTCCCTGTAAGCTGAGTGCTTGTACGGGAGCCTAGAAGAGATCGAAATGCCGCCCAACTGAGTAGCAGAGCACTCAGACAGCAGCATGTGTTTCTACTGGTGGTGCACACGTACATGTACTCTGATGCTCATAATAAAAATTATTCTGCACATGGATGGAAAAGCTTAGAGAGAACATTGGTTCTTAGGCATTCATTTTGTGTGTACGTAGGGCAGAATCCACAGTGGGCCTTAGGCATTGTAACACAAGTATGCCTTCACTATGCACATTAGTGAGATTGCTATGCTACTACAGCCCTGCCACAAAAATGTGTGCAGTGTAGCTTCTCTGTCAGCAGGAAAGAGTTCTCTTGCCAATAAAACATTCACACCATAACTTTTCATTGGTAAAACTTTTCTTGCTTTGGGCTAGGGGAGTTTCGCACCCTGAACAAGACAAGTTTTACTGATAAAAATGCAATTTAGATAAAGCCTGAGGCTGTGTCTACACTGCAGGTTTTTCTGCAAGAACAATTGTTCTTGTGCAAAAACTTGCGGCGCGTCTATACTGCACGCGTGTTCTTGCACAAGTAAATTTACCGTAACGCATCAGAAAAGAGGGCTTCTTGTGCAAGAGTTATTCCTCTCCCCATGAGGAATAAGCCCTCTTGCGCAAGAGCTCTTCCACAAGAAGGCAGTGTGGACGGACAACAGGGGTTTCTTGCACAAGAAACCCCAATGGCTAAAATGGCCATCAGAACTTTCTTGCACAAGAAAGCATCCACACTGCCATGGACACACTTGCGCAAAAGCACATGGCAGTGTGGATGTGTTCTTGCGCAAGACCTTTTGTGCAAGAACTCTTGCGCAAGAAGCCTGCAGTGTAGACGTAGCCTCTATGTCAGGTTGCCCAACTTCTAGATTTCTAGAAAATCATAGGAACAACACTGCAATCTGTAAAGTAAAATGAGACACTTAGGTTCCCTTTAGAATGATTGGGGAGAGAGACACACCTAAGAATGTGAGCCACAAAGCCAGTATGCAAGGCAGGGAAGTGCCTAAGGCCTTGTCTACACTTATTGGCACCGCCAATCAAGTAGCATAGTTAAGTCAACAACACTTTTGCGCAAGTGTGTCCATGGCAGTGTGGATGCTTTCTTGTGCAAGAAAGTTCTGATGGCCATTTTAGCCATTGGGGTTTCTTGTGCAAGAAACCCCTGTCGTCCGTCCGTCCACACTGCCTTCTTGTGGAAGAGCTCTTGCGCAAGAGGGCTTATTCCTCATGGGGAGAAGAATAACTCTTGCACAAAAGCCCTCTTTTCTGATGCTTGACTGTAAATTTAGTTGTTCAAGAACACGTGTGGCACCGTGGCATGTTGCACGTGCTATAGTCAGCGCCAGCTACTCTTCTCGTCTTGGTTAAGTACTGGCATCAACAGGAATGCACTCTCAGATCAATTTATTGCATCTAAGCATATGCAATAAATTAATGGATCCACTGCATAGTATAGATAAGGCCTATGATGGCTAAAGGAAGATGCCAAGGATAGGTGTGTGAGCTACTTCCCACTCCTCTCATGGTGATAGAGTCCTAAAGCCAGAATGTAGCGATGCACCTACTTCTTCTTGTGATGCCCATACAGGAGTCTGCTTCGTGGAGTCAGGCACCTTACCTTGTAAAATGAATTAGGTGTCTGCCTTGCTCCATTCAGAACAGTGCTTTTATCTCTGACCTGTGGGAAATTCTCATGTGGGGCTCCCTCATTGTCTTGGGTTGAAGTTGTTCCACTGTGGATAAATCATTAAATAATCTTTGGGCTACAGGGGAAGAGATTGTGAACAGCTCCTTAGCCTGACGATTAGGGTACCTGCTTGGTAAGTGGGAGACTTAGGTCCAATCCCACAGCTCCCAGTAATTCTTCCATTATTTATCACAGTGGAACAGCTTCAATGGGCGATACTGAAATTATGAGCCAGGTTAATGGAGAAAAAAAGCAGCTTTTTATTTGTAATTATGTTAGTGACACTTGTTTTTCTTTATTTGCTGTATAGAAAAATAATGAGTGTTGCACAGAAACACGATCTGCAACAACATACCCATATTTGTATATATTAGCCACTATATGTTATTTGTAGGACTTCCTGTCTGTAAATTGTAACAATAACATTATTAAGGCAGATGAACATTAGGAATGTAATTTAATCACTAGGCAAAGTAAAGCCTCAAAAGCCCAGACGTAATGCCAGCAGATACTTTTGCATGAGTGATCTGACTCATACAAGCAACTCAGCTGAGTTCAGTAGGTGTATGTACTATGTATATACAATTACTCATGTCATATCAGAATGTTCCATAGCTGTATAGTCAAAACACATTTCTATGCTGGGAAATGCTGGTTCAAATCTTTTCTTCCCCTCTCTCAGAAAGGGTGGAATTTAACTTGTGTGTATCACTTCCCACATGAGTGCTTTAACCAGTGAGTTCAAAGTTAGAAGGTGAGTACCAGCAACATCATTGTCTCCTCCAGTCAGATTTTTAATAGGCTCTAATCTTGTGATCATACTCAGTGACCTACTTCTGGATCAGGTTCCACATGTGATATTATAGGTGACTAAATAGTGTCTTCTCCCAGTTTGTGAATCACTGTGGAGCTTAGGCAGGTGACAAGTATGCAGGCATCTAGAATGAGGCAGCAATGCACGTGCTCACAAGCAGAAACTTAGGACACAGGAACATTTTTATATGAAAACATAGGTGCCAAGTGAGTTTAGGAGTCTGCAGGGCTCAATGTGAGTTCTGTGCATTACATTTTTTGTTTAAATTTTCCTTCTTAGTGTAAGCCATTGATTTTTTGGATTCATGGATCCAGCGCAGTTGTATTGTAGTTTAATGTATCTTTTGTTTTAGTGTTTATAATACATCATCAAGGGAAAATGATACACAGAATGAGTTTCAGGTGGTCTTATTAAAAATATTATTAAGCCAAAATAGCTCACATATTTTCATGTCTTCAATGGCTGCCCTGGCAAGACATTTTTGTTAGATCCATATATATTGTTGGATACTCAAGTTGCTTACATTTTGTCGGTGTATCCCCAAACATTTACTAACTTTCTCCATATTTTGCTTCTGTTTCATACAAAGAATTTTTATATTGCTGTTTGCTACTTTTAATGAGATAAGGCATTGCAGATTCAGCATCTGCCCCAGGCTTCCTGCTTGTTTTCCCCAGAGTCTCCTTCCTGACCAGATTGTCCTATATTTTAAAAAATATTTTCTCACTTTTACTATGGGAAAGACCCTCACAAACAGAAGAAAACTGACTATTCAGAGGCAAGAGTGAGTCTGACTAGATTTAAATAGTAATCTAATATAGAAAATAAACTGGAAGAAAATGTTATAGTAATCTTAGCAACTGCCTTCGCAGGCACATCCAGAACATGTAGGGGCACTCTGTTGGATTCCTTAGCTGTACTTTTTGCAGGATTGTGGCCTTACCTCTTTCTTGTAAGAATACAGTACCATGTTTAATAATACTTAAATAGAAATATGATACTTTTTTCAACAGTATCCCTGTCACACAGGAGTGTTTTACCTAAATTTCATTTTCTTAGTATCAAATTCCCTACATTTCTCATTTCATCCATAATAAGCTTCATTCTTATCACATTTTTCTGTAGTATTATCTCTAGCATATTATAAAAGGATTTATATAATCCTATACTTATGTGTTTTCAACATAAAAGGAAACATAAAAAGTGCTTTATTTGCAGGGATTTGTACCTCTTTCCCATTCTGTTGTCAGAAGTATCAAAAACTGACACGAGAAGCAGCAGAAGCTATTTAAAGGCACAGCAAATTACCTGGATCCCCCTATCAGATTCAGGTGCCTTCCACATTTGCAGTGTAGTATAAACCATTACAGTGCAGCATAGTTTCCAGTGAATTAAAAAAATTGGCTCTGTTTTTGTTTTGCAGGTTGTGGAACTCTTGCAGTGCTGGAACAAAATGAAGCTGGGATTTGTCTTTTCAGGAGGTAACAATTTTATAACTTTCTTATGAGAAGTATTTGTTATAGAACATTATAATGAAAGAGATGGTATTGGATATTTTGGTATTTCTGTTAGTGATAAATAATTACTATGATATATTAAATGGACACGTTAGGGATGTTAAATGGTAACCGGTTAAACGGTTACCCAATAGGCATCACCCATTAAGGTTAACCGGTACCTGAGTGCAGTCCTCTGAAGGCTGGCAGGGGTAACTCCAGCTGCCCCCTTGAGGGCGCAGGGAGCTGCAGTGGCAGCCCCTGTGGGGGGCAGGGAACTGTAGCTGCGGCAACCCCAGAGCGGGGGCTGGGAGCAACTTAGCGGGAGCTGCCCCTGCCTATGGGCAGAGGGGTTTCTCCAATTCTGATGGAGTGGCCCACTGCCCTGTAATTGGTTAAACAGCTAAACATCATATTAGTTCTGTGGTTGACCATTTCACCAGTTAAACGGGATTTCACATCTCTAGTTACACGTCCATACTTGGGTACAAAGAGCTGGTTACACTATCTGGCTTATAATATAAAGTGATATTTTTAAAGTTAAAAACCAACACCATCCTTAACATAAGGCATTTAGGGGCATCAGAATAATGCAAGTTAAAAGCTGTCTCTCTGCCCTATCTTGCTACTGTATGTTGAGTCTTGCCGCCCTTGCATTACTGCATGGAATTAACACTTTTCACAATGGGTTTGAATGAAATGGCATCTTGTGGAAACTAAACTTTGTATGTATTTCCTTACTGATCTTTTCTGGGGAATGGTGGTACCTCTGATATTTCTCTTTTTGGGGGTGGGGGGGTTCCCATCACAGCTCAGCAGTGCCGCATCTGAGAATTTGTGCTGCCCTGATTTTAAGAGAATTGTATACCTAACTTGAAATATAAACCTGATCATTCAGACTTCTCTGAGATGAGAGTTTAAATAGAAATGTAATAAATAACCTTACTCTTGGATACAGACAGATATTTGGCAGTTGGTAATTAGGTAGGAGGTTACTTATATCAGTTAAATGTTATACTGCAATAGCTGGGAATAATTTAGTAATGAATGAGTATTACTGATTCAGTAATGAAAGTACTTCTATCATACTCCCTGTTTACCATTCCCACCTGGGGGGCACCGCATTATGATTATTTCACTTAATGATGTTTCTGTGTCAAGCAGCATGGTCACTATAGAACAATGAGTAGCATACCCTTCCTTCAGTGCTAGAGAAGTAGAGATTGACTTGGATATTGATATCTCTGTTAATGATAAATAATGGCTCTATGATATATTTTTGTTGGCACTACTTCTGTAGCACTCCTACTTCCATTTGACCAGGAAGTGTAGTATGGAAATCAGACCTCATTCTCTATATAAAAGGTGATGGTCTTTGGCTCTCTTGTGCTGATTTGTTCTAACATAAATCTTTAAAAAGCTTTCAAGGTATCATCAAATTTCTTCTAAATCTTTAGACAGTCAAGCCTACAGAAAGAT
Organism: Pelochelys cantorii; assembly: GCA_032595735.1. Taxonomy (NCBI): domain Eukaryota; kingdom Metazoa; phylum Chordata; order Testudines; family Trionychidae; genus Pelochelys; species Pelochelys cantorii. The sequence continues at coordinate 100,780,208 of CM064328.1, forward strand.
AGTACGTTCAGAATGTGATAACTTAAAGACTGTGTTGATAAAGCTTTGACTATAACTAATCCAACCAGCTATACAGTAATTTCTCACAGAATAATATCTTGATTGCCCTGGTTTAGTTTTGACTGGAATGATGGCCTCTTTGATGTGACATGGAGTGAGAACAATGAACACGTGCTGGTCACTGCTAGTGGGGATGGATCTCTGCAGATCTGGGACACTGCTAAACCCACAGGTCCACTGCAAGTCTATAAAGAGCACACTCAGGAGGTAAAAGAGGCAAACTTAAAAATGTTACTAGGCTACATTTTTACTGATAGGTTTATTAAGGGGCTCACTTTCAGAATCACTGTTGGAAAGTGTTTTTTCTTTGCTTGGGACTATAGCCTGAACTTACAGCTTCAAGTCTGTCAAACATGAGGTAAACTACGTACTGAATTCATAGTAAATGACATTTGGTCACATAAAATTCAAATATTTTTATAAATACTTTGAAAATTTTATTCTTGATTCCTCAGAGCATAGGTGACTCATGGTAGCACTTGGGAGATGCACCCACCCATACCCGTGCCAACATTTTAATGCTCAATAGGGTGCATGCCTATGCCCCTCCCTGTCTCTCTGGGTAGCCTTCCCTGCACCCCTTATTTCCCTCAAGTCCCAGTCACCCCCACTTCAGAGAGTAGGCTGGAGTAGTCATTCAGTAGAATCCCTCCAACTACAGGAGGAGTGGCACTGAACAGGCCAAATCTCAACCAGAAGGTTGGTGTCTATAGCAGCAGTGCCATGAAAGATGGAAAGTGAGAAATTATGCAGATCTTGAGGACTCTCTTCATATTTAGGGCACGAGTGTGAATGGTTAACCAGTAAGCATCACCCTTACTGCTGTGCTGCAGACAGGGGCACTCCAGCCCAGCCAGAGCAACCTCTGTCTGCAGTGTGCCCAAGCCAGGCCTGCCATGGATGGGGGTTGCTCTGGCTGGGCTGGAGCAGTCTGCTCCTTCCCCTGCAGTGGTGGGACCACTCCAGCCCGGCTGCAGGGGGCAGTGAGGCCGCTCCAGCCCGTCTACCTGCCCCCATTTAATCAATGAAATGGTTACTGGTTAAATATTATGTTTAACTATTTAAATGGGATTTTACATCCCTATTTCAAAGTGGAAAAAGGCAAGAACCTTCAAATACTTCAAATATAGTATCAGAATAATTATTTGTGCTCTTTAAGCATAAAAAAGAAATCCTAAAGCTATGAAATATAATATGCCTAACCTGAAGTTGTGTGTGGGTGTACATATCTCAAGGTTATAAAGAAGGAGGAAGTTGCATCAATTTAAAAAGAATAGAGTTGGACACTTTTTCCTTTTCTACTTAACACTGAGAATAAATGTACATTATTCTTGAGTTTACAAACCATGAAAACTGAAATATCTCCTTCAGCCGTATTTTATCTCATTGCATTTTTAGGCTGCCTCTTACTCGTTGAATTATTTTGTTCTCACAATGGGGAATAGGTGAAGTAACTGCAACGTGTGTGTTTTGGCTTGTTACAATCTTGAAACAGGCACACGGGAAGGAAGAGTTATGTAAAATTGTGAACTCAGTCTGCAGAAAGGAGTGTTAGACTGCTAAAGGGAACCCATTCAAAGTGATATAATTACTTTGGGTGGAAGAGGTAGATTACTGAAAATCTTTCTAAGGGACTTTCCCTAAAAGGGTGTTCCACAGTGAGTCCTGCAAGACCATGGTCTAGCAGGACCATGGATATTGCTGACCAGAGAGCCACGGGGGCTGGCTAGTAATCTGGTGGTGGAGGGGCTGGCGGTGGCAGGGAAGCACCAGCTGGGCATGGGGAGCTCCATTTGGGCTGGCAGCAGGAAGACCAGCAGTGACCAGGGAGTCCCAGCTGGGGCCAGGAAGCCACAGTCTCAGCAGTAGAGAGGGCCAGTGGCTGGGAGCCCTGCAAACTGGGGACAGAGCCTAGTGCTGGCAGCCGGGAGTGGATGGACAGCCTGGGGGAGAGCCTGGGATGGGGGGCTAGTGGCCAGCAGGGGAGCACTGACCTCCCCTAGTCCAGGAAATTTCCTTGTTTGGGACCACTTATATCCCAAGGGTGCCGAACCAGGGAGGCCTAACGTGAAACAATCTTGTTAAGCCAGCCAAGGTAGCATATTTTGCAATGTTTCTGTAAGCCTGTGACCAGAAAGAGGCAGCTTAAAGAAATCCCCTAAACATCCCAACACTTGTTCAAGTTTGTCAGGTCTTGAAGTGGCTGATAAGACCATGTGCTGTGCCTGTGTTTTTTCAGTAGTGAGATTGCAAGTGAAAACACCAGAAAGAGAAGGTGCATTTTCTTTTCTGTCTCCTTTGTGTATGTGTGTTTTGTAGTCTTATGAAATGGTATCACACTTTAACAGTTCCAGCCATCTCAAGTAACTTTTCTTTCCCCCAAAAATAGTTATTACAGTCTTTGATACTCTTGGATTGACAGTTTTTAGATAGTATATTCCTTTGAAAAACTCTCTCCAACTACAGGAAAGTGAACAAGGGATGTTGTTAAAATGACAGACTTATTTCATTCTTTTCACTTCAGATGCTTTAACGTTTTTCTTCTTTCCTGTATCTCTGATAAAAGATTAAAAGGATTTTAATGATGTGTTTGCCATGGGACTAAGGCTGAGGTCTCTGCATGTGAAACTCCAAACACTGTTTAAAACAGTTTAATGTTGGACAGTGATTAACTCTTTGGGCCCCTCTATTCCCTCTAAATTAATACAACAGCCCCAAATGCAAAGATTGGTTAAACGGAAAAATTATGGCAAGCATGGGTCTTTATATTGGTTTGAATACCCTTACATTATATCTATTGACAAAATTAAGACTGAACTGAATTTTCTTGATGATAAAATACTGCAATAAAGTAACTCCTCACTTAACGTTGTAACAGTGTTAAATTAATCCAGTTTCCCCATAAGAATTTATGTAAATGGGGTGGTTGGGTTCCAAGGAAACCTTTTTTGTAAGACAAAAGGCTTTATATATATAAAACAGGGTGGGAACCCTCAGGCTTGGGGACTGGATGTGGCCCCCAGCTTGCCTAGATCTGGCCCTCAAGGCTCAGGGTCTCCCCCCCAACCCCACAGCAGGAAGCCCTAAGCCTCGTGGGCTGGAGTCAGGCATGCCCAGGGATAGATCCAACCCATGTGCTCTAACTGGCGGGGAGGAGCGGCTCTGCACACTACCGCACCGTCTCCCCTCGCCGGGGAAATGGCATCGCAGCAAAGCACTGCCTAGAACTTTTTCCTCCGCCTCTCTGATTGGTCATAATCATGGCCAATAGGAACAGTACAGGGCAATGCCTGGGAGCAGTGGGGGACACAGAACCATATGTAATCCCAGGGAGCTGTGCCAGGTAAGCACCCCACCCCCCATCACCCAGATCTCCCAACTCTCACCCTCTCCTGCACCCTAACTCCTGCCCAGCCTCCCCAGCCTACTTCTGCATCCTACCCCCCTCCCAGACCCAGCAAACCCCAACCCAGTTCTGCACTTTCCCTCCCACCCAGATCCTTTACCCCAAGCCCTCTTCTCAGCAGCTCTCTACCACACACTGAACCTTTCATTTTTAGGTCCCACCCCAGAGCCTAAAGGATGCCAACAAAATCTATTAGCCCAGTTCCCCCTAGGCTGTGGTTTGTGAAAGGAATATGGCTACTTTTTTGTGACCCCTGACTGATATTTCTGTGGTCAGTGGGTCATAAATGTGAGTTTTAGAGTCATATACGAAATGAAATGTCCTCTGTCTGTCAGTTCGTCTATGTTAGAACTCCTCCTAAACAGTAACAGCTAGGGCCACCAAATTTGGTATGCAACATCCTCTTAAGGGTTTGATTGTGCCAGGAACACAGGATGTGGTGGGAATGGGGCTTTTTCCCTCAACATGGATAAGGAGGGGCAGAGGAGAGATGCAATCCATACACTCACCACGGGGGAGGTGAATGGGAACAGGATATTGCTGATGAGCACTGGGGACAGCCACACCCCAGCACAAGATTGACCAGCTGGGGATGGGGCACTGCATGTTGCTGGCCAGGCCACTTTCTATGCTTAAGGCTTCCTCTCCTCATCCCACCCCCCCGCTGTAGCTATAGGGCCTGGGCATTACAACCACCTCCCCGCTGTGGGATCTGGGAATTTGCTCACCCCTGCTCTAAGGGAAAGGGCACTCATTGTCAAGCTAGGAATCAAAGTTCATATAAATGGGAAGGCACATGCACTTGCATCTCATTATCTTCTTCTTCATGTCATTTTATAATTGCAGTTTTAGCCCCAGGATGATTATTATTAATTCTGTGGCACCATCTGTCAGTGAAACAAGAGTTTCTTAACCAACTTCTTGGTTTTGACAGGGAATGCAGGGAGTCATGGGTAGTCAGCCATGGGTTAGAAAGACCGTGTAGGAGATATGGAAGAATTGGATCAGTTTTTATAAGTGGTGCACTAAGAGACGCCAGATTGTAATAGGAGTATAATTAATATTTTCTAGTAAACACTGTCAGACAATGCTTTTTAAAATGATTGACTGCCACCTTAATCCTTAATCCATTTTGATACTTCCGATGATTGCTGCCATTGAATTTTATCGTGTCTTAATGGAAAGTTTGGCAGGGATCAACTTTTTCTTCCAAATAAGATTCAGTCCTCCCACTTCAAGAAGTATAAACAATTTTAATGTAAATCCCCATATTTATTATTAGAGAACATGGAGTTTTATTCCCAGTTCAGCCAGTTACTGCACCTAATGAATAACCAGAACTAGGGATGTTAGATACCGGTTAATTGAATGGTCGAGTAACCACATGAATTCCTATTGGTTAGTCAACTATTCTATAGTTCCTGGAGGCAGGACCAGCAGTCACATGGACAGAGGCTGCTGCAGGGTGGGGAAGCAGGAGAGGTTGCCTTGAAGCAGCCTCTGTGTGCAGTGCCCTGGGTGGGCCGTGGACAGAGGCTGATCTGGCAGCAGCCCCTGTCCGCGGGGGTCACAGCTCCCTGCGGACAGAGGCTGCTCCAGAACGTGGAGCAGCCTCTGTCCTCAGGGAGCTCGGACCCCTGCAGACGGGCTGCTACCGCAAAGCAGCCTCTGTCCACAGTGAGCTTGGGCTCACTGCAGGCAGTGGCTGCTTCTATCAGAGGCAGTTGGAGCAGGCGCCACCTCAGAGCTGGGTGGAACCGGCTGATGAAAGGCAGCAAAGGTGGGGAGAGGGATGTGAGTAGTTGAGAAAATTAACCAATAAGCCTGGTCTTATTGGTTAATTGTGTATTCAACTACTTATTTACATCCCTAATCAGAACTAAATTAATTTACTGATTTATTTCAATGCAACTGAGATGAAACCCCATTAGAATGTAAGGCAAGGAATACTTTCATTAGCAGCAGGGAAAGCCTCCAGATAAGTGATTTCCTGTGCTGCCATTCCCCCAGCAAGGGGGAAGGGAAGCAGTAGCACATGAAGCAGCTTCCTTCCCCCACAAGCTGGATCCAGCCCACAAGGTTCACTCCCTCCCACAGCAAGAAGTTGGTGCCAGCACTCCAGTCTTGCAGGGGGGAAGGGGTTGGCACAGGGCTGGAGCATCAGTGCAGGCACCCTGCTGCAGTGTAGGGGGGTCAAGCCCCAAGACCGTGGTCGGCCAGCAAGACAGTCATGGACGACCAGTGGTCTGCGGACCACACTTTGAGAACCACTGCACTATTTAGGCCCTCCCCCCCACACATGGTCATAGTGGCCCTTTTTGGGAGCGACACACAAAATAGAGCTCCTCAATCAATCCAGCTCAGTCACAAATTTCAGAAGTTAGACAGAGCCAGGAAGCTACAGTGGCTGGAGATAATACATCCGTCTTTTGCAGAAATGTATGGCTTGTCTACATAATGTGATGTGCACTAAAGAGCTGTAATGTGTTGACCCAAGTAGAGCTTGGTGGTGTGAACAAAAATTTCCTAGTGTGGGTTAATGTAGTGTTTCTGAATTATGTTAATATGGACCAGGGAACTTTTTATTGGATCCACATGAGCGAGTTAAGGTGTATCTCACTGTTCTTTGGAAATCACACTTCTGCACATTACCACACAGTATAGACCAGCTTTTTGGAGTCAGGTTGGAAAATTCCATAACATTTCCTTTTTTTTAAATTGGCAGTCATCAGCATGGGGTCATGGTTCACTTTCAGTATCTATTGAGGTTGTGCTCCTGGTCTTCAGAACCATTAATGGTTGGGATCTAGCTATCAATATATGTGTTTACTTCTGTATCCGTTACACAGCAGGACAGTTATGCTTTCCTGGGACAATGGAGCTAATAAAACCTATTATGAAAGATTGAAGTAAAGTATTTTCAATCTGGAGCATCTCAAGTGTGGAATAAGCTACCAGAAGAGATGAGACTATTTTTAGAATCACTGCAAGGCGGTATTTATATTGATTGTCTCTGTTGGGTGACAGCTACACTACAGCCTAAGGGTATTATTCCCAGATTGCACACACATACTGGTGCTAGCTCTCATTGAGTTAGCATGAGTATAAACAGTAGTGTGGCTTGCAATACCAAGAGCAGCAATGGCATGGCTTAGCTGTGCTGAGTACAAATCCGCTGATTTCCGGTGGATTGTATTTGATACGGGAAAGCCATGTGGGATGCTTGGGGTTAAGCAGGACTTTCCTGGACAGAGGGATGGGAAAGACTGGGACTTCCTGGGCAAGGAGACCATTATAAGACATGCACACAAGGCAGGGAAATTAACATTCCATGTTCAACCCTAATTGCAGCATTTTCTAGGTTTTTGAGTGCTTGAGTTTGCAACTTCAACTTTCTTTTAATGTGTTTTTTTATATAATATGAGAGAGAAGCGCTTCAAAGGTATAGAACTCTAGGTAATGAGTTCAGCTTTTAAATTTCCCTATTAAACATACTATAAAGTTCAATTTCATTTTGTGTATATAAAAAATGGGAGATTTTGAGTCCTGTAAGGATTTGTGTACACTTCAGTTAAAAACCCATTTCTGACCTGTGCCAGCTGCTTGGTTTCGGACTAAGGAACTTTTTAATTGTGGGGTACACATTATGGTTTGGGCTCCAGCCTCAACACTGGAATCCTGTGAGCTCAGAGAGTCCCAGAGACCGAGCTGGAGTCCAAGCATGAATGTCTGTCCCACAATTAAATAACTCCTTTTCCCGAGCCCCTGGAGCTTTTAATTGAACTGTAGATATAGGCTAAGAAGTGACTAATGAATCTTTCCACAACAAATAAATAACTCCGACTTTTTTCCTCATTTAGTCCTAGTTTTAAGAGGAGGAGTTATTTGGTATCTATATGATGACAAAAAGCAGATCTCATAAACCAAAACTGAGATGTTAAATTTACATTGTATACACTGTTAAGTGGCTTTATGACTGCTTTTTAGTGCCAAATGTGCACATTTTCAGCTGATTGTGATTCGAACTAGAAACACCAGGTATGCTTTATGAAACTTTGGATAGGCACAATATCAAAACTGGACTTGTATGCAGTTCTAAACTAAGTTGTTGTAATATTTATAGGTTTACAGTGTTGATTGGAGCCAAACTAGAGGAGAACAGCTAATGGTGTCTGGTTCATGGGACCAAACAGCCAAACTGGTATGTTTACTTTGTGCAGAAGATCAGCACTGGGGTATGTTTTCCAACATGCAGTTCTTAATTTGTGTTGAGAAATACTGTTGAGAAATAAGAGATAAAACTCTTATGCAGTTTTCTGTACCTTCTCCTTTCCCTCTTTATATTGATGCTGTCATTTCATTTGATTTATTTTCTTTTTAATTTGGCCACTTGCATTACCCTTCATATCTGTATACAGTAAACTTCTGATAATCCGGCACCTTTAGGACCCAGGGGGTGCCAGATTATCAAATATGCCGGACTATCGGAAGGTGGGGGCTATGAGGGGTCTGGGGTGGAGTGGGGGGGATGCGCCCCTCGGCGCTGCGGGATCAACCCGGCAGCACCCCAGCTGCTCTGCCCCGGGCTTCCCCAAGTCAGCCGCTGGTCAGTTTCAGCAGCGGCTGACTTGGGGAAGTCTGGGGCAGAGCAGCTGGGGTGCTGCTGGGTTGGTCTTGCAGCACCGAGGGGCAGCGCTACGGGACCAACCCGGCAGCACCCCAGCTGCTCTGCCCGAGGCGTCCCCAAGTCAGCCACTGGTGAAACTGACCAGCGGCTGACTGGGGGAAGCCGGGGGCAGAGCTGCTCTGCCCCTGGCTTCCCCCAGTCAGCCGCTGGTCAGTGTCAGCAGCGGCTGAATCGGGGAAGCCGGGGGCAGGGCAGCTCCAGTTGTCCAGCTGCCCGGAGCACTTCCGGGTTCCAGATGGTGCTGGACCATCAGGAGTGCCGGACCATTGGATGCTGGACCACTGGAGTTTTACTGTACTTTCAAAACACATGAGTTCTTTCAGTGATATGCGTTAAAGGGAAGAACCTGTATTCCACCAAGGCATAGAATTCCCAAAGAAATCCCTGGGAGATTTTGGGCTAAACTAATTGCAAGATGGGGCCTTTAGAAGATACTTTTAAACTTTCCATTCTGATTAATGTAGAAGCATGTATGTGTGTTCATGCACACACATGCCCATTAGTGCCAAAATATCTAAATAGCAGAAGGACCAGACACATTTCAAAGGGTAATTGAAATATTTTCAGTTTTGTTGGGTGACAGGGTACCATTTGATGGACACACATAAAATATATATATAAAGACAGTCTGGTCTCTGCTTAAATAAACCATTTTTTAGTTTCTGTGTGAATGCATATGTGAAAACCTTTTAATTTTGCATAAGCCCCTGTAGAATAAAAGTGTACATTTTAATAGCTTTCTTGGAAAGTATGCTTAGGCCAAAATAAATAACTGCATTTAAATATTGCTACAGTCTACCTGCAGACTTTTGTTTTTCATTTTATTTAGTGGGACCCAGCTGTGGGGCGATCAATATGCACTTTTAAAGGCCACGAAGGCATCATTTACAGCACTATATGGTCTCCACACATCCCAGGCTGTTTTGCATCTGCCTCAGGTAAATATTACAGTAAAATGGCATTCAAGTCAGAAAAGCCTGCATTATTGAATTATTTTTCACTTTGTCCAGCAGATGGTGGTGTGTATCATATTTTTAAAATGGAGGAAAAAAAGATAAATGTATAGCCATGGAATGGATCTGTAGTTTTTGTTGTGATCCTTAAATCACTTCTCTTGATTTCTCAACTGGGATCAGCAGTTATCTAGCATTTCCTTCACTTCAGTGATCCTGAGGCAGTTTTTCATACTACTGCATGTATACTACTCTCCTTCCCTCACATAATTTTTTTGTTGTGGGCTGCTAAGATGTACTATCTGCTTTTTTAAATATTCAGACACATTTAAAAGATTGTCCCCAAAACCATGGTAGCAGTAGACTATTTGTCCTCTGAAGAACTTGAAGTATGAGACATCTCTTTAAGATATCAGTATAAAAGTGTATGTATTGCTGTGCCCTGTCCTCAGCAAAGAAAATCAGCAATCTTACTTTTTTTGCTCCTTCTAGTTTTGTAGATCCTGCGCGTGAGCGTGCGCGCTCGCTCGCTCGCTCTCTCTCTCATACACACACACTCACACACACACACACACACACACACACACACACAGGGAGGTTGGGGGGCTCCCCCAGTGGCACAGTGGAGAACATACCCACCTCTGGAGCCAGAGGTCAAGGGCCCAAGCCCTATCCCCCACCCCACGCCACCCCACCCCAGGACAGCCAACCCAGCCTCCCAATGGACAGAGCTGGGTTGAATCTCTTCAGGTCCAAATGCAGCCTGTAGAGTGAATTGAATAGGGAATTAGGACAACAGTGTATATCTTCAGTTCAACTGAATACTTGGAAGCATTGAAAAGGGATGGTCTTGCCCCTCTTAAAGTCTGAGGCTTTGTCTGAGGCTTTGTCTAAACTGCCAGTTCAGTGACAAAACTTTGTTGTTCATAGGTGGATAAACTCTCCATACACCCCCATCCCAAAGAGAAAAGCTTTCCCACTGCAAGTGCCAGTGTAAAGTGCTCTTTGTCAGCAGGAGTGCTTTCCTGTCAACAATATGATCTCTGTTTGTAGGGGGTGGAAGTATATTGTTGGCAAAAGTGCTGACAAACAGTGTTTACACTGCTTGACTTTTCATGATATAGCCATGTTGCTAAAAGCTGTGTGGTATAGACAAAGCTGGAAGTGTTTTGATTTTGACCTAAACAGAAGTCACTTCAGTTCTTAAATCCAACTAATAAACGTGAAAAATATTTTCCTGTTATTTCAGTTAGAGATGCAGTCAAAACAAACATGCACGCACAATCTTTCTTATAGACAGACTAACAATTAAGACTATAAAAACTAAATGTTTTCTAAAAACCAGATTTACTACTTATGATTCATGCTGGCTATTTCCATTTGACTGAGCTTGGACAGTAGAAGTAGAATTGTCTGTTGATAATGAGTTCTTATTTGTTCTAATGTACATAATAAAGTAGTGATCTGCAGAGTGCTTCCAGCTGGCTTGCATAGTCACTTCTGTCATAGCTTGGAAGTCTGTGTCTCTTCCAGCAGTGACTGCGTGTGCATCTGTTGACAGGATTGGGCTCTCTGTACTCTGGGCACACCACCACTAAAATGAAATCCTCTGACACAAAATACTCTCAACAGTATTGTGGGGTGTGTAGAAATTTTGGACAATGCCAACTGGGAAAACTCATAATCTTAATCCATGCTGGCCAATGTTCCCTCTAATCTTTTCCATCCACGTGCAGAGTTTTTTCCATCCATGTGCATGACCAGTAGAAACAAAAAAAACTCGCTATAACCAGCTGGGCAGCATTTGAACCAGCCTGAGTGGCTGCACAGTGCACAGCTTACAGGGAACATTGGTGCTGGGTGCTTTTTGTTTCCATAAAAGCCATCGTGACCAGGGGTGGAGGGAATAACTGGTGTTTTGTGTTGGCAGTTTTGAAAAATGGAGGAAAAATAATCTGGTTTAGGTTAAACCGAATCTGAACATTTTCAGAATTTTTCAGTCAATCAAAAAAAAGTACATTTTTGTCTGCTTCAGAACAGGGATTTGAACTTTGTTCTCACACATGGCAGGCAAGTGCCCTAATCACTGGACCAATAGTCGTAACATGCAAGAGCCATTTCTGTCGGTTTTGGCCATTCACAAACCTACCTGATATTTGTTTAGAGTTTGCCAAACTGAAAAATTTCACTCCAGTATCTCATTTTTTAAGGTCTCTTTCAAACGACTCAGCCTTCATGGTAATATCTCTGATCTGTTATGTCAAATAGACAACAAGTTGAATTGACCTAGCTAGTTATTTCATACTTGAAACAGTCCACTAATTTTGCAGTCAGTGCTGCTGTATGAACAATTCGAAGGAGACAATGATTATGAAATACCATACTGGGATATTGAGACTGTGTATGGTAGTTTACGATCAATGTCTCTTTGGGATGCCTCATATGGAAAATTTGTCTTAGTGACTTTAAATCTGAGTCTGATCTTTACAGCAATTACACATGTTGTATTGCTAGAGGAGGTTTAAACTAACCATGGTAAGATTTCACAAATTTGACTTTTGTGTTTAAAATTGTTTTGTATTGTGTGTGTATATAATTCAGAGATGAAATAAAAATCCTGTAAATATGTTACTCAAAAAATTAATAGGAACATTGCATTATTACTGTTCTTTGGCTTACTATGGAAAAGTATGAGAGAACGGGATTTTAAGATTATTGTTTGTTTTTAAGAGAAAATTGAGTCTCTGGTACTTACACTTTAGTAGCTTACAGACACAAGAATAATACACCTATTTAACTGGAGGCACATGAGAATTACACTGATGTCAGTAGGATTTCTTGATCATAAAGATTAATGTGTGTAAGCAGGGCCGGCTTTAAGAAGCGCGGGGCCCGATTCCGGGGCAGCCGTGCGCCCCGCACGCTCCGTGCGCCCGGGGTGGCACTGCGCATGCGTCGCGCGCCCAGGGGGGGAGCACTGCGCATGCGTCGTGTGCCTGGGGCGGCACTGCGCATGCGTCGTGCACCCGGGAACGGGGCCCCCTTAGGTGCAGGGCCCCGTTCCGGGGAATAGGCCGAATCGGCCTAATGCCGGCCCTTTGTGTAAGTGTTTGTAGAGTCCAGTTGTAACTTAAATAAGGTTACAAAACCCAAACCTCCTGTTGGTTCCTTCTGGACACTTTGCATAATTAAGATTTCACTCAATGTTTTTAGTATTTATGGGAAGCAAGAGGAATTATATGTAAGGGCCCCATTTGTTGAACTCTATGCTTATCTTTCCATTGAATCCAGTGAATACTGGATGGGGCACTAAATTTTCAGTTGTAGCCTTTATATCTTTTATATGCTATATAAATTAGTAAAGAGTATGTCTACACTGCAGCTGGCTCAGGCCAGGTTGGAGGGTTCCAGCGCTCCGACCCAAGCCAGAACATTTACACCACAATTAAATAGCCCCTTAGCCCAAGCCCGTTGGCACAGGCCAACCAGGGCCAGTGTAGGCATACCCAAAGTCATCATATAAAAGAAACTGATACCCTCAGAATGTTGTTAAATCTTCCTTCTGGTATACAAATAAAATATATGATTGTTCTCCTAAATAAGTTAACCTCAAGTCAATGAACTTGAATAAGAAGCAGAGAGATTTATAGAGACACATATTTTTAGGTTTTTTGAATTATTTTAAATCTTTACAATGGTAGACATATAATGGAGCTTTTCATTTAGTTCTGTAATGACATATCCATCACTATTCTGTCCAGTAAACAGAATAACTCTGCTGGTTTCTTGCTCTTAGATCTAAATGGCATTTCCTAAATACAGTAATGCATCTTAGTGCATTTTCAAAGCCATCACTTCACTTCTTGGGTGGTTAAAAGCATTTCACCTTTATGGTCAGGTTAGCAGATGGCATTGGAACCAACTAACATCTACTATGGCACTAGGTGATGGAGGAAAATAGGAGATGGGGATTCTCATTTTATATTTTCAGGATCCTCAAGCTTGATAGCAGAAAATAAAGGTTGATAAACTTTGTTTCACTAGGTAGTAGTGTTGGCCTGAAAACTTGTCACACAGAAATTTTGACCAGAATTTGGGTGAAGAGAATATTTGAACTTCCTCTTCTGCCCATTTTCTCGACCTCTCCCCTTTGCTCCCTCTCTTCTGCTTCATCCAAGACAATGCTCAGATACCTTAGTTTAGTGGTTCTCAAACTTTTTAGCAACCTGAGAATCCCCATTTTGATTTAAACATTTTCTGGGACCCCTCCCCCCCATGGCCTTCCGCTCAGCCCTTGTCCCGCCACCTTCCCTAAGGTCAAATCCCTGCCCCACCCCTTCTCTACAGCCCCCCCCCCCACATACTGTATCCCCCATCCCTTGCTTGCTGCCCCTCCCCCCCACATCACTCATTTTCACCAGGCTGGGGCAAGTGATTGGGGGCAGGAAAGAGTGTGGGCTCTGGGAGGGTGTTTGGCTGCAGGGTGCAGGCTCTAGGTTGGGGCAGGGGATTAGGGTGTGGGATGGGGTGCAAGCTCTGGGAGGGAATTTGTCTGCAGGATCTAGGCTGGGGTAAGGGGTTGGAATGCAGGAGAAAATCTGGGGTCAGGATTTACCTCAGGTAGCTCCCAACCAGCATATCCCTCTGGCAGTGGCTCCTAGGCAGGAAGCTCAGGAGGTCTCCACACGCTGCCCCTGCCTTCAGGCACTGCCTATGCAGCTCCCATTGGCCACAGTTCCAATGGGAGCAGTGAGCGGTATCAGCACATGGGGTGGGGAAGCATGCAGCGATCCCCTTGGCCATCCCCAAGAGATGCAGAGATGTTGCCAGTCACGTCCAGAAATGGCACAGACCCAATGTCACCGCTCCTCCCTCCCTCCAAGCACCGGCTTCACACTTGGAGTTCTCTGATGTGAAGGAGACTCTCAAAGGGAGTGGGAGGCACTGAGGGAGAGACAGGGAAGGGTTTCCCAATGGGGACCACAGTTCTCCTGGAGTACCCACTCCCCGAGATCTGTGGACCCCAGTTTGAGAAATGCTGCTTTAAAGGAATTATCTGAGTAATGCACACACCATTAAGTCTCAGGAATTTAAGCCAGAAAGGAGCTGTTTCATGTCCCAATGTCTGTTTCTTTTTACCTGTTACGAAAATGCTACTCTGTATGGTTAACAATGTACTTATTCCACAGTTATAACAAAAAGTTAGTCCTGAGAGCTGTGGTACATTTATTCGTCTTTGGAATTTCTGGGTTTCAGTCATCTCAGGGAAAGTGAAAATACATGTTTGTTCTTATCTAGTCTCCTTTTGTGAATGCTGAAAGTGTGGAAAGGAAGGTTCACTACTCAAAAAAGTCCCTGCGCTGGATAGTGGTTTTTTTTTTTCACGTCTACATTGAGGGGCACTGCCAGCTACTTGAGAATGTTTGAACAATTATGTATTTGGCTTAAGCTGGTATTGTTAGTTCCTTGGTTCTAGGGATGGTAAAATCATTTTCAATGTATTATTTTTCTTTTAAGAAAATGGGGGAGTAGACGTAAAGAAGGGGGATCCCTTGCCATATTGAAATGTAAGCCAAAAGAAAAAAGGAATGAATGCTACCTGAGAAATATTTTATTTGATTAAAGGTCCTCAAATTAAGTAAGTTATGTCATTGTGCAGCAAGATTCAACTGGTGTGGAATGGGCAGGAGAATTGAGTATGTCTGACTTATATTCCAATTACATTATCATTTATTTACTAGCTAATATACTTGCATTTCACATTTTGAAAGATGTGTAAGGTACTTCACAATACTGCTGTTATCTTGTACAATGATTTGTATTCAAATTGGTTACTGGATTGCCTCTCACCTGTTTGAAAATATTAACAGCCAGGAACTGTTAATTCAGTGTATGTAAATAAATTCAGTTCTAATGTAACAGTTTCTGAGCAGATAAAATAAGCTGGGAGATCAGGTGGATGTGCTGCATCTGCTCAGGGGCCCAATAAATGTGGCTGACATCGAAAGACCAGTCATGTGGAAAATGTGATTAAAGACAAGACATAAATAATGATAGCCTAATGGCTTAAAGGGCTTAATGACTGATTGTGTCCTGTGTCCAGAAGGTGTCTCTTTCTACCTGGAGAACAAAGTGGTGACTAGCACATAAAGAAATGCCAAATGCACACATCATTAGCTTATAGCCAAATGTAAATCCATTCAGCTCAGTGACCCTTAGCCATTGCAGAGCAGTATATCTGTGCCTGGTTCTTTTGGTTCACTATAGAAGTATCCTTTACAGCGGCAACAAATTCTTATTGTTCTTTAAATTTGCCAGCAAGATGAACTAAAAAGTATCTTTTTTCCTAATAACATAACTGTGACACTGTCCAATACCTCACAGCATTGGTAACTTGGAAATGAGGAATCTGTTCTGTACTGGACAAAGCCCAGAGAGACTTAGCATAATAGCTAGCCTTTATCTTCTACAGTTTCAATTTTAACAGTGTATTCATTTATATATAATGAATGCAGTCATTATGTTTAATGATTAGGGTAAGTACAGACTGTTTTCATTACAGCTTTAGCAAGTCCTGAGTGCAAGGGAAAGAAAATATTGTCTCAAGTAGTATGTGTTCTGCAAGATTCTCCCTCATTCATCTTAATGTTAGTGCCATTAATTATAGTCTTTGCTCAAGGAGTCACTTTGCAAATGCAGGATGGAAAGTGCTTTACTCTGCAATTTGCTTTCATTGAGAGAAAAGGTTTGGAACTGCAGCTTTTTTGGTTTATGAGTGAATCAACAAATTCAGTCTGCATACTTTGTAAACTCCTGTATTTAGAACACTTCATGTATGAGAGGTGACAGCATTATTACCCTTAGATTATTACCCATCTTTATTTCAGTGTCCTCATAACAGAAGAGTGGAGTGTGGGGGTGGGCATCTGTCTGTCTTTTGTGATTTACCTGTCTGTAAATGTGAATATCTCTTACAAGAGTCTTTGAAAACATTTTTTCCCCTAACAGATTGTATACCTTAGTGGTTACCAAACTCTGGTTTCAGAGAACTGACTAGTTACATAGTGTTGACTCCTCTCCTTCTATTCAGAATCTATGCTAACACTATAAGTTAAAATAATTAAATATGCTTCATGCACCTAATCGGTGTAGTATGTTATGATTGCAAAAGGGAGAGGATAAAGTCTCAAGTGATTCAATTTCTCTGGTAATGTGGTTTACACGAGGGATGTAAAATCCTGATTAATCAGTTAACTGGTTAAATGTTAAGTTGATGTAGGAGGCTCATGGTCCCAGCCCCGCTTCCACTAGCAGAGGCAGCAGGCCCTCATCCCTGGTCCCAAGGCTGTTGCTGCCACTGGTAACAGCAGACTCCTGGCCTAGGTGTCAGGGCTGCTGCTGCTGGCAGTGACACAACGCTCCAAGCCCTGTTCCCAGCAAGCCATGCGTGGGGGTCTGCTCCCAGGCACCGATTGACCAGTACCTAATAAGCATCATTCAGTAAGGTTAACTGGTTACCTGTTTGCATCCTTACTTTACACTATGAATATTTCTGGACACAATCCATCACACTCGCTAGCCTTCAGGTCTTTCAATCAAGAAAGGAGATGTAATAATAACAATCAGATTTTACTTTATTTCCACCCCAGAAGTGGCTCCCCAAGGCAAAATCACCCTTGGAAAATCAGATTTAAATTCCAGGGTATTTGGGTTTACTCAGTTTCCAACAAAACCGAAGTGTGACTCAAATACTTGTGGTGATGACAGGTGAGGCAAACATAAGTTCCTGAATAGATTATATATTCATATGTTTATATTATATTGCAAAGGCTGGCTTCTGTTCATAAAATTAGTGCTCTTTTTCTTTACTTCCTAGAAGTGCCTAGTGCTTATTTCTAGGTATTTAATTTGCTAAAGATAAACACAAATACAGCCACAAAGTATTTTGAATGTTTGTATGTTTTTACAAATGGCAATTACTAGTCAGAAAGAAAGTCTCTTAAAATCTGTATTATCTGGGGTGGGGGGACATCTTTCAAAGATAAAATAGCATTTTTCTTTAAAAAAAATAAGCCCATTATCTTCTTACTATATATTTTATAAATGTCTGTCTGTCTGTCCATCTGTGAGTCTGTTTGTTCAAGAACTCCTTGTAAATGGTAAGCACTAAAACCACCAAATTTGGTGTGCAGCTTCTTATCATAACTTAAAGCAAGGTAAAGGTTTGGTTGTGCCAGGACAATGGGGTGTGCCTGGAATTCAGCTGTTTCTCATAAAATGGAAAAGGAGGGTCTGGTAGGAGGGACAGTTATACTGTGGAATGACTATAATGGAGCAGGAAGGGACCAGGACAGCTATAACCCCATAGGGCCAGAGGGGGTAGGGGTGGTGAAAGGGACAGCTTTCTACTATATATTTCAGAGTTTGTCGGTTTGTTTGTCTGTGTATCTATCTGCCCTCCAGCTGGGAGATATGCACCCCACCCTGGCTGTGCCTGTTGCAGCAGCCATGGAGAGGCACTTCTCACCTGGCCCCAGCTGCTGTGGTGAGAGAGGGCTGGGGTTGTCCTCTGTCCCCGGGGTAGCCTGCATATTGAACCCCTCATCCCCAGCCCAGTTCCAGAACAAAGATTTAACTGAAGAAAAACAAAACGTATTTGAATTTAGGACCTGAGCAACGCCGGGTAAGTTGTCCAGTTATATATATGAAAAATGTAAAACCTAACATGAAATGTGTCCCACAACAAATAAAATGAGCAGGACTGGAGCTACTTGATTACATAATCTTGAGTGAATTTTGCCAAATGCAGTGAGAATCCTGTGTGTCACATGTTCTCTGTAAACATACTCTTAGACCCCTTTGAAAAGTATACCCCATATCCTTTTAACAAAATCTATTCAAGTTGAGAAGGCAACAGAGGGTGCTAGTGATAAAACACAGCTAATAGTTAGGGTTGATTATCTTGCTAATTAAATGATAAAATCATAATCAATTTCCTCTCAGTGTTTCAATGAATCCTATCTATAATTACCCCTTCTTGTTTGGACTGTAAGTGATTTGTAGATGGCTGAGCAAATCGTCACTCTTTGTATTAGTAGTAGATTTGAAGCATTTCAGAGTTAAAATGGGAAAACTCCCTGCAAGCACACTCGGCTTATGAATGATTCCGTTGTTTCAGGTGATCAGACTTTAAGAATTTGGGATGTGAAGACACCAGGAGTCAAAGTGGTGATTCCAGGCCACCAGGCTGAGATCTTGAGCTGTGACTGGTGCAAGTATGACGAGGTATAATGTGTTGTGCCAAACTACAGTAAATATTCCTAAGGGAACCACTTTTCTTAAAGAGTAAAGGTGTTTTACTACAGTTTGAACCTCTCCAGTCTGACACCCTCAGAGCCTGAGTGTTGTTGAATCAGAGAATTTGCTGAACTGTGGGAGGTCAGTATTGTCTAGCAGCATTACCAACATTTCCACTGCTTACTGGACTCTTAAAAGACATTTAGGGGTAAATTAAAGCTAAAGAACATTAAGAGCCAAAACTAGTAGCTTATGAGACTGCAGAAAACTTGGCCAAACCTATTATAACTGGACATCCAGCTAATTAAAATTATGCCAGACCACTGATGTTGCCAGACCAAAAAGTGCCAGACTAGAGAAGTTCAACCTGTACCACATCAGTGTCTTTTCAGCTCTGCTGATGTGAGAGTAATAATCATGGTAGGCCATTCTCAGTCACTCCCAAGGGCTCATACCTCATCATTCCCAAGAATAAGTGACATAGGTAGAACTTAGTCTTTGGTTATAGTGTTAGACAAACACTTGCATAGTTCACAAAATTGTTTCTAGTGTGTAAACACTTGTAATTTCCACTTCCGCTTTCCTTTTACACTGTACACTGTGAACGGTGTTTCCTCTAATCAGTGCTTGTGCGGCCACTCAGAAAAGATTCCAAATGCCAGCCAGCTGATTAGCAGAGTACCCATTTTCATTTCCGTTGGTGGTGCACATTCATACATGCCTCAGTGCACATAAAACAATATTCCACCAAGGGATGGAAAAGACTGGCACATGGGTGGAAAAGATTAGTGGAAACAATTACTATGAATCTCATTTTTATCATTGCGGTTTAATAGTAATCCTGTTCGAATGTGTGTGTGTGTGTTTTTAATAATTAGAATTTGCTGGTAACCGGCGCGGTTGACTGTAGTTTGAAAGGTTGGGATTTGAGGAACGTCCGGCAGCCAGTTTTCAACCTCTTTGGCCATACCTATGCTGTAAGGAGAGTAAAAGTAAGTTTAGTTCTTTGTTTTACACTCTTGATAGACTCTCATTTCTATTAAGGTGTCAGTGATGCAAACAGTATACATGCATCTTAAGAATTTAATGGCTCACAGACTAGTTATTCTCGGAGCCCTTTCTACTGGAGCGCACATACAACATTTTGACATTCAAAACAAATTGTTGGGGTGTTGTGAGAGACAGTAGCTTCAAGAGATGATCTTTTCATTTGGGCTTCACAAAATGAAAAACTTAAAGAAAGCCCAGTTAACTTAAATTCTTCATGTAGTTTCAGCTGAAAACAATACATTCCTTTCTTAATAAATGGTGTTGTATTATTGCTGCATGCAGTTTAAAGTGGTTTCTTTTTATTCTCGAGGTGGCAGCATTTATGTAGAATAAGGCTTAGAATTTACTGATTCTACATTTCAAAAGGGCAGATCCACAGATACCAACTTTATATCCATGGGTAGTCAGATCCATGAATGTGAATGCAGATATCCATGGCTCATTTTTGCAGATATGGAGGCAAATACAAATTTTGTATCAAGAACTCTGCATATTTGCAGATATCTGCTTTATATCTGTGGGTATCTGCAGATATTCATGGATTATTTTTGTGAATGCAGATATGGATGTGGATACAAATCTGCACAGGACTCTAGCTTAAGTGCCTTAAGAGAATCTTCCCCACTCTCCCAGTTTGAAGTGAATTTGCTCTTAATGAATGACATTCTAAAAGTAGCTTTAGGGGGTAGCTGAGTTAGTCTGTACAGGATAAACTTAAGGGGGTAGAAGTAGAAGGGGTTCAGAATTTTCAAGCCTAATTTCCTTCTCACTTTGTGCCTGGAAAAAACTGCCTAAGCTTACCAGACTCTCATAGTTGATCTCTAGGACAAAGCTCTCAAGATTTTGATAGGTTATTAAAATATGAAATAGTAGCTGCACTGTGGCTTATCAGCTCTGATAAGCTCAAGAGGTCCATGGAATAATATGTGAGATCCTGGGGACAATGAATTCCCTCTGTTGTTGCCTTCAAACCTCCTCCTCTTACTGTTCATGCTTTCAAGGCACATGGGAAAAAAGTTGTCCTTCAGGCTCTAGGAAATCTGGGAAGGGGGTGGGATTCAGCAGCTGTCCTTACCTTTTCTGTGACCCTACTGAGATCTACAGGAGGGAAATATCCCCAAAGAGCCTCAAGAGTTTGTTGGCCCACCTCACAGGTCATAGGAGGTTCATTTAATGCTATCTCTGTGTTTCTGTGAACATTAGTATGTGTTTGTCCCTGATGAGCTCTGTTTGGGCTTGTCAAGAGGCTGTCTAGCTTATTTTGGCTTGTAGGAATTGGGAGTTGCAGTGTCCTGCTTCCCCCCCCCCCCCACACCCAATGTGATTCTTATGACTCTCAGTGAAGGAGATGTGGGGAGTGAAGCACACGGAGTGGGACTCTTTATTAGATGGACTCCCCACTCTGGGGTACAGCAGAAACCAGAGAGAGCCCATCCTCTTTGCTGATCTTAAGTCTCTTGCCAGCTGCACTTTCCAGCCTTCCTTGTGGATGGTAAGAGGAGAGCTCCAGTCCTGTGGAGATGAGGAGGTCGATGGAGCATCCCACCCCCCATTTACTTAATAGCCACTGCAGGAAGGCAGCCATGAGCTTGAAGTCTCTCTATAAGTCTTCCTTTGAGAATCAAGGGAGATCTGCATCAGGATTGCCCCTCCCCACCCCATGTTGGGTGACAAGGGTATGCATTTTGTCTCCTCTCCCACACATGACAATATCTCCACACATTTTCCTACATTCCCACTCCGGTCAATAGTACTTCCAAGATCTGCAGGAACAGGTCTCCTCTTGGGCAGATCTTGGGGCCATATAGAAAAGGAAATTCCCCCTTCCCCCCAAAGCTTGAAAGGTAAAGTAAATTAGCAGGCACATCAGTGATTAGTATGTGTACTCCCTTTCAAGGTTTTTGTTAGAAACCTAGGAAATTCCCTGTTAAGGTGCCAAAGATGAGATGGGCAATTTTTATGCTGCTGCTCTTCCCTCTTCGTTGCAGTTTTCTGGACATGTGCATCTCCACAGTCTGTGCCAGAATCTAACCTATAGTAGGCCCTGCATTGTGGGAAAATTTATTAGGCTATTTTATGTAACTGCCAGTTTTCAAATTTCACTCCAATCTTCTTAATTAATAAAGGAATTTCAGGACAAAGTATAGCCTTGGTGCCAGTGAAATCTATTTTGTATGTGCTCTGAAGTGTGATACAAATTTGGGGACATCTCACTGTAACAGAGCTGGAAAAACCAAAATGGTCACACAGCATTACTGAAACATTCTTTATAGACTGAGAGAGCATTTAAGATGTCAGCCGAAAGTAAAGTTTAATAGCCTGCTTTATGTTATTTCAAAGGAAATACCTATTGGAAATCCTGTTACCTCCTTAATTTATAGTAATGCTGCTTTAAATCACTACAGTGAAATGGAATCCTACCAGTATAGTATAGCTGATTTCATATTGCTTAAAGCATAATTGCTAAAGCTCGGTTGTTGCAGTGTGTTGTGGTACTTTCCTAATCAGTCTTATCAGTTATCTTTGTTATTTGTTTCTAGGAAGTTGGTAAATATGTACGTAAGGTTAGTACTTTTTTTTTTCTTTCTTGCAGTTTTCACCATTTCATGCAACTTTATTGGCCTCCTGCTCCTATGATTTCACTGTGAGGTACAGTATATTTTATTACATGCGAGTAGGACGAGAATTTGTTTTTGATTGTGTCTCATCTGTGAGAGAGAGGGTATATTTGTTATGCTAATAGAAAAATGCTCTAAAATTTTACTTAAGTGTTTGCTCTTGGGATTATTATTCATACTTTATATTAGCTGACTACAAATGCTTGGATTCTTCTCTGTATAAAGGGTATCTCAGTGGCCATGCCCTAACAGAGGCTGCTAGTGAACATTTTCCTACGTTATTATTCTGAATGGGATTTTGTCTAATTGTGATGTGGATTTTTTTTACTAAGAAGGTAGCAGTATCCATGTGTCTGAATGTATTTGGGTAACTTATCATACTTTTTTGAGATTTATTTGTATTTAAAACTGTTGTGAAGGAAATCTCTATGTATGTTTGTTTGTTTGGATGCTCCCTCTTGCATGCCCTTTTTCAGTACATGTTTGAAAAATATTAATAGATCCCAGGCCATTGGATAGCTTGATATTTTTAGTTTTTAACCTATGGAATTGTACAGTACAGTAGAACTTCAGTAACTATAACTTGGCTAAATCAGTAAACCTGATGGTGGTAGTAAGAGTTTACACGAAGACTGTAGAGAGGTGTCTTATTGTTAAGACTTCACTCTCTATAAGGTATATTAATTTATTTTACTGTACTATCACATACCCCACTACATGCTTATGTTTACCATTCAAGAGTACATTTTGTGGCATAATTAATTTTTATGCTATAAAGTACATAGAAGATGTTACATTTGACCAATAGGGCTAAACCTCTTTACCCCTCCTTCATACACCCTCCTCCCACAAATGACGTGTTAGAAAACTCTTCTAATTTTCCAAATCCCAGATTTTCCAAAATCATTCAACATTTAAGTGATTCTTTAATTCAGATTGCAGGTTCTTTGTGTTATTTATTTTAATTATAGTCTAGTACACTAAAGCCCGCAGTGACTGATAGGTGACATCCCAAGAACAACAATAATACAAATAATAAAAATTATATGTTCTATACATCTTGGAGTTGTTTTCTAAATAATAGCATTAGCCATAGTCAACTTACTCCACTCAACTCCATTTCTTAACAACCATTCTTAGTGACAATGGTATTGATGCAGGTTTGAGACATAATATTATGAAAAGTTGCGTCGTGGCTGAAGTGTTCCAGGTACCATGGAAGTCCAGTATATATGTATAAACCTTGCAGCAAAACCATTCTCCTGTACTTGAAATGCTGTAGTTTCATGTAGAATGCTTTGAAGTGCTGCACGCTGCTCTCAGGGCAAGGGCAGAGCAGAGAAGGCTTCGGGCGCTCCCCTGCCCCCAGGCCCTAATTGGCCTGGGGGTGGGGGAAATTCAGAGCCTCCGCAGGCTGGATCCACCCGCTTGGAGGGCCGGATCTGGCCTGTGGAGGCCCTTTTGCCCACCCCTGCCATAGAACATCTGGTCTAATGATGGTGTTCACACTTATTTTTTAACACACGTTCTTTATTCACACACACACACACAGCAGAAATGATTTCTTTGGTACACAGACACAATATGAATATTTAAGCAGGACCATTAAATTACATTTGAAAGAAAACAATCATCATATCCTTTTACTTATTTCACAATACTAGTTTTAAAACTTAAAACAGAAACCATAAGAATCTATTTCTGCCTTGGAATTGGCTTCATACTCAAAATTCTGGCTGGTGCACCTTTACCAATGATAAGGTAAAGGTCCTTTTTGTTTTCAGAAAGGCTGGCTGGCAGGGTACGCTGAGGTATATTACATTACATAAAGCTACATTTTAACTACATGGCTACAATAGCAGGGCAGTGTAATACAGTGAGCCTCTTAGCTACTGTATACACCTATATCAAAACAGTCTCAAGGTAGGGAGAGGAGAGAGAATAAAAAAGTGTAGAGCAGTCATCTTAAAATATTCAAAGTAAATACTTAATATATGGATACACCAACCTGTTGAGAACAATGGAACATGGTGGCCTTTGTAAAGCTTATTAATCTTTGAGTTCCTTTTGAAGATTGTATGCACTGCCCTCTGCTGACAGATAAACCTTCAAAAACAAAAATAACCAAAAATATATGTGGGAGGGAGGGGGAACATTTCCTTAACATTTCTGTTGTATGCAAAGCCGCTGGAAACCCAGCTGATATATCTTATGTTCTGGCTGCCCTATTCTACTTCACTGGTGGTATAAAATAGTCAGCTTATACTTGTGAAGCTGTTCCTGAAAATTAAAATGAATAATTATGACCAATGTTACACATTTAAATAATTAGAAATACCACCTAATATCATTTTTAATTAAAATAAGAAAATTCCAAGACAAATTTTTTAAAGATAGATTTATGATTGAGAGAGTACATATCAGGAATTTATAATATTACAGGAATATTATAGTTATTCTCAAAGTAAGCATTACAAATCAGGAAATTCAGAACTATGGTTAAACTTGAGAAGCCTAACACATAAAGATATATAAAAAATGAAAATACACTTTTTAGGGCTCCCAAAGAACTTTGAAGTACCCTTTAGTGACACAGTGAGGGGGCAAAACAATTCAGTTTAATCTGATTTGATGTAATCAAAACTTTTTGAAGAAACATATTGATTTAGTTAGTCTTCACAGGAAATTATCAAAATGTTTGGCTAACATCAAAGTGTTTCTTTTGACTTTAACATTTTAATTATATTGTATTTCAAACACTTTGCCTTTTATATTATATAATAGTCTAAGTGAGATGTTTTGATAAAATCGAAACAAAGTATTTTCAGAATATTTTCTTTGGTGGACAAATTCTGGGACTAAATTTTTCATCACAATTCAGGACACAACCAAATTTTAAAAAGGGACAGAAATTCTGTCTTTTGACCAGCGCTAATGATTAAGGGTGAAAAACTGCTGATGTGTTCATTTTTCATGTGTGTATTTCCTTGTTTACATGATTGCAGTTTAGAGATTATCCTTGCACCTATGACCTCTTTTGCCCCTAAATGATTTTAAGAGAATCACATAAACTTCCCCAACTTCCCTTTTAGTTAAAATCACAAATCTTATGAATAGGTTACAGTTGAAGAAATTATTTTTTCGTGTTCCATATGCATGATACCTGAATTAACTGCTGTAGTCTCCAAGACCCAACTTCGGCAAACTGACTTTTTTATCTTTGTAAAAGTGTGTCATCCACTTCTCAGGAGTGTTCCTTTTGGATGTGTGTGTGTGTGTGCAGTCTTTAAATAGACCTGGTCCTGGTATCAGGTTTGTGCCCCCAGGGTTTCCTCCCTGGAGGCAATGGTTTCACCTCTTGGTCTGCTCTGGTCCCAGTCTCCTGCTAGGCCACTAAGTAGTTCACTTCCAGTAATTAATGACTTGTAGACTAGGGATATGATAGTGTATTTGTGTAAACGATTAACTGATGAGCCACAGGTGGGAGTGGGAGATGGGACAGACAGCTCCCCGCATGCACTGACACCAGGGAGCACCCCCCAGCATGTAATCATGCAGCTGCTGAATTTTTCAGAGGTTACACATTTACATGAATAAATGCTTTTTAACATCCCTACTGTAGACCCCAAGCCAAACCACTACTCTGGGTCCCAGTACAGGGGCCCTAAGAATAGTATCCATGTGCCACTATGTCCTTTTAACTACAGTTTTTTCAGTGCCCTGGGCCGCTTCCCTGCAGCCCTAGTCTTGGCCAAAGCTTCACCATTAACTCAGGGCTCATCTAAGTCCTCAGTCTTTGACAGCACTTAATTGTCTATGGTACTGCAATTCCCTTTGGTCGGTCAGGAGCAGCATCTGCACTCTTGTAGCTTCAAGGACCTGACTATCTGGCTCTACAGCTCTTTTTATATTGTCTTCCGAGGCTCAGATTAGCTGTTCCCTATAGCCTCTGTCATTGGCTGCTTCCCCTGCAGCCACTTGAGGCTGCTTGAAGGACTCCTGCTGCTTCTTTCCTGTGATGCATGTGGCAGGATGATGCATCCTACAGGAAGGAGTCTCTGGGTCTAGTCCAGAACATCACAAGCCCAAAGACTTGAATTTGTGCAGTTCTTAGACTTTTGCCACAACTTCTACTTTATCCTGAGTAACTAAGCTCCTTAAACATGGAGTTAATTTACTTTCCGGAACTTGCAGATATTGTCCTACATAGAAATATTTCTCTTTCTTACATGAGTTCTTTTTGTAAGTTGCATAAATGTAAGGGATAAGTGGGGGTTTTTGTACACAAAGGAAAATGAATTTATGATTTGCCAGACTGTTGTAGGTGACCAGGAGGCCCCACCAATTTAGTCAGCTTAATGTATGCTGTACACACATACACACAGAGTACATCATTTGGAAGTTTATTATTATGTCTACTTTAAAATGAAGTATGCTGTGGTGCCATTATCATAGAAACTGTGATAAATATTGACCACCACCAAAATATTAAAATGACCACTTGGAAATATTTACATTTGCGTCTATCAATTTAATGACTGTATTATTTCAGGACATAAAAGTTGGATTTCGTTGTGGCTTCAAAGCATCACAACTACAGTAGAAATGCTAACACAAAAATCTCATGAATTTGTACAGTATCAGTTAAATGTAATAGCACTGGTGACATTTCTATTCAGCATTATCTTCCTGTTCATCATTACAGTCTTTGTCAAGAGTGTGAGAGTTGCCACAGTCTTTACTGTCTTGGCATGTACATAGTTCTGTGCAAGGAAGATTGTTCTGACTACAGACATAGTTCATTGTATAACATTCCCCACTGGTATAGGCACAAATGGGATGTGTTGGAATCTCAGTTGCCATTGGGCCCACGAAGAAAGCAGTTCATCACTCTTATTGACAACAAAGAGCCAGTGTAGACACTACTGTTTGTTTTGTCAACAGAACTGGCCTCCACCAGTATCCCATAATGCCTGTCCTGATTGCTCTGATCAGTGTTTGGTCCCTGCTGCCCTGCAAGCATGCACTCCTCCCCTTTCAAAGCTCAAGGAAGTATCTGACAGCCGAGCGTGCAGCTCTGCTTGAGGAAAGTAAGAGCAAATCATTGGACTGCTCCTCTTCTGCCCTCCACTAGGAACACAGTGGCAGGCAGACTGTTGCTTCCGGGGAGGATGACAGACAGCTGTGTTGCTTTGATTTTTCCTCAGCTCAGAGAGCTACAGAGCTACTCATGATGCCCTCTCCTAGCAGCTGATGAGGTTGTGGGAGAACTGAGGGAGAATCCCAAAATGTGCAGCAGCCAGCTCTGCCTTCCTACAACACTGTACTGTGGGATACATACCCACAGTACATTGCTCACTCTGTTGATGATGGTGCTCCCAGTGTGGACAGAGGGAGCAAGTATGACCACCCTCTGGTGATTTTTGTTTTGTCAACTTTTGGGTGTTGACACAAGTTTTGTTGACAAAGCTTGTGGTCTAGACAAGGCCTTAGACTTTAAATCCAGAAGGGATCATCATAATCATCTAGTCTGACCTCCAGCACATTGCAGGCCACAGAACCTTGCCTACCC
The DNA here is from genome assembly GCA_032595735.1 of Pelochelys cantorii. NCBI lineage: Eukaryota > Metazoa > Chordata > Testudines > Trionychidae > Pelochelys > Pelochelys cantorii. The sequence goes on from CM064328.1 coordinate 100,807,851, forward strand.
ACACCTGTAATAGAGCCATAACCTCTGGCTGAGATACTGAAGTCCTCAAATCATGATTTAAAGACTTCAGGTTACAGAGAATCCAACATTTACACTAGTTTAAACCCACAAGTGACCCATGCTGCAGAAGATGGCAAAGAATAAAAGCAGGGTATCTGCCAATCTGACTTGGGGAAAAATTCCTTCTCAACCCTAAATATGATGGTCTGTTGGACTTAAAGCATTTTATCAAGACCCAATAGCCAGACACCAGTAAAGAATTACCTGTGAGTAGCTCAGAGCCTTCTCTATCTAATATCTCATTACTAGACATTGCGGAGTATTTGCTACTAGCAATTGCATATCAGCTATATACCATTGAAGATGTCTTATCATAAGATACTTTCCATAAACATTACCAATCTCAATCTTGAAGCCAGTTAGGTTTTTTCCCCCTCACTACTGCCCTTGGAAGAGTGTTCCAGAATATAAAGCACTTTAAGATAGTCGTTCAATACTTTTATATAAATGAAGTGAAATCTGCTAATGATCTCCTGTTAAAGTCAATCAGTGCAGAAGTTCTCAATACTTTTCGAGTTAAAATTTCTAATGTGCTCCATGCCACTTTATTTGGAGTATTATTGGCTTACCTTGAAACAGTTTGCAGAGATGATGTACTCAATAAAAGAGCTTTCAGTAGGATATGTTTAATCTTTTGCAGCAGAGGCATACATCCATAAATACACTCTTAAAGCTGGCCCTTTACCAGCTTAATACCTTTTATAATTTATCAAGCCTCCAGTTAGGTGCTAGTGTGCAGTGTCTGTGCCCAATGTCTTGGGGTGGAGGCAGTTGTGAAATGATGCCAAAAAACCATAAAATATTTATTCCGGTTAAAGTTGCAGCTGACATTTTAAAGATGAATTTTGATGAAACAATAGTTTATAAATGGGTTCATTTCAGTGAATCTTGGAAAATATCCTACAGGACAGTGTATGGTTTCTGGTATTTTAAAGCCTCAAAATGTGATGAAATTTTAATTAATGCTAACTTTTTCTAACACCTCTCAGAAGGAAGCTGTGGGACCAGATGAAAGTTGAATTTTGATGTAGTGTGGGTTAGAGATGAGCAAGAATCAAACCCCTCCAGCCAAATACTCAGAACATTAATGAGGCTCAGATGTAAATCTGATCTTTGTAGCTAGTCTTTGTCTAAACCTAATTTGAAAACATCAACTAGTCCTGTGGCACCTTAGGCAATGTCTACACAGCAGCATTATTTTGGAATAAATGATGTTATTCCAAAATAACAAAGAGCGTGTCTACACAGCAAGCCATTATTTCAAAATAATGTTGAGCTGGAGGACTTCTTACTCCGACTCCTGTAACCCTCATTTCACAAGAGTGAAAGAAGAGTGTTCTTCCTTCGACTTCCTGCTGTGTAGACAGTGCCAAAAGCCAAATTAAGCTATTTCGACTTCAGCTATGCAGTTGACATAGCTGAAGTTGTGTAGCTTAATTCGACATTTGCCCTGCTGTGTAGACATGCCCTTAGAAACTAACAAATATATATATACATGCACATAGTATCATGAGCTTTCGTAGGCAAAACCTACTTCCTCAGATGAGCTTGGAACAAAGGCATTTCCCTGGCTTTTGACATTGGCATTTTTCACATCAAATGCTATGAATGGTACACATCCAGCCTACTTAATTAGCTTAATTAACAAGGGTTCTTTGCTGTTACATATACCTTGGATTCTGTAATTTCTACTCCTACTCATCTGATGAAGTGGGTTTTACCCACAAAAGGTCATGAACCTATATATGTGTTAGTCTCGAAGGTGCCACAGGACTACTCATTGTTTTTAAAGTTACAGACTAACACAGCTACTCCTCTAAGACTTTTTATAATATATAATATTATCTAGGCAATCTTGTTATACTTTAAAGAGTACACAGCTCAGTTTTTGTTTTTATTTCTTTCCACATAAAATCTACAGTTCTCTGGTAATCTTAAATTTGAACTAATTTCAACACAATAAGGAAACCACCACCAATTTTTTAAAACTACAAGACTTGTTTCCATATCTGTTTGAACAGACAAATTTAAGAGTGAAATTTGTTCATTCTGTGCTTAGACGTTCTTTTGCTTCTATTTTCCTGTAAAATGAGCTGTTTATATTGCCTCTATGATACTAGGAAGATGTAAAGAGGGTTGTTGCTATGGCTTAGCCATGGTGTCGATCCCACTTTACTCATTTATTAAAGAAATAACACAGACAGGTTAAACAAACTAATTCTGTAGGCTCCAATGTTTGCTGTTTACCTGAACTGATCTGCTGAACCTACAGTCCTTTCTGTGTAACTAGCCCTAATGATTATTTTTCTCTTTCATTATTATCAGATCCACTGGGGGAAAAGAACAGAGGTGTGGGTATCCATATTATACAAAAAAACAAAAGAATTATCTCTGACTGCTATGAGACACTGCAATGTGTATAGAGACTGGTTCTTGCTGCCAAACCATGATAGCCCAAGAAACCCTTCAGCTCCTGAGTTTTGCTATATGTTTTTTCCCAACAGACAATACCACAGAATCAAAGAAATTTAAGACACTTTCTTATTACTCTGTCCTCATTATAATTTAGAGTCCTGCTCCATTTAATCATCTGAAAAAGTCATTAACATGCCAAATGCATTTTTCCAGATCGCAGTTGGTAATCTTTATGGTAACACATTAGATGCTATTTCCCCCTCTTCCTTTCCTATATTTTCCCTATTATTATTACTTTTTACTGCTTATATTATACCCAGTATGATTTATACTCTGTATTGGGGAGTCACTGGGATTAAAACTGTAGAAATAGAAGAGTTTAGAATTATATTTTTTCAAGTCTTAGATGAATGAATTATCGCAAAATTAAAATTGAGTCAAATCATTCCCTTTAGCATATAAATCAATTAGAAAAAATGCAGTGGTATATTGTATTATATAGAAATCTGCTCCCAAATAAATCTGGAGTCAGAAACTATCAATATTTATAACCCATTTGTAATTTTCAGTTAAACAGACAACCACATCAGACTATGCAAAAAAGAAAACAAAGTATTGAGTTGCCATGAAGTGTGTGTCATAGATTTAACGTGGCAGATATTAAGAAGAATTGGATATTAATAAAGAAGGCCAGCCTACCATTTTTTACAGATTATCTATAGGGCAGATCATTGGTGCCAGCTCTGTTATCTCAGTTTCTGTAATGAGATAAAGGATATGGTTTTCCTTAATTAAGTTCTTATTTATGTAGATCAGCACAGGGTTTTGCAGAAATGGGATTAATTATATTCCTTAAGTGGGTGAGTGTGCTTTTTAAAAGGTTCTGGTATCATCAGGCATATCAGTGCCCTGCATTATATTTTTTTAAAATGTCCTTTCAGATACCATCATTGTTTGGTTTTTTGTTTCTTTCTGTAGATTCTGGGATTTTTCCAAACCTAATCCCTTGCTAGAGACTGTGGAGCATCATACAGAATTTACATGTGGACTAGATTTAAGCCTTCACAACCCTGGTCAGGTAACAGATAAGATTTTATGTTTCACTTGTCTGCTACAGCCAGCAAATCACAGTTGAATTGCAGGCTCCATCATGAGCAGCAGCCATCGGTTTGTAGACTGCCTCAGGCGAAAGGTCTGGCTGAATGCAGGTTAAAATAAATCACATGTTGTTCCATTTTTATTTGAGAAACAATTATTTTTCTGTAGATGGGGGGCTGGGAAGAAGTTGCAAAAGTAGACAGAGTTGAAACCCATTTTGATTGCAGGTGGAAACAAAAATTACTTTTATTTGGGAACAAGAATAGTAGAGAAGGTCCCAAGGTGCCAAGTTCAGATCTAGAATTCAGTTCTGGTTAGAGATGGGCCAACCATTAAGGGATCCAGTACTAGAACTGAACTTCTCCAAAGTTCAAGAATGCTTGGATGTTGCCTTTGGCTCTAAGTCTACCTCTATAGGACACCAAATACATTCATATTTAGGATTTCTACAATAAAATAATGTTCTGGATGAGATTTGGTAAATCAAGGCTAATAATTTGAGTATTGATTGTCCTCGAATTTCTTGACACATCTACATCTGTGTTTGTTGCTGCATTTCTATAATTTAAGAATGTGATGTTTTTTAAACAAAATTTTGGAGCTTCTCGCACGTACTGTACTGTACATATTTGCTATTTTTGGCAAGGGAGAGAGGCAGAAAGAAATTAAATACATTGTTTAATGTTTTTTAAAAAGCAAATCCATCACTTTCACAAAAGAATTACCATGACAAAATAAACCATATTACATCATGTGATATTACTATGCACATGCCATACAACATTCCAATCTGTATTCCATTTTAATGCAGACTAAAATAAATACTTTAAGTGTTAGGTATCACTGATTTATGAAGAAATGAAATCCTAATTAGGCAGTACAAGTAAAAACCTCACTAAATTTGCACTACTGGTTGGAAGATGTAATGTTCAACTTACAAACATTAATGAATAAGATCTCAGGGTGCGTCTAGACTACATGGCTCCGTCAACGGAGCCATGTAAAGTAGTTTACTCGACTTAGTCAATGAAGCGGGGATTTAAATAATCCCCGCTTCATTAAAATAAAAATGGCTGCCGCGCTGTGCCGACAATCAGCTGATCCGGCACAGTGCAGAAGTCGTGAAACGAGGTTTACCGGAGCGGTCGACAAAGACTTCCCTTTGTCTACCAATCCGCATCTAGACTGTCACACTGTGCCAGATCAGCTGATTGTCGGCACAGCGTGGCGGCCATTTTTATTTTAATGAAGAGGGGATTATTTAAATCCCCGCTTCATTGACTATGTTGAGTACACTACTTTGAGTACACTACTTTACATGGCTCCGTCAACGGAGCCATGTAGTCTAGACACACCCTCAATTCAGGAAGGTACTGAACTTTGAGCACATGAGTGGCCCCAATTGAGCACAGAAAAATGGCCATACTGGCTCAGACCAATGGTCCATCTGCCCAGTGCCCTGTCTCCAATTGTGGCCAGTACCAGAGCTATACAGGGGTGTAAACAGAACAGGGCAATTTGGAGAGCTACACCCTTGTGTTCCCCTCTTTGTACCTGGTAGTCAGAGCTTTAGTGCCATCACAGTGTCCCATGAGAATGAATTTCACAGGTTGACTGCATTGTATGAAAAAATACTTCAACTTGTTTGTCTTTGATGTCTATTAATTTCATTGGGTGACCATGTTTTTGTATTGTGTGTGTGAGAGAATTGTTATTTGCTAGTTACTTTTTCCACACCATTCATAATTTTATAGATCTGTATCATATCCCCCCTTTTTGTCTCCTTTCTAATCTGAAAAACCCTAATCTTTTTAGTCCCTCTTCATATAGAAGCCATTCATATTCTTGATCATCTTTCTTGCCCACCCTGGACCTTTTCCAATTCCACGATATCCTTTCTGAGATGGGGTGGCCAGAACTGGACAGTTTTCAAGATATGGGTGCACTATGGATTTATAAAGTGGCATGCTTAAATACCTTTTCTGAATCAGGCTCATAATGAGCTAAAATAATGTAAAAATGAGAGTGCTTTATCACAATGTTCACGATCCCAACCCAGCTTCCCACTGAAATCAATGAGAGGTTTGCCACTGATTTTTAAAGAATGTGGGCAGGAGCAGGCCTTCAGATTTATTTATTTATTTTATAATTGTAATTTAATAATTACAGTGAAGCCATAAATATGGGTGGCAGAACTGGACCCAAATCATCAGGGCCGTCCTTAGGCATACACAAAATATGCAGCTGCCTAGGGCCATCACTGGGGGAATAGGACAGCAAAGTGCAGGCAGTGCTGGGTCCGGCAGCCAGCCCCGGTCCCTCTGGCTGCACCTAGGTGCTGCTGATCTGCTCCACCTCGTTGGGGTCAGGAGGAGGGGCCATGTCTCTGGAAGGCGGGAACCTCAACAGTGCAGGGGGCATGGGATACGTGTGGGCCTGGCAGCGGAACACCAGGTGGCAGCCAGGACTCCAGGCATGGAGCTAGCGGCTAGGACACTGGGCGTGGGGGTGACGCCGGAGCCCCGGGGGGCAGTTAGGACTCCAGGCCTGGGGCTGATGGCAAAGCTCCAGATAGCAGCTGTAAAATGTGCGGGTGCTACAGCACCCCTAGTTCCTGTTCCTATGACGCCTTCTCCTGCTCCTGCAACTGCAGCCTTGTGTTCAGTCCCCCACACTGTAGAGTAGCCACTCCTCCATTTCTTCCCGACTTCATATAGGGCACCATAAACCATAAGGATGGCCCTGCAAATCATCAGTCATATATAGCATAAGTAACTATATCTAGTAACTTTAGACCTTGGTTCCTCCACCTGCCACCCCCTTTGGGTCCATCTTGTCAAATTCTGGAACCTTTCTAAAATAAATATAAACTTTCAACTTCGACAGCAAGATATGTAATAGTTTAGCACCTAGAGTAAAGCTAAGTAAACTCACCCTTCGGCAGTGGATAATATATACATATAGCTATTTTTCACTTATCTGCTCCTGAGTTTGTGCAACAGAAAAAGGGAAGTAATGGCTTACAAATTTCTCTGTACAGGTGACTCATATGCTTTGTATATGTTTGGTTTTAATCTATTGTGTGACATCCAGATAACATAGCAATGAGTACTGTAAAAATACTGAAAGAAAGGGATAATGATGTTAAAATATGACTAAGTAGTAATAGAAATAAATATTTGAAATGATCACATATACTAATCTCAGAGGCTTTCAGTTTGAATGTCTGGTGCCTTTCCCTAGCATCCACTTTGAATCTTTTTTTGATAAAGATTTAGAATGTGTGTCTAAGATCAACACTATTAGTACAGTTGTAATCTAAGCCAATAGAGTGGGTGAGCTGTAGCGCAAATTGTATGAATCATTTTGCTTTTGTCAGAAACATTAAGGACACAGGGTTATTTAACCAGATCTGATTGGACTTTTTACCCCACGGTTGTATTTAGATATCTCTCAATACTGAAATAATGGAAACCTGATTCTGATTACTGTACAGCTAAGGCAGGTACAGCAAGTTGCCTACCATGCACAAATCAAATCAATATGGGTATTCTGATATATAATAAACTATATTTCTCCCAATATCCAAAATATTGTACACCAAACAGTGGTCTGTTATTACCCTGTGAAGATGCGTGGGTCATTTGACTTCAGATAACCTTTTTTATCATAGTAGGGGAAGCTCATTGGTAATAGGGAGAAATATGCAAGATGAACAAATAGAATTCACCCTTAGGCTTAGTGTTTACAAACTGTGTTTAAACATCTGTCCAACTAAAACAGCTACTGACATGGTATGGGGAGCTAATGTCAGGGCAGGTCTGCAGTTATAATGCTGCAGCAGTGAAGGTTCTTCCAGAGGCATAATTTATTCACATTTGCAGGAGGCGATAACTATTTTGATGGGAGAAGTCCATCCATCAGCAGTCATACAGTTATACCTATATAAGTTTGTAGCATAGACCTGGCCTCAGTGAGGCCAAATGATTTTAAATGTTAAAAAAAAAACCATGAAAAGGTTAAGTAGGGACTTCTATCATAGGGCTTCTTTCCCATAGAATACTATCCTTCTCTAGTTTTTCTGCTCATAGTCCCAATGCTCTTTTGAGGCTCACCTCAGTATATATTTAGACACCACTTAAAGGAAAGTGTCCTTTAGACTTGAATTAAGACCATCCCCAAGCTCACCTCCATCCCCCACATCACCCCTGGTCCCCACTATGCCCTCAGCTGGGTCAGTTCTCGGACTCCCCTCATCATCCATGGTCTCCAGCTGCCTCTCCACCCAGCTCCCATAAAAGTGATGTTTGTATTTAACAAAATACATGTATCACTTTTCACAGAAACTAACAGACTTATTAGCTAGTAAATCTTAAAAAGAAGCAGCCGAAAAAGCAAAATAAACAACAAAAGGAACAAGAACATCCAAAAAAGCACATTATATGTTTCTATTCTGTTTCGGTCCAGTAAAGAACAGAGAAAAAAAATGTACATTATTTTCAGTACTGAGTCTGTGGAAAAAAAAACCCTACATAAATTACGATTTGGACATGTAAATATGTACATTTATCTGTTTTTCCATAAAGTTAATTGAGTATTTTAAGAACAATTGTCAGAGCAGCCACTAGCAATAGTCTCACAAATGATTTCTTGTGAAAACCCCTAAGCACAACAGTTATTACAACTTAATGGTGAAGGATGTACTGTTTAAATTTCCCTGAGTTAAAGGTCTGAAAACAAGTGCAGAAGGCTGAAACTATTTGCAGCAATGAATGCACTCTCACAAAGTTACATAGCTTAAGTAAAAAAATTTTCCAGGAGCTATTTTAAAGAACACCAGGTTCATCCTTTTACATAATGATAAAGCCAATGTTGTGTTTTTGAAAGATTAAATCCAAACTGTAATGTGCCAATCTATGCTGACATATGACAGTCTAAAATTGTCAGGGTGCATGTTTATTGCTTCCCAATGACTCCATATCCAACATACTCAGTTTACAATGAAAACACCGCACTTCCTAACCACCAAGCCTGCAATCTCCACCTGTACATAAGAGTCAAGAAAGGCTCCTTTCTTCCTTTCTTTTTTTAAAATCAACAATAATTAACAGTTTTACAGGCCAAGTGTTCTCTTCACGAATCCTTGTTTGTCCTCCATTGAGCTGCACTTGTATAATTCACTGGAACTAAGCAGTTTTGTTAAAGATTCAGAATCCAGCTCACTCCCTGCTGTGTTGGCTCAGCATGGCTAACAAAAATAAAAAGCAGCCCGTGCTTTTAAGTCACTAAATCAGATGACCCTGAACACACAAGATGAAAAGTCTGTTGAATAAGAAGGGCTTTGGCTCTGGGACCCCCTCTCACCAACTTGGATTGTACTGGCTGCTTCTGGTTCCTGTGTTAACAACAAGTCTGTGCTACACTGTATCCCTGTCAACCAATAAACCTTCTGTTCTCCTTGCTGTCTGAGAGTCATATCTGACGGCTGATGGGGATGCAGGGCTCGGTGACTCCCCACACACTCCATGACAAGTGCTTAAGAAAATGGTATTCTGTTTCGCCAGTTTTCAGATCTACCCGCTTCCTATTTCACACGCTATGCTCTTGCCCATTCCTCTTACCTTACTGCTTCTTTTGCATCCTGCTGTCACATGCATCTTCATGCCTTTTGCCCTTCATTACTTGGACCTACTTGTTCTCTTGATTTTTTTAAAATTAAATATTGCACCACAAGTCCCAAAATTTAGAAGATATTTACAGAACTATGCAAAATATTATTTGTATTGCACCCTTTATACATAAGGAGCCCAGAATACTTCACAAATTATAAATAAACAGTACCACAGAAAGGCACTCCCGTCTCTGGAGGAAGAAGCCAGCTGGTATATGCTATAGTATGCAACAGGCAGACAGATGAACAAAAGAAAATTAAAACTAGAAAAAACTTTTACTTTGTATCATGTGGTCAACAATGTCCCCATTCAGATGAAAGGGCTTCAGACTCAAGCTCAGATTCTTCACTAGATCTCTGGACATAACCTATAGGGCTAGCTATGGCTTTTAAGCAGCCTCACACCAGCTGGAGCACAACGACACTCTGACCACGTATCTCTCAGTCTTGATATGCTCTCTGCCAGGTACTGGGGGGGTGGAAGAGGAATTAGATCTATACCTTCTGGCCTTTGGCAGTGTAGTGGAAATGCAGAAGATTGTGATATCGAGGCGACTAGGTGGTGTAGAGCAATCGTTCCTTTTATGCCTGCATCTCCTTTCAGGCCTGGATGCCCTAGGCAGCCATTTGTGCTTTTTGTTTCTCATTAGTTTCTCATCATTCTCAAAGAGTTGGCTGCTTGCTTAAGATGGTACGATTTAGGAATGCACTCTTTACTCTCAACAAGCTCTGGGACGGGTCCCAAGGCCATCCACCTGGTACGGGAGTGTTTGGAATGATCATATAGTTATCTATACTGAATGTTTGCCACCTGCTAAAGCTAATTATTTTATCTGGGAAAATATCCAATGTATCAACAATCTTGTCAGGTTCTCAAAACAACAGGTGTGAGTAATGTAGATCCAATAGTATATAAATGCTGGGGATATTCCTAACATCAGAACCTCAGCGTAGACCGAAGCTGCGGAAGGTGCTATGTACGGGCAATTGGGGTCCGTCCGCTGTCCTTCTTCAGGGGGTTCCCAGCAGGAGAAGGGACTTAAGCATTGTATTTTATTCTGAGATTTGCTTAATAAAGTCTGTAAGCCTTCACCCAATTTGTGTGCTTATTGCCTCCGAATCCTTTAAGGAAAGGACCAGTGCCTCTTGGCAACACAGGCAGGGAAATCAAAAACTGTGGAAGTGCAGCAGTAGCACAAAAGGCCTGGAGAAAACAAGATAATCTGGCTCCACATATCTTAGAATTGCACAAATGCATTATTGTCAGTACAAGCAGCCACTTGACACCTATCTGTATATACAATTACAGTGATTACGCATACAACCAAAACAAACAATTATGCAAATCAAGCTTGCACATTTAATATTCCAAGCCTGATCATGCATTTAAATGACAAATCAAACTGGAATATTGTGTTTTTATTCCTCTTCATATTTAATGCTTAACATATTTAATCCCCAGATTGTACTCTTCAGCACTGTACACTGTAAAAGTTCTGTTCTGATTTGATATGCTGCTCTCACTTATGTTTAATTCAGTCTTCATGTAATCGGTGCTCGAAAATGGTTACCACCAATGTCCTTTTTTAAAAAATCACATAGGACTGCAATTTTGGAAATTCAATTGCAGTTCATAGTTCACAGATCTGGTAAAGTGAAGCTGAAGAGATTTGCCCCCTCTCCCGCCCCCCCCCCCCAATTTTAAAATCCTTATTCTGTTCAGACAGAGCCAAAGAAAGAACCTGCTCAATAGAAAGCATTCATTAACACATTGCTGTCGATGCTCCCTATGGTCTATGGAGCAGACCTGATAAGTAAGTATAGAAATGAAAAAAGGCTTTCAAACGAAATCTAGGACTTTCATTTTTCTCATGTTTGCCTTAAGCATTAGGCAGTTTTAGAACAACACAAGTCTACACTTTCATGCAATTTATGATATGCAAAGTAATATTCCTCTTATTTTTTCATACTCTTTTAAAATAATTTCAGTGTCATGACAAGATGAACTGGATGTTCAGTGTAGCTGTACTTTTTTTAACTTTGCCATGTGCAGCTATTGTCACACAAACAAGCTGATTAAATACTAATTCATGATCACAGCTTCCCATTTAAACTGCAACACACAAAAATGTGTTGATTTTCAAACCAGCTCACTCCTAACAAGTTTTAAGATTACTTACTTGATTTAAGATTAGCTACAACTTTTGATGTGGCACGTGACCTTATAGCAATGACCGTTCAAGAGCTGCTGCTGCCTGCAGTACCGGACCCACAACTCCTGAACACCCCAATACCAGTTGCTACTGTGGCGCACAGGGGAGCTACTATGCTGGTGCCAACCTCGTCAGTGGCACCCTCCCAGTTCCCAGTACCGCCAGCATCTATGTGTCCTGGGACTCTTACGCCCTGGATTCCAGGACACTTCTCGGCACCACTGCGGGGCACAGAACCAGGGTTACTGCAGTCCCTGTCTACACTGGCCCCGCCGCTGAATTCGGCACCGTATCCGTTACCATATACAGCACCATACCCAGCACCGACAATGGTACCGGTAGCAGCAGAGGCATTGGCGCCGATCCCCACACCAATCTCAACCCCGGCACCGAGCCATGTGCCGTCCCCGGTACCGCTGGTGCCAGTTACATCACTGTTGATGCGGGCTACGATGTTGCCATTATCCACCATGTGGTCAGCGCTGGGAGCAGTTAATGTCCTGCCCCATCCGGCACCATTGGGTCCGAGTGCACAAGCTACAGCACCCGTGCATGCGGTGCTGGTGCAGACCCTGCTGCCTCTGGCAACGCCTTCAATATTTCGTGGGAAACCAAGGGCAATGGCTCAGCAGCAAAAGGAGCAGAGGTCTGCCCCCCTCCCCCCCATGATCAGCCTCGGACTACTCATCCGAGTCGGAAGCAGAGTCCCTAAGATCAGGCACGACTTCCTACAGGTCAAGGTCCAGACACTGCTCACGGTCCTGTCATGGAACCTCACAAGAGACGGGCCCTCAAATGTATGCCTGGCCACCTCAGCAATGGCCCTTTTGGACACCTTGGACATACCATCAGGCCCAGGGGCCACCCCCTATGGCTTCGGTGTTGGGACACTTAAGATGGGGGTCCCCTCCATCGACAACACCACTTCACCGTGCCTCCGCATCAGAGGTGGAAAAGTCGACGACTGAATCGACTTCTAGACCAACAGAGGCAGGTGACACAAGTGCCCATGGTGTTGCCCATGAGACTATCACGCATGAGCTGGCATCAGTATGGGCAAGCCAGCATGAGGATGAGCCGATGGGGGTGGACCCCATCTTGAGAGACTCATCATCATCATCATCCCCAATGAGGCCCTCGGAGACCCGGCTCCCTCGCTCCCGGCAATGGACGCACATCAAGAACTGTTGAGGAGGCTGGCTAAGAACCTGTCGGTGAGGGTAGAGGAAGTCCAACAAGAGTCAGACCCAATGGTGGAAATCCTCTCTGCCAGCACCCCTGGGAGGATAGTTTTGCCTCTTAACAGGACAGTAGAGAAACTGTCAAAAACATTATGGCTGATTCCTGCCTCCATTCATCCCACACAGAAAGGCGTGGAGAGGTGTTATTTTGTTCCCCAAGTGGGCCACGAATATCTCTTTTCACACCCTCCCCCGGGATCTATAGTGGTCCAAGTGGCGGGACAGAAAGAGCGCCAGGGTCCCCTGGGTCCCACTTCCAAAGCGAAAAAACCCAAGAAGTTAGACCTGTTGGGCAGGAAAACATACGCCACCGGAGGATTACAACTGTGTATCGCTAACTAACAGGCCATGCTGGGGAGGTACGCTTTTAATACGTGGGCAGCCATGAACAAATTCAAGGACCGGCTTCCTCAGGAGTCCCACCAAGAATTTGCAGCCCTAACCAAGGAGGGCAAAACGGTGGCCCATACGACCTTACAGGCGGCCCTCAATTCCGCAGACTTAGCAGCCAGAACAATGGCTACAACCATTGTAATGAGGAGAAATGCGTGGTTGCAGGTATCGGGCAGTACAACCCTGAAGTGCAGACCACATTGCAGGACCTTCCATTCGAGGGGGGAGGACTTTTCTCTGAACAAACGGACTTTAAGCTGCACAGTCTGAAGGACTCGAGAGTGACCCTAAAGTCCCTGGGGATTCATACGCCCATGCCCTTAAGAACGCTGAACCCCCGACCGGCTTTGAGGCCATTCCTGCAAGGCTTCAATACAGATTGGGGGAGGAGAAGGGGCCGTGAGAATGGTCTGCATGATCAACCCCGCGGTAGACGGAGGGCCACCAGGTCCGAGTATGACAGGGGACCAACTGCGTCCCAGGGACACCAGTCTAAACCATCATTTTGAAGGCACGGCCGAGGACAGTGAACCACTCCAACCCCTTTTTGTTTTCTGCCTCTCCCGTTTCTACCAGGCCTGGTCAAGCATAACTTGGGATCAGTGGGTTCTGACCCTGGTAGCGAAGGGATATTCTATCCCCTTTACATCTACTCCCACCTCCCCCCCTCTCCTTCCCTCTTCAGGGACTCATCTCATGAATCCCTGCTCAGGCAAGAGGTAACAAAACTCCTTCACCTCGGAGCAATGGAATTGGTTCCTCCAGAGTTCAGAGGCAGGGCTTCTATTCCAGATATTTCCTAATCCCAAAAGCAAAGGGAGGTCTCCGTCCCATCCTAGATCTCAGAGCTCTAAACGCATTCAAAAAAGAAAACGAAATTCAGAATGCTCACCCTATCCTCTATTATCCCTTCCCATCTTTTAAGTATGCTGCCCTCCACTTAAAAGATGCCTACTTCATGTCACCATTGCTCCGGCGTGCAGAAGGTTCCTGAGATTCGTAGTGGGCACGGACCATTTCCAGTTCACAGCCCTGCCCTTCGGTCTATCCACAGCGTCGAGGGTATTCACAAAATGCATGGCACCGGTTGCGGCTTTTATGAGGCACCAGGGTATACACATCTTTCCTTACCTGGATGACTAGCTGTTACGGGGATCTTCCTGAGAGCAAGTGATGGGACACATTGCAAACGCCAGAAGTCTTTTCCTCAAGCTGGGCCTCATAATAAACGAAGAAAAATCCACCGCAATACTCACGCAAATAATAGAGTTTGTGGGAGCTCATTTTGACTCCACATTGGAGACGGCTTCTCTACCCAGTCACAGATTCCACACCCTGATATTGATGATCATAGACCTTCACAAATCACCTATAACTACGGCCTGCAACTGCATGCGACTTTTGGGCCACATGGCAGCCTGCACATACGTGGTGACCCACGCCAGGCTCAGGCATCGTCCACTGCAGAGTTGGCTACGGTCGGTCCACAATCCCAGTCACGATCCCAGAAGGGGTACTTCTATCCTTAAACTGGTGGATGCAGGAAGACGTAGTATGTGCGCGGGTACCCTTCACCAAACGAGTCCCATCAGTGCAACTGGTGACAGATGCGTCAGATGCCTGATGGGGAGCCCACCTAGGAACTCTCCAGATGCAGGAGTTATGGTCACTGACAGAGATTGCACATAAATATAAAAGAGCTCAGGGCTGTCAGATTAGCATGCCATGCCTTCCTGCCTTACCTGGAGAACAGAGTGGTGGAAGTACTGACCGACAATACCACCACCATGTTCTACATCAACAGGTGAGGGGGTGCTCGATCCTCCCCCCCCCGTGCAGGGAGGCCCTGCGACTCTGGGAAACCTGTATCTCCAGGGGCATCCAACTACAGGTGACTTACCTTCCTGGATCCAGCAACACTCTAACAGACAAACTCAGTCAATCCTTTCAAGTCCACGAGTGGATGATCAGAAGGGATTTTTTAGAGGAAGTCTTCCAGAGCTGGGGCTATCCCCTTCTGGATCTTTTCGCCTCCAGGACCAATACCCAGTGCCAGAACTTCTGCTCGTTCATGGGTCAAGGCGCGGGGTCTCTAGGGGATGCTCTCCATATAAACTGGCCTCCCCAGCTCCTGTATGCATTCCCTCCCTTTCCGCTGATACAGGGCACCCTTCTCAGGGTCAGACTGGTTTTCAAGGCAACGGACACTTCCCGTGTGTGTCCCTTCATTGGTACCTCCACACTGCCAGCGCCTTGCGCACTCGTTTTCTTACTCAGAGCAACAGTGATCATGATAACGCCAATGTGGCCGAGACAACACTGGTTCTCCACCCTGTGGGAGTTGTCAATAGAGGAACCAGTACACCTGCCTCTAGTCCCAAATCTAATTACGCCAAGACCTAGGGCAAGGAACCTTATGCCATCCCAACCTGACAGCCCTCCATCTCACAGCTTGGTTCCTGAGTGGCTCTCCGCACTAGAAGGGGATTGCTCAGCAGAGGTCCAGAGAGTGTTACTTGAAAGCAGGAAACCATCCACAAGGGCCATATATGAAGCTAAATGGAAGAAATTCACAGCGTGGACACTGAGAAGGGGAATCGAACCGACCACAGCCATTATTCCGCTGATATTGGACTATCTGTTATATCTGAGAAATCAGGGCCTTGCTACTTCCTCTTTGAGGGTATACCTCGCAGCAATCACGGCCTTTCACCCAGGAGAGGGCGGGAGGTCAGTATTCACCAATCACATGGTAAAGAGATTCATGAAAGGGATTGACAGACTGTTACCATGTACACACCCCACCCCCGTTCCACCATGGGACCTTAACGTGGTCCTTAAGGATCTCATGCGACCTCCATTTGAGCCTCTAGCCACTTGTTTGCTAAAACACCTATCATGGAAGGTAGCATTCTTGGTAGCAATAACCTTGGCTAGAAGGGTATCAGAGCTCTGAGTGCTGACCTCAGAGCCACCATATACAGTCTTTTTCAAAGATAAAATCCAACTACAGCCTCACCTGGCCTTCCTTCCCAAAGTGCTATCCTACTTCCATACATCCCACGACATTTTCCTGCCTGTGTTTTTCCCTAAGCCTCATTCGTCACCTAGGGAGCAGACTTTTCCCTGTCTAGATGTGAGGAGGGCCATAGGTTTTTACATAGAAAGGACAAAAGACTTTCGTAAATCTGTTCAGCTTTTTATTTCCATTGTGGAAAGAATGAAAGGATCCCCTATTTTGGCCCAGTGCCTATCATCATGGATTACCTCCTGTATTAGAGAATGCTACCAGAGGGTGGGTAAGAACATCCCTCCCCCCCCCCCAACCGCTGACGGCACATTCCACAAGGGCGCAGGTGGCGTCCGTGGCATTCTTGGCTCAGGTGCTGATCATTAACATCTGTAGGGCAGCCACGTGGTCCTCAGTCCATACCTTTTTGGAACATTATGCGATTACACAACACGCCAAGGAAGATGCATCAGTAGGCAGGGCGGTGTTGCAATCTGTGGCCAAATAGACATTGTTACTCTCCGACCCCACCACCTGGGATATGGCTTGGGAATCACCTGATTGGAATGGACATGGGCAAGCACTTGAAGAAGAAGAAAAGGTTACTTACCTTGTAACTGTTATTCTTCGAGATGTGTTGCTCATGTCCATTCCAAATCCCATCCATCTCCCCTTTATCAGAGCTATTAGGCAAGAAGGAACTGAGGGGGTGAGGGGCCAGCAGGGGTATATATGCACCGATATGGTGGTGCCACTCCAGGGGGGCTCCCCATGCTGGCCCTACGGATACTGCTAGGGGAAAAGGCGCTGGAACTCCGTGCATGCAGCGTGCACACACCTGATTGGAATGGACATGAGCAACACATCTCGAAGAACAACAGTTACAAGGTAAGTAACCTTTTCTTTTCAGCTCAGTGCTTTGTGGTGCTTTTTAATAGTCTGAAAAAAGGAGCAATGCTCTCTAATTTCTTCCCTTCTTGGGAGAGTAGTAGGTTTCTTTAGCAGCGTCTGGAACATTGCTATTTCTGGTTAGTGTAGGTAATTTGAATCTAGGTCTATTTATGTAAGAACTTCTGGTCAGTTTTTTATTCTGTATTCATCACAAATGATTATTCAAATGAGAAACAATGTGCAGTTTGAAAAATACCCTACACAAATGAGAACTCTTAGAATCATAGAATACTAGGACTGGAAGGGACCTTCAGAGGTCATCGAGTCCAGTCCCCTGCCCTCATGGCAGGACCAAATACAATCTAGACCATAGACAGTAACTCAGTGTTATCTTGCAAATGGAAAAATTATTTTAACTTCTAGAAGTAAAATATGCACCTTTCAATTTATGCATGAGGGTAGGATTCAGTTACAATTCATCTCTGATACCTCTTCGACCAAACATGGGGCCATGCTAATGTGTGGCGGTTTCTAATCCAAGATGGGACCCCTTATTATTTTAAACCAACAGATGGTCCATATCTCAAACCCAGCTGGTTAAGTGCACAAGGGAATGGGTTAGGGCTTGATGGCAAGGATCTCCCTGGTGAGTAGCAGAGAGTTTCAGCTGTCATGACCAGCCCAGTGTATCCCAACTCACTGTTATCATAACCTGCTTCTCAAATGGCTCATGTAAAGTATCGTATGCAAACTGATGACACATTGGTGATTAATGTAATTGTGAAATGTATATGTTAACACTCTGTGTGGGATTATGGGTACTCAGTAATATAGTGCTTTAAAATCTGTGACAAAACAGTGGGAGAGAAACAGACAGAAGGGAAGGCAGCTATCTACCTGTATCCAATACAAATTAAACACATGGTATAAAAACAATGGCAGTCCCATGTACATACAAATCAGCAAGGGGATGGGAAGTCAGCAGGAAGGAAAGAACAGCCTGGGGTATTTTTGTGTCAGGGGACAAAACAGCAAGTTTAGGAAGGTATAAGAAGAGAGAAGAATCCTTCTAGGCATCCATCACTTGACAGACAATAGGGGCCAAATCTCTGGCAAGCTGGGAAAGATAGGCCCTACAGTCAATAGGATTGAAGTCTCTCAGAACTGAATATAAGTGAAAATTCAGCTTAAACAAAGATTTTTCACCTAGGAAGACTAGGGAAAACCAGTGATTTGTACTTCTGTGGAAAGGCCTGTTGGGGAGAAAGTTAGCCATAGCTGGCAAGAAAAAAAGAAAGAAAAATCTGTCTTGGTCCAAGGCTGTAGCTTGCTGAGTTATGACTTAGGCACCAGAAAGTGTATTTTACTTTTATTCGCTTGTAATCTTTTGCCTTTTATCCCTTGTTCTTGAACCTACTTTTTTGTTAATAACTTGTTTTACTCTTAATCTAAATCTGCCTAGTGCTGTTGAAGTGATTGCTAGCACCAGTTAAAGTAATAATCTGTGCTCTTGTCTTGGAGTGTTCCATGAAAAGGCTTGGATATTTCAGGTCAGAATTTGAGGGGTGATTTTGAGATTAGCGGTATGTTGGGGGAGTCACTGTGCAAGTAACCAAGGCTGGTGGAAACTGAGGGGAGGGGAGGTTTGTTGTGTTATAGGCAGGCTACTCCAGGCAGAGTACTAATCCAAGGCTGCAGCACACATAGATTCAGCTGAAACAAATGACAGGACTATGCAGCACTTTAAAGACTAACAAGGTGGTTTATTAGGTGATGAGCTTTCATGGGCCAGACCCACTTCCTCAGATCAAATTGTGGAAGAAAATTGGCATGACCATATATACCAAAGGGATACAGTCAAAAAAAGTGAACACATATAAAAAGGACAAATCAAATTTCAGGACAGAGGGGGAATGAGGGGGGGAGGTTAATGTCTGTGAGCTAATGATATTAGAGGTGATAATTGGTGATAATTGATAATGGGTAAGATAATTAGCATCTTTGTTAAGGCCCAGTCGTAAAGTGTCAAATTTAAGCATGAATGACATCTCTATTACTATTCTACATAGATTCAGGAAACTGCATTCTTGTCTGCTGGCTGTGGGTGTCTAGGCTCTGAGCCATGGCAGTAGAGGGCTTAAGGCACCCAAAGTTACACGGTAGGTGGTGACAGCCTTCACTGGTCTGGGTTGCACCCCAAAATGTTAGTGGGTCTTCTGCCTATCCTGACTTATGAGGAGAAGTGTCACCTGCACCTTGATTCTCATTGTTGAAGAGATGGAATGGGGTGGGAGAGAATGAGGAAAAAACATCCTTTCCATGCGTGTTCGACTCTGGCAGGGGTGAGGAACCTAAGACCCAGAGGCCGGATGCCTAGGGCCCCTTAGGCTCTAGTGTGTGAGGTGAATGTGGGGAATGTCTTTCTCCTCAGTCAGGGGCCACCATCTGTGAGGGTTTGGGTTGTTTTTTGTTTTTTTTTTGTTTTTGTTTTGATTTGGTTTTTGCTTCTCACTTATGTGTAGTCCCCAACTGATTTTTCTGTGTGTCTGCAGCCCCCAACCCAAAAAAGGTTCCCCACCTTTGGACTATGAGCTAGAAGAAATGGGCACCTATCAAAATAAGTAGCAGGCCTAATAACCATTTTTATTATCTTCCTCAAATTTCCATCTGCTACGTATGCAAGAGTGCTCAGGACCCTTTTAAAGATGTTTCATTGTGATATAAATAGCCCATAGAATTAAGCACAAAAAGACATAGAAGAAATGCTTCCTAGAGAAAAGGGAAGAAGAAAAAGTATTCCAAATAGGAGTGAAAATGTGGCTACAATAACTTTTTAAAGCCTGTTGTAAAAGAAGTGTTATAAGTTGTATTGACTCAGCAGGACAGAGACAAATGCTCAGAGCTACTTCCACACTTGAGTGCTTCCTACATGAGAGAATTGCCTGTCAGCTTAAGATTTGATTGTGGAAACTCTAGAAGGCTATCTAGTGATAACCACTTCTGCCCTTCTGACTGTTGTTCAAAAACTTATTCAGCTGTGGCACTGACATTTCTTTGCCAGGGTAAAGAAAGTAGTTGCATCTGGAGCCAATTGAAAACACAGTATCATTATCTAGATTCATACGTATCTTGCTGAATTTCTGTAAGAGTTTTATGTTTTTGCAGTTTTTAGTTATTTTTCAAAAAATTTCCTTGGTTATTGGTCTTGGTGGGGTTTTAGTGCCACCATAGAATACAGCATGTCCTCTCTTGAAGGATTTTTTTTCTTTTCTTGATCCCAAACAGTAAAGAGGCAATACGTCATTTAGGTAATTACAGTAGGCTAAATGGATTGCCCTGGGATTCTGGAAAAGGTCTCTGTCTATTGAAAAGCAAGGCTGTAGTGATGACAAGGAAACAGGATCTGAAATAAATCAGCTAGTGGAACAACTGAAATGGCTGTGATAAATAAAAGAATATTGGGATTAAGTCAGTTGGTGGAAAACAGCATTGCTATCAGACACTAGGATAAATACTTTAAAGTGAAACAGTCATCCCATGTTTTATTAGTCAAACTATGTATTCCAGTAGAGAATCAGTTGTCTGAGACTGCATATGCTCAGTTCATATTTTCGGCTTAACATAAAGCAATGTCCAGTTTGATTTATATCCTGCAAATATATTTGCCTAACTATTCCAAATATTTCCTGGCATGATATTTATACTGCAGCAATAGTAAAAGTACAGTACACCAATTTAGGAAATGCTGCCTCAACCTCACTGCTGAAATGAGAGAGCTAGAGACCACTGTAGCAGGGTCTGCAGGGTGCAGCCTGGACTGTGAGACCGCTGAACCTCCAAAACCACCAGCCTGTCCCTCACAGTGATGCCAACATCCAGCTACAGCCCTCTGACAGGTACCTCATTTATACAGCCATCCACAGGCAGGGACACACCCAACTGAGTTACATGAATGATCTCCAGCCACTCATGAGCTTCAGCCAGTTCCCCCCAGCTGCAACCCTACACCCCAGAACTGAACAATCTTGCACTGGTCAGAAGCCTGACCAGCTCGCCACTTTTTCACGGGGAAGTGGACATGCACAAGCCTTCTTAATCTGAGCTGAGATTCCTCAAGAATATCAATCAAAAACATGGTGTTTTAGGTAAAATATAGAACAGATTTATTAACTACAGAAAGACAAACTTAAGTGATTGTAAGTAGCAGGCATAGAGATCAGGGTTGGTTACCTAAGAAATAAAAATAGAAATGCAGTATAAATTCTAACTTTAACAGACTAAACAAGATTTTAATCAAGCAGTTTCTCATCCTAACATGTTACAGGCAACTTACAGTTCCTCAGTACTCAGCGTAGACATCCTTCCAGCTAGGGACCAATCTCCCTAGTTCCAAGTTTTCCAGATGATCTTCGAGGTGTTGAGTTGGGGGTACGGAGAAGACAAGTGATGATCTAGGGTGTCATTTACAGAAGGCTAGGGGGACAGTAGCCCCCTCTCATGAGTTTGACTACTTAGATTTCATGCTTGAGGTCTGCTTAAATCCTATGTCCTGCCTCCAGAGGCAGTTCTTAAATGCAACAGAGTTTGAGCTGCTTGCAGCTTTGCCTTTGGGGCAGAGAGTTTGTTATAAAAAGAGAGTGGCGGGGTGATTAAGAGTAACAAAAGGCTGGGCATTCAAGCAACTGAAGGATTGTTAGATCATCATGAAAACATTGCCAGATATGCCACTTAAAAGATGCAGGGGGAAGAGTAGGAATGAGTGCTGTACTGCAAGGATCTGCATTTGGACCATTGCTGTTAAATTTCTCATAAATGTTCTTGAAAAAGGGGTAAACAGTGACTAATCCAAAGCTGACTACAAAGAGTTACAAAGGGATCTCACAAGACTGGGTGATTGGGCAACACAAGGGCAGATGGAATTCAGTGTTGATAAATGAAAAGTAATGCACATGGAAAAATATAACCCTAACTATAGACACAAAAATGATGGGGTCTTACCCCAAATATACAGGGCTTGATGGGGTCTGTTACCACTCAAGAAAGGGCTCTTGGAATCCTTTTGGATAATTCCTTGAAAACATCTCTTCAAAGTGCAGTGGCAGTCTAAAAACTAAAAAGTTAACAGAATACTGAGGATCATTAGGAAAGGAATAGATGATAAGACAAAATACCATATTGCCTCTATATAAAGTCATTGTATGCCCTTATCTTGAATACTGCATGCCAGGGCTACTCAACTTTGGAAGCCCCGTGAGCCACAATGATACTCACAGCACATGCCAAGGGTCGCGACTTAAGTGTGGTTACATATACATGTAAATACGGTATATATACAAATAATAGCTTATTTCACAGTCATGGGCATAAATGCAAAAATTAAGGCAAGACTACACAACACACAGGCCCCATTTAAATCACTTCTGCTGCTATTCATAAAATGCAATATTTGCCCAATTTCCATCCATATGACAGCACTTTTAATGAGCAATGACAGTCCAGGAATTCAACTACTAAAACTCATATCAACAGAAGACCATTATATTGACTACTTTTTTGCTTTGGTTCCCACCTGCAGGTCGCATGTTGAGCCCCGTGTAAACCCAAACCGCCCTGTGGGCCTCAAACAAACAGGCAGCCCACGGGCCGCATGTTGAGTAGCCCTGCTGTATGCAGATCTGGTCACCCCATATAAAAAAAGACGTTGGATTTGAAAAAGGTACAGAAAGGGCAACAGAAATGATTAGGGGGTAAGGAACAGCTTTCATAAGAAGCTGACCCAATTAAATTTATAGGCAGCAGATTTAAAACAAACAAAATAGGTGATAGGGGATGGATCATGATGATTGCCTCTTCTTTTTTATTCCTTCTGAAGCACCTGGCATTGATCACTGTTGGAAGACAGGATACAGGGCTAGATGGACCATTGGTCTGACTCAGGATGGCCATTCTGATATTCTTATATAGATCTGAAATGTATCTGCCCCCTGCTGTAACCCACTAGACCCCATTCCCCTTCCAGAACTGAGATAGAGCCCAGGAGTCCTGACAGGGTCTCTCTCCCTCCACAGAGTTAGTAATAAGTAAGAATATATATTATAATATTAAGGCTAACCTGTGTCCCTTAAGTGACTTGCCACAAGATGTCAGAATATGCTAGTGTTAGAGCTGAGTGGGTCTAATGTTTATTTAATTTTCTTTCTTTTATATAGGAATTAGATGCAGTGCTCATGTCAGCTAACTGCTACGTTGTCTGCCAAAAAAAGTAGAGTTTTCCAGTGCCTTGGTAACCCCTGGATAGAGATTATGTGTGTGGAGGAGAGAGCGGATGGGGTTGGTTCCCCCCCAGTTTGGTGCTTAGCTTGGACTGAGCATGCTCAGTAACACTGCTGAAGCCTTTGTCCTCAGCTCATCCTCTTCATGCCCTCATTCTCTTCCCCCCTCCCCTCATGTCATGCACAAGTTGCTGCCCTCCCTCTCCCCTATCTGAAATGGCACCTCTGGTGATGATGTCTTTGTCTTTCTCTTCCAGCTGCTAGAAAGATCCTTGGGGTCGCCTGTCTGTTTGTTTGACAGTCCCCATTGGTCAGGTGATCTCCATTGCTTATGTGCCTTTTCTAAAGAACCTATGGCATGGTTGATTTTTTTTGATGGACCATCAACACCCGTCTGGCCCTCCTTTGTTGCAAGGCCATCTCCCAACCTACTGAGATATTAAATAAGAATGTCTTTGTTTAGCTGTTTCTTGATCTTTCTGACTGGAATGTACCAAAGCAAAAGACAGTCACAACTTTGATTTCATAAGGTTCTTCCTCTCTTGATTCATTAAATGGTAGCGCCTTGGAAAACCTTCATGAATAATTTTATTTTCTTACATAAAATGCACATTGTTACAAACACAGAAACCTATTTAATTGGCATTTTTATATTGAATAAATAAATCTAGTAAGACCAGTCCACTCTTTAAATTGGTCTCCATAGCCATGTGCATCTCCACACCGTGGAAATAATTTATGTATATGCCTAGGTCTTCCTTTCCATAATCTATTTTGGATTGTAGCACTTCATCATATTTAATTTGAGAGAATAGGATGGCATTATGTCAAGCCCATGATCTGGGTTGTTAACTTAAGATTTACTATTTTGAATCTTGCTCTAAAGGTTTGTCCATATGTTACTGATGGCAGAAAAAGACTCTAGGACTTGAATTGAGACTTTTTTCTTAAAATAGTTATATTTTAGGTGTTAGCAGCTTTGAATTCTGCAATACAGTGCCCTGTCTTGAATTGTCTTTAGACCTCTAAGACATGGAATTTTAATAAACCTTTCCTTTGTTGAAAATGATTTGTTCTTTTTGTGTTTCTAAGCACATGTTCATAATGCAGTCATCGTAGTGTGGCACAAATTGTGAGCAAAAATTTTAATGATCATCCAGTGAATAAGAAATCTATCACTCAGCCTTTTCTAACATAATTAAAATGTAAAAATTAATTCTGAATAAATGTGTGAAGCTAAAATTGCTTAAATGTATACATTTAGTTTGTCTTCCTAGTTAGCAAAAAGAAGCCCCAAAGTAGTAAAAAGCTGTATTTAATTGATAATCAGCATTTTAAAAATTACCAATGAGAGAGAATCAATCTTGCATCAAGAAAAAACCTGTAAAGTATAAATGCAAACCAAAACTCAAATTGAAGGTTTTAATTAAGGGTTTCTACTGATTTAAATCAAAGATTTTAAGTCACTTTGATTTAAATCAGTCATCCATCCTCCTTGGTTGCATAGAATTTGTTTATCACCATTTCCAACATGAGCTTTACATACAGACCTCACACTGCACAGGAAGATATTACCCAGAGTTATTTGATGTTAGTTTATTTTCTTCCTAACTAGCCACATTTATGTACTAGCAGAGAAAATTAGCAATTTGGGCTGAATTAACCCTAATGGTCCTAGCCAAACTGCCTTTTGCATATACTCCATTTATTCTTACTAGATTACATGGTTCTGTATTTAGTTAGAGCTTGCTGTGTGGTGCTAATTAAGTTGATCATAGGTGGGGATTCCCTAGGGATTTTTCAGTGCTATTCCATGTCTTGTTTCCTCTTGAAAAATTGCCAGTGTAGTACTAACCCATACCTGTGGGGAGGATAAAAATGCTTATTTGTGCATTATACATTTGGAGGAAATACTACAATATAGCAAAATGTTATATCACACAAGGTTTTGTTATGTCATGTGAACACACATAACATTTTATTCCATTCTGTTTAAGATATAAAGCACAGTAAAACTCCAGTGGTCGGGCACTCCTGATGGTCCGGCACCATCTGGAACCCGGAAGTGCTCCGGGCAGCCGGACAATTGGAGCTGCTCTACCCCCGGCTTCCCCGAGTCAGCCGCTGCTGAAACTGACCAGCGGCTGACTCGGGGAAGCCGGGGACAGATGCGCTGAGGGGCGCATCCCCCCACTCCACCCCAGACCCCTCATAGCCCCCCCTTCCGACAGTCCGGCATATCTGATAATCCAGCACCCCTGGGTCCTAAAGGTGCCGGATTATCGGAAGTTTACTGTACCTCAAATAACTAAGCTGTTGCACCCAATTTAACAAAGCACCAAAAATGAGCAGTACCAATGGGATGGGACAACTACAGTGTGTATCATACAAAATGAAGTTTGATTTCCAAATTTCTAGTGTACACCTGATCATTTTAATTTTAGACTGAAGAATGTGAATTAGATTGATAGCAAAATGGTACCTGTTTTGTAGGTCCTGATAGTACTTCCATGCACATCTCTGAGAGAACACAATGCTTTGAACATACTTCCCATAAGTGGCTTTCCCCCTTATTTAGTGGCTTGTATTCATAAGCCTTGTTAACTTTATTCCTCTTCAGATACCTTCTACCGTTGCCTCAGGTTCTTTGTCCACCACTGTTTTGTAACAGTCTACTTATTAGACTGTTACATAATTCTGTTACATAATTGTTTATTTGGTATTGTTACTTTGTTAGAGAATCTCTAACTGCTTTATCAAACCTAAAGCATTTTGTAATCTGGTTTTATGAAAGTTATTTTTCCTGTCTGTTAATATTGATTTTTATCCAGTGCTCTAGAATCATACTAACCTTCATCAAATTTGCATTAAAAAGAGATTTTAGGGGTTTGTTTAGAAAAAGACTATCTTAGATCCTGCCGTAGTATTGTTAAAGTGGAGTTAACGTAGATCAGGGTGGACAATAATGTTTTGCCGGAGGCTACTTCAAACATTTCTGAAGTGGCCCCGGGCCACCCCGGAAGGGGCAAGGCCTTGAGTGGAAGTGGCAGGGCCGGGATACTTCTGGGTTCCCCACCCCCAGACCATAATTGATCTGGGGGTGGGGGATCACCTTTGCCTGCCTCCTCCCCCCCCCTTCCCCCTAGATGCCCATGCCCCTGTCTGGGAGGAGACTTCCCATGCTCCCCACCCCCAGGCCAATCAGGGCCTGGGGGCTTGGGAGCCCCAGGCGCTCCTGACAGAGCTGGAGGAGGCTTCATGTGCTCCCTCACCCCCAGACCAATCAGGGTCTGGGGGCGGGGAAGCGTGCAAAGTTTCTTCCTCTCTGTCCCTATCTTGCATGGTGCTTAAAAGAGCCACGCGCTCCTGGCAGGGTCTGGGGGTGGAGGAGCGCGCGAAGCCTCCTCTCACCCTGCCAGGAACACGTGACACTTTTAATTGCCATGCACTGCTCGCAGGGTGGAAGAAACTTTGCATGGTCCCCCGCTTCAAGGCCAACTTTTCTAGAACCATTCAAGGTGAATGTATTCTGTATTTAGTTGTGACAGTACTTTCCCCAGGCCTGAAGAAGAGTTCTGTGTAAGCTTGAAAGCTTGTCTCTGTCACCCGCAGAAAATAAAATATGTTCTGTCACCCACCTTATCTCTTCTGATATCATGGGATGGATCCGGCCACAACAACGTTGCATTTTACAATTCATGTCAGAAATTAAGAAATTATAAAAAATAGGCAACAATCTGAACCCAATACCATGCATATTTTTCTTTTAATTCACAGTGCTTTGATCCTTCTAATTTTTGCATCCAAAACTATCTTCCCAATAATTCTAACATGGACTATGTTTGCTTTGTAGGTGGCAGACTGTGCTTGGGATGAATTAGTGAAAATCTATACCCCAGCCTGCTTGGCAGTTCCTGTGTAGAGAACACCACTTTTCTCAGTGAAGAAAGAGAGTTGACTTGGCGAAAAGCTTTCTCTGCTCCCAGGAAACTAACCTCATACTAGATACATTGATAATGTGACTTTAATCCTCACGTCTTTTTTAAATATGATTTGTAGTTTTAACTGAAGATGTTATGCATTTGAGGAATCATTTTCTGTGCAGCACATGGGGACCTATCTTAAGGATGTTTCAACTATACACACAGTGCTTAGGACAGCAAAATGATTCCTGGGTGATCAAAGGCTGGCAAGAGCAAATGTTTTGCTAATTAGTGGGGGGCAAAGTCACTCTTAGGTTTGTCTTATGGGAATTACATGAGTAAATGTCTTAACAGTGGGAGATGTGAATCAAATTCTCTAACCCTGAGAGAGAGAAAAAGACAAATGGCAATTTATATGGAGATACCATTGCTATTTTTAAAAAGGGGAGGAGGAGAAGTATTTATTGTAAAATAATCCAACATCAACTAAGACTTTTGTCCTTCTGTTAATTTGATGTTGATATGTTTTGCTCTGAATTCGGGTCACATTATTGTCTTGTGTAATATGATGAATGCTGTTGATAGATCATTAATATCACACATTATAACAAGCTACTTCCTTTGACCTTTTTGTTCACTATATCTTGATGGCAGAAAAGATTATTTCCATTGAGTCTTTTTTTTTTTACATGTTTTCAGATAAAATGCTTGATGGAGAGTCATACCAAAAGAAATTCTGGTTTAGATAGTGCTCAGAAATTACAATAGAGACAGATTGTGTTGGGAACTCTTAAAAAGAATTAGGTATTCTTTCTCCCCCCCCCCATGCTTATCCAAACTTACAGACTTTGTAACAGTCCTCTGGGTTTTTATTACCTTCCTGTGCTCACCTACATCTCTCCCCTTTATCTTCAGAGACTCCTTCACAAGGCTCAGCACTTTCAACAGCCTCTTTGTAGGGCCCTAATTACTGCTGAACTCAAATGTTGTATGATCCTGCATAGTGTATCCCAGAGTGGGGATGTATTAGTGTAGTCAGTTAACCCAGTGTTTCTCAAACTGTGCTCTGCGGAGCCCCAGGGCTCCGCGAGACATGTCCAGGGGCTCCGCGAGGTTGACAAACTGGAAACATCTGTAGGTATAACACATACAATCAGTGGACTGCTGGGGCTCCGCATAAGTACAACACATACAATCAGTGGACCGCCGGAGCTCCGCATAAATTTTTACGCATGTAAAGGGCTCTGGAGCCCCAAAATTTT
The DNA here is from genome assembly GCA_032595735.1 of Pelochelys cantorii. Lineage (NCBI taxonomy): Eukaryota > Metazoa > Chordata > Testudines > Trionychidae > Pelochelys > Pelochelys cantorii. Next base: position 100,836,300 of record CM064328.1, read on the forward strand.
GAGAACTGCTGAATTAACCGATTAACTGATAAGCAAAAGCTTCTTGGTTAATGCTACAGACTACATGCATTCTCAAACACACACACCCCCCTCCCTCGCCAGTAAATTTGTTAGCAGGTTGGTCAGCAGCCCGGCTCAGTCCCGGCTTTCACCCCTGCTGCGGCTCTGCATTTAAAGTGTGTTAGGAGCCAGGCAAGTAGGCAGGCAGCCTGGCTCAGTTTGGGCTCATGCCAGGTCTGGGAGCTCAGACCCCCACCCCTGGACAGGGGCTGCTGATACAGAGGCAACAGTGCAGGGCAATAGGCAGCCGGTCCATGAGGGAGCTGGTTTTTAAACTGACTCCCCTCATGGACCAGCTCCCACCTGGAACCCCATGCTGCTGCCTCTGCATGGGGTTGCAGGGGGCTCTTTGGGAGTGGGGCCGGAGCACACTGGCTGCTGGTCCTACCCCAGGAGACTATAGAATAGTCAAGTAACCAATAAGAATTCATGAGTTTAATCAACTGTTCAATTAACCAATATTTAGCATCCCTATCCCAGAGTTGGTGAGATCATTCTGAAGCATTTTCATTTTGTTTGCTAAGAAATACACAGCCATAAAACTATGCTGCTTATAGCTTTTACTAATACCATGGGCCATAAAACTCACTTCTGTATATTAATATTGATTATTTCTAACCTTAACAGTTCTTTCCTTTCATCTCCCTTTTCTGCTTAATATGCAAGCAATATGTCTGTGTGGGTGGAGGTCATGGAATAGCTGCAATATAGTGTGTAAGTGTGGAGGGTGTTTTTAATAAGATATACTGTTACAGTACATCTATTTGAAAGCTAAACATGGAAATGCTGGTATGAGGCTATAAACAATCTCAGCCTTTCATCTGAATCATGAAAGTAGGATGAAAAGATGCTTTCAGCGTGTAACCTGTATATCCAACAAATGGATTAAACCAAGAGTGGGTAAAATGTTTGCAGGGGAGCCACTCAAAGAATTTGGTAAGTGGTCAGGGGCCAAACTTTTCTGTGATGTTAATGGGGGGATGGTGGGTGTAAGACAGAGTTTGAGTACAGGAGGGAGTTCTGAGTAGGATGTTGGGATGCAGGGTATGGGAGGGAGTTTGGGTCCAGGAAGGGTTGTAACCTGGGGCAGGGGTGCAGGAGCAGTTGCAGAGTCAGGGAGGGAGTTTGGATGCAGGAGGGGGATGGGACTGGGACAGAGGTGCAGAGGGTTTGGGTGCACAAGGGGGTTGAGACCTGGGGAAGAGAGGTGGGGTGCATAAGAGGGTAGGGTACCAGGTACAAGCTTTGGCTGGGAGGAGCTTACTGTAGACAGCTCCCAGCCAGCAGCCCTGTGGGGACCCTGAGGCACACACTGCTCAAAGCTGCCGGCTGCTGGGAACAGTGTGTTTGTCTCTGCGTGCCGTGTCTCATGGGGGAGAGGAGCAGCGGGTCTCTGCATATTGCATGCGGCCACAAGCACCACACTTGCAGCTCCCATTTACCAATTGCTGGTCCATGGCAGGCTATAATTATGGTCCTGGAGGTGGAGAGCAGAGCACAGAGACTCTCCCTCCCCGCAAGGGGCACAAAAATACACACTCCCCATCAGCCAGCTGCTTTGAGAAGCGTGTGGAGCTGTGGTAGTCAGGGAGCCAGCAGAGGGTTCCACTGGGCTGTGGCTAGCCAGATCCAAATGTTGCTCTGGGTGGTATTTTGCCAGACCCTGGATTAAACTTTCTCCTTCGCTGCTTCCCTTCCCCCTCATACATTCACTTTCATTTGAGAGCTGCTGAGTCCAGATTTTACACTCTTGAAAAATGAGTGAACCTACAAGCTAAGTGTGGTTTTTAACCTTACCGTATTATCTCTAAATGGGAAGAATGTGCTGTTATAAATATTTCTGCAATGCAGTGAAAAATGTTTCTTTGTCAGTAGTTGTAACTGATTTGTAATTCTCAGGGTATGCTTGCTACACATGTTCGCTTTAAAAAAAGAAACTGCTTTTAAGAATGACAGCACTGTTTTCTAATTCTTCACTAGTTATTTTCAAAATAGACTAAGTACAAATATCTTGAACATTTAATCCATTCACTTCGTTTTTAAGGATTTTTTATTCCTTCTTTTAGGGACTTTTGCTGTTAGTACAAATGTTTTTCTCATATGTGTTTCGCATATCAAGAGCAATATGCAATATGCGATTGTAAATATGCGATTCTAAATTTAAAAGAAAATGCATTTATTCTAGTGTGCGTAAATTAATGGGATGCTGTGGCAAATAGTATATTTAACATTATTGGAAAGACTGTAGTACTTGTTTTACCAATAACGTTCTAGCAGTAGTGGTCAGAAAGGCAAATACAGTAAGTGTGCTTAGGGCAATGGTGGGCAAGACAGCATCTGCGGGCCAGATCCAGCCAGCCAAGCCAGTTGATCTGGCCCATGGCTCCCCTGCTGCTCCACTGCCCCTGGGCCAATCGAGACCTGGAAATGGAAGCCTGCAAAGTCTCCTCCCCCACCAGGCGCACACGTCACCAGAGGGAATCGCCAGCTGTTTTGAACCTGTTATGTGTTCAAAACAGCTGGTGGTTCTCTCTTGGCGCTGGGAGGTGGGAGGCAAAGACTTAACATGCTCACCCCTTCCCTGGGCCAATCAGGGTCTGTGGGCAGGGGAGCATGGGAAACCTCCTGGCCTCGCCTCTCCTGCCCAAGACCCCGCCCCTTCTGGGGTGACCTGTGACCACTTCAGAAATTTGTAAAGTGCCCCCCCCAAAAAAAATGATTGCCCACCCCTGGCTTAGAGGGACTTTCTAATACTAATAATGACAACAGGTTGAACCTCTCTAGGCCTATACAATCCAGACCTGACCAGTGCCGAACCAGAGAATTTGCTAAGCCACGGGAGGTCAATATTGCCTGTCAATACTTCCACTGCTTACTGGACCCTTAGAAGACATTTAGGAGTAAATTAGAGCTAAATAACAGCACAGAACACTTGAGGACTCAAACTTTATGTGGAAATTTAACCACATGATAAATGGACATCTAGCTAACTAAAATTATGCCAGACTATGGATTGTGCCAGATCAGAGTGTGCCAAACAAGAGAGATTCAACCTGTAGTGTCTTGTAGGTGAATGGTAGAGATCATATTTTCCTCAACATCGTTGGAGACTCTCTTACCTTTTATATAACTTTTTCTAATTGTAGGCACCACTGACTTTGTTTTGGTAACTCAGTGCTATTTTAATCTATTCTGCTTGTGCAATCATGTGCCAAGAGTACAAGTGTCCTTATTGTTCACTACAGGTTGAACCTCTCTAATCTAGCATCTTCAAGACCTGACCAGTGCCGAACCAGAGAATTTGCCGACTGGGGCCTATAAACAAACTTTATGGGACCATGGGAAACTTGGCCACACCCATGATAAAGGGACATCTGGCCAACTAAAATCATGCCGGACCACAGATGTTGCCAGACCAGAGAGTGCTGGATTAGAGAGTTTCAACCTGTACTATCAGCTGGCCTTCAGTTCTGGTGTTCACCTACATGTTCCCTTCACAGTGAGGGAATATGATAAAATGACATTTCCTTTGGTGGTAGTAAGGAGGTTCTTGAATTTTACTATTTTGAAGGCTAATTTTCATCTTTAGCTTTTTGGGAGGGATTTGTTTGTTTTTGTTTTTTTAAGGAAAGGTTTCTACCATTTTCATTGCAGAAATTACCTTTAAGATATCAAGTGACTGCCACAATAAATAAATATCTGTCATAATGATTTTCTTCACCTACAAATTTTAGGTTGTGCTCTGTTTGTTTTCTTTCTCATCTCACGCCAGCCATTGGGCTTAGAATCCTATGAAACCCATGGCTGGGGGAACCCCAGACCTAATCATTGCTGTGGGGTGAAGCAGGGCTAGGGTCAAAATCTCCTTCCTGGCTGCTTGCATCTGAGTCAACACTTTTGCTGATTTTCTGTGGTCTTTGGCACTGAGGGGGAATACCTCACTAGGGTAAGGAAATGTCTTCACTGTAAGTGTTAACTCAAATTGTTTACACTCGAATTATTACCCCTGAATTAGCCCAGCTCTAGTGAGACACGAGTGTTGTAGCTGTGTGATATTAGACAAGGTAGGTGAGATAGTACCTTGTATTGGATCAACCTCTGATGGTGACAGAGACAAGTTTTTGACCTACACAGAGCTCTTCTTCAGGCCTGGGAAAGAGAAATAGAACATCACAGCTAAATACACGATCAAACAGTTTAGCATAAGTAGTTAGCAAATATTCTATCTATTCCATCATGTATTTAGCTGGGACACTCTACATACCTTTCCCAGACCTGAAGAAGAGCTCTGTGTAAGCTTGAAAGACTATTTCTCTCTCAACAGAAGTGGGTCCAATGTAAGAGACTACCTTGCATAGTTAGGGGCAACAACTTGAAGTTCACTTTGCAGCACATGCAATTATGGACTAAGCAAGAGATTGAGAGTTCCTGTGTTCTGAGCTTAGCTTTTATCCCCCACTTCTTCTAAGACCTTGAGCAACCCTCTGACTTGCTGTTTGTGTGAGTCATCAAGCATCCTCATCTGATATTGACACCCCTGGTTTAGCCATTTGTTACACAGATCAGCAATTTAGATACATTAAATCTTGGGTTACTCCCATAAGCCCTAGAAATGGCTATGTCAAAAGTGGGGGGGGGTTTCATCTGCCCCTGGTGAAAAGAGTGGGATCCATGCAGACTTTAGCCCAAATATCCACACCTTTGCCACTTCAAGATTAGATTTCTGTAACCTGCTTTATATGGCTCTGCATCATGAGACCATTGGAAACTAAAGCTGGTGCAGTATGTCTTGGCCTACTTAGTTAGTGGTGTTTTCATGCTGAGAGCACATAAAACAGGGTGCTGGGATCTACAGTGGCTTCTAATAAGTTTCTGAATGAAACCCAGTATGTTAACCTATGATCCCTACATAGCTTGGGCTGTTTAAGTGTGAGTTTGTGCCTCGCCTCTCCTCAAGCTGCTGACATTGAGCAGTGAAGGCATTTGAGCTGGAGCCCTTTACTATAAAAGGGTAGGAGCTGCCACTGACAGAACATTTTGTCAGAAAGTTGTTAAGGTTTTGATGCTCTTCCCTAGCTTTGGTCCATCAGAGCCTGAATCTTCTAAGTAAAGTTGTGTTTTCCCACTTTGCCAAGTGGATGTCTGACTGTCTCTCTGAAGATGGATGAGCTGTCCTTTATATAGTGTGTATATTAATATTCAGAATGTGCACCTATTAAACAGCATGGATGCCCATCAAGCCTCCTATAAATACACATATTGATATTAAAGGGGAAAACATAGCAGACAACCATTTGGGATACAGAACAAACCAAAGCTGAAAATGTACAAAGCAACAGCAAACAGAGAAAGGAGGAAAGAGGTCAAGGTGGAACATAAAAGATGGGAGAGAGCAGTGGGGGAAAGGAGATGAGATAAAATTGGGAGGGAAAGAGAGAATTTGAAAAATGGTTGACAGGAATGGTGTTGGGGTGGACAAGATGGGTAACACAGGAAAAGGGAAGTATGAGGAGATGGAGGAAAGAAATAATCTACAAAAGATGCAGTTTGAGTTCAATTGGGCAAAACCTTGTACCATTGAAATCAATGGGAGTTTTGTCCTGGATGGGGCCAAGATTTCACCCACTGAATTGGCAGAGTCAAGTAAGAGGTAAGGGCAAATTAAAAATAGGACAGAAGGGTAGGCAAGTTACAAGAGACAAATCAATATAGCTGGGAGCAGCCAAAGAATATGAAACATTAACATACATGAAGAACTGAGACAATACCCAGAATATTTGCTTGGTTGATGGAGCTGGTGCAAACAAAGCTGCCAGGAATGAAAACCACTTGACTTGCATTCAGCATTGAGCTTCCAGAAATGTATGTTGTAAAAACTAAAAACATGTAAGCTGCTATTATTTGTTTTGTGCTTCTTATGTTCACACATACCTGCTGGAAAAAAAACACCTTTTGTTTCAAGAGCAAGAGTAACACATGTTGCCCTCCTGAAATTTTTCTCCATTCTCTGGTTTTGGTGATTCTGCTTGTTTCCTCATTTCTTTATTTTAACCTGTTACCTATTTTAATTCTCAAATATTTATCTAAGAACCACACCCAGACCTTACTAGCTTCCCTGCTTCGTATTCTGATTGTATGAATCTCATCCTGCACCTGGTCCATTTTGTGCATCTATGATTCATATGTAACACAGGTGAATTGCCCTTCAGAGGCTGGTCTAATAGAGAATAAAGAGTCTGTTACTAAAGCTACCATGTGCTTTGGTAGTGGTTTTATGTTTCTGTCCTGGTTCTTGTCATCTGGAGGTTACTATTGTAATTTCAGATCTTCCATTTAAAACCTTTGGCATCACTGGTTTTGTTCTCACCTCTGATGGCAATCTCTAAATATTTAGCTGGATTTTTAATTAGTATTTATTTTTTATGTTGGTATACACATATAAGCTAATATTGAAATGACTGTAAAAGAGCTGGTTTTGGAAATTTCTAGTTGCTGAAAGTTCTTGAGTCTCTGAGTTGGAAATAAGAGATACTGAACTTTCTTTTGGAAATGTCATGTTTGTGTGTTTTAATGCTAGTGAAATATATCTTATTGTTTTAACACATTGTGAGCTTCAGTGTGTTAGGCACTGTGCAAGCCTATAAGGATTACCCCTAAAAAGATATGACTAGTAGTGAGCCCTTCATACCGATTTTTTTAAGTCCCCGTTTGAGTTGATGAAACCTGCAACTGCAGGGAATTGGTCCTTCTATACTGTTGGTCTTCTGCAATGGAAACATCTTCCTCAAAACACTTGAATGACCATGTATCTTACGCCCTTCTGAACAAAATGTTAAGAATTGTACTAGTTTTCATACTTGACTACCTGAAGTCAATAAACAAAATACCACAGGTGCTTTGCAGGAATTGGGGGTGGGGGGAGTAGATCTTGGTTTGGTGGTTGGTTGGTTTGTTTTGCATAAGTGCCCACACAATTTATGATGACATATTATATTTAAAATGTATGGATGGTGGAGTATATGTTCTTGTTTAGAAAATATTAAATTGTGAAGAGTTCTAGCTCTTTAAGGAAAAGTAACACACTTCTGCTATCACTGATTTCCTTTCAGGCAAGTTTGATTGAAAATAAGTTTTAAATCTCAATCAGGAGAACTATTGCATCCATGCCAGCAATTATGTAAAAGTTACCTTTTGAAGTGAGAGTCTGTTTTGTTTTTCTCCCAAACAGGACAGCATTACTGGCCATGGACATTACAAAGCCCCTAGCCATCAAGCATTGCAGAGGTTGACAAATTAATCATCCATCAAGCTCTTCCAGGAAGTTTAAAGTGTTTTTTAAATTACAATACTTTAAGGATGGCTACAATATTTTCCAGCTTCTTTAATTATTATGCTAGATCTTTAGAACGTGTTCCTTATGCACACACACTGTTGAAAGCTATAAGAATACAGAATCCAGGCCCATGCTATATAACAAATAAATGGGTCATTACAATGCCATTTAAGACAAACTTAGAGCCCTGAGTTCAGCATTCCCTTTTTGTTCAAATTTTGTCCTTTCTCATACAAGCTCTTGTAACCAATAGTACATACTCATTACCTATTTAAAATACAAATAATTTATTTACCATGTGCTGAGAGTTAAGAATATATTCTTACAGTTAGTGAATGAAACCGGAGCGTGCATAGTTTTCAAAGGCTGAAGATTGGAAATAATGTTCCAGCACTTTTCATGATCCCACTGATTAATGAAAAAGTTGGTGTTGGGTGATGGCAAAAGGTTAGACCTTTCCATTGATTCAAGGTCATCTATTTCTACTTCAATTAACATTTAATGGAAAATCTTCTTCACTACTTTGGATCGTTCAGGAACAAGGGTGGGCTAACTTAATCCTGCCAGAATTTTCAAATTGTGAAAAGCTTCACTTTGGAAAATGTGTAGCTATTACCATTCCCAATCCATATCTGTGAGAGTGCCCTCTTCTTGAAGCACAGCTATTTACCACTTGTCTAGTGAAAATGGTTTATGCACTTCTGTATCCATCCCAGAGAACTGATGGCACCCAATCGATTAACTGCCTGTACAATGGATGCCTCTTACCAGATTTTCTTTATGATTTCAAGGAGAGTTGAGCAGCATGTCAGTTAGCTATACTAGTGGGGACTCCATCGGAGAAGCCTTTATTGACCATTTTTTGAACCATATATCTTACCAATAGCAATGTAATTAGCAGAGAACACAAAGCGGGAGAGGAATTGTAGCTTGATGGGTTGACTATCTGACTTCCTGAAGAACATAAAACTGAGTCAAGAGAAGGATTATCAACGGTGAGCATAATGTGTTTAATTCAATATCCACTGAAGTTAATGGGAGTCTGTGGATTTCAGTGGACTCTGGATCAGAGCCAGTATGCACAAACTTTTTCCTTGGACTCCATTGCACAGTTCAAGGGCAGGCGTTTAATAGTCCCAGATGTAATGTTTTCATGCAGGATCCTACCAGGTCAGTCCAGGAGTCGTCCGTACTGGTGCCGATGCCCTACGCAGACCAGCACCAGTAGCCCTTTGGAGGGAGTGGACGCTCCAAAAGGTGGGGGCGGAGCAGGGGCAGAGCTTGGGGAACGGGTGGAGCCTGGGCGGCTTGCCCTGGGCCCGGAGCACTGGGGGGTGGAAGGGTGATGCTCGGAGTTGGCGGGGTGGCTCCATCCGAGAGAGGAGGACGGGCCCATTGATTGTGTTGTCCTGGGGCTCGGAATGCCTGGGGGCGGCGCCTGGCATCCAGCTACAGTGGACCCAAGAGAAGCCCCACACATGGCTCATGGGGAGTTTGCACAGTTTATTTAGGAACAGGTCTGGTGTCTCTCTTTAAAAACTTGTCCGCGTTTCAAAAACGCCCATCACCATTTGCTGCTCAGCGCCTCCCTCCCCCCCTTCCATGGACAGGGCAGATCAAAAGCCTCTTTGGAGAGAGGCTTTTCCCGGGAGCAGGATGGGTCTAAGGAAGGGAAGGGAGGCGCGGCTGTAGCCGGCCCAGGCTCGGGACTTGGGGGGGTGGGCAGGCTCTAGCCAGGAGGGAGGCTGCGGGTGGAAGGATTGGAGCCGGGGTCAACTCTCCCCTAAGGGGGGTTCCGCCCATGTCTGTGGCCCGCGCAGGTGCTTTTTAAAGGGGACAGCGGGGCAATTGCTCCTTTTGCCCCTCTGCCGGCGGCCCTGGGTGTAGCGGTTCCAGAGGGGCCGGGGGGAATAGTCCCACCGGGTGCCAGTTACATTTGCTCTTTCCAGCGCCCAGGCTTCTCCTTTCCTTGCCTGCGCTGGTACTTTGCTCTGCGGTCTCCGGGTAGGACTTTTCTCGCCAGGCTAGTGCAGAAGCAGGATCGCGCTGTGACTTCGTTTGGACTTGCCGCAGTTCAAGGCCGGGCGAAGAAAAGTCGGCGGTGGCTGCTTAAAACTTTGTGTCAACCGCAGCCAGGACTTCGGAGAGTGCTCGGCTTGCCCAGCGTTTGTGCGCCGGCGGGTTAACCCCTCCTGCCCGCGAGCCGAGTACCTGGCACTATAAACCCCGGGCGCTTTAGGCGAGGCAGAGGCGAGACTGGCATCTCCTTCGGAGCCCCCCGCCATAACCCTCCCACATCCCCTTCGGGGCCAGGCGCTAAGGAGGGAGGGGGGTCCCTGCTGGTGTAAATTAATTCCGAGAGTCGGGATTTGGGGGGCAAAGAGAGTGCGGGTGAGGGAACAGGGCGATCCGCAGATCCCGCCCCCCAGCTGAAAGGGAGGAGGTGTTAGCGCCTCACTCGCTTGTCCGCTCTAGATGGGGGGGGGGGGCTGCGCTGGTGTACCCCCCCCCCCGGCCCAGTGCTACCCCCTCACCTTCCAGCTCAGGAGTTGGCTGGTTGTTAAAACCCGGCAGTGACTCATCAGGCTGTGAGGGGGGCCGTGAGCGGCCAGGAAGGGGACCCGGCAAAGGCAATCAAGCGATCCAGCTCTAATTAAAGTGATGGGAAGTGCGGCGCGGGCACCCAGCCCCGCACGCGTCAGCAGGAACGCGGGCTCTCCCGGGCCAGGGCTTTCCAAAGGCTGCAGAGAGATTTCCATGGGACACCCCCCCCCCCCCGCCGCCGCCGCCGCCGCCGCGCCCGCCCCATACATCAGCCTCTCCCCTCCCCCCTCCCTGCCGTCCCTTTGCTAGGAGCGAGCGGCGCCCGCAGCGGTGTCACTTGCCCGGGCGGGCGGCCACAGAGCGGAGCTGCGGCTGCTCCCAGCGGGGCGCGAGCGGGAAAGCCAGCGGCGGCAGCCGGGCGCAGCGGGGCTCGCAGCCTTGCCCCCCTCTCCCACCTCGCCATGCGGCTGGGCAAGGGCCGGGCGTTGGGCCTTGGGGTGGCGGTGGCGCACGGGCTCTTCTCGGGCTCCCTCAACATCCTGCTCAAGTTCCTCCTCAGCCGCTACCACTTCGCCTTCCTCACGCTGCTGCAGTGCTTGAGCAGCGCGGCCGCAGCCCTCAGCCTGGCGCTGCTGCGGCGCCTGGGGCTGGTGGCGGTGCCCCCCTTCGGCCTGGGCCTGGCGCGCCCCTTCGCGGCCGTGACCGTGCTCTCCACGCTGCAGTCCAGCCTCACGCTGTGGGCGCTGCGCGGCCTCAGCCTGCCCATGTACGTGGTCTTCAAGCGCTGCCTGCCCCTGGCCACGCTGCTGCTGGGCGCCCTGCTGCTCAAAAACGGCGCCCCCTCGGCCGGCGTGCTGGGCGCCGTGCTCCTCACCACCTGCGGGGCCGCGCTGGCAGGTGAGCCCGGCCCCGCCTCGCTCCCCGTCGCCCCTACCCACCGACTGCTACCCCCGTCCCGTCCCGTCCCGTCCCCACCTGTCGCCTGCACGGCCACCCCCTCGCTTCCCCCCGCACTCCACCATGCACAGCTACCCCGGCCCCTCAGCCCCCCCATCCCCCATTCCCGTTATCTGCCCCTTCGGCCAGCCCTTCTCCCCCTCCCCAGCACCGCCATCCGCTTCTGTCCCGTCCCTGCTCCAGCCCCTCTGGTCCCCCCTCCCTCCTTTTCCTCCCACCACACAGCTGTACCCCCCTCCCGTCCCTACAGTGTTCTCATCCCCTTCCCGCCTTCCCTCTCAGGCTTGTCACCCCCTAGTCCCACCCCTCCCTGCGCCCTGACCCCACTCCGCACCCTCATCCCTGCGTCCCCCGCGCAGCGCGCCCGAGCTCCTTTCCCCCTGCCCCTTCCGAGTTCCCTTCCTGCGGGTGGGGATGGCTCCGTGCGCGCCAATTCTCCGTCGCTTGGAGCAGCGATCCCTTAGTGCAGGGCAGCACTGGGCGACGGGGCTGCTTCGAGGTCTTCCCTTTACCTGGGGCACAGGGATCAGCGAGGTGTGCGGATTACACTAGAAATAGGCTAGAAATAGGAGCCGAGAAGGCGATCGCCCTTGTCCCCTTCTTACACCCACGAGTTCTGCGCCCTAGGGAGCTGCCTGGATCCTTCTGAGAGGCTGTGGGCTGGGGTAGCTCAGAGGCTCCAGCGGGGAAGCCGGGGATTTGGAAAGGAGGCGTCAGCTGGAAGCTCCAACCGGGCATGAAGAGGGAAAGCCAAACTCTGCCCTGGGATCCTCACGTTTTACTGCCATTGACTGCAAGGGTGACATCCATGTGTGAGCCGGATTCTGAAGGCGGCAGAATCTGGCTCTGCTAGGGACATGGCAGCGCACGGGTTTGCGAGCGATCCCTGGAACCGTAATGAAAAACAGACGGTTCAATTTGCACAGAAATCAAGCCTGGGGCGGTTTCTCCTCACGCCAGAGACGTCCTGCTTTATTGGAGGGAGGTGGGAAGGACAGGATCAGGAGAGGGAACACTGAAAGCTACTGGCACTCGTCCCTGGGGATAGTTTGAGGCAGAGACAGCAGTACAAAAATATTTTCCTGTTATGATTATATATCAACTGTTTCCTTCCTTCCTTCTAAAAGAGTGGATGGAAACTAATTTGGGGTCTGAGAAAAAACTCCCTGGCTGGGTCGAATCTGGAGAGTAATATGTAAAAGGGGTGACTTTGAAGTAGGAGAGAGTGAAACAGATTTTGAATACAATTGCAACTCTTTATCTACCTATTTGTCAGAAGGTAATATAATTTAAAGTAATCTGAAATCATAGACTCAGTTACATTTATTTAAATGGATATTTGTCTTTCTGGTCTTAAATGATGTCACAAATAAGAACATGGCCCTTCTTTTCTCTCTCTCTCTCTCTTTTGTAAATGCATTTTTCTTTCTGTCTTTTCTGGTAGGGGCTGGTGATCTGGCTGGTGACCCCATAGGGTATGTGACAGGAGTTCTGGCTGTGTTGGTACATGCTGCCTATTTGGTGCTCATTCAGAAGACAAGTGCGGATAGTGACTATGGACCTCTGACAGCCCAATATGCCATTGCTGTCTCTGCTACTCCTTTTCTCATTATCTGCTCCTTTGCCACCATGGATTCCATCAACATTTGGTCTTTTCCAGGCTGGAGGGACCCTGTCATGACATGCACCTTTATTGCTTGCATCTTCTTTGGCTGTGCCATGAACTTTACCACCCTTCACTGCACCTACATTAACTCAGCTGTGACCACCAGCTTTGTTGGGGTGGTGAAAAGCATAGCAACCATCACAGTGGGGATGGTGGCATTCAGTGATGTGGCACCCACAAAACTGTTTATAGCCGGTGTAGTGGTCAACACCTTGGGCTCAGTCATTTACTGTGTGGCCAAATACATTGAGACCAGAAGGCAAAGCAACTATGAAGACCTGGAGAAAGAAGCTGAAGAGGAAGAGGAGAAGGGACATTCTGGAGGCCAACCTCCATTTGTAATGGAGGAGATGTTCAAGGAGAAAGGGACTGAGAAGACAGCTGTAAAAGAGTCAGCAACTGAGGATGATCAGTGTCTAGAGGAACAGAAGGGCAGCTCTGTGGAGACTGCAAAGGTGCCCATTGCACACAAAGAAACTAGCACGGAAGAAGTTAAGAGCTCATTAAAGGAGGCCTATCTTGGAGTATGGAGGCTGGTTAGGGGGACTAATTATATAAAAAAAGATTATTTAATAGAAAAGGAGGAGTTAGCAAGTCCCTGAAAAACAGAATTTTTAAAATATATTAATAACTGAGGACACATCTTGATTTCTTGTGTAGGGAGGGAACATAGGATGTATATTTTAAGCACCTTTTTGCTATTATACTTTATGCTGTTGTAACAGAATCCATGCTAAGAGCTGTACCACACTAACTATACTAGTATAAAATCACAATCCTAGCTGAAACAGTTAATTTGGTATGCAACCTGTGTGTAGGTTGCCTTAAAGTTGTTTTACACTACATGTAATTCCATTGTCTTCAATGGAATTGCTCCTCATTTACGTGTGAGATCAGAATCAGGCCTGAATTGTAGAGAACCTCCGATCAGCAAAATAAGGATCTCATCCTACAAATATTCACTATTTTGTGAGTAACCCAACCTCTCACTGAAGTCACTGGGAATGAAATGGGTTTTGGATTAGACCCATGGAGCATCCTTCCACGAAGTCATTGGAAATACTTAAGATCAGTAGTAAATATTTTCAGAATCAGTTTCTAGAGCAGTTCATTTGTTTTAGATTATGTCTCTGTGTGTGTGTATATATATAAATACATATCTGTATGCAATAATGTTTTTAAAGTAGAATCTGGAAACATAACATTTTAAATATATTTTTGGAAAAGATGGTGTTCAGGGATAAAGAAAAGATGTGATAAAACAGAGCCTAAAATTGCTGATCTGTTGAGGAAGAGGCACAAAGAGCTGTATGCTGTACTTACTGTACAACTGCACTGAAGTAATGAAGGTAATTTGCTGTGATCTGAAATATCATGTTTACCTTCTGTTCAACCTTCTTAATGTATTTTTTTAAAATACTCTATTTATTGTTTATAAAGTCATTTAAAAATGCATTCTAGAATAATGAATTTGGCTTTTCTTACTGGTAGTTGGTCTAATATTAAAATCAGTAGAATAGTCAATTTCTTTGTAATCCATGCACATTTATTGCCACCACATTTATTGCCAATCTGTTTCTCCATGTGTTCAGTATTTTATCTCTATACAGGAGGTCAAATACTGACTGCATCACAGCCTTAGATTTCCTGGCATATAACACTGTTACCTGTTTGTTACGTTTGAAAACTGTAGAAAGCTATATGCCTGCAATCATATAGTAACACCTTTTCCTTATGCCAGATGGAAATGTAATGGTTTGCTGCTTATTGTTAAAATATGGTAGTAGAAACATATGGAAATTCTAACAGTATTTAACTGTTAAAAGCTGCTGTTACAATTTTGTGCATTTGCATATATGGCAAAAATGGTTACACTGTAGCTTGTATATAACTAATCTTAAATGTTTAAGAATTCCCTAAATTAAAAATGGGGATTTGGTAAATAAAACTGAGTTTTCCAATGAAGAAGACTGTTGCAAAATAAAAATATTGCCTCATGCTGAGGCATGTTAATTGCATTAATGGAAGACTTCAATTAATCTGGAGAATGACACATGGAAATAAAATGCATTGTTTTACAGAAGCCTCCTGGTTTTCTTATTTCAGATGTTCCAACATGCTCATTTTTATTTCACTTTCATAATTCCTGCACCTGAATCGTTTCTAAACTTCCTTCAGCATGTTACACCACCAATATAAGCATTGTCAGTCATCACGGGTACAAGAATTAGGGGTATGCAGCGGAATACAAGGATTCCCAAGAGGCTGCTCAGCTGTGGAGCTTTAAGAATCTATCACACTAGAGGCAGTAATTTCCTTGACCAAATCTCTGGCTGATTTGGTAGCACAACTGTCAATCTGCTATCCAGTTAGAATTAAAAATTGCTGAAACAAGATCCTGTTTATTATTAATATAGTAGTTAGTTACATAATAGCCCAGAATATTGTTTTCATTTTAAAGCATTTAAAATATATTATTTCTTTCTCATAACTTCCCTGTGAGGTGAATCAAGTATTATTTCCACTCTTTAACTTTAGTCCAAGGGTATGAATGGCTTAGCATAGTAAATATATGAATATCAGACTCTTGCAGTACAACTAATGGATTGATTATATTAAGGTGTTGATTGTTTACTTTCTGTGTTGCAGAAATGTGCATTTGGAAAGCTGGAAAGATAGATACTCTCCTTGTGCCACAGTTATGATTATGGTGCATAATGACTTATTTAAAAATAAACATTAATTTTTATGTCAATACACCATAAAAATACTGAGCAACACCTGATGTAGCATTACAAAGAAGGGAATTAATAGAAACTAGGCAAGGAAAGCCAGACTGGCATCTTTATTTTATTTGCTTCTAAAAGAAATAAAAACAATGCCAGATAAATGTGGAAATGACAAATTGTTTTATTAATTTATTGGCTTTAGTAAACTTGATCTTGGCTTGCCTTTATTGCCAAAAATAATGTGCTAGTGCCTGTAAATAAACAGGTGAGGTTGAAAGAAGATCCACTTTAAACACATATTCACTTATTCATAAATTACTATAGATGTTCATGATCTGTCTATTGATATTGTTTAATAGCCTCCATTAACCAATCATTTAGTTAACTGCTGCAGGCAAAGGTTTAAGTACCTACAATTTTTTTTCAGCTCTGACCTTTAAATTAACTGTTAGCAACTTCAAGTTTTGGTAATGAAAATCTAAAACCAAAGATCCTATCCTCCCTCTCATGCCCTCCCCCCATGCTTTATGAAAATTGGCTTATGGCTATGAATGTGCATAACTCAAAGATGCTGTATACAAAACAGATAATGCAACATATCCATTTTATGGTTATAATTTGCCAAATCTGCATATCATATTTTTGTGCATTTATCATTCTTATATGTGAAGTTTAGAAGCCTGAAGTGTGTCTCTCTTTATAATTCTAAGTGTGTTAATGAAGACTATTACTGATGTTCCCAAAGCATAAGGATTCAGGATTCAAACCAACAACCTGTAAATGGCTGTGTTTGTCCTTTAAGCCCAAGTTGTGATTGGTCCTAGAGAGACATGTGACCATGCAACCTGTACTGGAATCCATCTTGAACCTGGTATTTTTCTATAGGGATGGGAGATGCTGAACAAAGGGTTTCTGATATGGGGGAAAGTCTAAGCAAGGGGAAGCAATCACTCCTTTGCCTTCAGCTGACCTTTGGAACTGCCTAGCCCACCCTAAGAGAATGCAAAGAACTCTGAAGAAACTGTAGACCAGGCCAGAGTAAAGATCAGCTCTGACTTGAAGTTTTTCACCTGAGATAAGAACAGCTGTTGAGGGTAAGAATTTTCATGTATCAAGCTTCTTATTGGATTAGAATTAGCTAGCATGTTTTGTTCACTTCAGCTTAGATCTGTCTGTTTTCACTTGCAACCTCTTAAATCCTACTTCTTGTACTTAATTGAAACACTTTTATTATCAAGCCCAGAGCAAATAATTTTTATTGGGAGAGGAAGAGGGGGAGATTAATCACTATTCATATCTCTCTTTCATTGATAAAGAAGGCAGACCCTATGAGTTTCCACTGTGTAAAACTTTTACACAGAGTAAGACAGACTTATTTGGGGTTTTGGTCCCTTCTGGGGGTTGGTTTATTGGGTGCTGAGTTCTTATAGCTGAGCCCTCCTGGATCTGAACTGCTCCAGTGTCTGTGTAGCTCTACAGGAGGGCAGTAACTCTAACTCTGACTTGTTTGGGTAAGACTAGAGAATCTGGCCTACCAGGACAGGGTGGCTGGGAGCCCCAGAGAGCAGGAAGGTGGCATGATAAGCATGATCAGCATGATCATGATCAGCACACCCAGAGACAACTCCAAGGGGGAATTTCTGTCATTCAGTCGGTCACACTCCCCCTTTCCCCTATCAAATATATTTCCCCCATACTGCTTTGACGTTTCCCCATGTTGCCTGGTTTTTATCTGAAGCCTCTACAACTGCAGAGCAGGCAATCAACTGTGCCCATCAATTAGCTGCAATATTCATGCTTCAATAGTTTGCTGGAGGTCACTGGGAAGCTGTTCACCTACAGCATGCTTGTTTCTGTCATTGATGGGCATGTTGTTTTCATTTTCTCTTCGCACTTCCCCTCTCTTCTAATTCACTCTGGGGCAAATCTAGCTGCCAGTGCCCAGACTAAGTATCTCTGCTGAGTGCTGGGGAGACCCCATGGGAGAAATCAACCTCACCTCAAGTTAGGGGAATGGCAGAGAGGACCTACCCCATTAACACCTTTGTGGCACTACAAAGGACATAGGTACGAAAGGGACTTCACCGGTACTCTGGTGGAGGGGGGAAGGGAAGGACTAAAGGAACCTTTTAACAGCAGATCCTCTGTCCCCACCCTTGTGCATGGATTCCCCATGAAGCTGGGCTACTGGGAAAATAAAGTCATATAAGAAAGATTCAGTTCTGCCAGCCTCTCAGCAGCAAGAACCTTCTTGTTTCCACTGCCGTAGTTGCCCCCCACTTGTGGAGACAGGGCAGGATTTTGTATTGTATAGATATGTATCATAGTCATCAATGTGGGGGAAAATTCTTTGTAGTAAGAGCAATGTACCAGTGAAGCTGAAAACGAAAAGGAAGGTGTTTGAAAACAAGCACTATAGTTATTCAAGAACTGGCTAGGTAAGACATTATGCTTGATATCGTGGTAGCACCTTGGAACCCAAGTTGAAGGTCAGACTCATTGTGCTAGGTTATACAGACAAGTAACAAAGACCTCACTCTGCTGCAGGGAGTTTGCACTCTTAGGCATACAACAAGTAGACAAAACAGGGTGGGCGGGGTTTGGGAGCATGAGAGCATAATCAGATGAACACGTTAGAGCAGAAAAGCAGAAATTCAGCTTTAGATTAACATTTCAGGACTCCCAGCAACTTCAAGCTATGGCACAAGCTCCCATTGCTCTTAACTAAGGGAGTGGCAGAGACAAAGAAAAATTAATTAGATTCCCATGTCAATGTCAAGGTGTGATTCAGCCGTCCTTCCCCCCTCAGTTAGCTTTTTCGTTTTTAGACTGCCACTGAACATTGAGCAGAAGTTTTCAGGGAACTATCCAAAAGGATTCAAAGAGCTCTTTCTTGAGTGATAACAGTTATGTTAGACCCCATCATTTTTGTATCTATAGTTAGTATTATATTTTTCCATGTGCATACTTTGCACTTATCAACACTGAATTCCATCTGCCTTTGTGTTGCTCAGTCACCCAGTTTTGTGAGATCCCTTTGTAACTCTATGCAGTCAGCTTTGGATTAGTCACAGGCTACCCCTTTTTCAAGAACATTTATGAGAAGTTTAACAGCAGTGGCCCAAATGCAGATCCCTGCAGCACAACACTCATTCGTACTCTACCCCCCCCCCCCCGTCTTTTAAGTGGCGTACCTGGCAATGTTTTCACGATGATCTACTAATTCTTCAGTTGCTTGAATGCCCGGCCTTTTGATTCTTAATCACCCCACCTCCCTCTTTTTATAACAAACTCCCTGCCCCAAAGGAAAAGCTGCAAACGGCTCAAACTCTGTTTCATTTAAAAACTGCCTATGGAGTCAGGACATGGGCTTTAAGTATAGTGACCATGCTTTCCAAAGCAAAAATCGGGGGACATGATCTGACACAGGTTTTTTTTCTTATTTGTGAATTTATTTACATGAAAAGTCTTACAAAATATAAATATTAAATCACAGGGTGGTAAGTGAACAGGCTGGGAATGTGGGGTCTTGGCAGGGTAGTGAGTGAGCGGGCTAGGGGTGCAGGGTCTGGACATGAGAGTAAAGGGGGCCACTTACTTGTTTTCGTGTGGTTTTCAGCACTGTGCCCTAGGCACTGCTTCCTGCTACTCCTATTGGTTGGATTCCAGAGCAGCAGGAAAAGTCTCCAGGAAGGGTATCCCTGCACTGCTGTACCCCCCAGCCGGGGGAAGGAAGGGGAAATGGCAGCATGTGCAGCCACTTCTAGCTGCACTTCTTCCCCTGCAAGCACTTCTTCCCTGCAAGCCTCTCTTCCCCCGCCCAAATATTTGCCAAAATATTGGAATTTCTGGGACATTTCGATGGTTTATGGGGACAATAGGACAGATTACTTGAAATTGGGACTCTCCTGGAAAATCTGGGACATATGGTCGGCATAGCTTTAAGCAGAGCTCAGCTATGAAATCCAGGTGTTCAAACTCGGGAGGGAGACTACTGCTCCCAGCCCCTCATAAATGGCACCCTTGGGAGCCTGCTTAAAGCCAGCTCCTCAAGGGCACTGGCTCCCGCTCTCCCCCCCCCCACATTGCTGCCTCTGATACAGAGGTAGCAAGAGAGGGGGAGAGAGTGTGTAGTTGACAAGATTAACTGATAAGCTTAGGCTTAGCGGTTAATCGTGTAGTCAACTACACATTGATATCCCTAGTTTAAAGGTAAGAAACGAAGGGTAGAAAAAAATTGTCAGTTTTCACAATGGAGAGAGATATACAGCGGGTTCCCCCAAGTAGAGCCCAAGATAGATACAAATTTATATCCATGAATGTGGATATCCATGGGTGTAAATTGGTATCCATGAAACTACAGGGTTGTACCGCTTTCAGTCTTCCCCTCAGTCTTGCCCCTTGCCCCTTTCACACAGCTGTCTGCATTTCCTACCCAGAGGCATTCTGATGAGTCCACCCCCATAGGTGGGGCTGATGGCGGTGCAGCCATGTTGGAGGAACTGCTGGTGTGGGGTGCTAGCTCCTGGGAATGGTGGTTCCATGTTCTGCTCCTTTCACTGCTGTGGAAGAAGCTGGGAGAGGAAGACTGGGATAGATCATTCCAATTGCTCTGTTCTGTACACTTCCCCTGAAGTGCTAGTATTGGCCACTGTTGGAGACAGGATATTGGACTAAATGGACCATTGTTCTGACTCAATAAAAGACGTGCTGAGAATAGGCATTTTTTAAAAAAAATCAGAGCTCTCCTCCCTATTGTGTGTGTGTGGGGGGGGGGGGGAGGGGATTATTCCATTAATATTTTTTAGAAAGATTTCATTAAGAAGTAAAATTAAAATCCACTTCCCACAAACGCTATAGTGCTTGCAAAAGAATCCGATGTATGGTATGGATTAGGCTGGCTGCCTCTTTATTTCCAGTGTTTCTGAAGTGGTTGTGGAGATTGACGTGCAAAGCTAAAGAACATAAAGAATGAGCTCCATGAAGTTGCTTTACTACAATTAACCTTAAACCTCCTTTGGAACGCCAGAGATTTAGCCTTGCTTTTAAGCTGACTTGACAAATGAATCTTACATTCTTACAGTGCAGCCCCGGAATACTATAAAATGTCAAAAGTTTAATCTCCAGCTAGATAAGGAATAACCAGCTCTGACCCAGTACCTGGAAGACAGTGATGTGTATGCTGTATGGGTGCAGTCTGCTGTGAGAGATAATTACACAGCAGCCATTGGGCTACACTCTAGCATGAAGCAGAACCTGTCACTCTTTGGGGGTTAAGTGATCACTCATTTTCTCTCTTTCTTCATCCTTCCAAACCTCTGTGCTCTTTGTAGGCTTTCAGCTATGACATCTTTCCCAACTGCCTGGGCCCATTTACTGAAATCTCAGAGAACTGACCCTTTTGGTTTTGCTCCCATCTATCAGATGGATAGGGAGCTAGCCCCCAAAGATCAAAGTTGACCTTCCTGTATGATTTCATGTTCAAACACTCCCTGCTCCTGATAGTCCTGTTTTACAGGTTCATTTATTGACTTCCAGATCCTTAATTTAATTATCAGCCCTTTTTTTATCTTAATCTTCGTAAACTCCTTGCCCCTGGGGCACAAACTGGAAGCAGTACCTCTCCTCTGCAGAACTCGTATTCCATATTCAGGCTGAGCTGCAGCTAAGAGCTCCATCTGGGGCTAGGATGTGTGCTGAAACTCTGGGGAGAGGAGAGAAGCTCCCCTAAAAGGCATCCTTGCACGTAGAGATGCAACATTTCCATCTTGCCAGAGCAGAGTAAGTTGTATAAAGTACCTTAAAGCAGATAATTCGAATTATTGATGATCTACATAGTAGCTGCTGCTAAGTTTCTGGCTGGATAGAAAGGTGTTGGTTTGACTTATAAAGTCCCGGATGGCTTGAGACTTGCATACCTAAGAAATGCCTCTTTCCCTAAGTGACACCACTGCAGTTATGGCCAATGGTAACATGAAAGCTGATAGCCTCCTGACATGAAGCTGGTGGCAGGCAGTCTTCTAGGAGGCTTCTTTGGTTCTGGAGCTCAGATATCCCCTTGCTCTGACAGGCTTGGAATTGTTGACAGTTAGGACAACAGTTTAGGGCAGGGCTGGGGAACCTCAGGATGTAGCCCCCGGCTTGCCTGGATCCAGTCCACTAGGCTCAGGACTCCCGCCGTTGGTGCTCCAGGCCCTCTTCCCTGCCACCCCCACCACGGGGTTGGAGCACACAAAATGTAGTAGCTTGGGCCCCTCTAGGCTCTGGTGTGCGAGGGCAAGGGGAGTGTCTTTCTCCTCAGTCAGTGAGGGTTTGTTTTGTGGGTTGGTTCCCCAGCCCTGGTTTAGAGGCTAATCTATTTTCCTGGTCTTTTCTGACTGAGTATATTGAGGGTATTAGTGTGTTTAGATGATGGATTCTTGTTCGCTTATATTTTGGGAACTGGGGGTTAGTTCAGTTGAATACGTCATTGTATTGTTATGGCAGGTTTCATCTAGTGGCCTTGCTACATGGGTCTTCCCAATTTTCTTTCTTCCTTCTTTAGCTTGCAAGCAAATGTTCAATCTGGGGGAAACATGCTGTGGTTTTGTAATGGCTGGCGGTTCTGTGTACAGGAAGTACTGGATAAAGGCTGCTGTATGAACAGCAGGAGGTCTGTTCTCCACTTTGGGCTCTGATTAGAGTCCATGCTTCAGGCAGCTGTGTGACAGCAGTCAAGCACAAGTAGATTTTATTGAACTGATCCCTAGCAGAGCACAGTATTGAAGTGTAGTTGTGTGTTTTTTAAATTGTCTAAATGTTTAATATTTCTATGTGAAAAATGAAACATGAGCTGCAATTAAATACCTGGTTCAATAACGTTTTGCAATATGTTGCTATACAGGTAAAGGATCCATGTCTATAAACAAACAGTGAGTCATCTTAATTTGTATACTACTTCTCTTCCAACTACAAGACTATTAGGATACAATTTTCAAAAGCCCCTAAGTGACTAAGGCTCTTTTGTCCAATTTTTAGAAGTGACTTAGGCACTTAGGTCCAGATCCTCAAAGGTGCTTAACTCCTGTTGATGTGCCTTTGAGGATCTGGATGTTAGGCCCCTAAATTTAATCAATTTTTCAATCATACTTAGGCTCCTAATTCACTTAGGTGCTTTTGAAACACTTTAAAGCTTGTTAGTATTGGTTTTTTGCTGATGCATTTAGCTTTGTCAGTAGGACCACATTTCTTTCTTTGACACTTTCCAATAAATGCTGGCAACAAGGGATTCATTTTGTAAAGATTGTAGGAAAAAACAGAGTTGAGGTGTATTGTTAATATTTATTATTTATATTCCAGTAGCATCCAGCAATCACAACCAAACACAGTCCCCTGCACTGTGCTAGACACTGTACACACACAGCACAGGAGATAGTCTCTAGTCCAAAGAATTTATAATCTAAACAAAATGTTAAGTAATCCCTGCAATTGTCATCAGCAAACCTGTGAGATCGAGAATGATCTCCTTCACAGGTTTTATTTTTTGTGGGTCCTTTGATGACTGAGAAGTCCGATCCTTGAGCCACAGGCTTGTTGGCAAACATCACAGGTGGTGTTGGAACACAGGGTTGGAGCATGATTGCTACATGACAGTTGTCTTTCTTTTCTGGTGTTTTTCTGTGGCCAGGGCAAGGTGATTTTCCTTAGAAGTGGATATTCCCTCTCTGACAAGCTGTCACCGTTTATCCTATGCTGGGCTGCTGTCTCCCAGGGTGTGGTGTCTATGCCACAACTCTTGATGTTTACTTTGAGGGTGTCTTTAAGGCATTTCTTTTGGCCTCCCTGTTTCTTCTGTCCTTTGGTAAGCTGGCCATGCAGCAGTTTTTTTGGCAAGCATATATCAGGCATATGCACACAGTGCCTGCTCCATCTCAGCTGGCTCTCAACAATGAAGATGTTGGTCCTCATGAAGGTACTGATCCTCCCACTTTATGTTGAGGAGCTTCTGAAGAAAATGCTGGTGCTGGCATTCCAGGCTTTGTAGGTGTTTTTATAAGTCACCCATGTCTCATAGCCATAGAGGAGAGTTGGGATTACCGTCACTTTATAAACTAAAAGTCTAGTGTATGTTCTGATGTTGTGATTGTTTAACACCTGGTGAGAGAGTCTGCCAAAGGCAAGGCTGGCATGACAGATTCTGTGCTAAATCTCAACATCTGTGTCTGCCCTTGGTGAGGGATGGCTGCCAAGGTAGGCAAAGTGTTCTACATTGTCCAGTTCTTCTCTGTCAGCATATCTTTCTTTCTGGATCTGATGATTAATCAGTGATTGGCCGGGGGAGAACTTTTGTTTTGCTAGTGCTCAGAGTCAGCCCTAGGCTTCTGTAACCTTTAGAGAAGCAATTAAGGTTGCTAATCCTCCTCTGACTGTGCAACTATGGCACAATCATCTGTGTACTGAGTTCGATTATTGTTGCCGATATTACTTTAATTTTAGCACGGAGATAAGAAAGATTGTAAATGAAACTAGAAAAAATAAACTGAAGCCAATTGCATAATCAAAATAATTGAAGCACAGAAACCTGTAAGAGCAAATTGTATTGCTTCATCTAATTTGTGTTTCTGAGAGGTAACCATATTGCTCTGTTTCAGCAAAAAAAACAAGGAGTCTGGTGTACTCCACTAACAAATTAATTAGGATATTAGAGCAGAAGCTTTTGTAAGCTACAGCTGACTTCCTCAGATGCTGAAGAAAGAAAGAAAGAACGATACAGAGATGAGAGTGTGACAACAGTGCTAAGTAAATCAGAATGGATGTGGATCATCTCCAACAGTGGTGAGAAGGTCAGAGAACCTGAATGGGAGTTTACCTACTGTAATTTGAGAATGACTCCATGGCTGTGTCTAGACTGGCGCGATCTTACGCCAGAGCTATGCAAATGAGGCTCAGCGTGGAATATCGCCGAGCCTCATTTGCATAACTGAGCCGCCATTTTTGCGGAAGAGGCTCTTGCGCAAGATGGAGCTGTCTAAACTGCCCCGTCTTGCGCAAGAAAAACCCTCTTGCGCAAAGCCGTTATGCCTGAAAATAATCAGCATAACGGCTTTGCGCAAGAGGGTTTTTCTTGCGCAAGACGGGGCAGTGTAGACAGCTCCGTCTTGCGCAAGAGCCTCTTCCGCAAAAATGGCGGCTCAGTTATGCAAATGAGGCTCGGCGATATTCCACGCTGAGCCTCATTTGCATAGCTCTGGCGTAAGATCGCGCCAGTCTAGACACAGCCCATGTGTTTATTTGGACCTTGGTTCAGGGTGTCAAATCTGCATATGAATCCAGCTCAGCAGTTTCTCTCTGCAGTCTATTTTTGAAGTTTTTCTGTCTGGGTATGTCTACACTGCAAAGTTAATTTGAAATAACAGCTGTTATTTCGAATTAACTTTGATAGCGTCTATACATGCAAACCACTATTTCGAAATTCATTCGAAATAGGCAAGCAGAGAGCTTAATTCGAATTTGGTAAACTTCATTCTACGAGGAGTAACGCCAAATTCGAAATAGCTATTTCGAATTAAGTGCTGTGTAGACACTTAATTCAAAATAGGGGGCCTCCAGCCCTTCCCAGGGAGCTCTGGTGGCCACTCTGGGCACAACCAGGAAAACTTACTCTCCTCTCCCGGAGCCATTAAAGGGATAGACCCTGGCCACAGTGTCTGTGTCAGCTCCAAGCCTGCCAGCCCAGAGCCAGCAGTGGCCACCGGGGCCCCTGACCCAGTGGCACCAAAACATGAGCCAGCAAGCTACTGGCAGCCAGCTCTCCACCACTCCCCAGGAGCAGTCTGCCAGCTCCCAGGAGCCTGACAGGGGCTGGAGAAGGCAGGCGCCTTCCTGGTCCAGGGTGGAGATCATGGACCTTATTCAGGTTTGCGGGGGATGCCCCCAAGGTCCATGATCTCCGCACTAGATGGAGCAATGCGGCCGTCTATGGCAGGATAGCTGCCAGCCTGGCCACCAAAGGCCACATGTGAACCCAGGAGCAGGTTTGCATGAAAATCAAGTTGGTCTGGCGAGACCCCCAACCCTGGGCCCTGAACTTCCCCTCCCCCTTTTTCCCCTTGCTTCCCCCTTCCAGCTCCCTCCTCCCAGGTTTCCCCCTCCCCTCTCCCACCCTCTCTCTTCCCCTTTCCCACCTCCTTTTCACAGTCTCCCCAGAGGTTCACCCCCCCCCCAGTTTTGTTCAATAAACCCAGTATCTATTTTTGAGCATACGTGTCTTTTGTTTGACATCAGGAAGGGGGGCTAGGGAGGGGTAAGTGGAAGGACATGAGGGAGGAATGGAGCACAAGCCCCCGGTGGGGAGGACTGGGGTGGCTCTGAGGGCTCCTCAGGGTGGACACTTTCCCGCAGGGCCTCCTGGATCCTGACAGCCCCCCGATGGGCCCCCCGGATGGCAGCCTGCAGCAAGTGCAGCCGGGCTGATGGCAACGACCCCATGAGATGCACCAGCGTGCCCAGGGGCAGCTCTGGCTCCATGTGGCCGAGTGCTGTGGTGTCCCGAGTGCGGGCACTCAGGGCACTCCAAGACAGGACTGCTTTGCTGTCCCTCATCGAGGTAGACAAGCAAGCGGGGAACCCTGAGAACTGTCTGTTTGGGGTGGGGGTAGGGTCCCTTTAAGCACGGAGCTCAGTTAGCCTCAGGCAGCGGCTCCACACACTAAGTTCTAACCTGATGCCCAGCCGGCACTGGTTCCGGCCAGCCTTACCTTCGGTTCAGGGTCCATTCAGTGTGGACGCGCTATTTCGAAATAGCAAAACACTATTTCGAAATAGGTTTTGTATGTAGATGCGTTAATTTGAAATAGCTTAATTCGAATTAACTAACTCGAATTAATGCTGTAGTGTAGACGTACCCTCTGAGAATGGCAACTTGCAAGTCTGAAATTGTTTGCCCAGGCAGGTTCAAGTGCGCCCTTACTGGATTTTGGATGTTACCATTCTTAATGTCTGATTTGTGTGCATTTATTCTTTTGTGTAGAGACAGTCTGATGTACATGTCAGAGGGGCATTGTTGGCACATGATGGCTTATATTACATAAGTAGATGTACACCTGAATGAGCCTTTGATGATATAGCTGATATGGTTAGATCCTGTGATGTTATCACTAGTGTAGATCATAGAACCATAGAGCTGGAAGAGACCTCAGAAGGTCATCAAGTCCAGCCCCCTGCTCTAGGCAGGACCAATCCCAACTAAATCAACCCAGCCAGGGCTTGGTCAAGCTGAGACTTAAACACTAATGGAGACTCCACTACTTCCCTAGGTAACCCATTCCAGTGCTTCACTACCCTCCTAGTGAAATAGTTTTCCTAATATCCAACCTGGACCTCTCCCACCACAACTTGAGACCATTGCTCCTTGTTCTGCCATCCGTCACTACTGAGAACAGCCTCTCTCCATCCTCTTTGGAACCTCCCTTCAGGAAGTTGAAGGCTGCTATCAAATCCCCCCTCACTCTTCGCTTCTGCAGACTAGATGTGTGGACAGAGTTGGCATCAGGGTTTGTTGCAGGGATAGGTTCCTGGATTAGTGTTACTATTGTGGGGTACGTAGTTGGTGGTATTTGTCTCATGTTGGTGGGCTCTGTAATGAGGATTGACCTGCCTCCCAAGATCTGTGAGAGCAAAGGATCATCATCTGTGATAGGCTGTAGTTCTTCGATGATGTGTAGGAGAGGTTTTAGCTGGGGCCTGTAGTTAATGGCTAGTGGTGTTCTGTTGCTCTCTTTGTTGGGTCTGTCCTGAAGTAAGTGCCTTCTGGGTATCAGACTGGCTTTGTCAATCCATTTCTTCACTTCTCCAGGTGGGTACTATAGTTTTAAGAATGCTTGATAGAGATCCTGTAGGTGTTTGTCCTTGTCTGAGGGACTGGAGCAAATGCTGTTGTATCTTAGGGTCTATGTCTCGTGTCATGTGTTTTGGATGAAAGTTGGAGGCATGTAGGTAAGTATAGTGGTCAGTAGGCTTCCAGTATAGAGTGGTATTTATGTGACCATCAGTTATTTGTATTGTAATGTCCAGGAAGTGGATCTCCTGTGTGGACTGGTCCAGGCTGAGGTTGATGGTGGGGTGGAAATTGTTGAAATCCCCATGGAATTTTTCAATGGCCTCCTTCTTGTAGGTCCAGATGATGAAGATGTCGTTGATGTAGTGTAAGTAGAGGAGGGGCACTTGGGAATGGGAGCTGAGGAAGCGTTGTTCTAAGTCAGACATAAAAATGTTGGTGTACTGTGGGGCAATGCAGGTACCCATTTCAGTGCCTCTGACTTGAAGGTAAAAATAACTCCCAAATCTGAAATGGTTTGGGGTATTGCTAATGTCTCTCCCATTAAATACACTGTGCAATATTCATTAAATTAATAATTTCATATCTGATGATAGAGAGGTGAGCTAATGGCAACACTAAGCAGCTGTGGAAATGAGATAAAGAAGCTATGGAAACAACTGTCCCATAATATAACAACTCAGAAGCTCTTTAAATCTTTAAGCAAAGGCTCTTCAAGCCTGTTTTCCATTGTTTACAGTGGAATGCTCACACTAGCAATTGCTTGGGATCTTAATGTCCAGGAGCACAAACCACATTGATTTGTATCTGAGGGAAAACCATCTTATTAACTTCAACAACCCTCTTTCCTCAATAAAAAAAAATCACATGCCCTTAAAGTAACTTTGCAGTCAGGGGGGAAAAAATGACAGCTTTGCAGTGGTTTCTTGTTTCATCAAGGCATTCACATTTGTTGCAAGCCTGGCTTTTGTAGGCCACAGCCTTATGTGGACCATTGTCCCACCTGCTCTTCTTTTTCTCTCCTGAAGTAGAGGATGGGGAGAGATTTTCAAACTCTGGTGGCTGTAGAATGGAAAAATGCCTGTCTCCTCCATATTCATCTCCAAAGCCTTCTGTATGAGGCTGCCCACACAATGGTGCTGGAAGTAGGAATGCTGGAGGTGTGGTGGCCCCCCCGACTGTCTGTAATAACAAACACCAGATACCTGGTTTCCATCATCAGCACCACCATTATAAAAATTGCTCCAGCACCCATGTATCTACGATAAGAGAACCAGAACTGGGCTTGAATTTGAATCTGACATCTCTTCCGGGGTGTTTGGAACCATGGTTTTGGGTAGGACCCTTGTTTAATGGAGGGAAGGGTTCCCCCCCCACCTTAGGAAATGGCTCATTGATCTTGTTTCAGTCATATGTATTCATGAATATGGTGAGAAAGCAAATTCCTTTCTAACCACCTACACTCCTCATTTCACCACCTCCTTGTTATAGGGAAACTGTATTCCTCCATCCCGCCGACCCCAAAGCAATGAACATGGCAAAGCCCCAGAAAAATGTAATACAGCAAGTCACTTTTTCAATGTACCCGACACTTGCTGTAATGTATTTCATTGTGGCAAGCACACAGCACTCTGCTCCAAGTTTTTGCTTTTCTATAAGCCTTCATTCTTTCACATTCTGCTTCTTGCTGAAATGCACTTGGTCTTTATGGGAACCCATAGAGCTTGTCTGCCTTCTGGAACAATGAGGCTATGAAGAGGCGCCGTGCTCTAAAGATAAAATAAAATAAAAGTACTTTCAATTAAAAAAGAGGATGGAAAGGACTGATGCACTGATTGCATTTTGACGTTATACTTGAAAGCGCGATCAGTAGGCAAATTGTCTAAAACTCTAGCTTCTTTCTGAACACTAAAGCAAATTATAAAGCTGACAGCACAGTCCCTAGCTGAATGCTGCATACGGTGAGGCAATATGGCATATCTAGAGCAGCATGATTATTTAGTATTTATTTTACCAAAGCATTTCTTCCCTTTGAAAAAAGGTAATTGCAAGTGGTGACGCGCTTTTGATTTATGGTCCCTTCTATGTACAATTGTTCTCTCAAGACTAGACTCTTCACATTGCATTAGCTACAAATGATTGAAGTTGATTTCCTGCTCCTTGAAGGTATTTGCATGGACATAAAAGCACACAAGGCCTTTTAATACAATAAAATAATGGATAGAGACTGTCTGGGCTGTGTCCTGAACAATTGGATTCCTCTGCGACTGAGACAAGAGGGTGGCCTTTAGGTAAGTAAAGACACCCCATTCCTATGTCCTGTGTATTCCTTAACACTGCTGCTGGATATATGGCCATAGCCTATGCAATCCTGCCTCAGCATGGGGATGCTGGACTAGATGACCCTTTGAGGTCTCTTCCAACTATGGACAGCAGATGGAGCCCTCCTTCGAGGAGGCTAGTCCCCAGTTCCACCCCTTCCATCTGTGGCCTTCCCCCTCATGGACGGAGCCACAAGCCCTCCCCAGCTGGAGAAGCCCCAAGCATCCCTTTGCTCTGCTGGAGGAGCCCTGAGCTGGCCGGAGCCCCACCCCACTCCTCTGCCTGGAAGAGCCTGGGCCAGCCACAGCCATGCTTCCTCTTTCCTCCCCTCCACAGGCCCAAGTCACTCCAGGGAAAAGCATCCCTTCCTAATGCTTTTGCTGTACCCTGTGCAGGTTCTGGGGCAGCTGAGAGGGCAGTATTTTATACTCAGTTCAGGGTGTTGATCGGTAATCTCTCTGGAATTTAGGGAGCTTACTGATGAACCCAGGAAAACCAGAGTAGATACTGGCTCTGTGGCTGCCCCAGAACCTCCATGGGACATAATAAAGCAAAAACTTTGCTATCTGGGGGTCCAGCAGCCACCCCCTCTGGCCTGTTATACCCACCACCCATGCTTCCAACCCTACATTGCTGTAGTGCTGCGGCATTGGTATTGTGGCGTTCCCCTGGAATCCCACAGCCTGATTTGAAAGGTACCGAGCACTTGTTGCCCCCATTGGTTTCAGTAGGATTATGCCTGGTTAGCCTGTCTAATGATCAGGCCAGCAGTCAGTGAATGAGACTGGGCTGGGTGATGGTTAAGGAAATGGTGGCTCACACAGGCATTTAAAATAGAGATTCTACAGGACTAACCATGTAAATTCTATCTAGTCACATTACCATAGTACATCAAAGTAAAACAATTAGAGCTTGTATTCTTAGCTTCCCAAGGCTGCCATCTAGATACATTCATAGTCTGGTCCTCATTGTGGCATTTACACCTTATGAAAGATCATGATCTTAGAGCTGCTGACTAGACTAGAAGTGGGCAAGAGCAGGCTCCTTATAGCTTCATGAAATTTTCCCCGTGAAACTGAAAAATGTGCATGATCTTGAATGACTTTGTTTGTAACTGGTCCTTCTGTCCCAGAACCTTCCTTTCCTATTATTCTCATTGAATGCAGACAGGTACAGACACCATAGATTGGTTTACCACTTTACCTGGTCCATTGGCAAACTTGCCATAAGGACTGGTTCGCAGCTAAGTGGTCAAGTGGTAGTGCATTGTGAAGGCAGATACTTCTTTCCTTTGCATGCTCTGGTTTGCTTTTTGGTGGCACAGCAGGAGCAGAAATGACAAAAAGATATTCCACTTAGAAAAGGAACCTTTTGCACTTGCTCAATAATAGAAGCTGCATCTATCGTCATGCCACTTTATTGGCCAGCCCCTATGCCATCAGCTTGACAGATTTGTTACTGGACCCTGTGTCCTGCTAGAGAGACATAAGGACAGGCACTGGGGACCTGTAGCGAGGGTACATTTTCCCGTGCAATGGCAATTAGATAGGCCAACTCATGGGGACCTGAAGGAACCAATACCTGATCATGAAGAAAGTAATAAGTTGACATTGGCTTGTATCAAAGCTATTAGCTGAGTAGCCAGTGCTGGGAAAATGACGTTCCATCGCCATAGCTACATCCTGAAGTCAATGGGCATACACATCTATAACTGGAGGAAGAATTTGGCCCGCAGTGTTTAGTTCTTGTGCCATCACTAATCTAACTGTGAAATAAAACCATGGCATCCTAGTACCAGTGCCAAGTCCTATGAGAAGACAAAAATAATCTGTCTCCCAAGTGCTTCCTGGGTAGGACCGGCCAACAAGTGTGTCCAAAAATTATCTCTGTTGATTAAATGCAAATGAATGCCTGTTCCATAGGAAAACCTGGAAAAACTTTGGACAAGGAATTATCTCAACAACATAAGGCATCAGGGTT
This sequence comes from Pelochelys cantorii, assembly GCA_032595735.1. Lineage (NCBI taxonomy): Eukaryota > Metazoa > Chordata > Testudines > Trionychidae > Pelochelys > Pelochelys cantorii. The sequence continues at coordinate 100,867,706 of CM064328.1, forward strand.
ACAGTAAAAAACAGTTATTTTGAAAAGAGCTGGTAGTCCTTGGGGAAAAGGAATAAAATGACTGTGGCAAAAGTTCAAAAATCATGATGCAGTTAGCAAACATATTATTTCCCTTTCTTGTCCTTAATGTTCTATAATGATATAATGTGTGTTTATTGTCTATATATTGCATAAAGAGCAGTAGGAATTGTGCCATGCCAGCCCATGAAACTGTGGCCTATGTCTAAGGTTTCTGGCTCTTTAAGGGGCCAGACTCATAGGCTATGTCTACACTACAGAGATTTTGCGGAAAAACAGCCGTTTTTCTGCAAAAACTCGTGGAGCATCCACAGCTCAAGAGCGTTTTTGCACAAGAGAATTGAAAGAACAGAGGGGTTTTTGTGCAATTGGTAATCCTCTTTCTACGAGGAAGAAGCCTTTTTTCGAAAGAGTTCTTTCGCAAAAAGGCATGTGTGGATGGAGAAGAGAGGGGGTTTTGCGCAAAAAGAGGAAAATGCACAGGTGCCTTGGTGGCCATTCTGTGCATACCAAGCTGTGCTTACTTTCGAAAGAGCATCCATGCAGTCTGGATGCTCTCTTTTGTAAAAGCGCATTGCTTTCTCGATGCGCTTTTGCAGTGTGGACACGCTCTTGCACAAGAAGTTTTTGCGGAAGATCTCTTCTGACAAAAGCTTTTTGCGCAAAAAGCCTGCGGTCTAGATGTAGCCATATAAATCACAAGGATTCTGCTGTCCTAGAACCTCTCCAATGATTCATTCTTTTAGGCAGCAACTGCACCTTTGTTATTCCCCTTGCCACAGAACAAATGCCTTCTGCTTCTCTCTATTTTCTCCTTTGCACATGAAAAGTCACATCTTCAGCTGATGAGATGAAACAACGGAGGGGGGAAATTGGGACCTTTTATGCTTCAGAAACCCAACAGATTTATTTGTAAATTAGACATATGCTTTGCTAGTCTAGAGGAGTGTTTCTCAATTGTTTTGATACCAGGGACTGGCATGCTGTCTTCCTAAACTATGTCAAGAAGATATCAAGGACACCAAACCACAGAGAAACTGAAGGGAGGAGGCCAAAGGATTGTTCCTTCCAGAGGGAAGAATTTGGAGAGGGCAGTGGGCTAGAAGCAGGAATCTATAGGCAAAAGCACTCATAGGTCTATGGAGACACCACTATCCTCATGTGCAGCTTCTGCCTCTCAGCTGTTCTATTGGCAGCACCTTTGGTGTTTATGAATTAGGGTGGGGACAGCGGTCATTAAATGGTCAACATTTAATCAGCTTTCATTTCACAGATTTCTTTTCATAGCAGGCGCTATGAAAGGTATAGCCTGAAAACTTTCCTATAGGAAAAATGGACAAAAATTATTACACAAAGCGTGTTTGCTATAGCCGAATAGCTGCCAGCTAAAGCACAACTTATATTTCATTTAGGTGACACTCAGCAGAGATACCTCAGACCTTTCTGCATACTCAGTTACTTGTCCGCCCCCCCCCCCCCGAATTAATCCTGAAGCAATCGAGAAGGAGGAGTGGGTGGGCCTGGCTGAGTGAGTTTTTTTGGAATAAAATAAAACGAAAGTCCTAACCTTGCATGGATTTTATAGACCTTCCTGGGCAAGAGATGGCGTGTTAATTTTGGCATCCTTGCCCAGTCACACATGAGCTGTTTCTTAGAATCTGCCTGCTTAAATTCCTTTGTAGTTTCAATTAGATACCTTTGCTGACAAAATATTAGTGTGTGAGTAACTGCTGGATTTCATCCCTGAGGTGGCTGCATTTCAGTGGCATATGAAATGTCCCCTTTGAAGCCTTTAATGACTGTAAAGCAATTTGGGATTGTTGGGGGGCAAGTACCATAGAAATGTATTGTTATCCTCTCCCTCAGACTCAGCCACACACACACATACCATTAAAGCTGCAGGTGCATCTCAGTGAGTGATCTGGGAGTGATTTACCTTTCAGGAATGTTACCATTAAAAAAAAAACAAACCCCACACAGTAAATTAACATAAGAAATCCAGAAAATTCTGAATGAAGAATAAAGGTACAGGAAACCACCATTGCAAAGCTATGGACATTCCCAGGCAAGGTGGCCAAGGTAGCTACTTCTGCCCCTCAGCCTCCGCCAAGCCCAGTAAGGTTCCCAAGGGCATAGGAAAAAGTTTTAATACACTCCAACAAGACTATAACGAACAGAGAAGAAAGAGATTGAGGTGAGTGTCAGGGAGAGGGTGTGGATGCCGAGGTGGGGCGTGATAAGGGTTGTGGTTGTGGTGGGTTGGGCTGTTAATGAGTCTATAAAAGTCTGGGAGCAGTGGGAACATGGTGAGCCTCAGAAGGTGTCCTCTATAGTCCCTCTCAAGAACTTTCCAGATTTGTTTGTAATCTTGTAAGCATTTGGGCTTAGACAATAAAGGCCTGGTCTGCACTACATGGCAAGGTTGAAGAGGCTCAACTCCAGCTATGTGAATTACGTAGCTGGAGTTGATGTATTTTATATCACATTTCTGCACCATCTGCATAGTGGGAGACCAACGGGAGGAAACGCTCCCATTGGCTTCCCTTACTGTTCGTGAAGAGCAGGAGTATCGGTGTCGACGGGGTTGCCCTTTGAATTTGATCTAGCAGGTCTATACTACAGCTGCTAGATTGAACCCCCAGAAGATCGAGCGTGGCAGCATCGATCTTCCACATAGTATAGACATGCTCTAAGAGTACAGCTAGGGTAGTCCAACTGGCAGTTATCTTCCCGCTTCTTCCTGCTTTTTGGCTATAGGTTATCAAAAGTTAGACTAGCTAAAGGCCAGTGAATATCTCTTATTTTAGGCTGCCATAATGTATGTAGAGCTTCCTCGGCTGACTTCAATAAATTGGCTCTGGGATAAAAGTGCTACTGTTACAAAATGATTTCTTTGCATAAGCATAATATTCCCAATGGACAAAAGTCATGAGACAGAGAATCCTGCAAATCCACAGACAGTTGTTTTGCATTTGTGAGTATTTACATCATGGATGTGAATGTGGATCTCTGTGAATCATTTCTGCAGATGTGGATGCAGATACCAATTTTGTATCTGCACAGGGCTCTAATGTGATATCTATTCTGAAGCTTTCCTTGCTTCTGTTTTCACCTATGCTTCATTTTAGATTCTTCTTTCAACGCAGTAGCTACATCCACAAGGTGGCAGCATCGTCTTCTTGACTGCAGAAAGCTCCCAGCATAGATTTTGTACCCTTACAGCCTGGCTCCTCCACCTATAAAGTGAATCTTAAATGTTACTCAGGTGGAGAATCAGTTTTCTTGCATTCATAATAGTGGAGGGTGTCACATTTCTTCCCTTGTCTCTGACTTCACATCAGTCTGATAACTTTCTTTGATAGGATAACAAGTCTTGTTGATAAGGGAGAAGAGGTGGACCTGGTATACCTTGACTTTAGTAAGGCATTTGATCTCATGATCTTCTTATCAATAAACTAGGCAAATACAACTTAGATGGGACTACTATAAGATGGGTGCATAACTGGCTGGATAACTGTTCGCAGAGAATAGTTATTAACAGTTCATAGTCATGCTGGAAGGGCATAAATAGTGGGGTTGCTCAGGGGTATGCTTTGGGGTCGGTTCTGTTCAATATCTTGCAGATGATGCTAAGCTGAGAGTGGTTGTAACTGCTGTGGAGGATAGGGTCCTAATTCAAAATGATCTGGCCAAACTGGAGAAATGGTCTGAGGTAAATAGGATGAAGTTTAATAAGGACAAATGCAAAGTACTCCACTTAGGAAGGAACAATCAGTTTCACACATACAGAATGGGAAGTGATTATCTAGGATGGAGTACTGCAGAAAGGGATCTAGGGGTCATAGTGGACCACAAGCTAAGTATGAGTCAACCGCGTGACACTTGCAAAAAAAAAAAAAAAAGCAAACATGATTCTGGGATACATTAACAGGAGTGTTGAGAGCAAGACAGGAGAAGTCATTCTTCTGCTCTACACTGTGCTGATTAGGCCTCAATAGGAGTACTGTGTCCAGTTCTGGGCACCACATTTCAAGAAAGATGTGGAGAAATTGGAGAAGGTCCAGAGAAGAGCAACAAGAATGATTAAAGGTCTAGAGAACATGAGCTATGAGGGAAGACTGAAAGAATAGGGCTTATTTAGTTTAGAAAAGAGAAGACTAAAAGGGGACACGATAGCAGTTTTCAAGCACCTAAAAGAGTGTTTGTTACAAGGAGGAGGGAGAAAAATTGTTCTCCTTGGTCTCTGAGGATAGGACAAGAAGCAATGGGCTTAAATTGCAGCAAGGGAGGTTTAGGTTGGACATTAGGAAAAACTTCCTGAATAAATTGCTTAGGGAGGTTGTGGAATCTCCATCACTGGAGATATTTAAGAGCAGGATAGACAGACATTTATCAGGGATGATATAGCCCGTGCTTCAGGGGACTGGACATGATGATCTCTTGAGGACCCTTCCAATTCTAGTATTCTATGATTCACATGAATAAAATATTTTTTCTTCAATGACAGAAAGCTTGGTAGTCATCTGCTTAGGGAGCAGGGGAAGTGGGAGAGTTCTCCACAGGATTAAGCCAGATACTGGAGCAGGAAGGGTTTCTTCTGTCTCTGGTTCAGATCAGTCCCCCACTTCCACAGGAATGTCAACATGTTAGGGAGAAAAAGAGGGTAGTGACCCCACCACAGCCCAAATGTCTTATTGCATGTTCCATTGTGGAAGCTGGATTTGCTTCCTTGTAGAACAAACACTTGGGTCAGCATCCACATTTCTCAAAAAGAAAAGCTCTAGTACAAGTTGAACCTCCCTAGTTGGGCACCCTCAGGACCTGACTGGTGCCGAAACAGAGAATTTGCTGCACCATAGGAGGTCAATATTGTCTAGCAGCATTACCAACACTTCTACTGCTTCTTGGGCTCTTAGAAGACATTTAGAGGTAAATTAGAGCTAAATAACAGCACAGAACACAGAGCCATGACTGGCGGCTGTAGACATATTTTATGAGAGTAGGGGAAACTTGGCCACACCCATGATAGGTGGAAATCCAGCCACCTAAAATCATGCTGAACTACGAATGTTGCCAGACCAGAGAGGTTCAACCTATAGTTCAATCACAGGATTTGGAGTTTGTTGCAAGAATGACTGGGTGAGTATCTGTGGCATTTGCCATCAGGACTAGATGGTCACAATGGTTCTTTCTGGGAAATTCGGGCCTTGGTATCAATAGACTCCCCTCTGGATTTTGGAAGACTGGAACGCTGGAATTGACGGGAGATTTGGGCTCACTCATGGGTCTCTGAACTCACTCCTGCCCCCTCACAGCAGCTCCTGAAGACACCTCTACTTGTGTCTACAGGTTTTACAGAGCAAAAAGCATTGACCAGAAAAATTAAAAGGGAACCGAGAAGAATCACAGGTTCCCCTTTTGTGAAAAATTAAGTCATTACTGGAAAGAGTTTTCAGTCACTGCTGATGTGTATTGGTCTAGAGAGGAAAGGCTCAGTTTCACATGATAACTCCCCTGTGCTGTCCCACACACCATCAACAGTTGTGCTTGAGTAAAAGAAATTAGATATCAAGTGAAGTATCTCTTTAAGTAGCAAAAAGGCATGTGATAAAAGTTAGAATGTGAGATCCCACAGGGTCAGATGGTATTTTTAAGCTGTTCTCCATGCTGGTTAGGTGCATGGGGAGGTTTTACACACCTAGGTCAGCTTCCAGCAAATAGCATTCTTTAACTCTGTGGGGTTTCTCAGGCTGCTCCTGGAGAACCCTCCACTCCCTTGCTGAGTGCCAGAATGCATAGTCAGAGATGGTGTCTGACCCTTCTGGTTGCCTTGATTTTAGGTTGCTCAACTAGGGATAGTTTTAAGGAGTCTGATCATCTAAAGGCAGGTGCTCAACCCTTTCTGAAACTCCCCCCTCCTCCCCCGGACTCCTAAAAATTGACTCACCCAAGCTCACCACTGATAACATTTTTCAAATGTTTCTCAAGCTGAAAGTCTGTTGCTAACTATATCAAAACCGTGGGTTTGGAATCTTTTATTTAAAACCAATGCTTGGAACTCCAGGTACATTTTCCTTTCACCTTGGGCCACACTGCAAAAGGAAAAGGTTACAATGCAGGAAGAGCACAGCAGTTGTGAACTCTGAACACACAATTTTAGGACCCAAAGGAGCTTAGCGATTAGACCTGGCCCTGTAATAAATAATATACACATAACAGTGCATTGAAAGAACAATTACCACACATATCTGCTCTTCCCCTTTTTGTAGCCTTCTTTCTTGCAAGGGGTGGCTAATGATATTAAAGAAGAAATCATTTGCTTATAGGTCTCAGACATACACCTGCATTGTCTGAAAAATACATTTGCCTTTTACAAATGCCTCTGGTGGCCAGGAGGAAGCGGTGGGGGGGGAGAGAAAACACCCCTGGTAAGCTGGGGGAAGGCTTTCAGGGAAGAGAAAAGGCCTCTGTCGGATGGAACCCCCCACCCTGAGTCCCTCCTCACGCCCCAACCCTCACTGTCACATACCTCCCTCCACCCCAGCCTCCTGCACTGCCCCCCTCCCCACATCACCAAGGCTCCTGACTCCTGCACCCCCCACCTTGCCAGCCTCCTGCCCTGAAAGACCCAGGGAATGCTGGGTAAGTCTGCTAGTCCTCTTATACTTTGCCCAGCTCTTGTTTAACTCAGCCCACACTGCAGCCAAACAACTGTGGCTTAGCTCAGATAATTAACTAAGGGCCATCCCCATGGCTGCTTCTGTTATTGATTTAGAAGAACAACATCCTGCATCTTAGCAGCAGAAACCTCCATTGTCTCCCTGAATTACATATTGGCTTTGCTGCTAGTGCACTACAGCCGCTCTGACATTGTAGTGAAAGGAAGCCAATATTAGGGTGTACCCACCATACCCTACTGTCTAATGGGCGATTTTTACCAGCTTGCATGCTGCATTTCTAAGAGGCAAGTAAGGAGTTCAGGCATTCCAATATAGGACGTAATGTCAAGGACAGCCCTTGCCTGATGTTAATGGCTCAGCTTTACCTGTCAGCATCTAACCGTGTAAGGAGTTGAACCCCCGGCAGGCAGATATTTCCCTGGCACAGTGAAAAAGGGCCTCTTACCTGGCCCATCTCATTTGTGTATCCATAGCTGAAATGTAATAGTTACAGCCATCAATCATTCTTGAGTCTGCCAACAATCCAGAGATCATTAAGCATAAATGTTTATTAAGATGAAAGTAGTTTGGGAGAAGGGTCGAGCCATAAATTGTGTCTAAAATAAGTCTTAACACATTCCCTGATTTAAAAAAAAAAAACAAACAGGTTCTAAAAAGATTTTAAACAGTACTTGTTTAATCTGATAATTAATGTTGGCAGGCCATAACTACCTGTTTTGCTACTCACTAGTGGCAGTGACTATGCTGTGGAAGCCTACAGAAATAAGGACCATTTAATTCAGCAAGAGCATTGAAGAGCCCATCAGATTTTCATTAGTGACCCAAATAAAGGCATTAGCTGCAATGCCAAGCTCCAGAAATCACAGAGAAAATAGGAAGAGGATGAGCAAAAGAGATTTTCTTTCTCTCTTCTCATCAATACCTTGCTTCATGCGATTCTAGTTTTCAACTTACTCTTTCTCCAATCCATTAAAAACATGAAAAGCCTAGAATGCAACCATATTGGGCAATAGATACAACCACATATAAAAGACTGTCTTCAAATGAGACATTTTCTTTAGGTATCTATTTCTCCAGGTGTCAAAATTTGTAATGCTGTCAAGGTATTTTCAGTCTTCAAGCTGTTATTCCTCCACCTTCCTTATAAAATAGTTGAAACAGTTCTGTCTATTACATAGGGCCCTCATTTGGGAGCCAGGAGACCTGAATTCTAATCCTGACTCAGCCACTGATTTGCTTTGTGACACTAGACAAGTCATATTTCTTCTCTCTGCCAGTTAAACCTTTTCCACCCTTCATTTGTCTTGCCAGTGCAGGGGATGTTTGGATAGGGAGCATCTCTCACTATGTTTGTGTGAGGTTAGTACAGTGGAGTCATAATCTTCAGGCTTTTAGACACTACCGTATCATAAATAGTAAAGTAAGCTTCTGAATACTCTGTTTTTGCATACCAATTCTGACCAAATACTAAACAGAAACTGAGGCAGAAGTGAGGTTAAGCAACTTGCTCAAGAGTTAGGAAATCAGTGGCAGAGTTAGGAACTGAACCTAGATCTCTGGAGTCCTAGTCCCAGGGGGTAATTTCAAAGCCATCCATCCCTAACCTAATCTGCCCATTTGTTTTGACATTTATACCCCACTCATTACTTTGGTCTCTAAGAAATTAATGTCTCAACCATTTTGGGGATGTGGAGTCCTGTCCATGCAAATAACTGTCTAATGCCACCAATTCATTTCACATAAGTCACTGAACAGCTATCAGATGGGAAAGGATTTCCTTAGTCCTGGATTCAGGTAGGACACTGATGGAAAGGAGTGGGGATGGAAAGCACAATAGGAATTCTCATGCTTATCAAAAAGATTCATTTGCCCAAGTAAATCTGGGTTAGCCCAAGTAAATCTGAGTTAGCTTTCAGAGATTTAAGGCGGTCACACTTCTGCAGCCTGACAGCCATCAAGCCAGTAGATTAATTATTTGATCACTTGAGGAGCAAGCCCACTCTAGTACAACACTGTGTAAAATAAAATTTAAAAAATCCAAGTTGAACTGATGTCATTTTTCACACAAAAGCGACTTAGCCCAGTCACAGTGGCTTTTGACTGTACCGTAGCCCTGGTAGCTGAAAGAGATTCTTGGTACTTTTTGGAAAATCTATGGTCAGGCTAGGTCTACAGTTCAGCAGGTCTACAGCTCAGACAGAAAAGCATGCAGAAGTAAGCAGCAATCGATGAAACAGAACCATCTGCTGTCTGTCTTAGGGATCAGAAGTTAGAGAATACAGTACATTTACAAAACAAGTCTCACAGAGGTTGCATGTTTGGTATTTTAAATAAATTTCTTGGGAACTCTGATGTCAGTGCTGCAGCAAAAAGCCTGGAAATAGATGTTAACCAAATTATGAGAAACAGGTCTGTCATCTTATTGATGAAAACCATAAACAGTAAAAAGCAAGTAAAAATATGATACCATCCAGTTAATTGATTTTGATTACCAGGGTTTTTCATTTACCGGAATATTTGGCTTTTGATCAGAAATGTAGCTGTCACATCAGAAACAAGCCTTCATGGTCCATTGCCCTGCGAGATGGATGTATTAACTTAGGCTACATCTACACTGCAGCTCTTTTCTGGGATACCAGAGGTATCCCGGAAAAACTGTGCTGTGTCCAAGGAAACATTTAAGAAAAGGGGACGCGTTTTCGCCATCCCTATAAATCTCATTCTACAAGGAAGAAGTGACGTGTCGAAAGAGGAGGCTTTTCCGAAATTTGGTGCAGTGTAGACGTGCCAAATTTCAGAAAAACCTCTTCCGAAAGAAAAATGGAAAAAGATACTCAAATTGTGGTTTGCAATTTGCAGTGTAGACACAGCCATAGTCTCTGACACTTAAGATGCCAATCTTCTAAAATAACAAGTAGTAACATTGTCCCATCGCCTCTCAAACGGTAGCTGGTACGTAGGTAACTTTTTCTTAAAACATGTAATTTGAAGGGGCAGCAGGTTCTGGAGGACACCACTAAGAAACATCCCGGATCATTATGAGGCCACATTAGAAACCATTCTGCTCATATTCTTTAAATTTTCTGAGTCCCCAATTCCTTCATTACTTTTTTCAGAGGAAGATCTTTGTTCTACATAGAAATACTCCACCAATCTGCTTAACACTTCACAAAACACCACAGGGAGTGCCCTAATAATCCTCTCCACCAACCAGAGGGCGGCAGATGTTGTCTTTGGTTCTGATCAATTTTTACACTTTCTACAGTTAAGGGAGGCTATGGTTGAAGCCTTTTTTGGTGGAAGTTCAGGGTGAGACACGGATTCTATTACCATCTACTCCTCTGTTCCCTGACGGGCCATGGATAGGATGCATTGGGGCTGAGGCAAGAAGTGAAAGATCATGCTAAGGTCTCCCTTAAAATTTAACAAAAGGAAGCTAACTTTTCCCCAACAGACATGGGCTTCAATCAAAAGTCTTCAATAAACTGCACACCACATACCCCACCCAAACAGAGAGAGAGAGAGAGAGAGAGAGAGAGAGAGAAAAAAATCTGGATCAACTTCTAAAAAATAATGGAAATGAAAAGCCAGGCTGTAACAAGTAGAGCTCCACTCAGTTTCACTATGCAAAATAGTTGGGATTTCCCTCTGCTTTTGGGGCTGGGACAGCTTGCCAGTGAAGAGCATCACTTTTAATTACAACAAAATGTTTTAGAGGCACAATTATATATATATATATTTATACATAAGATTACAAATGTAAATTCATTTGGAATTTAAAGGTGAATAAAGTGCTCTTAGCAAGAGAAGTGATTCCCCAGTTTAACAGAAACAGGGATGTAAGTAACTAGTCACTACCTGATATGCCTAGGCTTATCGGGTAGTCAAGTCACTACTCGACTAGTCACTCCCCTCCACCTTACTGCCTCTTTACCAGAGGCAGCAAGGGGGGGATCAGGAGCCGGTGCTGGGGGGAGCCGGCTTAAAAGCCAATTCCCCCCCAGACCCGATTCTGTGGGGGGGCAGGAGAAGCAGAGGTGCAACGGGGGAAATGGTGCAAGCCGGGACTGAGGAGTCCCAGCTCACACCAGGTCCCAGACGCTGTGGCTCTGCTTTTTAAATGTAGTGGCTCAGCTATCCTGGCTCATGCTGGGTCCCTCACACTGCACCTCCCCTTTTTAAATATAATAAGAGCCTGTTCTGTGCCTCTGCTTTTTAAACGTAGTAAAAGCCTGGTGGCTCTTACTACATTTAAAAAGCAGAGCTGCAGCGACCCCCTTATCGATTAATTGAATAGTCAATGGAAATTCCATCAACTACTCAATTAGTTTCCTAACCAATATTTAACATCCCAAAACAGAAGCATTACCATCTACATGTTAAAAGTAATCTTTAAACATTATTAAATAGAATGGCAAGGGGAAAGATAACAGTAGTTAAAACACAGATTTGAGGCTCAAATTATCTGTGGTTGATTTCTGACTCTATAGCTTACCATACTTGCTAAAGTCACTAACCTTCTCCTGCCCTCTGCTTTCCTGTCTGTAATATTGGGGTAATAACACCTTCCTTACAGTGAGATTATGATGATACTTTATTTAATGTTTGTGAAGTGTTTGGTGCTCCTCCAATAGAAGATACCATAGAAGGAGAAAGCATTAAAATCCATAATATACAAATACTGCATTTAAAGATCAAAACTCAGAATAACCAAAGTATATTAAACTGAGAGAGGGAATAAAGACTACGTTTCCTAGCATGTGTTTATATTTATACAGAAGTATTTCCCTAAGGCAGTGTTTCTCAAACTGTGCTCCGCGGAGCCCCAGGGCTCCGCGAGACATCTCTAGGGGCTCCACGAGATTGACAAACTGGAAACATCGATAGGTACAACACATACAATCAGTGGACCGCTGGGGCTCCGCATAAATTTTTACGCATGTAAAGGGCTCTGGAGCCCAAAAAGTTTGAGAACTGCTGCCCTAAGGAAATGTGCTTTTAAAAAAAAAAGGACATGATATGGCTCACAATTTGCCATGGGAAATAAAGAAACCCCACCTAATTTTCAACATTATTATGATGCCAGGCTAAAGCCACCGTGAGGACCTGCTTTTGATCAACTGGCAAACAACATTTCTTAATGCCATTGTAGCCAGACATGAACCCCATCTTGTTCTCCTCCCCCTACCCCCAGAGAGCAAGAGAAAGGCAGTCAGCCTTTGATGCCATGGGAACGCAGGTGTGCTGCCTGTCCCTGACTCTACCATAAACAGAAACCAGACAGTAAATGGGCTAGCTGATGACCCGGGGCCTCCTGTCACCCTGATGGCTAGTACCAGTAATTGACACGGCTGCACTGTCCCAGGAGAGGAATCTTCGCCCATCACATACCAGAGGTGCCCATTGTCTGCATTTTCACAGGTGTGAATTATGCTTTGCACCCTTCGTGGGAAACTTGGTGTTCAAAGCCATTTTTCCTAATTGGCCACTTGAGACCAGGAAGAAGCCTATGTGACCCAAGGGGTATAAAGAGGGGTTTAGTAGCCCACCCCATTTGAGCTCCAATCATCTACACCTGCTGGAAGGTATTGGTTGTCTCCCGAGGTCTGTGGGACGCCCAGCCTCGCCCTACTTCTTCCCGAGGGATTGAGAGAAAGACGCTGGCCACGCCAAGTCTGGAACGCAGGGGTGAGAATATATACCTGCTAGGTGTCTATTTTGCATGCATTTAATAAGAGCTCAGAGAACCAAAAAGGTTTCATGGTACCTGTAAGTGACTTATTAGTGTAATTTCTGTCCTGTCCTTTGTAGTGGCTGTGTTATCTGTAACACAGTAGTTGCATTTAACAGCTAAGTTTACCCTGTAACAATAAAATAGTAACTGTTTAAGCTGTGACCTGACTCCTTCAGTTGCTGTAACAGAACCAAGAACAATTTTAAAAGAACTCCAGCCAGTCATAAGGGACAGATATAGGGAGAGCTTGAGTGTTGGATCATGTCGCTTCCAGGGGACAGATCCGTTGGGGCATCTCTCAGCCTCCCCAGGCTGCCCGCTACGAAGGGATCGTGTATCTTAGCAGTCAAAATCTGAGGTGTAATAAGCTCTCCCTGTAAACTTCTTGGGGTGCCCATCAACCTCTTCCAGGTTGCCCGCTGCTAAGGGACCCCAGTCCTAGCAGTTGAAGTCTCGGGTGTATAATACACACACACACACACCACTCACTGCCCTGACCACCGGCTGACAGCCATTTGAGGCATTTATTGTAAATCAATGCTACTAATGCCTGTTCGTGTCAGGTGCTGCCACTGATAAGGATCGCTCCTGCACAAATCATTCTTGTAAATGAGAATTGATTCTGACACTGCGAAAGTCATGCTGGTGAACTATTTCTTTCTCAAGCTGCCATTGGACTGCAGGATCAGTAATATCTTTGACCTTGATGAATGAGTGGCTGTAACTTTCACACTGGAATAATTGACAGCCTGCCCAGATCAGATTTATGCCACCAGAACTTCAAGTCTTTGAGTGAGGGAGGATCTTACATAGCCATTGGCAAGCAGTTCCAATTGTTAATTACACTTGCTGTTAAAAAATACATTCTAATTCTAGTTGTAATATTTCTAGCTTCAACTTCCAGTCACTTGACCCTGGATTATACTTAAAATGTATATCAACCTAGCTAGGTCACTCAGAAACATGAGAAATTCACATCCCCGAGAGCAGTAGTTCAGCTGAGCCAGCCCCCGACGTAGACAAAGCTAGTCCAACAGAAGAATTCTTCTGTCAACCTAGCTATGATGTTGATTACCTACAACAGTGATGGGAGGGGAAAACCTCTTTAGTCAATGCAGGAAGTGTCTACACTATGGAACTATAGTGGCATAACAGCAGTACCATATCTGTGCCACCAAAGTACCTGTGATGGAGACATACCCTGAGTCTCTGTTAAGTTTTCATCTGTTCCTCAATTATAATCATATCTTTTCCAGATGTCGGTACTTATGGACCAGGATCAAGCCAGATCTTAACCTCTTTAATAAAGCTAAGGCCTTATTCAGGACATCCCTTTCAGTACTGTACATAAGCAGAGGCTTAACTGTGAGGCTTACCTTGAATTCAGTGGGACTTCAGCATGTACTTCAGTGCTATCCTGAATAGGAAGGAACTTAAGCATATACATTCCCAGATAGGGAACTTGATCTTTTATTGTAAGATGTGCTTTTCAGACCTTGAAATCATTCTTGTACCTGTTTTTTAACCCTGATTTTTCCATATCCATTTTAAAATATGAATGCCAGAACTGTACACTATTCCCATAAATGGTCTCAACAATACTGAATAAAGCAGCAACAGCTCCTGCTTACTCCTGCTTAACATTCCTTGTTTCTTTGTCTAAGGAATTCCTTGATTTTTTTTTATCTACAACATTGCAGAAGGAGCTCTTATTCAGTCAGTTAACTCCAGTGATCCCCAGTAGCTGTAATTGTGCTTTCATGTGAAAGTGTTTCTTTTGCTGCTGACTATTTTGCTTTGATAAAAGTACCTAGCCTGACTAGTTAATAAGATTGACGTAGGGTAATTAAAATGTTTAAGAGTAACTGAATATCCTCAAGAAAAAGTGCATCTAAGTGTCACCAATAATTTACTGCTATTCACTGACAGAGATTGGTGTAGCAACTGGGGTGTGGGTGGTCAAGCAATAGCAACATTTCTGTTTTTCCACCTTTGTTTAGCTTGTAAACTATTTTTCTTAAGTATCTGTAAAATACCCAATATAATGGAGTCCAAATCCTCTAAGAGCTTCTATAATATCAATAACTAAAACACAAAACAATGTATAGTAGAAGCTGTTAATTCCCACAAAATTTAGCCTTTTCTCCCAACCTCTCAGCAAAGATTAACGGTAGAGACTGTAATACATTTATTAAAGCTCAATCCAATTCCCAAGGAAGCCTACAGCAGTCTCTCCAGTGACTTAAGTGGGGGCTGGACTTGGCCTTTAAATAAATCTACTTCATTTTAACCAAAATATGAGAGAGAACTTCCCCATGGAAATCTGTGATAGCCCTGAGAATCCTTGGGGCTGAAGATACTTAGGGTTTTTCCTCTGCTTCCTTCCCATTTTTTAAAATCATTTATTAAGTGCATTGTGAGAAAAGCTTCCTAACGTTCTCTTAAAAATGATTGTTTTCAAGCACAAATAATTTGATTTAATGAGGATAGCATGAAGAAAACACCAGAACAATCCTTACAGAGAATCTTTTTTTACAATATAAGTCTTAAAAAAAATAAAAAAAACCCCAATATAGCAGAGATTTGATTATTTCAGTGCAAATCCAGCCCTAGGTCAAATCTAGCCATTACTTGATGGTATAAACAATAATTTACATTTAACATTTTAAGATATCGAGAGAAGACCATTCAGTCTTCCATTTTTACATGCAAACCCCACTGTTCCTTGAACTGCAGGAAATATGGTTCTTGGTCTTCTGATGGCTCAACAGATACCTGCCTCTCATAGAGTTTGGACAAAAGCCCCTCGTCAGCAGGCTGATCACATGCTTCATCATACTCAAGTACTTCTTCATGTGTATCATGCTCAAAACTGGACAAGGTAGGTATAAAAAGTTTTCCAGTATGAGGATCCCAATCTACTAATATTGTCTGTTCATCCTCTTCTTCCACCCCCATTGTCCCAGTTTGCTCCTGGAAGCTCTGTGTTATTGTTCTTAACTGGGGATGGTAAGACTGCCCTATCTTTTCAGTATCCACATTGATCAAATCACTCTGTAGCTCACCCAGCAGTACCTCTGGTGTAGCAGCCTCCTCCATCCAATTTAGTTCTTTTAGTTCCTGCACCAAACACATGTCTGTAACTTGCACATCATGCTGGGGACAGTACGACTGTCCTATTTTACTGTCAGCCAAGTCCCTCAGAGTTATTTGTGGCTCACCTAGCAGTTCTCTTGGTGTAGAAGACTTCTCTGTCAAACCACATTCTTGTACGTTTTGCACAGGAAAAAGTTCTGCAGGCCTCACATCAAGTTCATATTCTACAGCCCCTTCATTCTTCTGACCCAAAGCATAGCGGAATCTATGCTGGCATCGGGGTGAGCAGTTCCGATATCTCACAGAGTCAGGTAAAATTTTAACATCTTCGGAAGTATCAGCCAAGGGGTTCACTTCTAAGGCTCTTTTCAGAGGCTCATCAACACTGCTTTCGTCATGAATGGAACTGCAACTGTGGCTGGTCCTACGTATTAAATTTGTGGTTTCTTGGGAAGTCTTGTACTCATCCACCATATTAAGAGTGATGAAGTTAACCACTATTTTTTCAGAAGGCATAAAAACCATTTC
Source organism: Pelochelys cantorii (assembly GCA_032595735.1). Lineage (NCBI taxonomy): Eukaryota > Metazoa > Chordata > Testudines > Trionychidae > Pelochelys > Pelochelys cantorii. Next base: position 100,883,762 of record CM064328.1, read on the forward strand.
ATCAAATTTATCGGTGTACTGCAATACCTGAAACGGAAAGACAATGTGATTAAAAAAAGAAATATAAGACTATATCACTGCAGCTTATTTGGAATCTACTTTTAAAATGTACAATTATGTCCCATCTGGTCAGGGGTAAGGAGGAAATGAAGTGCAAAATCTGGCCCATTCTCTATAAGCAGTGACAAGAGGAGCCGTAAGTCCATTGATAGGCTCATTAGAAAGCTTCCACCTTAAGGCAAAGCAGATTCAATAATCAGGCTTAACTTTACATTGGAAGTGGTGGCTTCAGACAAAGGACCAAGAGTCCAGAGATTTGTGTTCTACTTCTGGCTGTGTCACAGAGTGCATTTGTGGCCCTGGGGGCCAGTGACATCACCCTCTATGCACCTCCATCTCTCCATTTGGAGAACCGGGATGTCACTAAGTTACCCACTTCTCACAGAAGCTATGTATGTCTTAACTTGCTCGTTAGTGTTTGTATGGTGATCCAGGAGCTTCAGGTAGAACGTGTTACAGGGTTTCAAAGTACTTGTTATATAATAGTTATACTTCTCTCTCAAACTGGAAGAAACCTATCACTGGCATCTACCAGCAATCCTTGTTTCAAGTACAAAAAAATCTCTCTCCAATCAACAGGTCCTTTCAAACACAGTAAGTGCAACCACTGTAAATAAAATATTCCAAGGGGCAAAAAGCACCCCAGAACCAGGAAACCCAAACTGCCTTTTTTACTGTAAATGTGTGATGTTTTATACTCAGTAAAATGAGAGATTAATACATGTAGCAAAGCACAAAAGTTGTTCCAGAAAGTTCTCCTAAAGCTCTTCATCCCTGACCTGAAACTACTCGACTACTCCATCTACCACTGGGTGCAGATGGCCAATCAGGGGAAATAGTTTGTAGAAGTAGTGAAATGATGGCTGGGATATGGACTAATTTCCACTTGTTACTGAATTAAGGATTTTAACCCAGATGCCAAGAGGTGGGGGTTGTAGAAGATGTACCTTCCTGGGGTTCAGTCACAGCAGCAACCCCGACTTCCCCTATGTGCAAAGGCTGCTCTATAGTAGTGACACTGCCAGTTCTGGTCTCCCCAGAAAATCTGGCTCCATATAAAAGGGAGAGAGTGGCCCATTGGTGGTCCAAAACCAGCATGATGGTTGCACTGCTGTGTTTTTGAAAATATTGCACCCACCTGAGACACAATACCTGCAGGAACTCTTGTGAGATGCTGCACCTCCTGCATCAAGCCCACCACGGGCTGGGTTTCCTTCAGATTTAATCCCATAGTCTCTCTACCTCCTTCAGACCCTCCATACTATCCTCTGTCATGGACAGTGAGTTAACATCACAGTTGAAGGCTGGCGTACACTACAAAGGTAAGTTGACTTATCTACTTTGCTCAGGCCTTTGAAAAATGTCCTGTCCTATGAGACATAGTTAAGGCAACTTAAGGCCTGGTGCAGACACTGCTAATCAACAGCAGAATTCTTCTGTTGACCTAGCTACTGTCTCTCGAAGAGGTGGATTTGCTATAGCGATGGAAGAACCCCCGTCACTATAATACAGGTCTGTACTCCAGTGCTACAGCAGTTGGGCTGCCACAGCATTTCTAGTTAAGACATACCCTTAATAAGGCATTTTTTTATAATGGTGCCTCAATGTTCGACAGCTTGCTGTGCAATATCTAGGAGATAAAGTCCTGCTTTTAGGGATTAAAAATGAAACACTCCCTCCTCCCCTGTTCTTTTAAAGATCTTTTCTTTAAAAATGGTTATAATACAATGAAAGGGACAAACTTGTAAATATTTTTACACAGAAATATCTTTGGGCGATCTAATTAGTACAGGCTGAACCTCCCTAAACTGGGACTTTCTGGTTCAGCAACATCCGTGGTCCTGATGTTCCTGGACCACAGAGCCCAGGAACCGGTAGGTCTGGTAGCAGGGCAGGAGCGCGGTCGAGGAGTTGTCGACTCAGATGAGAGCCCTGTGTCATAGGGGGCAGGTGCGGTGGGGAGTTCTGGCCCCAGTGGCCAGCTCCAGCCCAGGTGCAGCCAGCCCAGCTCTGTGGCTGTGGTCGGGGCTGGAGCACCCTGGTTGCTGGGGCCAGAGCTCCATAGCCAGGGAGCTCCAGCCCCCACTCCAGCTGTGGAACTCTGGCTCTGACAGCAGCTGAGCCAGCAGCAGCAGGGCCAGGTTGGAGCAGCCCATCTGGGGTAGCAGAGCAGCACGAGCTAGTAGGGCCGGGATCTCCGCTGGTCCGGCAAATTCCCTGGTTCAGGACCACTCAGGTCCTGAAGGCGTCGGACCAGAGAGGTCCAACCTGTAGTACACTGACATGTTAGTAGATTACTACAGAAAAGCAGACCTAACCGTACTGTATTAGAAAATATACTAAACTGAAATTAAGTCATCTGCCCAGTTCAGATATACTAAATCCTCCAGAAACATAAAAAAAGAGTGAACTGGAGTAATCACTAGTAATAGTCCAAGAGAACATCAATATTTCATTTGGTCTCTCTTATTTAGTGATGAATTAATCCAATTAATAATTTTTGCTTATTGAATCCTCTCCAGAGAACTCTGTGGGTAAATATAGAAATTGTGCCAGGAGCTTACTAATTGCATTTGCCTCAGCGCACCTTAATCCTTGCTTATAGCAATGCCCCTTTCCAAGAACAGTTCCATTTTGATGCTCAGTAACTTTGGGTTTCTTTTTAGGAAAGCCTGCCAGGCAGTCATACCTCACAGGCACAGCTGTTAATATAGAATGTGTAGGCGGATGAGTAAAATTAACAACCAGCGCATTATGTTCTTTTCTTGATTTGAGTGCAACTTAAGGCACTGATCCTGCAATACGTGGCATGCAGGCAGGTGCTGTAACGGACACATGGAAGCTTAGGGAACCCCAGGGGCTCTGCACAGGTGCAGGGTAAATGGCAGGACTGAGGCTTGAGTAAGTAATGAGGAGCACTTACCAGGTTAGCTGGATGCTTTTGTTTGCTGACATGAATGTACCTATGCACACAATAGCCTGCCATTGAGACAATGAGGGCTGTTAAAATGATGGGCAGAATGCATCCAAATACAATTGTTACAGTCTGTTCTACAGTTGGGTCTGTTAATAAAAAACAGAAGTTATTGCATTATGTAGTTTACTTCTCAATATTGTCACAAGCACTTATCATGCCGCTGCCTGGATAGAGGATCTGAATTTGCTGCATTTGGGGATTTCTGGCATCTGTAGGGGCTGAAAATAGTGACATTTGATCCAGAGACCAATTTTGATAATTCCACTTGTCTTTGCAGGTGGAACTAGCTAACCTGATGCACCTTCACTGTCAGAAAAAAATGCTTAGTGAAAGAACAGTTTCATCCTGATTTCTCTTGGATATAGAATCCCTTCTCGTCTGAAAAAATATTATTTCACCCAAAGGCCCCAGCTTCATGCAACAGAGTTGAATAGCCATCAGCTGCTGCTATTGGTGTACTCGTACTGGATTTGAAGACTGGATGGATGGGGTGAAGAGGGAGAGAGAGGAAAAAAAGTAGTGTGCACACCCACAGATTCCAGAATCCATTAAGAAAATTCCAACAAAGACCATAGAGCTACTGGGGGAAAGAGAATGGAAGGTGATAAGATTTATTCCCTGAGGAACACCCTGCTCACAGAGGAAGTCATTATATGTGAGCCCCAGTTAGGAGGATGGCATGTCTGTTGCAGCCACGGAAAACATTTGGGAGATTCCTCAACAGTACAATTTGGTGGGGGAAAAGAGAAGGGGAAACTTTCCAAAATCAGAACTGGCCCTTTCACTTGTGTAGCCAGACATGAACCCCATCTTGTTCCCCCCCCCCCCCCCCAGAGAGCAAGAGAAAGGCAGTCAGCCTTTGATGCCCTGGGAACGCAGGTGTGCTGCCTGTCCCTGACTCTACCATAAACAGAAACCAGACAGTAAATGGGCTAGCTGACGACCAGGGGGCCTCCCGTCGCCCTGATGGCTAGCACCAGTAATTGACACGCCTACACTGTCCCAGGAGAGGAATCTCCGCCCATCACATACTAGAAGTGCCCATTGTCTGCATTTTCCCAGGTGTGAATTATGCTTTGCACCCTTCGTGGGAAACTTGGTGTTCAAAGCCATTTTTCCTAATTGGCCACTTGAGACCAGGAAGAAGCCTACGTGACCCAAGGGGTATAAAGAGGGGTTTAGTAGCCCATCCCATTTGAGCTCCAATCATCTACACCTGCTGGCAGGTATTGGTTGTCTCCCGAGGTCTGTGGGACGCCCAACCTCGCCCTACTTCTTCCCGAGGGATTGAGAGAAAGACGCTGGCCACGCCAAGTCTGGAACGCAGGGGTGAGAATATATACCTGCTAGGTGTCTATTTTGCATGCATTTAATAAGAGCTCAGAGAACCAAAAGGGTTTCATGGTACCTGTAAGTGACTTATTAGTGTAATTTCTGTCCTGTCCTTTGTAGTGGCTGTGTTATCTGTAACACAGTAATAGCATTTAACAGCTAAGTTTACCCTGTAACAATAAAAATAGTAACTGTTTAAGCTGTGACCCGACTCCTTCAGTTGCTGTAACAGAACCAAGCACAATTTTAAAAAGAACTCCAGCCGGTCATAAGGGACAGATATAGGGAGAGCTTGAGCGTTGGATCGTGTCGCTTCCAGGGGACAGATCCGTTGGGGCATCTCTCAGCCTCCCCAGGCTGCCCGCTGCGAAGGGATCGTGTATCCTAGCAGTCAAAGTCTGAGGTGTAATAAGCTCTCCCTGTAAACTCTGGGGCATCTGTTGGCTGCCCGCCGCGAAAGGATCCCGATCCTAGCGGTAAAGACACGGACGTTAAACTCCTCGGGGCACCCGTCAGTCTCACCTAGACTGCCCACTGCGACGGGGCCTTGTGTCTCAGCAGTTGAAGACTCGGGTGTAACATACACACATGCACTGCCCTGACCACCGGCTGACAACTTGGCACCCTAAGCAGTTCTTACCTATGCCTTTTCCTAGAATTGTTATACAACACACAACTCTTTCAAACTCTGATCTAAGTCTTCACAAGTTGCAGGATTTGTACATACCTTTCAGAGTAGCAATGCAGTGTTCTTCAGAAAATTCACTAAGCAAAAGTGGTGTTGTAACGTATGTCTGTACGCTGACACAGTAAACTATATTGGATTCCAACCGGGGCACAACCAGTGTATTGTTTTTAATGGAGAAGACCCACTAGAAAAAAGAAGATGGCAACTTTTATTTAAATCCTACCCTAAAACAAAGAAGATGGATTTTATTAACAACAAACCAACAAAACCTGGAAAGAGCAACATTCTAACCATTAACCTGAGCTAGATCTGGAATTCTAAATTATTTCATTTTTTCTTAACACTAATAAAACAGAATCAGTTATTACATTATCTCATCTGAGAATTTTACCTTCTGTTTAATGTAATAGTCTACATAAGAACGTAAGAATGGCCATACTACATCAGACCAAAGGTCCATTTAGCCCAGTAAAGGGCGTTCCTGCTATACGTCCAAGATATATTCAAAAAATTGGACATATAATGAAAAATGACATAAAGAGGGGAATTTTTTTTCCTGCAGCTGACTTCGGTTTGCATGAATTGGTCTTTTTATTTGCATGATGTAAGAGCGGGGAATGGGAAGACTTATAACGCAACAGTTCCTACAAGTGTCAACGATGTTAGTGCGGAACCGACGTATAGCGGGGCAATGTCTTGTATCCTGTTGCCCGACAGTGGCCAGTGCCAGATGCCTCAAAGGGAATAAGCAGAACAGTAATCATCAAGTCCCAGAGGAGTCGCTGTGTTAGTCTGTAACTTTAAAAACACTTAGCAGTCCTATGGCACCTTAGAGACTAACAAATACATTAGATCTCGAGCTTTCGTGGGTAAAACCCACTTCATTAGATGAGCTGGGGTGATAATTATGGAATCCAGGGTATATGTAAGAGCTAAAGCAGTTACCTGTCAATTGCTTTTATATTTTTCCTGGATTCTGTAATTTTCATTCCAACTCGTATAAAGAAGTGGGCTTTAACCACAAAGCCTTATGATCTAATATATTTGTTAGTCTCTAAGGTGCCATGGGACTGTTGTTGTTTTTAAAGTTAATCAAGTGATCCATCCCCTGTAACCCATATCCAGGTTTTGACAAACAGAGGTTAGGGACTCCATTCCTGCCCATTCTGGCTAATAGCCATTGATGGACCTATCTAGCTTTTTTTTTTTTTTTTTAAACTCTGTTATAATCTTGGCCTTCACAAAATCCTCTGGCAAGGAGTTTCACAGGTTGACTGTATGTTGTTCTGTAACCCAGTTGACCAATTCCCTCTTTACAGAAAGGAGAGAAAATGGAACACTGCTAGCATACACTCTGACAGATATTATGCTATTCAAGAAACATCTCTCTGGTCTTTCTGTAGGACATCCAAAAAAGGTCCAATAAAGTTACATTTAGTTTCCATTTTAGGTAAACTCATTGAGGCTAATCCTTCTTCTCCCAGAGCTCACGAGAGTTTTAACTTTGACTTAAATAGGAACAGAATTAAGCCCTTTCATTTCTTAGTGGCTTGTGAAGCTGAACCATTATTGAGGTGGAGTCCTAATAAGTTAAAAAATAAAGCTGTGATGTCAGATGAAAAAAGGCTAAGAATGTCTCTCCATAAATTGTCTGTGGAATACTCACATCTTTTAAGCATTTGAAAGAAACAGCATAATATTAATATGGAGCAGTTGATAGGGTAGCATAAAAGTCCTGGGTGTTATTTGGTAATAGTAGTCATGAATGGTGAATCCACAAGTGAATTATGCAGTACAGCTCAAATGAGCATTAATAGAACCTTCACACTATACAATTTATTCTCTCAAGACTGCTTAAGAAACAGGTTCCAGTTTTGCAATTTTAAAAAAGTTAGAACAATAATTCGTTAAACTCTTCTTGTTAAGTTAGGTGTCTTCTCTTGAAGGCAAATTAAAAATAGAGATTACATTTAATATTTAATACCTACATTTAATTACATTTTATAAAAATTTTAGATCTCAGAAAGAGATCTAAAAATAACCTTCCTATATATAAAATTGTTGTAGCAGCAACCAGCCAATATCTTGGCACTTTGCACTGCTTGCACCTAGAAATGTCCCTTTTGAAAGTTGGAAATCTCCCCTTTCCAATGATATAATGCACCCAATTCTATTTCTGTATATCTGTGAGAAATTGGACCTGCCCAGTAACTAAATGTGCTCATCTTGCACTTCACAGCATTGTAATCTGGAAGAGGAGGAGGGGGAAAGAGACACAAGGTGATTGAATTTAACATTCGAAATCATGGAGCAGATTTCTATCAGGTGAGATGGACTGGTGGCAATATTTAGATGTTGTGGTCAAAGAACGTGGTTTATCACACAAGTATTATAACTAGATATGTGGCACTGTGATGGGGTGGATGAAGCCCAGAAAGAGGCCTCAGGGTCTTGCCATGCACTCATCCCAGGAGAAGAACAGAGAAGAGGTTCCCTAGCAGGCTAGAGTGGCTGCAGCGGAAGAAGCCAAACAGGGCCTAGGAAGGCCCTATAAAAAGGTGCTGCAGCAGCACAGACAGTTACTTGTAAGGTTACCAGGTAGACCCCCCCCCCCCAAAAAACCGGACACACTTGATTGTGGGCCGGGGGGAGGGGGAGGGAGGACCAGCCGGGAGGGGGCGGGGCTGGCCAGGAGGAAGGAGGGTGGGAAACAGAGCTGGGGGGGGGAAGGTTGGGGGCCGCGGGGCTGGCCGGGAGGAGGGGGGGGCGGGAAGCAGAGTTGGCGGGGGTGGGAGTGCAGCGGCGCTGGCCGGGGGAGATCAGGAAGAGGAACCGGCCGGCGGGAAGCAGAGCTGGGGGGCGGTGCAGGGGGGCTGGCTGGGAAAGATCAGGAGGGGAAGAACCTGCTGGCCGGGAAGGGAAGGGGGGTGAAAAAAAAAATCGGCCGGCGGGGAGCGGGACTGACCTGGGCACTTGCAGATCCTGGGGCGCTGCCTGTCCCATGCAGGGTCCTGGCGATGCATGAGCAAGGAGGAGGCTTCCCCTCCTCTTCCTTACACTCAACCAACTGAGGGCTCCCGGTGGCAATCGCGGCCCCGCCTCCCAGCTGGGACTCCCAGCTGCTCCCCCCGCCCATGCCAGGCTTCCGTCCGGTGCGCAGCTGGAAAAATCAAAATACCGGACATTGCACGTGTCCAGTATTGTCTGATTTTTTTTACCAGACAGAGAACGCAAATACCGGACACCTGGCAATCCTAGTTACTTGCTGGAGCTAGAGGAGTGTAGATAGTGTTCCTGCCAGGTCCAAGGGAACTGCAGAACAACAGACAACTCAGTATGGACTGGAGGAGTGAGGAAAGGTTCCTGGCTGTCTGCTGGGCCTAAGATTGGAAGAGCCCTGAGCTAAGGGTAAGGCATTACTGAAAGGTAGAGCAGCGGGAAAGTGGACCCACGAACTGAAGGCAGTTTTCCTAAGGGGACATGGCAGTGCACAGCTGCTATTCTTCGGGTCCCTAGACTGGGGCCTGGAGTAGAGGATAGGCCTGGGTCCTTCTCTCCTCATAAGTCACTGGCGAAGGGCCTACAATTCAACAGCAATAAACCCTCAGAAGGAGGCTGAACTCTCTCACAAGAGACATCGGGAGAGCTGGGTCCAGAACAGACCCAGGGTAAAACCATTGCATCTGAGAAGGAAGCCCTAAGGTATGACCTTATACCAGTACTGGGCTGATTAAAAAATGTAGCTGCACCCAGGCAAAAGGGGGCACTAGCAAGAGGTGGGTGCCAGATTGTTTCCGGCAGATGCAGAATTATATTTAAATAAATGAAGTACACCAGCCATGCTACTACTTACAGGGCAAGTGCCATAAACATGTCAAAAGATTTAATATGTACTGTTCTACAGACTTTTTAAGCTTACCCTTTTCTTAGTTTTTTTGTTGAATACAGACACATTATATTGCAGACCAGAGTAGACTTGGTGCAAAGATACAGATCTCTCTTCAGGGCTTCTTTTCCATTTCTCAGGAGCAGTGAGAACTATTGATATAGACCTTTCAGTGGAAGACACAGTAACCATTGGTGGATCAATTTTAGCTGGAAAGAGAAGTGCATACACTTAAATAAAGCAATTTCACACAGCAAAGATACATTTGATATGACAAGTATTGTTGCATAAAAGCCTCCGCCCGAGCTATTACACAAGGATTTTCTAGAAATACTATAATCTGTAAGGTTCTGCCAACACATAACTTAGACTGACAAAAATCTCCTGCTACCTGCATTGCTGGAAGGGAGGGAGGGAGGGGACAGTTGTCTTCTAAGTCACTTCATTACTGATGATTTGTAAATGATTCTCTGAAACTTTGTAATTGTTTCAACTGCATTGCTTTTTAAACTCAGCAACTCCTTGTGATCTTAAACCTTGCAACTCTGTAATCTTTGTAAAACTTTGCAACTTTGTAACTCTCAGCACCTTTGCTTTATAAGTTCAGAAACTTACTGTAAGCTTGGTGATTGAGTCTCGTAACTTTGTAACACTCAGCCACTCTGCTTGTAACTTGCTCTAAACTGCATTTTCCCCTGAGATAGGAACGTGCGTGTGCGTGTGCGTGTGCGTGTGCGTGTGCGTGTGCGAGAGAGAGAGAGACTATTGTGTGTTTGGGACTAGAAAATGTGAAGCTGAGCACTCGGAGCTGGGTGATGAGTCATCAGATCACTTAAGGAGACTGCTGCTCTGTTGGATCAAGGGAAGTCTGGGCATGCTCCCTGGTGATGAGTGTGGATGAGTCACAGGGGTTGCACAAAGGCAATAAAAGGAGAGAGCAGTGGCAGAAACCCTCTTTCTCTCTCTTTCTTTCTAAGAAGAAACAACCAGTTTCTTTCCTGACCAGCTCCCCAGCCATGATCAGCAGACAGACCCTCCAGAATCTACATGTCTTGGCTCCTTCTGCAATCTCTGTGTGTGAGTGTGAGTGAGAGATGGCTGGTTCCCCTTTAGTTAAACCTTTAGTGGCAGCTCTATCCTCTTTAATTTAGCCTTGCAGTGCATATAGTGGAGTGTTAATTCCTCGAACAATAAATCCATACTAGTGTAACCCTGGGTGGTCTCCAGTGGGAATTTTTTGGGGTAACATTAACAATATTAAAAATTTCCTACACAGTTGATTATATTAAGTTTCATTATAGGTTTTTGGAACTTAACTGTAACTTAGAATAATTTATATTGTTTCAAATGTATTATCAGGATAAGCAACTAAGTCTTACAATCGACAGTGTGGATACTATTGCATTGGGAGTTTGGGTTAGGAATTCTTGTGCCTAGCGGACAAAAAAACCTTGAAATGTACCTGACTTGATTTATGGCAACGTGCATGAGATTTCAGTTTACTAAAATGAGCTAAGTTATTGGGAATTTCTAGAGAGCATACAGACTATCTGGCATAGATGAGAGACATGGCATTAGAGGTTACTGATTTGGGCACTGCCTGAGTAGCAGGAACTGTAATGGAAAAGTATTATGGACGGCAGAACATTTTTTTCCTTAATATGTGTTCTCCAAGCTATGCATACATGGTAGCCAGCTTTTCAAATAGAATGAAACATTACTATACTTTCAAATACTATCTGCCTATTATTCAATGTGCAATGCATATATTTCAAAACACATTTAATCTGTAATTGTCATAGAAACTCAATCTTATCCAATACACTCCAACTAGCTCTATCAACAGCAAAAACAGCTTTGACTAGGGATGTCAACGTATAGTCAACTATAGGATTAACCAATAACCCTAGGCCTATGGGTTAATCTTGTCGACAACAGGCATTTTCCCCACCCTTGCTGCCTCTGTTTCAGAGGCAGCAAGGTAGGGGAGGGAAGCAGGAGCTGGTGCTGGGGGGAGCTGGCTTAAAAGCCGGTTCCCCCCAGCACCGGCTCCATGGTGCTACCTACCCCGCCCCTGCGCTGCTGCCCTACAGCAGCGCGGGGTGGGGGAGAAGAGGAGGCTGCTGTGAAGCAGCCTCTAGCCATTGTAGGCCCAAGTTCCCTGTGGACAGAGGCTGCATCACCTCCCACACAACAGCCTCTCTGCAGTGAGCCTGCGCCTGCTGCGGACTGAGGTTGGTCTGGCAGCAGCTCATGTTCATGGACCAATCTCTGTCCATGGGGAGCTTGGACCCCCCGGGACAGGGGATGCTGTTGGCCCCGGCTCTGCCCCCAGGGACTATCGAATAGTCATGCAATTGATAAGAATTAATGTGGTTACACGACTGACTATTCAATTGCCTGATATCTAGCATCCCTAGTTTTGACATGCAATGAAATAAAAGTTCCTTTCTTTGCACTTGAGGGAAAGCACACAATTAATAAACATTTCATTAATTAATCAGAGGCATGAACCCGACTTTATTATTGTCTTTCCTTACTATTTGTGAGAGGATTGAACCGTGCAGTTTCTGTCCAATTGGAACAGTTGCTACCGGAGGAGACTTTTACTTTTGCATAGTATTGATCTTCATGGTTATGTGTTTCATTGGAGAGGTCACACCATGTTCTGCTGATGTTCTTGCATTCTGACTTTTTAATCCATTTACCTATGCCATAGCTGCATAAGAGAGAGAAGAGACAGCTGAACAAGAAGCCTGGGCACAAACATAGTAGTCATCTGGGAAATGGCACACAGGAAAAACAGAATTCCAAACCTCAGGCACCCATCATTTGTACTAGTGGAGATTTCCCATTAGCTGGTTGTAATATCTCTGGATATACATTCAGATATACATTTATATTCTTTATAAATCAGTACAATATAATTACTCATCTTCTATACTCGTAATGTAATATAGCGGTCTGTCCCCAGTGTTCCCTGACAAAAACTCTAGTTTAAGGGACTATTATCTGGGTGCAAAACACCTGAAAGATCTGTTCCTATGACTACCAAGTTCTATTTCTTGGGTCCTTTTTGCCAGTCTGGTGGGGCCATTTTGTTCCTAAAACCCACATTGTCAACTACTTGAGGATCTCACTACACTGAGGGAATCCTGAAGCTAGAAAGGCCCAGACTCAAAAAGGTGTTTAGGTGCCTAAATCCCCACCAAACCTTGCAGGTGCCTAAACTGACTCAACACCTCAATTTTCATGGTAAAAGTTCCCTGTATGACTGTTTCTGCCTCTGAGCACACACACTGCCACATTGCTCTCTAGGCATCCAGATGTGCATTTGAGAGGCTGCTTATCAGATTGGATCCCATTCATATATCTGGCTGCTGGAAGAGATTATTGGCACATGGCTTGTAACTTTTAGATGAGAGGTTAGTACACCCAGCTGGGATATGGGGGACTCAGGTTCAATTCTCTGCCCTAAGGCAAAAGGGAAGCAGGGAGAAAGGATTTGAATTTGATCTCCCCATCTCTCTATCCACTGAGCTCTGGCATAATCTGGTAGGGTGCTCTGTCAGTCTCTCCTGTTGTAGCTCTTCCACTTTAGACTCAATCTTAAAGAGCCATTGGGTGAAAAAATGACTGTAGCCTGATGAGCACTGCCACACCTAAATACCTTAGTGATAGAGATGCAGCTGTGTTAGTCTGGTCTAGCTGAAACAAAAGACAGGACTATGCAGCACTTTAAAGACTAACAGGATGGTTTATTAGGTGATGAGCATTCGTGGGCCAGACCCACTTCCTCAGATCAATTTGTGGAAGAAAATTGGCACTAAATACCTTAGAGACTCTAGGACAGGGGTGAGCAATAAGCCAAAGACCGTTTGCCAGGGTTAGCCCCTGGCACTTTATTTACCTGCATGTCCGCAGGTATGGCTGGTTGCAGCTCCCATTGGCCATGGATCCCCATTCCCAACCAATAGGAGCTGCAGGAAGTGGTGTTCCAGTCCACATCTTTCATTGATGCAACAATCAAAATAAACAGTTTAAACGGTTTATTTTTCTTTAAATCTTGAAGCCCAGATTCATGCACAAAATTAAGTTTTCTATCCGTGCCTTTGCATAAAAATGCCTTCAGTTATTCTACTAGAATGGGACAGAGACAATAAGCAAACTTACATCAAATACTTTACTTTATAGAGTACTCCCTCTCCCAGTCCTGCTGGTGGTGACCAGTGCAGAAGATTCTTCAGGTTTTTTGATTCAAAATGGACATTCCTAGGACTGGGCAAAGAACAGTATAGCTCTGCTGGAATAGAAAATTTAAAAGGAACAATACACATTGAAGCAAATATGTTTTGTGATTCTTAAATCAAATTTATTTATTTATATTTTAGGGCTGTCTTTTAATCACAGTTAACTTATGTGATTAACTTAAAATGAATCATGATTAAAAAATAAATTGCAACTAATCACAGTTTTAATTACACTGTTAAACAATACCAATTATAATGTATTAAATATTTTGAATTTTTTTCTACATTTTCAAATATGCTGATGCCAATTATAACACAGAATACAAACCATACAATATGTTATTTTTATTACAAATACTTGCACTGTAGAAATTATAAAGGAAACAGTATTTTTTCTGTTATCTTACACAAGTACTGCAGTGCAATCTCTTCCTTACGAAAGTGCAACTTACAAATGTTGAGGTTTTTTTTTGGTTACATAACTGCATTAAAAATGAAACAATGTAAAGATTTAGAGCATATAAGTCCACTCAGTCCTACTTCTTGTTCAGTGACATGCTCAGACAAATACGTTTGTTTCCATTTGCAGGAGATAATGCTTCCTGCTTCTTATTTACAGTGTCACCTGAAATTGCAAACAGACATTCACATAACACTTTTGAAGCTGGCATTCCCAGGTACTTTATGTGCCAGTTAGGCTAATTCCTATGTCTCTTCCTGCTTCCTGTCCATTTCAAGGGACAAACTTCCATGCTGACAACGCTCACTAAAAATATATTAATTCAATTTATGACAAAAAGATTGCACTACAGTACTTGTTAGTGGGGAATTGAAAAAATATTATTTCTTTTGTTTTGTACAATGCAAATATTTATAACCAAAATAAATATAAAGTTTGCAAAGTATTCTATGAGGTAACTGAAATGAAAATATTTGAAAATGTGGAAAACAATATTTAAATAAATGGTTTTCTATTTCTGTGATAAAAACTGATTGTGATTTAAAGCTATGTGGTTAAGTGCAATTAATTTTGTAATTGTGTGACTGCCTTATTTTTTAAAGCAGTGTTTCTCCAAGTGGTCTGTGTACCCACTCTGAGGAAGCTTCTACTGAGCAGTTCCATTTGTTTACTTACCGGCTCTGCAGCCACAGAGCCTCACCGCTCCCAGTGGCCGCCGTTTGCTGTTTGCAGCCAAGGGGAGCTGCGGGAAGCAGCGTGACCCAGGCCACTGCTTCCCACAGCTCACCTTGGCTGCAAACAGCAAACCGCAGCCAATGGGAGCAGCAAGGCTCTGTGACTGCAGAGCTGGTAAGTAAACAAACTGGAGCGGCCCGGTAGAGCTCTCTGAGTGGGTCCATGGACCAATCTGAGAAACACTGTTTTAAAGACACCCTAAACCGTGCAACACTTTTTTCCCCCCTCCCAGTAAAGCAAAGCTGTTTTGGTCATGAAACCTGGATTATTTTCTAATGTTGCCCTACTGGAACACACAAGAGACCCATCTAATTCAGTATCTGGTCTGATAATGGACAGCATCAGATATTCAGAGGAAAGTGTAAGAACCACACAATATGCAGATGTAGGATAACCTACCCCACATATTAGGTATCATTCTGATCTCTGATAGTTAGAAGTGGCTTAAACCCTGAAGCAACTATTTCAACCTACTTGCTAGGATACTTACTGTTCTTTAATGCTCTGGGACCATTTTAAACCCCCTGGAGCCTTTTTAAACATAAGGGTTCCAACTTACTCTTGCTCATTGAAAAACTCAGGTTAGAGGTTTAATTTACATTCACCTTTTCCCCAGAACAATACTGTGCATGTTTTTAAGAGCTCTATGTAACTCAAAAGCTTGACTCATCAACAGAGGCTGGTCCAATAAAAAATAATATCTCATCTACCTTCTGTCTCTAATTGTTTGCTTTTGTGAAACAACTATCCTACATTAAGCCTCTGTGGATGGTTCCTATGCAACAGCAGGCTTTCTTAGTTAAAAGAACATTGTTTTAAGTGATGCTGCATACCCTTATTATAATACTGTAATAGACTATGATTTATTATTATTATTATTACTGAGATAAGAATCTTCCAGAATACAGGTTGAATCTCTTTAGTCTGGCAGTCTCTGGTCTGGCAACACCCATGGTCCAGCATGATTTTAGTTAGGTGGATGTAGCCACATTTCTTGTGGTCCCATAAAGTTTGTTTACATCCACTAGTCCTGGCTCTCAGTGTTCGGTGTTGTTATTTAGTTCTAATTTATCCCTAAATATTTTCTAAGAGCCCAGCAAGCAGTGGTAATGTCACTAGGCATAAGCACGATTTTTATGCTTTATCTACTATTTCCTTGAACCAATACAGCACAATTGTGTAACGACACTAACACTTTGTTATGAAGAAAGCTGATAGGCCTTGGCTAGGCACAGGCTTCTACTGGGTGTACAGTATTAAGCACCACTGCAAGCCCTGTTCCATTTATTGGTCTTAGAGAAATAAAAATAAAGAGGCCCACTCCTTACACTATGGACCTTCTGTGGCTTAGCAAATTCTCTGGTTCGGCACCCATAAGGCCCCGAGGGTGCTGGACTAGAGACGGTCAACCTGTAGTAGGCTTCTTGTGTACAGTTGCTGCAATAGTAATTTTGTTACATTACTGTTTAAAATGGGACGTTATTACCATTAATATTACTTGCTGAGGTGACAGTCCAGATTCTGATCTTATTTACACAGGTGTAAATCTGTATTACTGTATTTGATATCACAGTCTGTAATCACCCAGACATACATGAGATCACAATCTGACCCTGTGTTAGCTACAGGAGTGTTTCTCAACTAAATTACTACTCATTAATCCTTTATTTCACAAACTGGCTCAAATAAGGAACTTAGTTTTGGTCCAATATGTGCCCCAGTTTAGCAAAGCACTTAGGTGCTTAACTTACAGCACATTTCCAAGTCAATGGGAAAGCTCATGTGCTTACAGTCCTAGCTGAGTTGGGGCCTTATGAGGATATCACAAGCCGCAGCCAAACCCTGCAAACTTTACTTACAATTCAATCCCATGTGCCTCCTACCAAGAGTACTGTTTAACATCTCTGGAAGCTGAAGGCATTCACTAAGCAACACTTAGGATCAAACCTGAAATCTCTGAAGTTGTATAACAACAGCACAACAGTCTTCTTTGCATTATCTCCTGTCAAGAGTACGAGGCTACGAGACCAGAAGTGGGAATTAAAAACGGAATCTGTGGTCACTCTGGACTTTTCAAGGACCCATAAACCCATCCTTTAGGGATGTAGATGTAGTTCTTCTTTAGCTGAATAAAGAACTAGAGGAATGAGGAAGTAAACATTACAATGTAATGAACAATAGGAACCTAACAGACTGGTGAGTCCTCGTGGTGAAACATGACCATGTTACTGCCTAAAATGAATTGAAAGAATTTTCTGAAGTTTATTTCAGTATCATTTAAATATTTGTTCTCCAGATGTTAACATTTGATTACACTTGTAATACTGATCTATAAATCGAATGAACGTCATCGTTGCTCCCTTAGCTGACTTCTATCACCTTAGGATGTCCTTAGGCCAAACTCCAAAGACAAAAAGTAGGAAATACTTTCTAAAACTCAATCTGAGAATATTACACTGTTGCAATTCTACTGGGGCAGAGTTAAGGTTGCCACTTCCAGTAGGTTTAGGATAGAAATAGAATCTTAACTCCGAATTTTTAACTTCACCTTATAAATTCCCTCCACAAATCTCTTGATTAATGCTGCTCCTTTAGGCCTGAAGGGTAAGATAATATTCAGGACCTTGCAAGACTGTTGCAGTTAAACAAGGAATTTCATTTTGGTCTAATATGGGCCCTAGTTAGAAACAGGAAGAGACATGAATGATATGAGTTAGCTATTTCTTTGGTGCAATCCTTTGTATTTACAAAGAATGGACACAGAAGCCAAATACCTTTAATGCAGTAGAAACAAACCAACAGCAGGCAGTTTTCTTGCTCTCAATTTCCAAGTCTGCCTCTGTAGTGATTTGTGCCCATGAAAATCTGTCTCTCTGCTCCCTCTCAAGGCCACACTAGGGATGCCAGGTGCCTAGTTTCCCCCCAGAAAGTCTGATAAAAAAGGGGATGTGGCAGTGTCTGGTTGGATGTACTGACGAGACACCTAAAGTCCAGTTATTGCGGGCGGGAGGTGCTGAGTCATCAACCTGCAACAGCCCGGGCCTCCTTCCTGCATCTTGTGGGCAGGCAGGTGGGCTCTGCATCGGGCTGCAGCTCTGGAGCAGAGGTTGCCCAACAGGATGGGGAAGAGGGAGATGGAGAGGATCCAACTATGAGGAAGGAGGAGAAGGAAGAGCAGGAAAGGGTGTGGGGGGAGGGGAGGCAAGTGAGCGGGGGTAAAGGCTTCAGGGAAAGAAGTGGGGCAGAAGCACAGCAGGGAGCCATTGCCATCAATTAGAAAGTTGGCAGCCCTAAGCTACATTCATGACTGCTTAGCTCGCTTTCTGCTGTCTTTTTCTTTGCTTTTCTGCCTCTCACACAGTTTATACAGGCCTGTACACAGGTGGGGTGCAAAAGCATGCCCCATAATCCCCCAAGTAAGCATGTTCCGGCTAGCCAGGGGAAGGTAGGAGCGGCACGCTGCCCAAGCCTCCCTCCCTCATGCTCTGGCTGGCTGGGGGAGGGCTGGGGCTGATTTCCCCGCTTACTTGGGGGACGATGTGGGGGTGCATGCACATACAGGCCACATTTACAAAAAAAGCATCCTCTACAGAAATTCCTGCCTATGGTCCTGAGATAGATTTTAGCTTCAGGATTATTAGGCCACCACTTCCATAGAAACCCATTTTAATTTCTAGGGTCTTGCTTAGGCCTTGCCGGGCAGCGCACTATTTTGTGTGGTGACTTCTAATGTTTCCAGTGATTTAATTGCTCCTTCCATTTAGCCTGCTTAGGACACCCACTTGCATGAAGCAGCTCTGTGAGCTGGTTGGTGGCTGCCATTAACAACTCCTAGTGTAGTAAGGCCAATTAGGGATGTAGTGACTTGGACAAAATAATTAATCACAGGTAGATTTTTGAAGATCCTGAGGTGCCTTATGCTCATTGAAAGTTTCTCCCCACTGTGTGGGGCTCAACCCCCAAAATGCCGAGCGTCTCTCTGCCTTTTAAGATCACGGTGGATCTCATCAGGCATGATAATGTTGCAGGCCATGTCTGCACTATGAACTTACATGGGCAAAATTATGTCGCTCAAGGTGAAAAATTCTGCCCCCCCCCCGTGCAATACCAGCTGGGAGAGACTCGCTGCTCTGTCCTCAGCAGGGAGCTGCTTGCTGTAGCTATGGGAGAAGTGCCCCTCCCCCAGCCAGGAAGCTCCATGCGTGGAGCCCCTAGCTGGGCAGGGCTCATTAAGCAGCTGCATGGCCGTGTTGCTGCACAGCTTAGAGCAGGGATTGGGAACCTTTTGGGGGTCATCGGCTGCTGACACACAGAAAAATCAGTCGGGGGCCACACATAAGCGAGAAGCAAAAAAAAAAAATCCCCAAAACCTTCACTGAGATGGCCTCCGAATGAGGAGAAAGACACTCCTGATGTGTCCCCGAATGAGAGAGACATCATTGTTGCACCCCTGTTGTGCATTTGCCCCAAAATTCTGTGCAAAATGGGCCAAAGTGAGGTGTGTAATGAAAGGCTATGCTATGCTGATTCTATGTATGCTACTCATATACTTGTATGATTTTTATATGTAAAGATATGAATATGGAGTGATTATCCAGTGATTATTCAGCTCTCAAGGTTGCCAATAAACACCAAAGGAATGCAGCTGGGAATCTGCAGACCAGCAGGCACACCATGGCTGCTTGCCTAAGGGGATATAGAGAGGTCACTTGATCATGTGATCAGCTCCAGTTTGGAAGGTACCATCACCCAGAAGAACAATGGATTTACCTCTGCATGGGCAAGATTATAAACATATCCTGGAGATGCCTCCATCTTTGACGTCAATCCTGCTCGACTTCAGAAACAGCCCTGCTAAGGGCAGAAGGCTGCGAAGGATCTGATGACCTGTCCTAACATAGGATGTACTGCAGAGACCTTTAAGCTAGCAGTTTGTTACATCTCTGCTAAGAGCCTGCATCAAGAACGTGGTGATTGATGTATACAATGGATTTTCTTTAACAATTCTACTCTCAACCTTTTCTTTCTCGTTATTAATAAACCTTTAGATTTTAGATTCTAAAAGATTGGCCCAGCGTGCTCTTTTTGGTAAGATCTGAGGTATAAATTGACCGGGAACCATGGCTGGTCCTTTGGGACTGGGAGAACCTGTTCCGAATTGGTGAGACTGGTTTCATAACCTCTGACCTGTGTAAGGTGGGTGCTGGTTGTGACACAAGAAACACTGGGGTGTCTAAGGGGATTTGCTTGTGAGGCTTCTTGCTGGCTAGAGTGGCAGCTGAAGTTCTCTGTGAGATTTGTTTGGTGCATTATATGGAGGACCCCAGTCTTGGGCTGTAAGTAGCCCTGATTTTAAGCAATTTGCCCTGATCTGACCCTCTCAGCGGTGCCCCTAGACCAGACTGATATATTACAACTCCCCACATTTCGTATACACACCAGAGCCAAGGGGGGGCCTAGGCAAGTGGATTTTGTATGCACCAGCCCTGCTGGCGGTGGGGGATTGATATGCCAGTGTGGGCTCCCCAATGCTGGGAGGGGGTAGCCCCAAGCCTCTGGGGCTGGGTCCGGGAAGTCAGGGGCTGCATCCGGTCCCTGGGCCTTAGGTTCCCCACCCCTGACTTAGAGGGAACCTTGCTGCAAAAGATGTGTTCACAACCATCACACAAGCAGACTACTTCACTGCAGTGAAATGTATAAAGCTAAGGTAAACTCTCAGCAAAAGCAGAACCAGTGACCACAAACTAGAGGTGAAACGTGGGAAGCAATCTTACAAGAGAACAATGGTGCAACCTATGTAACAAAGGACAAATTGAAAGACAGAAGCACTTTTCATTTCAATGCTCAAAATATGGGGAAGTACAAACAAGGGAATTTCTCAAAGTACAAAGAGTCATAAAGAGATTTCTCATGAAAAGCTATACGGCAAAACTGTGCCTGACTCTAGGAGAAAGACTGTAGACATGGCATCAGACTGTAAATCATGCAGATCATGAATGGATGCTGCTGACAGACAGACACCAGGGACCAAACTTCAAACATGGTGTTAAGACCTATCCTAGGAGGGTTGTAAACAAGTTTGACATATCCTAGCAGGTCAGCTAGTTTTCAAAAAGCATAGTTTGGAAACACCTGCATACTTGTCATGCCAACAGAGTCTCACTGAATTGCACTAAATGGAAGGAATCAACTGTTGCTGCAGACACAATAGATACCAAAACTTATGGAAGTCAAGAGTCTGAATTTTACTTGTTCACTCCCTGAACCTTTTGAAGTTCATCCATCATTAGATGAAAGTATTTACATTTTCCCAGCATATTTATACAGCAGACCTAAGTCAAGTCTTAGGTTTACTATACTAAAATATCTTTAAAAATATACTAAGGCTACATCTACACTGCAAGGTTTTTGTGCAAAAACAGCTGGTTTTTTTTGCAAAAACAGCTGGGTTTTTTTTGCAAAAACAGCTGGGTTTTGCACAAAAACGTGTGGAGCGTCCACACCTCAAATGCACTTTTGCTCAAGGAAATCAAGAGTAAAACGGCGGAACAGAGGGCTTTTTCTGCCGTAGGTAAACCTCCTTTTACGAGGAATAACTCCCTTTTGCACAAGAGTTCTTGCACAAAAAGGCAAGTGTGGACACTCCAGAGAGGTTTCTTGCGCAAGAAACCCCTATGGGAAAAAGCACGGGTGCTCTGATGGCCATTCTGTGAATGGCCATCAGAGCTTTCTTGTGCAAGAGCGTCCATGCAGTGTGGACGCTCTCTTGCACAAAAAGCACACTGCTTTTGTGATGTGCTTTGAGGTGTGGACATGCTCTTGTGCAAGAAGTTTTTGTGCAAAAAATCTTGTGCAAAAGGCTTCTTGCTCAGAAACATGTAATGTAGATGTAGCCTAAGTGTCAAGGTGGGGTTTTCATTTCATGCTTTGCTTCCCTCCTCTGTGCAGTGTTGTTTCTGTGAAGCAAGGAGTACTCAAGACAGAGATCTTGCCTGCAATGGGTTAGGCAATCTAGTGAGCAAAACTCACAGAACTTGCAAGAGAAGGGATTTTCCTGCTCCCCTTGAAGTCAACTGATTTAGAAGATGGAAAGATTAATGTACATGCTCAGGTAATGCTCTGGATTGGGACTCAGGAAATCCCGTTTCCACTCTTGTTCTTGGCCCTGTTCATATCTGTCATCTAAATTAATACAACAGTACCTACAAAAAAGCCTATAGTAAGGTAATTTAAAATTATATGCCAAGATTTCTGATGAAGTTAATGATAATATATAATCTGTTCACTAACTGCTTATTTCAGTGTTCTGTCTTCAAATAGACACATTTTAAGCTCAGTGACACTGCAGAGAATCAGGACTAAATCCCTGGATTTCAGTGGGATTGCCTGAATAACTGAGATCAGAAATAGGTCGTATTCTCCATTTGGCCAGATTCAATAGATGCATAAAAACGTTTTATTTCATAGGAAATGCTTGAAATGACCATTATCACTTCTATTATAATGAAGCCTTTTTCTATATTTCTCCTATAATTTAAGAAATGTGGAGCCTCTACTACTATGCAGAGGAGACTGGGTCTACCTCTGTATTTGCACAACATCTAGCACAGTGGTGGGCAATAATTTCGGGTGGTGGGACTACTACATTTGGTAAATGGTCAAAGGCCACACTTCTGTTAATGAAGGAGGTGCGGGGTCTGCAATAGAGGTTGGTTGCAGAAGGGAGCTCAAGGTAGGGGATTGAAGTGCAGGAGGGAGTTTGGGTGGAGGAGGGGGTTGTGGCCTGGGGCAGGAGATTGGGATATAGGAAGGGGTGCAAGGTCTGGGAGGAGGTCTGGGTGCTGGAGTGGATCCTAACTTGGGGGAGGGGCGTGGTGCCAGGTGCAGGCTCTGGCCAGGAGGCGCTCGTCGTAGATGGCTCCCAGCTAGCAGCTCAGCAGGACTCTGGGTCAGGCTCCCTACCTGTCATGCCCCCACATGCCACTCAAAGCAGCCAGCTGCCAGAGCCTCTTGGGGAGGGAGGCTTTGTGTGCTGCATGCGCCTGTAAGCATGGCCTAGGTAGCTCTCACTGGCTGGCTTCTGGCCAATGGGAACTGAGAGATTGCGCTGGGGGCAGGGACAGTGTGTGGAGACCTCCCCTACTTGGGATACATGGTGCAGACACACATGTTGGCCCTTGCTGCTGGCTGCTTTGAGAAGCTTGCAAGGGCCTGCCAGGCAGGGAGTCTACCGAGGGTGCTGTTGGGCCATGGGATGTTACTGGACTAGAGAATTGTGGTGGGCCAGATCTGAAGGCGGATCTGGCCTGCAGGCCATATTTTGCCCACCTCTGATCTAACGCAACAGTCCCTGATCCTGACTGTGAGCACTCGATAATATACTAATATAAATATGACGGATGTAAAAGTGCAACCAGGTACACGGTTACCTGATGAGTCTGGGCTCTTTGGCTAACCTTCATGATTACATGCAGGCTCCTGGTATGTGTGGGGAGCTGGCTTAAAAGCTGGCTCCTCACATGCACTGGCTCCCAGGTAGCCCCCCCCCCCGCCCCTCTCCCTGCGCATAATCACTGAAAATTTCAGGAGTTACATGGTTACTTAATTAAATGCTTTTTAACATCCCTAATAAATATGTCATAAGAACATGTTACTTTTTATGACTCTAAGGCAGAACTGACTTAGAAAGAAAGAACAAATACAGAATAATAATTTAACTATACTTAAGGACAGTCAAGCCTCAGAGTAAACTAACGAAGGATTATTTAAAATTGAGAGACTAAACCTGAAACTCTCTCAGGTGAGCAGTCCTTATTCAAACAAACCCACTGAAGTCACTGGGACTACTCCCACGAGCAACGATTTGCAAAGTAGGAATATAATTTGAAGTAATCTTTTTTTACATCACAGTTGGGTTGGTCTAGAAAGCGGGTTAGCTTTAATTACAGCTCACCACCATTTCTGCACAGTGCTAGAATCTTTTTACAATTGGAAAGAAAAATTATGTGGTTATGTTTAGAACAGGGATCAGGTAAAATGTCACTTGTTCAACTGATCAGATCCTTGTGTTGAGTTAAAGTCATGCCATTTTATGTTAGCAAAAAATAGCAATTGTTCAATGCCTTTTATTTCTGTGAGTGCTGCAAAACAAAGACAGCTTGCTACAAGAGCATATGGAATTCTATCTGAGCACATGCCTCATCAAGAGGATTGATAGCTAAATTCCAGTGACAGATTATTTATTATTGCTAATGTGAGAGCCAGGAGAAAACCAGCTTGGCTGAGGTTGAAGAGCTGGCATTTAGAAGACATTTGTTTCCATGTGAGCAAAGAAAATTTGACCTGGATATCATTCTTCTTAACTAAAGTGCTGCTGCAGCACCATTGCAATAGCGCTGTACCTGAAGACAAGCACTGAGAGAGAAAGGAGCTGAAAGAGGCAGCGACAGCTGTAGTCATCAGGGAGAGCCACAGTCAGGGTGGGGGAATGAGCAATTAAAAGGGCCTGGAAAAAGACTGGCAGAAATCCTGCCTGGGAGATGGGTGTGACCATGTGTGAGAGGAGTACAGTGCAGGAATGAAGGATTGACTTGGGCTGAAAGTGACAATCGCCAGAGGGGAGGAGGAAAGAGGACTGAAGTGAAGATAGGGATAGTTGAGAGACAGATAGCAGCGGGAGGAGGTACTGAAACAATAGCAGAAAAAGGCAACAGAGTTGGTGTAAAAGGAGACAGGAGATGTTGGGCATCAGAGAGAGAGAGAGAGAGAGAGAAGGGAAAGGTGTGAAGGGGCAGAAGGCCTAGAAGGGGGAAGACAAGCACAGGATTTGTGATGTGAAAGTGAAAGAAGGCAGAGGAGGGCTCAACATTCATTGCTTCATCAGGACTCCAAGATATGGAGATGCATGCTGGGGAAAGGAAGCATTAGTTGAGCGGCCACTGAGAGACTCCAGAATAATGTGCGGTCAATCCACAGGCCAGAGGAGAGGGTTGCTAGGAGGCTGCTGGGGAGGCTGTGGTGGAGGCAGACATCTTGGAATCTAGGCATGACTATTCTTTTTGGCTAATTTTGCTGACGGTGAAACAAGCTGAGTGTCTGTCACTGCACTTGTCATGTTTGCGCCAGCTCACTGGCAGGGCTGGTTCAACAAAACCTCAGGCTGCTTGCAAAGTCATTTGCTTGAGGTAACTCAGTAATTAAGAGGCAAGTTGTCATGGTCAGTTTCTATTGCTTTCTTTTGAATTCAAGTGATGGAAAGTCAGTACTGGCCTCAGACTAGTTATTGCAGTGTGGTTATGTGATAAACCCATACAAGACTCTTTTCAGATTTGAGCCCTTTCACATAAAATGTTCATAAAAATGACTATTTTTGCAATGGAAACAGTTAAAACTGATGTTCTGTAAGTTTTAAAAGCAAAACTATTTTTGACTAAAGATAAATAAAAATGGTCCATTCCTTTAAAAAAATCTTATAAGCCAGCAGTTTTTCAGAAATAGGTTTCTTTTGAATTTGTAACAATTTATGAATATTTTCCATACCTCTCTCAAATGCACATAGACTTCCACTTTATCAGCACTAGCAACATCCACAAATATCAGCTTCTGCAGTGCCCCAGGACAGGACATCACTATCTGTTACCAAAAAGCCAGATTCAGCCAGGAAAAATAAAGTTTTTGTATGAGATTGTCTGAACTCCCAATAATATTTTTCAAAATACTTAAGGATGGAACCGAGGTGTGCTGGAATGTTCTGGAACAGTTCCTAAATTATACAGGTGGGGCATCAGAATGAGCCTCTCTTTTCACATATCCTTTGCTGAGGTTGTTTATGGTTAGGGAAGTTAAATTGCAGTTACCTGACTAATCATGTAGTCAATACAATTTTTAAGCCGGGTCCCCCTAGCACCAGCTTCTTTCCCCGCCCCCCCCTCGCCCTGCTGCTTTTGCTTATTGGGTAGTCGACTACTCACTAATATCCCTAGTTATGATGCTCACGCTACGGAGTGCTATTATCCATTAAGCAACAATAGTTCAATTAAAATTGATAATTTTGTATTTATTGCCTGAAGGGTGTTTCTGACTTTACTGTCTGACTTATTAACAAACCTTTGTCTGGACTAGGGATGTAAGCAAGTAGTCGAGCTGAGTAATCGACTACTCACTCCCCCCCCCCACTGCCTCTGTATCAGAGGTAGCAAGGGGTGGGGGGGGACAGGAGCCAGTGCTGGGGGGGAGCCAGCTTAAAAGTCAGTTTTCCCCAGCACCATCTCCGCAGTGCCGCCGCTGCCGCTATCAGAGGCGGGGGAGGGTGGAGGTAAGGCTGCCACGAAGCAGCCCCTGTTCACAGCGGCACAGGCTGGCTGTGGGCAGAGGCTGCTCTAGCAGCAACCCCTGTTTGCAGCGGCCTGGACCCAGCACGAACTGGGACTGCTCAGTCCTGGCTCATGCCGGCTCCGGGAGCTACCCCCACTGCAGCTCTGCAGAGCGCCTCCTCTTATTGACTAATTGTGTAGTTGATACAAATTGTATCGACTACATGATTAGTCAATTACCTGCTCCCTAACACCCTTAGTCCAGACTAGAGTTTTTGCTCCTGTGAATTTAAGAGTTAATTGATCAAGTTAAACTCCTATGCCTGAGTCTCTACTATTTCCTAGACCTAGGATGAAGCTTCTGGATGGTGGGTAAGTCCAGGCCTCCCATTTTCCAGGGCTCATTGCTCCTTCAAGGTGTTAGCTCAATACTTCTCACTATCTTAGAGTCCCAAAGATGAGATAAAAGTGGCCCCAAAGTCTTATTAACACTTCAGGTCAGTCTGATACGGCAGCTTCAAAGACAGCAAAGCAATCTTCTTGAACATCTATCTCCTGCCTATATCCAGACTTGCAAATGACAGGAGACTACACTGGAGACAGCAACTCTGTCTCTCTGATCCAGCAGAGGAGAGCACTCCCAATTCAGTGTCTTTAGGGAACACATCTGAGCTAAACATCCATCAATTCCCGCAAATTCAGCAGCCAAATAGCAGGCTGAGCAAGAGGAACCCTTGCCCTACATCATTTCAAATCCAAATAATTAAGATGTTGGGACTACCTTCCTGCTTACCCCAGAAAAGCACTACAGTGTATTCTCATAGGGTGAGTGCAACAACTCTGCTATGATGTGATCTCTCCTATGGATTTAGGGGCCAGCGGGGAGTATTCCCATAGACTTGAAAGCATCATCCTTCATTTCATTTCATCCTTCAGGTGCTTTTCACTGTTTGGTGTGTACAGACAACTTCTTTCTCTTCCTAGTGCCTAACATTTCAGCTCCCAAACTCATGGAGCATGTGACACAATCACATCTGGCAAACCTGGCCCCATCACCCCCCAAATCCATGGCCCCTCAGATGCTTCAAGTTTTTCCAATGTGTCTGAACTAGCTCTGCTCTGTGAAGAGGAGAAAGGGAGTTGTGTGAGAACAACCTGGGGCTGCCACATAAGCCTCAAGGAAAGACGTACTGGAGTCTCAGGTTGAGCAACTGCTCTCTGATAACACACAGGAAAACATTCATTTAATTCTGCTGCAGGGAGAAGTCCAGCATAATCTCAGACACTATGTGCAGTTTTAGATGCAGACCACTAACCACCCACTTATTTACAGCGGAAGCATTTTTATTAAAAGTGCTTTACTTCTGGAAAAGCTACCCATCATGATTTCATACACCTGCTGCTGTTTTATCCCACTGTCTTGAGAGACTGTTGTTGAACATGGAATCATAAATAAGGAAGGAGCTAGCCTAACCATCTGCCTCTGTCACATATAGCTATAGAGTAATGAATGCCAATATGACTTTAATAAAATTAATATATACAGCAGAACCACAGAGACAATGTTTTGGACTGAGCCAGGATGGTCTGAGGGCAGCGTACACATATTCAATTGCCTTCCAGACAGAACTCTAACTATTTACTGATCATAGCAAGTATAAAGGATAAGATTCTTCGATGATGAAACCTGAATACCGACAAGTCCCATCTACAAAGCTATCCAAGGTTGAATTAAATTTGACCTGTTGGAGAGCTTCATCCCCACTGCCACCTTTTTAAGTCTAAACCTCTGTGACATGAGCCTCCAACTTCCTAGTGTGTAGCCACTTTTAAATGTTTCTGAGCTACATCCTGTACTCTATCAGTTCAAACATTACACACTACAAAAACAGGATATTGCTGCACTTTGAGAAAAAAGCTAGCGAAAGACAAGTTAAGAAGAGTTAAGTCTTGTGCAAACCACAGGTACTTACTACCGCCACAGCATCTGACAGTTCCGGCAATCCCCTGAGAATCTAACAGAAAAAATTATCTCTTTTCATTTAAACACCCCGATACCTATTCCTTGATGTCTGTGTTTTCACGGTATGCTCCAGTTCAAATGCAGAGATTGCTATGAACAGATTCAAGGTTCTATACACCCAGTAAAGAAACATTCTCCTAGTCTGATCTCTCTTAGGCCATCCCTATGCCTAGTTTGGGAACAGAGGTGGAAGCCAGAGAGGGCAAAGAGGGCTTTATGCCATCTCTGTGCAGACTTGTCTCAGGGCTCGTCTGTAGCTACTGGTCACAATAACCTCAGGAGCTATGGATGGCAGAGAATAATAGGAGTCCAGTGTGCTCTGGCCATGACCTCAGTGCTAAGGACTGGGAGGATGGTTAGGACAGAACCATTCTACCAGCTGAAAACTCCTTTGTGCAGGCCAGGCAGACTGGGTGAAGCCTCTTTACTAAGTGAGGGGCAACTTAGGCTAATGAGTGGGCTGCACGAGTGCTCCTCCTTCATCTCAGTGGGCTGCAAGATTGTCATAAGTGAAAGGGTCTCCCGGGATAAGGTAGTTCTGCTAATTGCTCTTGCATACCTAGAATTTGCAGGGTGCGCTGACTGAGCGGTAGCAGTGCTTTGATTGGATGGAGAAGGAGTTCCTGGCTCTCACAGTGTTGTGTGCAACAGGGAGGTCAACATGTGGTTCACTACACAATTAAGCAATAAGCCTGGGCTTAATCTTGTTGGTGAATCTTGCCAACTACACGCACTCCCTCTCCCCTTGCTGCCTCTGTATGAGAGGCAGCTAGGGGGGAGGGAATCAGGAGCTGGTGCCCATGAGGAGCTGGCTTGGATAGAGAGGCAGCAGCATGGAAGGTGAGGGGGCAGGCTGGTGCCAGCTTTCAAGCAGGCTCCCTGTGTGCACTGGTTCTGCAGACCTGCCTCCCTGCCCCCTGCTGCCTCCTATAGCTCGGATCCCCGCAGAAGGGGCTGCTGCCACAGACCAACCTCTGTCCATGGGGAGTTCAGACCCCCTGTGGACAGGGTCTGCTGCCACCCCACGCTGAGTCAGAGGCAGCAGTGCAGGGCAGCAGGCAGCCGATCTGCATGGGAAACTGGTTTGGACCAGCTTCCACCTGCCACCCCACGCTGCTGCCTCTGATACAGCATGGGGTGGCAGGGGGCTCCCCAGGAGTGGAACTGGAGTGCACTGGCTGCCAGCCCTGTCTCCGGAGACTATTGAATAGTCATGTAACCACTAAGATTTCATGCAGTTACACGACTATTCAATTTCACAATAACTAACATCCCTAATGTGCAATCAGCACGCACCTCACCTCAGCTGCCCTTGCTTTAAGTGTGTATCACTTTTTTAATACCCATAGGAAAAAAACCTACATGGAGAAAAACCAGCAGAATCTGGCATGGGCTATGGCAAACAAATGTCTTGTGGACCACACACAGAACCCCAATAGGTTACATGCAGCCCTTGGGCTGCAGGTTGCCCACCACTGCCCTCTGTATTGCGGGAGCAGCTAGTTCAACACAGAATCTAACCTATTCTAAACAAGAGTCTTTAAACAAAGACCTATTTAAATCTGGAGATGTGTACGCCAATGAGTAAAGCCCAGATACAAATCTGAGCGTCTTCAACTTGGTCTGGAGTTTCGTTTCGGATTCCCATCTTTACTTAGGACAGGCATTTTTCTCTCTCTCTCAATCATTGGCCATGTATTACTGGAAGAAGTTCCCCAAAAGTAACAAAATCCCCAACAACATAGTTTGTAAGTCTTCAATAGGATCTTGCAGAAGAACAATAAAAATGAAGTTCCACACACGTCATAACCATAAAACCGAACATAACTGAAAAACATTCAAAAAAGAAATACTATTTGAGGAATTCCACATGATCTTGCTTGTCTTGGAATTAAGGAAAGCAATCACATAAGAGAACAATACACCAGGTAGAGTAAAGATAGCAATTGGGATTGAATGTCGACAGATGAAATTGCAATACAAATTAGGGATGTTAAGTAATGTTTAATTAGCTAATCAAACAGTTGATGGAATTTCCACCGACTACTCGATTAGTCAATGGGGGGGGCAGACACTCACTACCCCCACTGAGGCTCTTCAGTACATATATAGTAGGAGTTCGGGGTGCAGGCAGCCCAGCTCCTACTACATTTAAACTGCAGAGCCGCAGCGGGGGTAGCTCCAGGGGGTGGCACAATCTGGGACTGAGCAGCAGAAGTAGCTGAGCAAAGAAGGAAAAGAAACATAAAATAGCATTGGGGGTTGGAATAAAACAGACAGCTGGATTTGTATTAGGGATGTAAGTGACTAGTCGAGTAGTTGACTACCCGATAAGCCTAGGCTTATCACTACTTGACTACTTGCTTCCCCCCACTTGCTGTCTCTGTATCAGAGGCAGCAAGGGGAAGGGAGCTGGCTTAAAAGCTGGTTCTCCACAGCACTGTCTCCATGGCTGGGGGGGGGGGGGGGGAGGAGGGAGGCACAGGTGCAGCAGGGGACCTCTTTACCTCTGCTTTTTAAATGTAGTAAGAGCTGCCTGGCTGATTCCCCATTGTGCCTCTACCTCCTCTGCCCCCCCACCCCACGGAGATGGTGCTGGGGGGAACCAGCTTTTAAGATGGCTCCCCCCAGCACCGGCTCCTGCTCTCCCCTTCCTGCCTTTGTATCAGAGGCAGCAAGGGAAGGGGAAGTGAGTAGTGACTCAAATACCCGATGCAACTAGGCTTATCAAGTAGTTGACTATGCGACTAGTCGCCTACATCGCTAATGAAAATCCAGCTGTCTGTTTTATTCCAACCCTCAATGCTATTTTATGTTTCTATGCTCAGCTACTTCTCTTTAAAATTAGCAGAGTAGTTTGTGTGTTTGGTTCTGGAAATCAGAGTCAAAAGCATCAATCACACCATGATCTGAAACAGCTTCATACAATAAATATATAGAATGGAAGGTAGGACCACGTCTATACTTACCACACCGGAGATCAATCTTCTGGCATTGGATTTAGCGGGTACAGGAAGGACCTGCTAAATCAAAAGCTGAGGGCGCACACTGGTTGACGTGGCACTCAATTTGCAAGGAGTAAGGGAAGTTGACAGGAGTGTTTGCTCTCATCAATCTCCTGCTGTGGAGATTAGGGATATTAAATTGTGGTTAACTGACTAGTCAAGTAGTCGATGGACTTTCCATCGACTATTCCACTAGTTGATAGGCACCTCCGTATTCCTCCTTTGAAATGTACAAGCACGTGTTTTTTCGAAAAAGGGATTTTTTCGCGAAACAGCCATGTCTAGAATGCGTTTTTGGCGAAAAAACCTCTTCCGCAAAAATGGTCGGACGAGGATATGCAAATGAAGTGCGAGAATATGCTAATCATCGTTTCATTTGCATTTCCTCTTTTGGAAGAGGAAAGCAGTCTAGATGTACCCTGACATTATATTAGGTTAGCTAATAAATATGAGGGATGTGAATGTGTAGCCATTTACACGATTAACCAATGAGCCTGGATTCATTGGTTAATCCTAACAGTTACACACAGCCCCTCCCCCTGCTGCCTCTGTATCAGAGGCAGTGTGTGTGGAGGGGTGCAGGTGGAAGCTCCCCTGAGCACTGGCTCCATTAGAGCTGCCTCCTCCCCGCATGCTGCTGCCTCCCAAAGAGACAGCAGCGTGTGGGGGGTGGCCAGGCAGGAGCACCAGGTTCCACCTGTTCCTCCATGTGTAAACATGTAACCGCTGATATTTACAGCAGGTACATGTTTACAAAATTAAATGCATTTTAACATCCCTAATATTCTGATCCTTTATCCTCTTGCTCTTTTCTATTTCCCAAACAACAGCTTGTTATTACAAAGGGCTACTTTGTTTATTTCAATGATCCAGTGAGTGTAAAAAGAAAACATATCCTCAAGTTTATTTAATAGGATGGCTAGGGTTGCATCTTGGCACTCAAGGACTTTGTTGCTATCCGGATACACTTTCCATGATTTGAAAAGTAACCAAAGCAGCAGATTAACCACAAAGAAAATAAAATCAGGTTTGGCAGCTCACATATCTTTCTGAGCCTTAATTACAAACAAAACACCAGAAGGAATTTTGAGAAGGCACTTTTCAAGGTCTCATCCTCAAGCCAAAATTATAGTGCTATTTACACACTAATAAATATAACACAGCACTTGCCCTTTGAAAATACAACTGTTCTAATTTTTGCTTCCTATAACAAAGAGATTATGGGTTGGATTTTTTCTAGAACAGGAGGGAAAAGAAGTTAGTAGGGAGGATTTACAGAGCTGTTCAGGAAGAGCTGAGTGTTCTGACACAGTCAAGAAAAATTTACTTAAGTTTCCTGACTTTTTTTCTGATTCAACAGTGAAATCAGTGAGTGGGAGGAAATGTTCTAAATTCATCGCTCTTTCCAGAGGACAGATTTTTAACACGAGATTGAAGATTGATTTACAATATCTCTTCCCACCTTCCACTAAATGGTGTATTAATGAGGACTTTTAAGATGTACTGTACATGGGATTTCTCTCCTTAATGCACAAATGGTCAGATCGTGGCCAGAACATTACATAATGAGACTTTAGAATGCCTAACATTTCAGAGACGTCTAAAATACCACAGCACAATCCACTACTATATGAACCATGCACTAAACAAACAAACAAACAAAAACCACACCAGACAAACCAACCAACCAAACTCCCCTCCTCCAAATATTAGGTTATCAGTGAATGTGAACATTAAAATCCAGATTAAGATTGAATGTGCCTGCCCCACTGTTGTACAAAAGATTGCCATACAACAGAAAATCCAAAATAGAGGGATTATAGGACAGCTCTTGGACAATGCCAGAATTGAGTGCGTGCAACTTAGTTGTTCTTTCAAGCACCTTTATGCCTGTTACAACAATCCTGGCCTGTTCCAGTTCCAGACTAGGCCTTCAGGACAATTCAAGTAGCTTTAGGAATGTATTATGCCTATTTGTCCAGGTCTGGCAGCTGAGGCTCTCTGTAGCAAGAAACATGCTCTGGCCACAACGCCTATGCAGAGGGTTACTCAACACTAACCCCTGCTGTCGAACTAATCAACGTCACTTCAGCTACCCAAATAGCATAGCTGGAGTTGACAGTAAGGTCAGAGGGGGCTACGGGGGTTACTCTCCTGTCCACGCCTTTTTCGTCCTGGTGGAGTACCGCCGTCAACAGAAGAGCACTTGGAGATTGGATTATCGCTTCTAAGGAGACACAATAAATTAATGGCTGATCCTCAGCATAGTGGAGACAACCCCTGAGAGTTAGAAGGAGGGTTCATCTAGCTCTGCACCATATGGAGATTCCTTTACAGAAGTATAATGCTGAGAGAAGCCAATTAAAATAGCTTTTCAGTTGCCTTGTGCTGCAAGAGCATAGGGGAAGACTGAGGGTATGCTGCTACCCCCCACAACTAAATGCACAGCTCCTCTGTTATGCCTTCATGTGATTGACTGCACATGGGATATTTGAGGGAATGCAGAAAGGAAATAAGAGTAAGACTTTGGGGCAACAAGTTCTCAGCCAGTGGCTGTTCTCATGTCCTGTACTGCTGATGAGGGAAACAGAGGAGACATTCTTCACAACTCACAAAACTCTTTCCACTTTTTAAAAAAACCTTACTCAATAAAAACAAACAATAAAAAGAAAAAAATATCTATCAACCAAAAAGCAATTCTGTGCTCTCTTTATAAAAGAACTGTTCCAGGATATTTGGCCTAGTTTTGACCAGGAGCAGTATTTCTGGTGTGAATTCACAACCCGCCAGAAAACTAGGGATTTTTGATTGATTCAGATTGACAGCATCACTCCCCTAATCTCATGAATAACTGGAAGTTAGCCCAGCTGCCATAACCCCCTCAAAACAACCACTGGTAATTAAGGCCACAATTAAGAAGAGCCAAATCAAACCAGGGCTCTCTGCTTATCTCTAGAAGATAAATAGAGCCTATGCATTTAAATCGGTGAGGACCCTGCATTTCATTTACTGAAATGTCAGGATTAATGGATTAAAGTTGATGAAGTACAGACAATTAATTGCCTAAAAGGAAATGAACTATGTCAAAGACAGTGACCATGCTGTGAATTCCTATTAACAGAGAATTTCAAAACTATAGATGGCACGACAGAATAGATTGTGAAAACAGATAAACACTATCGCTAAAAAAAAGCCAACTTAAAAAACAACGAATAGTCTAGTAGCACCTGAAAGTTACAGACTAACTCAGCTACCCCTCTAAAACTATCACTACAGGTATTCAAAAGCATCCAAGATAAACACACTACTAACAGAAGTTTGGCAATGGATTGGCATGGGAGTAGAAGCAAGCCTTTATGGGTTTAGGCATATCCTCAAAGGTGCAGAACTTCCAAGGAAATCAGTGAGAATTAGTAGTCTAAATACCTTGGAGCATCTGTTAAGGAGCGTTGAGGAGACTGATAGGAATTAACTGAAGCAAGAAGAACAAGGTTTCCAATGGGTCTGTTCCCTCTAATTTTGTCCACCTATGTGTGGAATAAAATAAGTTGTGTGTACCAAGGCAAGTGCAGATGTGCACCACCATTAGAAACACATGCTGCCGGCTCTGGATGGCTGTGGGTGCTCTACTAAACAGACGGGCAGCATCTAAATCTCTCCTGGGTAACCGGCCAAGTGCTCAGTTTACAGAGATCACTGGTCACTTCCTATCCTAGCATCTAGAATTCACTGAGATACTTTATCTTGGAAGTGCAAAAAGATTGATGTAACATTAGCCCAATTTTCCTCTCACTGCATTTACCTCACTGATTTCACTGGAATTACTTTTGATGTATACCAGGGTGAGACAAGAATCAGGCTCTCCTAGACCCTGAGCACGATGCAGTGTAAGGGCCCAATCCTGCTATCTTTACACAGGCAAGGCTCCCTCTGACCTCAGGCTGAATAAGGACTGGGCATACACTACAGGCCATGGCATAAGGGAACGTCTGCACAGTAGTTCACAGCTGGGATTCCCAATGTGGCCAGACAGACTCACATTAGTCCTGCTTGAGCTAGGACACTAAAAATAGTATGGACATTGCTATGCTGATGGCAGCTCAGACTGATTGCCCAAGTCCAAATCCACCTGGCCCTTCTGGGTTTGCTACATTGAGGGAGTATCTAAGAGAGACTGGCATAGATTAGCCAGGGGTTTACTGTTTGTTTTCTATAACAACTCAATAATGATTTGTAGTTGAGAGGTGAGTCATTAAGAGTAAAGGTTTCGGGAAGAAGAGATTGGGAATAGTTTTTATTTAAACAAACCAGGCAACTAATTCAATATGTAGCTACCACTGACCTGACCAGTTTGTGTTTATGTTCTCTCCCTTCCCTCCATATCTCTCTTGCGCAGTCAGCCTGAATGCTCTTTGGGGCTGTCTTCCTCTGTCATTGGTAAGTACCTGACTACTTTGGACACCATCCAATCTAAATTATATTTCAAAAGAGTTCTATGAACTTACTTTTGACTCAAAAAGTGTATGTTTACTAAACATAAATGTTATCAAACCTGAAACCAGTAAATTGTAAAAGTCCAATGAAAACAGTTGTTTTAAAATGCTACTATCCCCTGTAGCATTTGAAATCAGGTTGGAGAACCTGAGAGTGAGAAAAGAGACAAGTATCTTATTGTCTCATACAAAAGGTATGATAAAGGTAAACAAAGAGCTCAAAGAAATGATTTGGGGATATTATCTTTTATAAATATTTACACTTAGCCTCTATGCCAAAGGATAAATGGACGCAAATCAGACATCATGAATGGGATAGCACATAAACCTGTAGGAGAACACATGAGCCTCCCTGGACATTCAGTAATGGATTTGAAAGTAAGTCATCCTTCTACAAAAGAATTTCAAAACCTAATGACAAAGAGAGACAGCCGAATAGGAATTCATTTGCAAATTCAATACAATCAATTTAGGATTGAATGAAGATCTTAACTGGTTACACTACAAAGGCAATGTCCCCTCTTTTGATATTCACAACTCCACACCAAATGCTCTGACTACTTTCACCCTGACTTGATTAGCCTCACTAACACAATACCCCTACCTCTGTAATTTCCACTCCAGTTCATCTGATAAAATGGGTTTTACCTATGAAAGTTTATGCCCTAATAAATCTGTTTGTCTCTAAGGTGCCACAGGACTCCTTGTTTAATTTTTAGTCTATGGTGTTATGAGTATCACTAATAAGGAAATTGGTTTATATAAGATTTTAAAATTGTCAGTGTCACTTTATTTGTTGATTTAGTGGCACTTTCAATTTTTTGCAAAACTAAAAGAGTAAATTATGCTTTATGCCAAATACTATTTTTAGGTAATAAAGGCTTAAGTGAGTTATCTATCTGCACTTTTATTACCTGCCCCCCTTCGTTATTGTCAGACAAGGTCTGAAATAAAAGCCTGGTTATGAACTTCACATAGGAAGGTCACATAGGTATAATTGGCAGCACCAAAACCACCATTCCACACGCTCTCAGGCTCCAGGGTTGAATCCCCAGCATTACCCAAAGTTCGGGATGTTGAGATTTAGTGATCCAATGATGCCCATTACAGCAAATAAGCTGCATCTTACAAATGCAGGCCCAGAGGCTGCAGCTGAATCCAAATGGACAGACCTTGTCTGCTGCTGCACAGATCCAGCTGCAGAACTGGGACCACCCAGCGCGACTCCCTCAGAACACTTACGCGAGTGAGTAAGTTAACTTTTGGGAGCTGTCCCGTTTGGTCCAAGTCCTTCCTAAGAGCGAAGTTGCTCAACCCGAAAGCGTTTCCAGGATCAAGCGCTGGGAACTGGAGAGTTGCGTTGGCCGCCCTTCTAGTTAATATAATAATCGGGACTGTCTCGCGGGCTCACTAATTACGCGGACTTTGGAGAGCCACTCCACCCGCAAGGCGCCTGGCAGCCACTGGCTCCCACGCGACAAAACATAAAAAGCCGGTTCTAGGGCCCCTAGTCCCCACGCCCGGAGAGAGGGAGACGGGCACAGCGAGGCGCCCCACGCGGGCAGCGCGGCCCCAGCCTACCTGGCGCCCCTGGGGAAGGCAGGAGCAGCTGCAGCATGAGAAGCCAGGGTGCTCCCGCCCGCCTCCAGGACCGGGGGACGCACATGGGGCGGGAGGGAAGGTCTCACATCTCCGCAGGGGGGGGGGCTCTGTCCGCAGCCAGGACTCCCTGGCGGTCCCTCCGCGGCTCCCCCGGCAAGAGTTGGGTCCGTCCCGCCCCGCTGCTGCGCGCGGGGAGAGAGAGAGAAGCCGGAGTAAACACCCGGCCGCAGGGGCGGGGCCGCGCCGCGCCAGCTAGTGCAGCGGCGGGGCAGCCTCCTGCTTGCTTCAGCCTCGCCCCCCGCGGCCCAGAGCCTGACAGGCCCCCCCCCGGCCGCGCCAGAGGCCGGCAGAAGGAAACCTCTGGCCGCCGGCGCGGGGAGCCGCGCCCTGCAGCCTGGAGAGGCGGCGAAGGGCGCTGGAATTTGGACCTGCACGAGGCTGGCGAGGTGCGGCTGCAGTGAGTGAGGACGTGCCACGCTGGGGTTGTCTCCTAAAGACAGTGCAAGTCGGGACCCCAAAGGGCTGTTGAGTAAATGGCATCAGCTCCCTGGCGGGGCGTCTGTGAGAGGGTAGCGCGCCACGAGCGGGCTGGCTCTTGAATAGGCCCAAGAAAAGGCGACCTGTTTAACTGCCCGCACAGCCCTGCTTGGAAGGAACAATGGGAGGGTTGCAAAATCAAGCCCTGGAAAGTTAGGCGGTCGAGGAAGGAAGGTTGCTGTGTAATCGCAATTCAGACTAGGGTTGAGCTGGAGGCTCCTGGAGCCAACGTCTGGGTGCGCAGTGGAGATGAGAGAGGCTCCCTCTTTGGTGTGATCCTGGAAACGGCTGGCATCCTGCAGCATGTGCGGGGTTGGGAGGCAAGGCATCGCTGCATGCTGACCCCGCCACAGTTGACAGCTCTGCAGCTCAGGATATGTGTAGACTGCAGGCTTCTTTTGAAAGAGAGCATCCACACCTCAAAACCGGATGGAAAAAGGGATCTGCTTTTTCAAAAGAGTGTGTCCAGACTGCATGGACGCTCTCTAGTGAAAGAAAGCCCTGATTGGTATTCAGAGAATGGCCACCAGCGCACCTGTGCTTTTTTCCGATTGCCTCTTTCGAAAAATGTCCCTGTTCTGCGTCCACACACGCCTTTTTTTTGAAAGAGCTCTTTCAAAAAAGGCGTTCTTCCTCGTAATTTGAGGTTTACCAGTGTCGATTTAATTTCAAAAGAACGCGATTGCAGTGTGGAGGCAGTTGAAGTTTTTTCGAAAAAAGAGCAGTTTTTTTGAAAAAACAATGTAGTCTAGACATACCCTGGGAGTTGCAGGGGTGATGCCTGTGGGCAAGGGCAGTGCATGGTTTTGTACATAGTTGCTGAGAGTGAGGTGCAGTGAGAGCCAAGAATGTTGGTTCTATTCTAGGCTCTGGAGTAGGGATGTAAAAATATAGAAAAACATTAACTGTGTAACCGATCAACATTTTAGGGGGTGTAGCGGTAGGGAGGGGAAAGGTCACCACCGCTCTCTGTGGGTTCTGCCTACCCTCCCAGAATCTTGGCTGCCAGTCCTGCCATCGCAGCTGCTGGTGGAATCTCGGCTGCTGGCCCCCCTGCTGTGGGGTCCTGGCCACCAGCCCCACTGCTGCAGCTGTCCCTGCTGCTGTAGACTCCTGGTTGCTGGCGGGGTCTTGCTTTTGGTCACTGGTGGGTTCCCAAGGGGTGAGTTTAATCACTTAACTGGTAATTATTAGCTTACTGGTTAAATGATTAAACTTTGAACATCCTTACTCTGGAGGGGAGTGTCCTGCCAATTCCCTCCAAATCCATAACCCTTTCTCTTCCCCATCCCTCACTATTCATTCCAAACACTTTTTCCTACCTAGCCAGTTGCTAGACTCCATTCCTGAGATTTTGCATCACAGTCCCAGTCTCCTTGTTTGGCAAATCCTAGTTTCATCCTTTGGATTTCCCACCCCCACTTTCAGGCCCAGTCATACTCAAGTTTCCCACTGCCAGTGTCTCCACCAATCTACCTCTTTCCCCAAACTGAACATCCAGTTGCTCCCATACCCACATTCCCCAGGGGCTCTCAATCTCAATCTTTCTCCTCAGTTTCCTGTTTAATTGGATTTTCCAACTGCTGGCTCTTTCTTCTTATCTACTTGCCTGTTCCAGACTCCCGCCCCAATGCCTAGTCTGTTTCCCTCTTCCCCCCCACCTCCAGTCCCTTGTCTTATCACCCCCAGGCTTTTTCATGTCTCAATCTGTTTTTCTCCCCTTCACAGATCTGGTTCTTATCTTCTTTTCATGTCACTCAGGCAGCTTCCTCCTCCATGCTTTCTGGGCCCAGGGTGTGTGAGTAGTGGAGGGGTGTCTCTGTGCTCGGTTCAGAAGCCTGGACCAGGAGTTGGTATGCCTCATGCAACCCAGAACTACAATTGCATGGGAAATTTTGCTGAGCCCCAGGCTGGAGTGTGGCCAGAGTGGATGGACTCTTCATGGAATTTATTTGTTAAAATCTAAGAAGTCTACTGAGCATGTGCAAACTAAAGTTTCTCAGGGCTGAAAACTTGGCCAGATTTTCACATGGACAGCAAAAAGATACCCACCTGCCACAATTTAAGTCCATTCACCAAAGCATGAGAGCACTAGAGCTATTCACAGAAAAGTCTGCTAGAATTTTTTTTAAAGGCTAAAATTCTTTATTTTTCTTGGAACTGCCTGAGCCATTCTGGCTAGAATCCAACAGAAGTTCAGCTTGAAGCAGGCACCCAGCAAGGAAAAATTCAGCTCAAACAGTTAATGTTGGCTAAGTTACAAAGAAATGAAAACAGGAACTTTTAATGGGGAGTTAATAATAGGCTGTGCTACCTATAATAGGATTAATGTGGAACCTGGGTATAGGTACAAGTGGCACAAGCTCACACTGGGGACTTGTACTCTTTAAGGATCAAACTCTGTAATCCTTCCTCAAGCAGAATATTTGGACTGTAAGGAAAATCAATGTCATTTGAGAATGCCCCATCCAGCTGTCTCCATCTTGGTGCGCCTACAAATCATACAGCTGGCCACGTGAGTGAAAGCATAACAGTCTCTCCTCTTTCTAGCTCTGAGTGTTTTTACTATGTGTCTCTTCTCAAATGCTGCCAGTTCCACTGCTGTCAAATTACTTCTCTGATTGCACCACCCTCAATGTAAAGACAATTGTGATAAAAACACACAGTCAAAAAGCAATTTCATTTGTGAACTTTCATTGATTCTCTCCTTTTTATATAGTGTGGCATGTATACACACGATCAAATGGAGACCTGTCAAACTATGTGCACTCATTGACTACCAGTTTAGTGTAAGAACATACAAACTGCCCTACCAGAATGGAAAAATGTCCTTCCAGAAAGGGAAGAACCCAATACTTACTGTTAGAAGTGCCCCATGAGACACTTTTTGCAATTACTCCCAGGATGCAGAAGATGTTAAGGTAGCTTTTCAGGACATTAAAGCAGGTTTCCGCATTGCATTTGACATTCCTTTAATTTTTCTTCAGTTGTGTTGGCTGCTGATTCATATGGAGGATCGGTCCATCAGTGGCTGCTAGCCAAGATAGTCAGGGATCAATGATGGGATCTAAATTAGCTGTTACCACTCAAGAGAGAGATCTTGGAGTCATTGTGGATAGTTTGCAGAAAATATCCATTCAATGTGCAATGGCAGTCCTGCACTCACATTCCCCTCCCAGAGTCTGCACCCCAGATCCTTACCTGCCCCTACATTCCCTCCCAAAGCCTCAGACCACCACCTGCACCCAAACCCCTTCTCCCCTGGACTTCTCCCCTCATCCCTCTTGAGGAGCTAGCAAACAGGAGCAGCTAATAGGGGAGTTTCACAAGGGAATTTAGAGGGGGAGTTGGAAGGGGACTATTGGCATTCTTTAAACTTGTTTAAACTAAAAAACAAACCCACTTGATTAAAAGAAAAACCTATCAAAAACTAATTAGCTCTAGGAATAAAAAGAGAATGCTGGCAGAAGCCTAGCAAGAGAGTGGGGGCTATCCAGTGTATTGCACCAGTGTAGCATGTATCATTACCTGCCTTATGGACAAGTGGCATATGTGTACATTCGGTCTGGGACCTACTACCGCTGTGGCACTGCATTTTGAATGTAGTAAGAACTGGGTGGCTTTTTAAATGTAGTAAGAGCCACCCGGTTCTTACTACATTTAAAATGCAGAGGCGCAGTGGTCCGGGACCAGGCTCGTGCTGAGTCCTGGACCACTGCACCTCTGCCTCCCCTGCCCCTTCCTCCCCACACACAGTGGAGATGGTGCTGGGGGAAACCGGCTGGGTTGCACCTCCCCTCTTATTGACTAATTGAGTACTTGATAGACATTCCATTGATTACTCAATTAGCTGATTAATTGAAATTTAACTTCTCCAGTGCAAACCGTGCCATTTCCTTGTTCTCCTCCATTTCTTGATTGTTACAGGTTGAACCTCTCTAGTCCGGCAGTCTCAGGTTCTGCAACATCTGTGGTCTTGCATGATTTCAGTTATTTGGATGTCCACTTGCCATGCGTACCAAGTTTCCCTCTGTATCATAAAGTTTGTTTACAGCCACCAGTTCTGGTTCTCAGTGTCCTGTGCTGTTGTTTAGCTCTAATTTATCCCTAAATGTATTCTAAGAGACTTTGGAAGTGTTGGTAATGCTGCTAGATAATATTGACCTCCTGAGATTCAGCAAGTTCTCTGGTTTGACAGTGGTCAGGACCTGAGAGTGCCGGACTAGAGAGGTTCAACCTGTAGTGAATATGTTCAAGCATGCAAGTCCCAGTAGCAGAGCTGTCTCATCCATAGGACAGTTCAGGGCCCTGCTCTGGACCCCGTGCTTTGGGAGGCCCCACAGTGGCTGCCCCAATTGTCCTATGGACATGATGGTCCCCCTTACGGAGGTAAGCCAACGGGCTAGGGTGATCCTGGGGATTACCTGGAAGTGGGACCTGAGGCTGGTAGCAGGGATTGGGCCCCTGTGCACTCACTGCAGTGGCGGAAGACACAGGAGGCGGAGTGACACATGCAGCAGTCTGCTCCACTCCACTGCCATCTCCCAGCGGGGTCGCTCCACTTGACTACAGCAGTGGGAAGTAGAGCAACCTGGCCCTGACTGCCTCCACTCCCCTGAGTGATGTGGTATTAGGGGAGTGGAGCGCAGTAGATTGCTAGATTGTTCCGGCTTGTGCCACCAAAGTAAGTGTGGGGTCCAGTCCTTGCTACCATCCCATGCCAGGCCTCTCAGTGATTCCCTGGGTTGTGTCGCTTTGGGGGAGGTGACTTTGGGGAAGTGATGCAGTGGGGGGCAGGGAAGGGTAGAGCAGGGGTGGGAAGGACTAGAGAGGGCCCTGCCTGGCCAATGCTTGGGTTGGAGTCTCCCAGCATACTCAAACAAATGGTGTTAATGACCTGAGTCAGAGCTGGGGTCAGGAATCCAAGAGCAAGCCCAAAGGTAGGTCTCATCGACTCAGACTTTAGAGGAAGAAGGGATCATCATGATTATGTGGTCTGACCTTCTGCACGTTGCCGGCCACAGAACCTCATCCATCCTCTCCTGTAGTAGACCCTACAGTCTCTGACTGAGTAACTGAAGTTCTCAAATCATGATTTAAAGATGTCAAGTTATTGAGAATCCACCATTTACACTAGTTGAAACTAACACTTGACCCGTGCCCCTTGCTGCAGAGGAAGGCAACTTTACTTTCCCAACCCCCAAGGTCTTTGCAAATCTGACCATTGAAAATTCCTTCCCAAACCCAAATATGGGGTAGGTCAGATCATGACTCTTTTGGCAAAAGCC
Organism: Pelochelys cantorii; assembly: GCA_032595735.1. Lineage (NCBI taxonomy): Eukaryota > Metazoa > Chordata > Testudines > Trionychidae > Pelochelys > Pelochelys cantorii. Next base: position 100,926,410 of record CM064328.1, read on the forward strand.
ACCAGCCAAGCACCGGGGAAAGAATTCTCTGTAGTAACTCAGCTAGGGTGATCATATTTCCCTATGCTGAATATGGGACAGTGGATATAATTACTTGTACTCAAGCAAGTTCAGTGGCAATCAATCAGAACTATGCAGTACAAATGTTCAAATTAACATCAGGTTGATTGAGCCCCTGTTAAAAAGAACTACTGCATAGCTGGAGTTGTTTTATTTAGCTTCTTACCTTGAAGGTTTGTGTGGAGAAAGGTGGCACACACTCCCATACACCTCTCTCCCATGGGGATGGTGGTGACTGACCAATCTGACCCGACCTTCCTTGCCCAGTGCTCTCCACCCTCCATGCCTGGCTGGGCCCCTGGGATGGACCCGCCTCTCCTGGTACCTGATGCCATGTCTTGTCAAGGCAACATGTGGGGGGCATGCAGGGTCACAGGCCCCCTCTTCACAGATTTCTGTTGCATTTCACACCAGAGCATGACCAACATCATGACCAGCCTTTCAGCGCTTTTCAGGAGGGAAGGGATGGGAGCTGCTTCCAGATGCAGGGAGATTGGGGTGGGGATAGGGATGACCTGGTCTATGTATTTGAGAGGTCGATATCTTCCCCCCACCCCTCACCCACGTCCCGCTCCCCTGTGATTGGAAGCAGCTTGTCTCTTCATGCCTGCACAGTGTAGAAAGGCAGCTGCTGGCCACTCATAACCCAGCTACCTCCTCTAGGTAGGAAGGGGTTAAGCTCTAAGGATGAATTTTGCTCCAGGGCTCAGAGAATCTGTTTCCAGGGCTTCAGCCAGCTTGGCCAGAGGGGTGGCTCAGCAGGGAAGGGTGCTTAGAAGACAGAGCAGCCCCACAGGCCCTGGAGGCAGGACCTAGGACGAAGTCAGTGTGTGAAGAGGGTGCTATGCCCTTGCCTGGGGGGACTGCTTTGGAGCCTGCAGGGTCAGGTTACAAACAGGATGGAAATGGCTTCCTGCCACTGCAGATGTTATGCTTGTAAGAAGCACACGGGGTTGTTTTTTTTTTTTTTTTTAGGGGAAAAGGCAATATGCCATGTTTATTAAGAATGCAATAGTAAAGCAGTTACCATACGCTTACATAGACTCTCTCTCTCTCTCTCCCCCCTCTTCCCCCCTCCCCCCCCCATCAATGTTATATTTACCAGTGGGTGGTTTGGATCTTTCTCGTGGCCAACCAGATTGATTACGATTAGGGAAGAGTGTGGCTCTATTGGAGACCACTGCTTCAGAATCTTGGCAAGATGGAACCCAGAAATTGTAGCAAAGCAGCAGCTTTTTCTAGCAGTTTTTCTTTATTGGGATTAGTAAGTTTTACATTATTATACTGTAATTAATTGCTGTATGATGAGTGCTGGTTTTCTTAAGTTGGTTTTTTTTTCATTATTACAGCTATTTTGTTTCAATTAATAGGTGCGTGTTTTATTTTTTATTTTTTTAGAATTGTTAATTTGCCTTTATTCACATTTTGCTTAGGTGTTAGGAAGGTTTTTCTTGGAAAATGGCTTAAAATATTAAATACTTACAAATACATCTATGACAAGCTAGCACCCTCACCAGGTTTTTCATGTGACGTTAAGGACAGGTGCATAGGAGCATATTGCTCTTGAGCAGTTATTTATTAATAAATTCATTTTGGGCAGTATTACACCATCAAGACCAGCAGCAACCATAAAATGGAATTGTTTTAATAACTGCGGGGACAACATGAGCTCTATAAAACAGACTTCTTTAAACCATGGTACTTTCCTCTGACATTTTTATTTAGTAACAAAAAAGACATTGACTCTGGCTGTAAGAAACACTGTCTTCTCCAGAGATTTGAATGGAAGATTATAGGGAGCATAGAATTGCTGGATGACTAACTGGGGGACTTTATAGCATATTACAGGCGCTGTCGGACACAAATTTTAGCCATTATGTATTTATTTGTATTTTGGGTTAATTGAATATAATGATAAGACTTGTGATGGACAAAGAAATGCCGAAGAATATTTTCAGTTATGCCCGTCCTGGCAGGGATATCAGTGGAATGTGTGTAAGCTTTGTTTGAAGGAGAAAGAGTTGCTGGCAATTCTGTAGGAATGAGGACTGAAATTCTGATCCCATTTACTTCAGTTGAGTCAAGATTTTACATGAGGTGTTTTAGTTCCGCTTACGTATTTATTTAAATCCCTCCCTGAACTAAAAATTGACACTTTGACCTACCCACCATCACAGAATAATAAAAAATGTAGAGCTAGAAGGGACCTCAAGAAGTCATCTAGTCCAGTCACATGAACTGAGGTTGGACCAAGTAAATTTAGACCATCCAACCTATTCTTAAATCCTCAAATGATGGGGATTCCACAATCTCCCTTGGAACCCTATTCCAAAGAAGTTTTCCTTATATCTAACTTAAATCTCTCTTGCTGAAGATTTAGTCATTTGTTTTTCTCCTGCCTTCTGTGGACATGGAGAGCAATTGATTACCGTCCTCTTTATAACAGCTGTTAACATATTTGAAGGCTGTTGTCTCTTCCCTTCTCAGTCTTCTTTACACATATACACACACTCGCGAAGTGAGTGGTCCGCCTTCATGTCAGTGGGCTTCAAGATTGTTGTAACCATGATGGTCTCCTGGGATAGGGTAGTTTAGCTAACTGTACTTGTGTACATAGAATTTGCAGGGTGTGCTGATTGAACAGCACTTTGATTGAAGGGAGAGGGAGCACACGGCTCTTACAGTCAGTGTCGTGTGCAATCAGCATGCACCTCACTTCATGTGTCCTTGCTTTAAGTACATGTCACTTTGTAATACTGATAGGGAAAAATATGCAGATGAAAAATAGGAGAATCCGGCAACTCTGTGCGTGGGCAGTGGAAATGAGAATGGAATCATGACCACAATACTTCAATACAGTGATGGGCAACCAGCGGTCCAAGGGCTGCATGCAGCCCATCAAGGTTCTATGTGTGGCCCATGAGACATTTTGTTTACCTTACATCAGTATAAATCTGAAATAATTCCGCTGACTTCTACAGCCTTTCTCTAATTGAGCAACAGAGAGCTGAGGTCATAACCGGCCCAATAACTGTGGTTGCTGCTGTGCAAAGATGAATTGAATTGCCTGACACTGAATTGGCTGAATTACTCTTGTTCTCTCAAGAGAGTGGTTACAAATATGAAGGCGTTATTCATACACTGAAAGAAATTAAATCACAGTTTGGGATACCAGATTGTTTTGTAATAGTTACCAGCCTCAGATTTGTTGTTTACTATTTCCACAACAAATACTGTTGTGTTTGTAAGATTTATCTATCACAGGGGTGAGTAGTAAGTGGCCCACGGGCGGGGCAAGGTTTGCCAGGCAGCTGCCAGATGCATTATTTACCTGAGCATCCACAAGTATGGCCGCTCGCAGCTCCTGTTGGCTTGGAAGCTGCCATTGGCCAATTGGAGCTATGGGAAGCGGTTCAGCTGGAGCCAGTGCTTCCTGCAGTTCCCATTGGCCCAGAACAGTGGATGCTCAGGTAAATACAGGGTTGCCAGGTGTCCGGTATTCAACTGGACAGTCCGATTTTTGTGCCCTCTGTCCAGTAAAAAAATTCAGAAATACCGAACACGTGCAGTGTCTGGTATTTTCTGTTTTTCTGGCTGGGCGTCCGACGAAAGCCTGGTGAGGGCGGGGGGAGTGGCTTGGGAGGCAGGGCCGTGATCAGCGGTGGGAGCCCTCAGCTCAGCTGGTTGCGTGCGGAAGCCTGGCGGGGTTGAGAGGGGTGGCTGGGGAGGCTCCTAGCACCGATGGCGGCTCTGCCTCCCCAGCCACTCCTTCTGCCCCTGACAGGCTTCCACATGCAACCAGCTGAGGGCTCCCAGTGGGAGCAGGTAATTAATTTCCTCCTCTGCTGCACCGTCCTCTTTGGGAAGTGTAAATTACTTCACCACTTGTTACCTACCAGCCCTGTGCTCTTGGGGAGCCAGGGAGTGACACTCATGGAAAAGCATCCCCCTCTCTCAGGCCTCTGCTAGAATCAAAGACAAAGCAATGAAAAGGCCGGGGAAGACACACATAAACTGCTTCAGACAAGTGTGATACAATTAAGGAAACACCCCAGCCTCATCTTCATGGAAGACAGAACAGAGAGTCATCTCCATTAGCATACAGAATGGAGACCAGCTCTTCCAAAGCAGGAACCGCACTGAACTATGGGATACCGAAAGCAAAGAAGCACTGACTGATGGGAAAACTCTGCTCCAGATGCTAATGAACCCAGGCCTGCTCACACCTAAATTAGTCATTATCAGAGCAATACTAGTAATAGATCCTATTGACATCCAAAATGCTGAAACTGCCTAGTTGCATTGTGAGCTCCTTCAAAGAACATCACCCATAACAGGGTGTGATCACTCTCTATTGTCTCGCCTCTGTTTACCCATAAACAAATCCAGTGTTCTCTTAGAACTATTGTTCTATCCCTATAAAACCTCCTACCCTTGCCCAAGAAAAACTGTTCTGATACCTGGATTTAAACTGCATCAGTTCCATTGAGACTTCTTCATCTCCTGTCTGATCATGCTAGGGGCTCTGCTCTGCTTGTCTCCTGCACTCTGGAACCCCAGCTCCCATCACCATCTGGGAACCCCGATCAGTGCAAGCTCCACGGAGTGGTGAGGTCTCTCTCTCTCTCTTTTCCTCACTCTCCCTCCCCCCAAGCATAGCCTCCTGACTCTGCCGTAAACTGTTATATGGTTAGCTAGCCCTAACATTTGTAATCAGTTTCAATTTAGATTTAATATTGTAACTGTTAGGTTTAATATTGTAACCATTATGTATGTTTTGCTTCCTGTCACTACCCAGAAATAAATAACTTTCATTGTTAAGCTGGTTGCTTCTCTCTTTTTCTTTCTCTTTCACTCACTCTTCCTCAAGGGGTGTTGTGTTGGCTTCCCCATTCACTCTGCAACAACGCTTCTTGTACCCTGTAGTGTCCAAAATCCTGTGGGGTTTGCTCATCGTGTGGTTTACCAGTGAATGATTGTGGTGTGAAAGTGCGGATAGGGGGTGCTGAACCTGGGGGCTTATGAGGATGGCAGCTTAAAGTACTGTTTAATCCAGCCCACTGAGTCCAAAGGCTCATGAGGGTGCAGTGTGGCATTGCTGTTAAACCCAGCCTGCTGAATCCAGAGACGTATGAGGGGTCAGCTTGTGAGTGCTGATTACCCAGTCCTTTCAGGCATGCTCTGTTAGTGGGTCTGAGTGTCTGTGTGTGTTGCTAAGGTGGGAAGAACCCCATCCTGAGGAATCTAGTTCCTGCAGGAGAGCTCCAGTGGGAGGGGGAATTGGCAGCAGGGAGAATTCAGCTCCATATGAGAGCACAAGCAGCACACTGATAGAATTGTTAACCTCCCCCCAGTCCCATAAGAGTAACCCTAATACATGAGCATACACCAGAGTTTTGGGCAAATCTGGTAACACCCTTTTCATCACAGTCTGCCCTCTGCTCAGAGCCCAGCCAGACATTCTGGCCTGGGAGTGGGGGCAGAGTATGGCTCCTTCCACTTTCTGTTCACAGATTTTCAGGCACATAATCCACTTCTTGTTACGGCCAGAATATGGACCAGGCTTGAATCCCCCTTTATTCCCCTTCACAGCTGAATAAAGGCTCTGAGAGGCTAGCTCAGCCTGGCAACAGGGTTGCCAGGTGGGAGCCCTCAGCTGGTTGCATGCTGGGAGGTTTATGTAGTCAAAATATATGATGTTGATTGTTTATAATAAAGTCCCCATTCAGTGTTAAGCATACTTGTGGTGGGGTTTTTTTTTTTTTTTGCTCTACAAATTTTTAGCACATGTGTTCAGTATTTTTTGGGAAACCATCTGGCAACCCTAGGTAAATAAGCTGTCTGGCAGCCTGCCAGGGACTGACCCCGGTGAATCACGTCCAGTCCACAGGCTTCTTATTACTCACCTCTGGCCTATCAAGTACTCTTTTGCCTTCATTAAACAGATGTGGGAAAGCAGTTATACTCTTTCATGATATACAATCAGTATGGGTGGCTGAAGAAACAAAACATTAAGGCTACGTCTAGACTGACATGATTTTCCGCAAATGCTTTTAACGGAAAAGTTTTCCGTTAAAAGCATTTGCGGAAAAGAGCATCCAGATTGGCACGGACGCTTTTCCGCAAAAGCACTTTTTGCGGAAAAGCGTCTGTGCCAATCTAGACACGGTTTTGCGCAAGAAAGCCCCAATCGCCATTTTAGCCATCGGGGCTTTTCTGCGCAAAACAAATCTGAGCTGTCTACACTGGCCCTTTTGCGCAAAAGCTTTTGCACAAAAGGACTTTTGCCCGAATGGGAGCTTCAAAGTATTTGCGCAAGAAGTACTGATTTCTTACATTAGAACGTCAGCGCTTTTGCGCAAAATCAAGCGGCCAGTGTAGACAGCTGTCAAGTTTTTGCGCAAAAGCGGCTGCTTTTGCGGAAAAACTTGCCAGTCTAGACACAGCCTAAATTCTCTACCTCTTTGTAAAGGGCTAAACAGGGATCTTTAACTAAAGGGGTGTGCAGAGCCAGACTGCCACACAGGGCCGGCGTTAGGCCGATTCGGCCGAATTGGGCCCCGTGCCTAAGGGGGCCCCGCGCCCTGAACCCGGAAGTGTGCCGGGCGCCATGGGCGGCGAGTTAATATTCAGAGCCGGGGGCCCTGCTCCAGCAATATGTGGAGCTGGGTCTCTCCCCTGGCTCTGCCTGGAGTGGGCCCCAGCCTCCCCCTGCCGGCCCCCCCGTGCATTCTCCCACCCCGCCCCCAGAGCATCCCCTCATCCCCGTTCCGTCCCTGCTGTGCGCGGCTCTCAGTGTGGCTCCCCCTCGCCGGCACGCACTGCTGCCATGCGCGGCGTTTGCAGGTGAGCGGGAAGGATGCCCGGGCGTGACGTGACGTCACAGCCCGGGACTTTAAAACTCTTCGGCGCCACATTGCATCGCATGGTCTAGCTCCGGGTTCGGAGTCTGGGGCCCGAGCGCAGACTCCGGCCCCGCAAAGTGGAAGGCAGAAGGTAGGGGAGGGGAAGGAAGGGGCTTGTGTGGAGGTGGGGGGGAGAGGAAGGGGCCAAGAGACAGGGTGGAGGAGAGACAAATGCCAGGGGGCCAAGTACAGACAGTGAGGAAAAGGGCAGGAGGGGAGGTGTCAGTGAGAGGGGGGACAGGGTGATGCTGGGAGAGGAGAGGAGAGGGGAAGGGCATTGGGGGCTAGAGAGGGAGGGGAGGTGCTGGGAGAAGGCTTGAAAGAAGGGGTGGGCATGAGAAAGGTGGGGATGGAGCAAGTCATGTGTGAGGGCACAGAGGGGCAAGAGGGGAACGGGGGCAGAGAGTGGTGAGGGGATGGGCATCAGGGAAAAAGGGGGCAGGGGCAGTGAGGGAAGGGGGAGGCACCAGGAGGGTGCAGGGCTAAGGGAAGGTGCAGGTGCCAGGGGATTCTGGGGTGAAGCAGAAGGGCAGACACCTGCAGGGGAGGGACCAGCACCAGAGGAGAGAGGCAGGGCAGGTGTGTAGAGGGAGGTGTTAGGAGAGGGGATGAGGAGGGGTAGCTCACATGATCGGAGTGGGACTACTGGAGGAGTGGGCACAGAGGGGAGAGAAGGGCTGGTGGAGGGGGGCAGGTCGCAGGAGGGCTGAGGGCAGTGAGGAGGGCAGGAGTCAGGACAGCAGAGGAGGGTGAGGAGTTGGGGGGCAGCAGGCACCAGGGGAGCTGATGGAGCAAGGGGTGGAGACATGGCAGCAGAGAGAAAAGGTAAAGGTTTATAAAATATTTATTAATAACTTGGGTTCCACAGTGGCATATACAAACAAGCCACATGAACTCAGTACAGGTGCACAACACAAAATCCATTCTGCTCATGGGAGGAAACTCTTAGGCTATGTCTACACTGGCGGCTTCTTGCGCAAGAACACGTCCACACTGCCATATGCGAGCTGTGCTTTTGCGCAAGAGCATCCATGGCAGTGTGGACGCTCTCTTGAGCAAGAAAGCTCCAATGGCCATTTTAGCCATAGGGGTTTCTTGCGCAAGAAATCCCTGCCGAGCGTCCACACTGCCCTCTTGCGCAAGAGAGCTTACACCTGTTAGAAAAGAGCGTAGCTCTTGCGCAAGATGCCCTCTCTTACCACAGCGTACTGTAAATTTCCTTGCGCAAGAGCAGGCGGGCAGTGTGGCTGCTCTGTGGGTTCTTGCGCAAGAATGGCTGTACTTGTGCAAGAAGCCGTGAGTGTAGACACAGCCTTAGAGGGAACACTTCCCCCAGTCTCTCTGCCCCCAAGTTAATGTCACACACATTGGGTTAATGCAATTGCAGGATAGTTGCATGAGGGGGGTTTGGTGGGGGCCAAACCAATCCCTGTTGGTAGGAGGATGGTGGGAAAAGTCCTTCGAGAGGAGTGACATGACACCTTTTACTTCTGGTCATGTGTCCATCTTGCCCCGAGCGTGTTACCTCCAGAGGCCTGGCTAATGGGGATCGGGGGTGTGGCTAATGGGGGTCAGGGGGCGTGGTTAATGGGGGTTGGGATGTGGCTAATGGGGGTTGGGGTGTAGTTAATGGGGGTCAGGGGGTGTGGCTAATGGGGCACCACCAAAAATTACACAAATCTGCTGCCCCTGCCGGCCCCGGAGGAGGAGTGTATTGGCTGCCTGCTCCACAGAAGGTGTGAGTTTAGCGCAGGGTTTTCCTGTGCTGCGGGAGGGTGTGTGTGTGGAGGGGGATTTTTTGTGCTGGTTTTTTTTTGCTTGCTCAATCAAAAAAATTCCTGGAGCCCCCCATTGAAACGTTTGTGTGCTTTTTTTTTTTTTTTTTCTCAACCAAAATTGCTGCAGGGCCCTGTCGAAATTGTTCGAATTGGGCCCTGCACTTCCTAAAGCCGGCCCTGCTGCCACAGACCGTGCAGCCTGCTCCCCAGTGAGTTTGGTCTGTGGTAGGTGTTAAAGAGTATGTGACTTCTGGGGCTGTACCACTCTGATCAGGGGATTATGCTAATGAATGAGCACAGGAATGTGGGAGAGCAGCAAGCTTCCCATACCCTTCCTCAGCTTGTGCAAGAACTAGTCAAAGTCAGGTTGTTTCATATTATAGTGATGCGGCAGTGCCACTCTGATTAAGGTTGCATCACAATGTCTAATGATCTAATTAAGGATAAATTAATAACAAGCCCTCACCTAAGACAAAAAGAGTTTTGCACTGCCTGGCTGGATGTTGCTACAATTTGTGACTGGGGTCACAGTTTTATTTTGGGGGGAATGTAATCAGTCTGTTTTTGAGAAAAAATTAGGCATGAAAGGGGAGGAGTGAAGGAATAGGTGTAGGTGGGGCTCAGTGCACACCAACATCCTGCACTGCCAACTCTGCCAGTACACCCCAGCTTTACCAATTCATCCCAACCAGCCTGCACCCCAACCTTCCCAACTTTCCTGTACCTTCAGCTCCACCGGTGCATGCCAGCTGCCACACAACCCAACTTGCCTACACCCCACATCTCTGCCAATGCATCCAACCAAATGCACCCCCACTTTGCATCCCCATGCACCCTAATGCTATTCCACTGAAGCCCTTATTGTTTTTCACTTCAGGCACTGGCACTGTATGTGAGCCAGGTTATGAGGATGTGGTGGGGTAACAGCAATAGACACATTGGTATACCAGGGAATGAAGACTGTAAGGAGACGTCTTGTTTCCTGCTTGCAGTGAGGAGGCCTAGATATAATCATGGCATTGGGGCGTAGACTGGAGGAGCCAGTGCAGTCAGGGTATGACTGGTGAGGTATGCCGAAGCAGGACTGGTGGGATGCAGATATGTATGTGTGTGGGGAGGGAAAGGCACCTGAGGGTTGTTGGGTGGGGGTTGTTGGGTAAGTGTGCTAAATGGTGGGTTTTTTCTTTTGGTCCTTGAACAGTGTTAGCTGGAATCTTGTGGCTGAGAGAGAGAGTGGGATGTACAAGGAGGCAAAGATGTTATTCATTCCAGGAACTATGTTGTCAGAGTAAAGGTATGTGTGTTAACAGGGTGTATTAGGGTATTGCTGAATGAGGCAGAGTTAAATTTGCATTTCCTGGTTTTCAGAAGTTTGAGTTTTATTCAGCTAAAAATTCTGCAAGGAGACAACTGTGACGGGTTGGATCATAGAAATCCCCTTGGGGTTGATCACTGATATGCTGATCATGCCACAGATGCCTGCCTTCTGTTCTCTGGGGCTTCCCACAGCCCTGTCCTACTGGGCTAGATCCTCTGGTCCCGCAGCCAAAGCATAGTGTTAGAGTTACTGCTCCCCGCCCCCCCCCCCCCTTGCAGGGCAACACAGACTCTGAACCAGTTCCGCTCTGGGAGGGTTCAGCCTATAAGAGCTCAGCACCCAGGAAACCAACCCAAATGGGACCAAAACCCCAAATAAATCTGACTAAATCTAAAGAGAACAGGTAAGCTCATACTCTTTATCAATGAAAGAGAGAGATGCACAGTGGTTGCCCCCCCCCCCCCCCCCAGGTAACAATTATGCACTCTGGGCTTGATAAAAAACAAAAGTGTTTTTATTAAGTATAAAAAGTAGGATTTAAATGGTTGCAAGTGAAAATAGTTGGATCAAAGTAAGTAACTAAGTTAAAATAAACAAAAGAACACCAGATAATTCTAATATACTAAGAGACTTGTTACATGTGAATTCTTACCCTAAACAGTTGATCTAAACACCTCTTTCACAAGCTAAGCAGCCTCTTAGTTTAGACCTGATCTTTCCCCCTGTTCAGTCTTAGATGTTTTTTAGGTGGTAAGTGGGGAGGAGGGGGAAATCCTGGCATCTGGCAACTGCCTTTTTTTTGTTTGTTTGTTTTCCTCCCTCTTATATTTCTTTTGCCCAAAGCGGGAATTCTTTGTGCTCAGTTCAAATTTTTCTCACCTTGAGCGGAACAGTTAAGGACTAAGGACTTAGTTCAAGTTAACGTTTGACTGCCGCGTGTAGCCGCGGGCAGTTAGTTCGGACTAGGGGGATTTAAAAATGGCACCCGGACGGGAAGATGCCAATAAAGCCCGGGATATTTAAAGCCCAGGATATTTAAGGCCCAGGATATTTAAATCCCGGGCTTCATTTGCAACTTCGAATGCCTACATTAGCCTCCCTAGTTCGAACTAGGGGGCTAGTGTAGACATACCCCAAGTGAATAAAGCACAATAGAATTTGTTTTATGACCTTTTCTACACTCTTCCCCCATGTTTCTTGTATATTTGTATGCCAGGCAATTAAGATAAAAATTTACAAGAGAGTTGATAACACTTTTTCTTCCAGATAAAATTCATTAAATGGAAAGATGCCTTCAGAAGATGAAAGCCTATGCTGCTGGAAACACTTTAAAATTAGAAATGTAAATGAAATGGTCAGATTAATCCAAATCGCATTAAACATAGCCAGATGTTTTAAATCAGAACACTCAGGAATTTGGAAGCAATTGGAAAACTTGATGCCAGAAATGTAAGCCAACTTTGCAAAACTCATCTCTTAGGTAAATGTTTAAAAATGTAATTAAAAGTACATGAAAGCAATCTTAGTGCCTAATTTAAAAAATATACACAGGAATGGCAATAATATACTGTAAATCAGAAAAAAATCTACAGCAAAACCTATGCTTTTTAAAAGTAACCAGATAGGACAGCATCATTTTATTCATTTGTGCTTAAAAAAATCAGTTTGAGAATGTCAGATTTCTGTTTTTGAACTAGAACCATGGAGAATTTTTGTTTTTGTGCTAAGCAGGAAAAATCCTGCATATCGTACATATCCCAGATTCAGTGTCAACATAGTCTCCTATAAGACTGTCTGGCATTACCTTGCTAACCAATCATATTGGGACCTCAAGGGCAATACAGATTGCCCCCTCCTTCAGCATCTCTTATATCCAGCCTCTTTTGGTCTTGAAACTAGATGCTATATTACGCCAGCAATATCCATTGGGCTACTCTTTTCCTTTAATCTCTAAGAGTGCGTCCACATAGCAGGGCTTATCTTGAAATAAGATATGCAAATTGAACTATGTCAATTGCATAGCTTATATCGAAATAGCTTATTTCGAAATTGGGAGCACTTATAACACAGCACTTATTTCAAAATATTTCGTAATGCTAAGATTCACAGCAGGAGGCTAGCAAGAACTCCTCCTAAATGGTGAGAGCTAAAGCCACCAAATTTGGTATGCAGCCTCCTCTTACCCTAACTTAAACTTATATGAGAAAGAGAGGGGAAAACAATGATAGCTGCTTCAGTTTTCATAGTCATGGTTCTTTTACAAACTTGCCAGTTCTCTGACACTAAATCTCTATCCTGCCAATCAGGTTAAAACTTCTAGCACAGGTTACTGGATCTTGCTGGAGTGGACATGGGATGGATCATCTTAACCCTCACTATAGCAGAATATTCCTTTGAATGTGAATGTATTGCCACATGCTGGCATTTATCACCATCAGAGTAAGCTCATTTAGTACTGCCCCTTCTGAGAGAGAGATTACTGTCCCCTTCTGAGAGAGAGATGGCTTGAATGTGTTAGTTTTGTTGTCATCAGTGTTTATGCTAAAATTAAGTTAGTTCAATAGCACCATACTGAGGAAAGAAGGAAATACATTAAGGAAAATTCAGAGGAAGAATATAAGTTTGATTCATCCTTTTAGACAATGCATTCAAGCATGACTCTAGCCAGCAATGGACTTCACCCTGGAAAAATGTGATTTTAAATGCCAGTGAGTTTAACTAAGCTTCTCCATCTGCTCTTGAAATATGGATCCTTCAGCAATTTCAGAAAGAAAGCTGAATAGGGCAAAACCAAAATTGTTCTCAGTCTTTGCCAAGAAATGTGATTGATGAGTCAGGTTTTGCTAGATATGAGTTAAAATTTGTGCTTCAGATTCTGTTAGATTCAGTTTAACAGCTCCTTTGTCATCTTCTCGTTTACCCAAGAAACTTTTGTCATCTGTTGGAAACCTACCTTAGAAATCATAAAATTCCAGATATGTGGATATAGACATATTCTGAGTTTACTTTTGGTTACAGCAGACTAAGTGGATTAGATGTTAATTTTTTTCTGAGTATATGAACTCAGACTAGAATAGAGAAAAACACACGAACAGATCTGTTTTAAGAGAGTTTACTTCACAGAATTTACCAGGTTTATTTTCCCCCTCTGGCTTTAAAGAGCCTGCTGTTGTTTGTCATGGACTGAACTGAGGGTTATTTTTTTATTGTAGTCTAAAGAAAAGTATATCTGAATTCGGGGGAGCTGGGGCAATCTGTATAGTGTGGGTGCTGAGAGTCATTGCATAAAACCATAAACCCTGTATTATGATGGAAACCACCTAAAGCCAGGGGTGTAACAGCCCCCCACTATCTTAGTTCCAGCATCTATGGCTGAATTATTCTAAGATATTTTAAAATTTCTCCACTGCATTTTCTCTTAGCCTGTGTACATACATGGATAAATACAATACATAAATAATTCCAACAATAATTAGACTAATATCAATGGAAACTAAAACCTCTTCCTCACACTCAGCTATAAAGAGAAGTAAACCTTCACCAATACATCATTCATACACCACTGCCTGAGTAAGCAGCTGGGCCTTGTACCATGCTCTGAAAGTCAACACTTCTATGTTTGCCAAGAGGGAAGGGTCCTTAACCCCCCCTCCTCCCAGCAGCTTCAACCTTTTTCTAGCAACTGCATGGTTGGCCCCCAACCAAGTATAATTCACAATCTGACTTTGTACAGCCACTTTGCTGGTGTAGCAACCCACATGGAATCTCTTCAGGCCAACACAGATGTAACTGGGTGCACTAACAGCACTGATGTGCAGTCAATGAGTGGACATTGGAGCCATACCAACATAGCACATTGGAAGAAAGAGAGGAGTCAGTGGTTGTGGTTTAAATAGGCTGCAACTTTATTCATTTAAAATACCTTGGAGTACATGGCAACAAATTGTACATCATCCTTTTCTTAATCATTTCTACATGTGTTGGGACCTTACTGCCTTTCCTTTGCAGGAAATGAATAAAGGGGAGGGATAAATAGACATCTTGCTTTTCCAGATTTAAGAGCTCGCCAGTCCCCTTTCTGAGCTCTTTTAGGGCACGTCTACACAGCAGGGCTAAAGTCCAATTAAGCTACACAACTTCTGCTGCATCAGTTGCGTAGCTTACGTCGAAATAGCTTAATTCGGCTTCTGGTGCTGTCGACACAGCAGGAAGTCAAAGGAGGAACACTCTTCCTTCAACCTCCCTTATTCCTCATGAAGTGAGGGCTACTATGAGTTGGAGTAAGAAGTCCTCCATGTTGATATTATTTCGAAATAAAGGCTTGTAGTGTAGATGCGCACTATGTTATTTCAGAATAATGTCAGTTATTCCAAAATAACGCTGCTGTGTAGACGTGCCCTTACAGGGGGGCTAGGTGAAGGAGAGGCGGTTAGCTCCCTGCTGCACACAATGTAGGTGCCCCAAACCCCCTTTCTGCACTTCCATTAGGAATGCTTTCCTTTAAATCCTTTCCCAATCCTTTTTACCTTACCCATATCCCTTCCATACCGAGTACCTGCTCTGTGCATCTGCAACATTATATGAGCTAACCAGTGTTCCCTATAAGTTTAGCACTTGTGTGGCCACCCAATAGAGATTCAACCCAGCTAATTAGCAGAGCACTGGCAACATGTGTTTCTACTAGTGGTGCATATTCACACATGCCTTGGTGCACATAGCAAAATTTATTCCACACATATATGGAAAAAATTAGAGGGAACTACTCCGCTGCACCATATCCTAGACCTCCTGAGGAAAGGTGAAAATTCCACCCTGCCTCAGCCAATCTAATTGGTTGAGAAATTTCCTTTCTAGCCCTTCCCCCCAAAAGGAACGGCAAGTTGCATAATGCTCACAGGGGATCTGAAGGGAACCTGTCCCTGCTGCCAAGTTCATGGATGAGTGGATGGCTGATGCCAGCTCAATCCTGAAAAAAGAGGGCCCCTCCAGGCTGTATGGGGTATAAATACCCCCTCAGGCATCCAGTCAGTAAGAGGAGCAGTGCAATGACCTTCTCTTGCCCTGGTCCAAACTACTTCCTGCGTAAAAATTGGTACATCTTAAGGAGGAATAACCATCAGTTTTGGAGTGTGTCTGCCCTGTTTCTCAGCATTTTATCTTGAAGCTAGTATTCTTAGTTGTGACCCACAGCAGCATGGTATCACCACCTCACATGAAAATTGTGGTCAGCACATTCTCCTTATTTGATTATCACTTCATCTAGGTGAAGGTCTGGGCCTTTCTTCCACCAGCACAGCTAGTGACTCCACCAAGTTTCCTGTAATCCCTAGAAAAATAAGTGGCCCGATGTAAGCATTGTACTGTTGAGCTGGAGGAACACTATCAGTCCCTGGTGATCAGTGCTGTTAATGCCTTTGCCCAAAGTTGCCCGTTCCCTGTACACTGACTGAGCCAATCAGAATCGGCAGAAGCACTTGTAAAATGTGTGCGCGCGGGGGGACAGTGGTGCCTGAACTCTGCCCCTGCCCTCGCACTGGCCCTTCCTCTGAGGCACTGATGCTGTGGAACTCCTTCCCCAAAGACCCTGCCCTGCACTCACTCCTCTCCACCCCCCGTTCTGGTGTCCCTGAAGCAGACTATGATCAGTCACTAATTGACTGTCTGCATCAGAAGATGTGTGTGGGCAGACATAGTGAAACTTCATTTGAATCTGTCTGCCACCCTCACTCACAAGACTACACCACCACAGTACAGAAAATGAAAATGACACCTTCATCCTCCCCAGCTGCAAAATCACAGCTGCAGAGCTATATTGAAAACAGTAATGACTATTGACCAAGGCTACATGAACGTATATCTGAACCAACCACTGACCATGCCAAATACAAGGTGAACTCACTGAGACAGAAAACCTTCAACCAGACAGAGAAAAGATAGATCATGCCACCAACCATGACTGAGCTTGGGTCCATCACACTCAGTGAGGCACAAAAAACCCCAGGAAATGTTCAAGTCCCCACCTGTGATGTGGTTCTCACTGTTAAAGCACATAAAGATGCACTGCTAATGGTCTCAGTGCCTCTTTCAGGAGAGCAAACCTACCAATCCCTGATGGGATTCGATTTGCCCAGTCCTCAGAAACCAGACCAACAACAAACCCTCCAAACAACAATGCAAAACAATCCCCCGACAAAAACCAAACACCACTACAAGCAGCAGCACATCTGTGCAATCAACCATCCCATCACCATTCTTGGTCTGGGAGGCCCTGAATTTATTCATTTCCAGGGTGCATTGAAAGTTGCATTTCTTTTTGCTGGCTGTGACTGCGGGCTGAGTTGTGTGTGGTTGGAGGGATAGAGTGATTGGGTGAAGCAATTATTGCTGGTTGGCCAATTTTATGAAAAGGGGCTGTGCCAGCTGAGCAGCCCATTACTTTGTGGATTTGTTTGTCCTTGTGGCATACTTAGTTACTGTACATGCACTAGAGCTGTGGGATAGACACTGTGAAATAAATTTAAATATAATAAATAACTTAAACAGGTCTAACCAGCATGGGCTCAGTCTAAGGGATGCTTTACAAACTCAACAGACTAACCTAGAAGTTACATGTTTATGTGGCTTAGACTTTGTCTACACGGCCTTAGCTACAGTCTACACAGCCTTAGCTATTGCCTCTTGAAGAGGTGGAGTATCTATGTGGGATAAGAGAACCCCTTCTGTTAGCATAGAATTTGGTAAGTGGTGTAATATAACAGGTTCTGGGGCACTGCTGAGAGGTCAAATCAGGGCAAATGTCTTAGAAGCAGGGCTACTTACAGACTGGAGATCCTCCTCTATAAGGCACACCAAATCACTCACAAAGAGCACTTCTGTTTGCTACACCAGCCAGCAAGAAGTCACACAAGCAATCCCCTTGACACTCCAGCTTCTCCTGTGCCATCACCAGTACCATAACTTACACAGATGAGAGGTTAACCAAATCTGAACAGATTCTTCTGATCCCAAAGGACCAGCCACATTCCCAGGTCAATTTAGATCTCACATCTTACCCAAAAGAGCACGCTGGACCAATCCTGTAGAATCTAAAATCTAAAGGTTTATTAATAAAGAAAGAAAAAGTTGAACGTAAAATTGTTCAAGGAAACAAATTACATATGCCAGTTACAAAGTTCTTGGTGCAGGTTTGTAACAAAGATGAAATAATCTGCTGTTTTATAAGTCTCTGGAATACTTCCTTTGTTAGGATGGGTCATCAGCCTTTCCAGTCTCAGTTTAGAGCAAAGATGTTTCTGCAATGATGAGCTGGAGTGAAGACAAATGGAGGAACCTCTAAGGCCCTATTTATAACCATGCCCACATGGAAAGAATCTGATTATTCTCACTGTGTGAAAGTACCTCCCAAAATTAGGTTTGTCACATGAGTAAGTCACCTGTCCATGCATAACTCAGTCCTTAGCAGCCATTGCTTACCTGCTGCAGGTTCCCCGGATGTGGATTGGCATCACTTAAGGTCCATTGTCAGTGAAGTACTGCGAGTCACTTAACTAGCCACCCTTTTACAGTAGGTGAGTGAAGCCTTTTGATAGTCTCCCAGAAGCAAAAGTTTGAAATACAAGCAGAGCACCAACACTCATAACTTCAAATACAAAACGACACATGCCTATGAGCAGTATAAACAGAATCAGCGAATCATAAGCTTTCTATAGACATCTCACTTGACCAACCTTTCACAAGATTTGGTGCAAACATATAACAATGGTTGCAACATTTTGCATGTTCATACCAGAATCCAATAACATCACAAATGGTCAAGGGCTGCACTCTTCTATGATATTAATAGAGGGGGAGTAAGGTCAAGGATGGAGGTTGGGTGCAGAAGGGAGCTTAGGGTAAGGGATTGGAATACAGGAGGGGATGTAGGATCTGGGAGGGAATTTGGGTAAAGGAGGAGACTGTGACCTGGGGCAGGAGATGGGGGTGCAGGTGCAGAGGGTGAAGGAGAGGATTCTGACCTGGAGGAGGGGTGTAGTGCAGGGTCCAGGAGGGGGTTGTGCTCTGAAGCAGGAGATTGGGGTGCAGGAGGGATGTAGGGTCTGGGAGGGGGTATGGGTGCAGAGGGTTTGAGTTGTGACTGGGGCAGGGAAGTGGAGTGCAGAAGGTGGGATGTCAAGTGCAGGCTGGGAGGCACTTAGGCGGACCCTGGAGCATGCTCCCTGCTTGCCACAGCCTCACATGCTGCTGAAAGTGCCCAGTGGTGGGGCTATGTGTGTGTCTCTGCATGCGCCTTGGTGGGGAGGCCCTCCATGTGCTGCCTGCACCACGGGCCAATGGGACCTTTGAGATTGTGGGGGCAGGCACACGTGGTCCCTGAGGCATGTGTGGGCATGGCAAGCAGGGAGCCTACCTGAGGCTCCTGCTGGGCTGCAGGTTGGTGGCAGGCCAGATCCAGTGATTTGGTGGGTCAGATGTGGCCCATGGGCCATATTTTGCCCATTACTGGAATAGGTAATGTCTGCACTGAATATTGTTTTAAGTGTAGAGAAGCTGTCAAACATGGTAATTAGCAGCACCACTTCCATGTGTGAGAGTAAATTTCCCCCACCCCTTTGCGAGGAAAGCACTGCAATGTTAGTATGCTTTGTGTCTCAGCAAAAGTAGCTGCCTTTCCCTCTGTTGGAGTGCCCTCTTCTGGCTGCTTTACAGAATAATGGAATTACCATTTACACAACTGCAGTGACTGTGCTTTTTAGAAACACTGGTGCTAGAGGGGAACACACATGTTATTAAACTCATCCAGTAAAGCATATTTTAAATATATATTGGACTAGCAGTTATTTAAATAAAATGGCATTTTCCTAAGATTAATTGCTTTTGCCTTACAATTAAAACAACAAACAAACCTTAAATGCCTCATTACGTAGGGAAGTATAATTACTCCATTTCTAGACTGGAACAAATTCTTGTTGCAAAAGTAGTGTTATATATGCCCATATTCTGATCAGCCCAAAGAAAGCTTTTCTCTCCACTTTCCCTTAACCTACAGATTAGGAATAAATTGCACAGATCACATACACCATATTGATGTTCAATTAAAAAAATCATTAATACACTTTTTTAACCCCCCTCTCATCAGCCTTCATCCCTGAGTCATGATAAATGCATTTAGTGTCTAACCAAAAAGTTGAAACTCAGATTGCCCTTTTTAGCGTAAGAAGTTAGCCACTTTGGGATTTGTCTGTGTGGTCTCCATTAGCAACTGAGTCCAATGCAGGGTAGGAGCTACTGGCCATGATCATCGCCAGCCTACCCCTGGTGATTTACCTCTCCACCAGCTGCTCTAAGTGCCTGAAGCAATGCACTTGAGATGCTGGGGAGGGGTGCATGACTGCTTTTGCATCTTCCCTTTACTTCTCTGTCAGAAAGTAATTTTTCTACAGGAGAGCAAAGAAATCCATGGGGTCATGAATTGTGTGTGCGTGCACAGTGGTGCAGTATTCCCACAGCAGTAAAGGATTAGTTGAATTTATAATTAAAAATAACTAAAGAGAAATTTCTAATCTATTCTTGTTGTCCATGAGTGAAAAAAATCCTCACAGCATTTCGCTAAACAAAACACCCCAACATTATATCATGTTTGGTTAACTCCAGTATGATAGTTTTTTTCTTCAACTCAAGCTTTTACAAACCACTTTGTGCTAATGGAGAACTGGTTGTAGTTCTTGAAAAATAATAGCATATAAAGCCAGATATTATCTCTCAGCACATTTTGTTGGTGTTGTACAAGAATCTGTTATTACCCAGACTCCTATTTTTTTAAACTTTTTTGAGGAAGACAATTGTTAAAAATACTACCATTCTATATTCAATATTAAAGAAAATTACATGGCTGTATGACTCCCTTGATATCACTCCATAACATGTGAGCACTTTATCATGTGAGCAGTTCAGTCAATCAGTGCAAATTCAACTATATGCAATATTGTTTCTATGCTTTGTAACTATAACTTGTGTTGTGGTTAAGAGCTTATATTTATCAGCCTTAGCATTATTTATAAGGTTTTAAGTCTTAGTTGTAAAAAAAAAATCCCTAATTTATGTTTGGTCTGCAAAGTCTTAGTCCCAGGGTGAATTTGATTCTTTGTGTATGCCTATAATTCAATATTTTAATTGTCACATACAATTAGAAGAATATGTAAAGTTTTCCTACTCAAAAGTAGCATTAGCAGATATCAGTGAAAATCCACACTCAAAGAACTGGGTTGAAATAATATTTTAAATAAAATCCAAACAAATTCATAGCTGAAGAAGAAATTTTGGCATTAAGGGAGGTCAGTCTCAAAACTAATGGCTGGCCAGTGAGTTGGTGGTATGTTCTCTAGAATCTCATAGCAGGCCATAGTTCTGATGTGCCAGTTAGGGACAATGTTTGTGTTATGATTAACCAGGAATTGCCTGAATGTAGACCGCTGGCTTGTTATTCAAACTGGTTTCTATTATTATTCTTAGGAGGAGCCATAGGCAGGCAATTAACATATCCAGCATTTACTGGTTGACTAACTGAAGAATAACATATTTTTATTCTGATAGTTATATTTTTGGGAATCCTTTTTCATTTTAATTTGTGACTAAAAAACCACTTGCTCTGCAGGGGGAGACGAACTGATTTTGGGACCTTTCTCTAATTCTGGCCAAACTTGCAATCATTACATGGTGGCGGGCACTCTTCATACCCCAATCTTCCATTTGTTCAGTAATGAAATGTGGGATGGCTGTCATGCATTTTGACATTGGAGGAGAATCTTTAGTATATCCCAGTTCTGTTTTGGATAGTGATAGGAAACTTTTGAGTAGTCAGTTTATGCAGGCTATGCACAGATTGGGTTCCACACCATCTCCATGCAAGGGTTTATGTTAGATCAATCCCTGCAGGTGTGTGGAGCCTCAGCTTCCAAGAGAAACCCTATATGCCCACCTCCCTAAATGTCCCATCAGCCCTGGGTACCAGATGTCCCATCTCTTTGTCATCCTTAAACAAGTTAACCTAAGGCTATGTCTATACTCGTGGCTTCTTGTGCAAGTATGGCTGTTTTTGTGCAAGAATCCTCAGAGAGTCCACACTGCCCGCCCGCTCTTGTGCAAGGAAATTTACAATATGGAGTGCTAAGAGAGGGTGTCTTGCGCAAGAGCTACGCTCTTTGCTAACAGGTGTAAGCTCTCTTGTGCAGGCGCTCTTGCGCAAGAGGGCAGTGTGGACGCGCGGCAAAGGCTTCTTGTGCAAGAACTGGCCGCCGGGAAAACAACACAGGTGGCCTCTCTGACATTCCATATGCGCAATCAACACTTACTGGTTCCCCCCAGCCGGCCTCCCCTTAAAGGCACAGACAGCCAGCGGAGCCGCGTGCCATGTGCAGCCCTGGGAGCTGCCAGAGGGAGCAATGGCAGCAGCTCAGCCACAGGCAGGTCCCTCAGGCCCCACCCAGGAGCCACCCCAGAGCACCCAGCAGGCCTACAGGGGCACCAAGCGGCGGGCTCCATGCTGGGGCACCGCCGAAGTCCAGGCCTTCCTGGACCTCTGGGGCAAGGAGGAGGCCCTCTGGAACCCCAGGTCCAGACGGTGGAATGCCGACATCTTTGCCTGGATGGCCCAGGCACTAGCCACACAGAGACACCCGGCCCGGACCTGAGGCTCACCTACGTGTGGGCCAGCGAGAGTGGGGGTGGCAGACCCACTGCTTGCCCCCTCTACCACCACCTGCACATGATCCTGGGTGACAAGGGGGCCGAGGCCCTGCAGGCCACGGTGGACTCAGCCGTGGCCACCCCAGTGGTCCACCCAACAGACCCGGAGGAAGAGGAGGGCAACGGGTCCACCGACAAGGAGGAGGAGGAGGAGGAAGAGGACGGTAGCCAGAGCCCACCAGCCCGGCCCAGCAGCCTCGACATGTCCCGGGCCTCCTCGGAGGCTGGCGAGGGATCATTTGGTGAGTGTCACATCTGCCACTTGCAAGTGTGCAGGGCGAAGTGGGGCCATGGGGTGGGGGAGAGGGCGCAGTACATGGCACAACCTGGCTGGATACTGCGCAGCGGCACGCAGCATGTGCAACCTTGTGCAGCCAGACCGAGTGGCATATGAACACGGCAGCCAGCCCCAGCATACGCCTGGGACCCCAGGGGTCACACGCACCCAGGCCGGGGGAGGGGCCGCCAGGAGCAGCCCCAGCCCCAAGGGCGCAGGGTGGACCACACGCAGCCCCAAGGGTGTTGCACACAGCATGCATCCATGGCCACCATGGGATACATGAGCTGCCCCAGGGGAAGGCACAACAGGCCCCCCACCACCACATGTGCCCCCAGGCCACCTCAGACCCCCCTGCTGCCCCTAGAGGAATCCCCCCATGCCGGTCTTACCTGTCCCCAGGCGTTGTGGCATGTGCAGTGGCACGAGGAGGACACGGGGCGCCCGGAACACCATGGGGCAGGGGTCACTGACCATCTTGCTCTCATCTACTTCCTCTGCAGTGGGACCCCCTGCCAGCGAGGGACCTTCCAGCCCCATCCTGCCAGTGCCAAGGAGCCAGGGCCCATCGCAGCGCTCCCGGGACTGCCAACACCTGCTCCGCCACCACATCTGCGCCATTGAGCGCATGGAACGCTCCCTCAGCGCCAAGATACGCGCAGACGTGGAGTGGCTGGAGCGGGTGTGGAGCCAATACACAGAGCACTGCGACCACGTGTATGCCCTCCTGAGCACAATCGCAGAGTGGATGGGCCCTGCGCCGCAGCACAGCGTATCCAGGCCCCACCCTGCTGCCCCCTCTGCTGTGCCCAGCCCTCCCCCCGCTTTCGCCCCTGCCGTGCCCGTGGCCCATCCTGTGGTGCCCCCCCCTGCCATGCCCGTGCCCCGTCCTGCGGCCCCCCCAACCTTGGAACCTCCTCGTGCAGCCTGTCCCGACCTGGCATGCGGGAGCACCCATGGGGGTGGGAGAGGCCTCCCGTCACACCCATGAGGCCCTCCTAGTTCAGAGCCCCTTCCTCCCCCATCCCAGTTCAGAGCCCCTTCCTCCCCTATCCCCACAGTCCACCCCCTTCCTCTTGTAAATAAAAGTTCATTTATATGTTAAGTGCACATTATTTATTGGGAGGTGAGGGAAGGGTGGCGGGACGGGGTGGTGATGGGAGTGGGAAGTGTGGGCTTGGGGGCAGCCCTGTGGTCCGAGGTGTAGGCGCGTCCTACTGTGGGGCCTGGTCCAGCATCACCCAGAGGGCTTCCCGGACCCGCACCCCGTCGCGGTTGGTCTGCCAGGTAGCAGCCGTCTGGGGCTGCTGGTAGGCCTGGCCCTCACCTGCCATCCATCCCGGGAGGAAGGCCTCCCCCTTCCCCTCAATAATGTTATGCAGCACACAGCACGCTGCGATGACCTCCGGTATGTGCGGCACCCCCCGTGTCCAGACGGGTTAGGAGGCACCTGAAGCGTGCCTTCAGACGGCCGAAGGCGCACTCCATGGGGTTGCGGGCCCGGTCCAGGTGGGCATTAAAGGTGGCATGCTGCGGTCCAGTTGGCCCGTGTCTGGCCGCATCAGCCAGGCCATCAGGGAGTAGGCCGCATCCCCCAAGATGCAGACCGGCATCCTGACGGCCCCAATGGTGAAGTCCTGCTGCGGGACGTAGGTGCCTGCCTCCAGCCTGTGGCACAGGCCTGAGAGCCTGAAGATGTGGGTGTCGTGGGCCCGGCCGGACCACCCCACATAAATGTCCTGGAACCGGCCGCGGTGGTCCATGAGCGCCTGAAGCACCACCAAGCAGTAGCCCTTCCAGTTGATGAACCGGGCCACTCGGTGCTCCGGCGCTTGGATGGGAATGTGGGTCCTGTCTACGGCTCCCCTGCAGTTCGGGAACCCCAGGCTGGTGAAGCCAGCGATGGTGGTGTCCAGATCACGGGTGTGGATGACCCTCTGGAGCAGCACGTCATTGATGGCACGGATGACCAGCAGAGGGGTACATGGGAGCACAGGGAATGCACGGAATGAGACACGGTGGGTACATGGGCCCTTGAGGTGTGCTCGCCCTCCCTTTGATGGCCCCTCCCCCCACGAAGGCCAGGGCCATCTGCCCCCCAGGGGTTTCCCCCCCACCAGCAGGGCTGTGTGCAGGAGAGACAGCGTGACCCCCTTGGTGCAGGGCTTCCCCCTGCCCCTACAGCCTCCCCCCACCCCACCCCCCAGTCTGGCCCCTTCCCCCGCAGGGTGAGCCTGCGGTCCATGGAGGGCCTTACCTGCCGGACGACCGCACCAACAATGGACCTGCCTACCTCGAACTGGTTCCCCCCGGAGCGGTAGCTGTCCAGCGTGGCCAGTTTCCAGAGGGCAATCGTGACCTTCTTGTCCACAGGGGTGGCGGGGCGCAGGCGGGTGTCCTGCCTCTGGAGCGCAGGGGTGAGCCAGGTGCAGAGCTTGTGAAATGTCCCCCTACGCATCCGGAAGTTCTGCACCCAGTGCTGGTCGCCCCATTGTCCCAGAACCAGGCGCTCCCACCAGTCCCCACTGGTGTTGTGGCTCCACAGGTGCCTGTCGGTGGTGGGGTGGGGGTGCCCGACTACAGCTGTAGCACTTGTCTGGTCCAGCATATGCTGCCCGGTCTCCAGGTCCTGCTGGATCAGTGTGGGTTCCTGAAGAAGGACCTCCACAGCCTCAATGATGGCCCTGAGGGGACATTGCTGGGTGGAGTCCTTCTGTGGCTCCATGGCTGGAACCAAGGCAGCAACGGTGCCCAGGGGCACTTCCCCAGGGACTGAGGTGGAAGGCACGGCTGTGGCTCTGGATGCCTCAGTGAGGTGCCTCAGCATGCAGCCGCAGGGAAACGGCCATCCAGAGGTTCCTTTAAGCCCGTTATCCAGTGGGGGTCCGGCGCACGCCCACAGACGCCGCTGGTGACCTCTTGACATGGCTGAAGTGGATCCAGGGCCAAGCTCTTGCGTAAGGGTGTCCCGCCAGTGTGCACGCTTTCTTGCGCAAGAGCTCAGCATTCTTGCACTGCGCTTCTGGCCAGTGTGGACGTTTTCTTGTGCAAGAAGCCGCCAGTATAGACATAGCCCCAGTGTTGTGTCCCTTGCGCCCTTTAAGAGGGTGTGAGGCCAATGTACCCTGTGGCTGGTCAGCTGGCCTAAATTTGTTTTTTAAAGAGTGCACCTGGTGCTATAAAGGGTCAGCGAGCAGGAGGGTTGGTAGTTTGTGTGGTTTGTAAACGTAGTAAGGCAAATGAAGACACAGCTGAGCTGCCAGAGAATTCCCTGGGAGGGGAGGCAGTGAGAGTCTGCGGTGGTGGGTGACCGGAGGAACTGGTTTGTTGCTTGTTTTAAGTTAGGACAATACACCTGCCTAACAGAATTTGAGAGAGTGGCAGAAGTCTTCAGCATGCTGGGAAGAAGCCCTGCCTTGTGATGCTCTGATTTTCTCCTGTGGGCCCACTTCCAGCTGGGATAGATTTGCTTTCCTGGGGAAATGTGTGTGTTTGGGGGAAGCAATAGGGAGCTGCTCACTATGAAGATTTGGGGTGACTACATGGCCACTGTCTCTTATTTTATCTTCATAGGGGTAGGAACACTTTAGAGCCAAAATTCCCTCCTCTGTACCAGCATCCCAGATCTCTGTTCTTTATTATGTCTCTCGAAAATAGTCAAACAAATTAGGAAATTCACCCAACAATCGGATGTCATTCTCTCAGGCGACCACGGTGGCTGTTTTACTACAGTGTTATAACTTGCTTGTTGGCTGCCAGTGAACATGTAATGGGAATGTAAAACCATGGTAAACTGAGACATTGCATCCCTAAGCAATGAGTCTCATAGGGACTCACTCTGAAATTAAACTATAGTCATTTTCAATATGGTATTTGTTTTATTGTCTGGGTGCATCTGCACATAAACTTTCCTTTAGGTTCTGAGCAACCTATAAATGCATGCAAGTGATAAATTAGACTAAGTATAGTGTTCAACATTAATCAGGCGATGAAACAAGCAGGTGCTCTGGAGCAGGTACACAGCTGCCAGTCCATTTATCTTGCTGTTAAAAGGTGACTCCTGCAGAGAGAAACTCAGATGTGGTGGTTTGGGGTCTTTTGTGTGTCTGTTTCATAGCTTGTAAAAAATACTTATGTGGATGTGTGTGAGGTACTAAAATCACCTAGACCTGAAAAAGCAGTTGTGTGCTGAAAAGTTACTGTAAAAGTGTCACTTTTCTGCTCAGCAGTTCTGTATCTTATATGTACTGGGAGTAATGCCTGCCTATGTAAGGGATAAAAGTGTTCACTACCTTTTACTTCTATTTGCACTGCTGGGGCAATGAATGAATAAATAAGATTGTATTCTGATTCACTTAACAGAATTCTTAGCTACATTCAAATTACAGGCTCACATTCTACTCTCAATTCATCTGTACAATCTAACAGATGACAAGATGTATCTGTCTCATGGTGAGGCAGCAAGATGGAAAGCATTAGATCTTCAGTTCAGGTTGAATATGTGATGTTGGAGTTGGCTGTTAGTAAAATCCATTTTCTGTTCTTAAGCATTGAAAAACAAGGCATTCAATATCTCCTAATACTATTTTCATGGGGACTGTTTTCAGTGTCAACACACACTTTAAAAACAGACTAACCAAAGAATAGTCTCAGAGGGGTAGCCGTGTTAGTCTGTAACTGGAAAAAAAAAATGACAAATGGTCTTGCAGCACCTTAGTGACTAAGAAAACATGTAGATAGTGTCATGAGCTTTTGTGGGCACAACCCACTTCAGATGGATGGAGCAAGGGGTCTAGAGGTACAAATAAATAGCAGAAAACGAGGGGATGAGGAGGGAAAGAGAAGGAAAAAATCTTGTCAATTAGAGTCTTCTTGCTAAATGAGGATAATAGTGGGCTGTAAGTGCCTGATGCTTAGCTTTTGATGTTATTAAGATGTTGAATATAGAGGCCCATCCAGTTCATATCTTTGTTCAAACCTTGATTAAAGGTGTCAGATTTTCAAATGAAGGTAAGTCCTGCAGCTTCTCTCTCCAGTTGGTTTTTGAAATTGCATTGTGACAGTATAGTCACTTTGAGATGTATTACTACCTTTTCTTTAGGCCTTAAAATTACCTCAGACCTTAAATTTGTAGGGCAAAAAGACTCCAATTATTTGTTGTCTCTAGTCTGACCTTTTACATGAAACCAATACATCAGCCAGTTTTGCACTTCTGTGGTGGTTATCCTGAGCTCTTAGGCAAAGAATTATGTAGTGTTACTACATTGGATTTAGGATAATAGATTAGATCATTAGTTGTTCAAGTGTGGCAACCTGCGTTATGCACCACCCTATACTGTGTGGCTGTGTCTACATTGCACGCTTCTTGCGCAAGAACAGCCGTTCTTGTGCAAAAACTTGCCAGCTGTCTACACTGCATGCATGTTCTTGCGCAAGTAAATTTACAGTATAGCGTTGGAAAACAGGGCTTCTTCTGGAAGAGTTATTCCTCTCCCCACAAGGAATAAGCCCTCTTGTGCAAGAGCTCTTCCACAAGAGGGCAGGGTTGACAGGCAACATGAATTTTTTGCACAAGAAGGCCCCTATGGTTAAAATGGCCATCGGAGCTTTCTTGAGCAAGAGAGTGTCCACACTGCCATGGATGCTCTGGTGCAAAAGCACATCTCTTGCGCAAAAGCACATGGCAGTGTGGATGCGCTCTTGTGGAAGATTTTTTGCACAAGAACTCTTCCGCAAAACAGTTCTTGCGCAAAAAGCCTGCAGTGTAGATGTAGCCTGTGTGTATGATACTTCAGAGGAAGGCAAAATATTCCCCTTTAAGAGTCTTGACCAGTTACACAATACTAGTGCATAATGGGAGGGGGGATTCTTTCCTGATCATACTTGTGATCAGTTTAATGCTCTGAAGTATGAGGTTTGCTTACCATTAGTTTTCCTGTACAAAAAAAGTGCTAATAGCTTCAGTTTTGATAGCCATCTGGTCCTGAAGCACACTTTCCTGTCTCTGAGCCAAGGACTCTCATGTGGAAACTACAGTAACAGCTCTAAAGGCCTGAAAGTGCCAAGACACGAGGGCTATGTCTACACTGCGGCTTCTTGCGCAAGAATATCTTGCGCAAGGGTTCTTGTGCAAGAAGTCTTGCGCAAGAAAATGTCCACACTGCCATGTATGAGCTGTGCTTTTGCACAAGAGCATCCATGGCAGTGTGGACACTCTCTTGCACAAGAAAGCTCTGACGGCCATTTTAGCCATAGGGTTTTCTTGCGCAAGAAAGCCCTGCCGAGCGTCCACACTGCCCTCTTGCGCAAGAGCCCCTGTGCAAGAGGGCTTACACCTGTTAAAAAAGAGCGTAGCTCTTGTGCAAGAAGCCCTCTCTTACCACGCCGTACTGTAAATCTTCTTGCACAAGAGCGGGCGGGCAGTGTGGACGCTCTGCGGATTCTTGCGCAAGAATGGCCGTTCTTGCGCAAGAACCCGCCAGTGTAGACATAGCCCTTGTGTTTTGTGCATATAATGCTCGAGAGCTTAACAAGTTACCACAAATGACTGTGGGAGGTAGTGTTAAGCCCGGACATAGAAATGAAAGGAGATGCTGAACGATCTCACTGCCTTGGGAATCATGCCTTGCCATATTTTCCAAGACTGCCTGCAAACAGATATGCAGCTTGGAGATAAGGTGAATTATACTAGCCTCTGAGGAGACACCCTGCATCATGAAATCAGCATAGGATGGAGGGGGGAAAGCTCAAGGGATTTTCAGTTTGCATTTTCTCTTCAGAACATGTGTGCTGTATTGTGTAGCTAGTACTGTAAGTGTGTGTGTATAGAGAAAGGGTGTCCAGATGTCCTGTTTTTAAAGGGACACTCCCAGATATCAGCCCTCCTGCAGTTATCCCTACTTTTTTTTTTTAAGTGCCGTAATTTCTGTCACTCTTCTCTCAATACTGGTGGGTCCTATTTCTGGCCTGATTCTTGCTCACCAGCCACCCACCTAACCAATAGTGAGGGAGGCAAGCATCCCATGGCTGATGATGGAGTTGGGAAGGCAAGGCTGGTGACTGGGCAAAGCTGCAGCATATGGGGCTGGCTGTTCCCCCTGCTGGTCCATCAGTGCAGTGTCTCTGCTGCATGTCCACTCTTGGCCAGCAAGCTCCCATCCCCTTCCCCACTTCCACCCAGCACTTGCGGCAGTTGTTGGTGAGTGCAGGCAGGGGTGGCCAGTTACATGTCACCTTTGCTGCCCACCCATTGGCCCTTTATATGCTTCCGCTCTCTATCCTCTCCCTGCTGTGCCCATTCACCTCCTCCATATTCTCCTTGGCAGGGTGCATCCTGCTCCTGCTCCTGGGTGGAGAACAGGCCCTTGGTTGGATCAGTCAGCTCACTAGCAGCCTGACTGGCAGGCTTCTTCCTCCAGTGCCTCTGGCTGGCCTGGCACCCAGGGAAAGCTCAACCCCTCTGTCCTGGGACACTGGCCGGGAGGAGCCAAGTCCGGCATGTGCCAAAGCCCTGCACAGCACTGACATGGGGAATGTTCTGGAGTGGCAGAGAGGAAGCTATTTCCAGCCTGTTTGTGCCCTGGCTCTGCAGGTTCCCAGTCAGGGGCACTTAGCACCTTCTTCATATGCTGCCTCCCCCTTAGGTGCTGCTTCCAGGAAGGGTGGGGCTGCTCTTTCCCCTAGGCATCCTCCCCTGCTGAACACTTCTCTGGCTGTGTTTGCTGAAGTGCCTGCAGTCAGGTTCCCTGGGCCATGGTGTTCAATGCATCTTTAGGGTTTAATCCCTTCCTACTGGTGTGTTAACACATCCGTCTCCTGTTCCATGGCCAGCAGCAACTTGGAGATGTTAGCTGCCTTACTACATGGTGCAGACAGGAAGGAGCAAGCTGCTTCCAGCCACAGGGAAAGCAGGGGATGGTAGGGAAGAGATGACCTCTGGAAAAACACTGGCCAGATCATCCCCAATCCCACTCCCATGCCCCTTTGACTGGAAGCATTTTCCATTTCTTTCCTCGTGCACGATGCTGAAAGGCTGATGCTTACCATGTTCTGGTGTGAACGCTGACAAATCTATGGAAGTGGGCCTGTGATGCTGTGTGCCCCTCACATGTTGCCTTAAAAAGATGTGATGCCAGGTACTAGGAGACATGGGTCTATCATGGGGGCTCAGCCAGGTAGAGAGCACTGGCCAGGAAAGATTGGGTCAGGCCTGTCAGTCACCTCCATCCTCTTGTGAGAGAGGTATATGGTGGTGGGGGCGGGGGGGGGGGGGGGTGCATGGAAGGAAGTGATGCAAACACTAAAGATAAGGTTTAAATAAAAAGAATCCAGCTATGCAGCTCAGTCAACTTGATGTTAATTTGAATGTTTGTGCTACATAGTTCTGATGGATTGCCATTGAACTCGCTTGAATGTGAATAGTTTTACCAGGTGTCCTGTAGTCAGCGTATGGAAATAGGGTCAGCCTACATAGAGACAATTTGATTCTATCACTAATTTATAATAATATGTTTCTCATGCTCTTTAGAGTCATGGACATAGGCTACCAGTTTGTGGCAAACTTGGAGATTCAGGACAGTGATGCTAGATGTGGGAGGGCTCTGAGTTACTACAGAGAATTCCTTCCCAGCTGTGTGGCTGATGGTGTTGTATTTTGCCCACCTGCTCTAACTGATTGCCTTCCTTGCTCCAAATATGGCATTCTCCTCCAGACCAGGATGGCTGAGACACTGCATCTTTCCTCCCTGCCCTACCCTTTCATCTGCAGCATGGGAAAGAGGCCACATGCAGGTTTAAATTGGTGTGAAAGGCAGATTCTCTGTTGCTTGATGTTTTTAAACTATATGATTTGAGGACTTCAGTATCTCAGCCAGAGGTTATGGGTCTATTACCAGGCCGGCACGCAGGAATTTCTGTGGGATATGTGTGCTTTTTTGGTAAATGTGGACTGCAATTTTTTTAAATATAAAGGAGTTGAAAATAGTCATGCAATGAGTGCGCATAAGAGAGGTTAATGAAAAACTTGAGTGGAAACAGTGACATGATTCCCCCAGCTCCCTCAGCCGCCTTTCCTGCTGCTGCTCTACCTGCTTGGCAAGGCCAACGCCAGGTGAGTGTGGGTGGGGCTTCCAGCCAGTGGGGCCGAGCCTGGGTTGCTCCTCGTGTTGGAGGGGTGCTTTTCCCCCGGCCTTGCCGTGCTGCCACCAGCCCTGCCTGCCCATCCCCCCGCAACACAGCTCTCGCACATCCTCTGCAACACAGTGGTTCTCAAACTTGGCCCGCCTGGCTCAATGCAAACCTTTCTGTGGACCACCAGTTCCTAATGGAAACTCACAATTAATTACACCCAAGCCACTTTGCTAGTGCTGCAGCTCGGGAGAACGGCTTATTTTAACCAGTAAGAAAGGAAATATTAATTGAAATTATTAAACAGATTAAGTGCTTAATCTTTCTCATGTTAGTTTATCAAACTTCATTTTAAATAATGTAAATATTAATTTGTCCAGCACAAAAGGTTCCCATGTTTTCTTCCTTTATGGCAGGGGTGGGGAACCTTTTTTTTGGGGGGGGGGGCACTGACCCACAGAAAAATCAGTTGGGGACCACACAAGTGAGAAGTGGAAAAAAATACTTCCAAAAAAAACCCAACCCTCATTGATGTGGCCCCATAACTGAGACACCTCACTCCTCTGGTACTCTAGCTTCACTGGGGGAAGGAGGGTAGGACAGGTAGAACTGAGGTGCAGGGCTTCCTACAGGCCAGATTTACTCTTTTGGGGTTCCAGGGTTAGTGGATTTTGGGGACCCCTCCTGGGCTCTGAGGTTGGTACAAAAATGGAGGGTTCAGTGTGTGGGCTGCCAGCAAGAGGAATGAGGGTGCAGGATCTGGATGAGAGGTGAAGTGCAGGAGGGGGTTGAGAGTGCAAGGTCTGGATTAGGGATATAAGCAACTAGTCGACTAGTGATGTGACTATTGACTTTCCTCCCTTGCAGCCTCTATCAGAGAGAGGCAGCAAAGGGCAGGGGGAGCAGGAGCTGGTGCTGGGGGGAGCTGGCTTAAAAGCCAGTTCCCCCCAGCACTGTCTCCATGGGGGCAGAGGTGGTAGTGGCACAGTGGGAAACAACACAAGCGGGGACAGAAGCAGTCTCTGCTAGTGTTGCTTCTTCTGTGATTCTGCTTTTGAAATGTACAAGAGCCCCAGTAGGGCTCTTGTACATTTCAAAAGGAAGCTCTGCAGGGAGTGTGGGACCAGCAGGGAACTCAGGCTGGCCCTTCCCTCCCTGCAGTGCCTCAGACTTTGAAATGTACAAGAGACCCACCATCCTTACACTGGGTCTCTGCCCTCATCACCTAGAAATAGTGTCATGAAGGAGCTGCAAAGGAGAGTTTGACTTAACTGGAGAGTGAGGAAAGGGTTAAGCAACTCTGGAGATGCACCTGATGGAGGGGGCTTTGGGCATTCAGCCAATGAAATGCTGATAAAGAATTTCAAACTGAGAGGTTTTTTTTCCTCTTCCTTTGTTTTGGGTCAGAGCAGCTTTTCCCCAGGTAGCAGGAGAGACGGATTCTCCCAGGAACAGAATCCTCGAATTCATTAAAATGTGTAAGGAGAGAAAAGTTTAGATAGTCAGTCTGTCAGGTTTTATTGTTTTCCTTGTTTGAGGGTTTGAAAATCATGTCTGAGCTAGTTAGTTGTTTTTTTTTTTTTCTTTTTATACAGCCCATGGATGCTCCCTGAGTCTATTTTACTCCATGGCTTTAAACACCCAGTCATTTACAATGCTTGCAACAGTAGTCTTGTTTTAATAATAAAAATGTTTTTCTTTTTGTTTTGGTTCGCTGGTATTGGTTGTTTTTTGTGTCCTTAAACCTACGTGCCTAAGTTACCCAGGAAGAGTAGAGCCCCATTGTTCCCTGTTTGTTTTCCCAACTCCAAGCAAAATGGAGATTGAGGCAGGGGGGAGAGCTTTGCCTCACAGAGGAGATTTCAAGTGATCTCTTCCCTGGAAAAGGGTTTATTTTATATTTACATTTGGTGGTGCCAGAGACGAATCATCTTTCTTTTTGTGCCTCAGGGAAACTGAGACAGGACAAGTTTGTCTCTGGGAGTTAGAGACAGGTTCTTACAGAGTTTATTCTGCTAGCTGGCCCCACATCTATACTCAAAGTGACAGGTTGGGGAAGTGAATCATGACAGATGTTTTCTTCTGGTTAGAAGTGAGTTAAGCCCTGGAGCTCATGGGCTGAAATTGCTGACAAGATTACCAAGGGTGCCGGCTGTGAGGTGGCTTTGTGCTG
This sequence comes from Pelochelys cantorii, assembly GCA_032595735.1. Classification (NCBI taxonomy): domain Eukaryota; kingdom Metazoa; phylum Chordata; order Testudines; family Trionychidae; genus Pelochelys; species Pelochelys cantorii. The sequence goes on from CM064328.1 coordinate 100,959,789, forward strand.
TGGACCTCTCTTCATTTGGAGCTGGACTGAGACCCCGTTTCTTTGCATAGGCCAAATTGCCACCAGATTTCAATGACCATTTTTATTTATTATGACCTGAATTTGAGCCAGGATCTCAAATTAAGTCCCATGTCCCATTGCCAGTCTCCTTATCCATCTGTTTCTCCTATTTTTTTTCCTCACTCTGTTTTTGCAGCTCATAGTTATAGCAATTGTCTGCTCTGTGTCTCAGCTTTTCAGGCTATGCTCCCAAGGCCAGGCTGCTCAACTATGGGAGTAACATTGCTCTTCTAATATGTTGTTGTTAATGTGAATTCTCATAATAATACTAATAAAATTAGCGTGCTCATTCCCTTACTTAGTTCCTCCTCAACACTCCCCAATGCTTGCTTTGTGTGGACTGTAAAGCTGTTCAGGCAAGGAATGTCTGCATCTTGTAGAGAGACAAGGTGGATGAGGAATTTTTCTTTTAATTGGATCAACTTCTGTGTAAGATCAAAAGCTCGTCTGTCTCTAACAAAGGTATTCTTTTGGTCTTGCTGCTGGAGCTTGTTGCTGGAGCTTAATAATAAGTTTGCTGTGACTTGCCCCTGACTTCCTGTCTCCACTTTTCCTGCACCAGGGTGACACTGTTCCATCTCCTAAACTGCAAGGAAGGGCAGGTTGGAAGGAACTGAATTATTACTCCCTACTCACTTTTCCTCCTCACTGCATCTAGTCTTAGAGACAGCACAATAAACAGAACTCCCAAGCCATATGATTTTTTTAGAATATTTGTTTAACCCTTTAAAACATGGACTAGCAAGCATTAGTTTTGAGGGATTTTTTGCTGAAATAAATCTGTTGAGGAAGCTGTGTTGGTGAATTGATCAGGTCAGGCCCAGAAGGTCAGGTGGTGCGAATCAGCCAGGTGCTTGATGCAGTTCTGGTAACTCTGATGAGCACATGTTTGCAGTGTGGGTCCATAAAGTAATTCATCTCCATAAAATCCTAGACTTTATGCCTTTGGAAACATTAATTCATGTCTTAGCGACATCACACACTGATGATTGTAATTCTTTGTGTGTTGTCTTACCATCTGCCTACCTACAGAAATTACAGTCACATTGTATTCTACTGCCAGAGTCCCGAGCCAGGCAAAGAAATATGAGAATACCTGGTTGGTTGATGCTGACAAGTTTTTTTCAAACAACAGCCAAAATAATTTATCAGTCTGAGCTGCCTTGTTCAAGCCTCTGTACAGTTTCATTGCATTGAGTATTTTTCCCCCTTGTCGTGCACGACCAATAAATAGCAGTTGCCCAACAGATAGCAGCGAGGGGAGTTCTGCTGTTGAGCTCCATGGAAGCAGGAGCAGGCCCCAGTATGATATTCACGTGTCCTACTTCCTATCAAGAACATGGCACCATGCAGATTTTATGGAACCATGGAAATTAGAGATTTAAAAGCCTAGAGTTATTGGGCCTGGTTTTCAAGGACTCACATTTGAGATTCATGTGCAAAAAATGTGTTTCAGAACCATACTATATGTATTTGCATGTGTTACCATCATGATTGTGTGTGCAAATCAGGTGTCTGCATGTGACAGGAACTAGTTAAGTGTCTAGCCAATCATTTGGATATATAATCACCTGACTTGCACGTGCACAAAAACGTGTGAAATATTTTATGGGCCTGAATTTTGACTTTGAAAAATTGGCCCATTCCCTTTCAACTTATAGTCCTGCCACTTCATCATTGGTTCCCTACTTAATAGTCTTCAGGGCTTTGTCACCACCAAGCAATAGGGCTTCCACCACTTCCCTACGAGGCAAAGTGTATCCATAGTCTCATGGGTCTCATCCTCAAAAGGTTTCCCGATAGCTGCTGCTTCCAGGGAATGTCTGTGTGAGCAAACAAAAGATTATTGCTCAGAGCTTGGCTACGTGAGAAAGTTTTGCAAATTACACCAAGATATTATTGGCTCTCAAACTCTGGGTTGGGACTTATTGGGGCCCAGGGCTGAAGCCAAAGCATGACCCCCCTCCACCTGTGTCTGTGAACTCTGAGCCAAGGGCTTCAGCTCTGGATGTCAGGGCTTACGTTACAACTAGGGATGTTAAATATTGGTTAATTGAATAGTCGAGTAGCCTCATGAATTGTTATCGGTTACTCAGCAATTCTGTAGTATGCGGGGGCGGGGCTGGCAGCCAATGCATTCCAGCCCCATTCCTGAGGAGCCCCCTGTAACCCATGCTGCTGCCTCTGTATCAGAGGCATCAGCATGGGGTGCCAGGTGGGAGCTGGTCTGTGAGGGGAGCCAGTTTTGGCTGCCTGTTTCCTCACACTGCTGCCTCTGATACAGAGGCAGCAGCGTGGGGTGGCATCAGCCCCTGTTCGGTGGGGGCCGGTCCGAGCTCCCGGATCCAGCGTGAGCTGGTTGGCCTGCCTGCTTGGTTCCTAATACACTTTAAATGCAGAGACTCAGCAGGGGTAGGTCCCAGACCCATCACAGGCCAGGACTAATCCGGGCTGCTGGCCAACCTGCTAAAAAAAATGACGGGTGGGGTGGGGGAAATGCATGTAGTCTTTAGCATTAACCTATAAACTTTGCTAATTGGTTAATCAACTACACAATTACATCCCTAGTTACAACCCACCTGCCTGGGGCTGAAGTGTTTGGCCATTGACTTAGGCTCCTCTGCACAGCGGTGGGGCTCAGATGGGCTCAGACTTTGGTCTTCTCTCCTGAGGTCATGTAGTAATTTTTATCAGAAGGAGGTCATAGTGCAGTGAAGTTTGAGAGCGCATAATTCCCTGTGTAAAGATGTTTAATCCAGAATAAGGGTAGCTTGTGTTAAATGCACCCTGGCATTTAATTTCAAAAAGGGGAATTACACAAAAATGAGGAGGTTAGTTAAACAGAAATTAAAAGGCACAGTGACTAGAGCCAAATCCCTGCAAGCTGCATGGAAACTTCTTAAAGACACCATAATAGAGGCCCAACTTAAATGTATACCCCAAATTAAAAAACATAGCAAGAGACCTAAAAAAGAGTCACCGTGGCTTAACCACCATGTAAAAGAAGCAGTGAGGGACAAAAAGGCATCTTTTAAGAAGTGGAAGTCCAATCCTAGTGAGATAAATAGAAAGGAACATAAACACTGTCAAATCAAGTGTAAAAATGTAATAAGAAAAGCAAAAAAAGATTTTGAGGAACAGCTAGCCAAAAACTCAAAAAGAAATAACAAAATGTTTTTTAAGTACATTAGAAGCAGGAAGCCTGCTAAAAAACCTGTGGGTCCCCTAGACGATCGAACTATAAAAGGCGCAATCAAGGACGATAAAGCCATTGCGGAGAAACTAAATGATTTCTTTGCTTCAGTCTTCACGGCTGAGGACGTTGGGGAGATTCCCAAATCTGCACCGTCCTTTGTGGGTAATGAATCTGAGGAACTGTCCCGGATTGAAGTGTCATTAGAGGAGGTTTTGGAACAAATAGAAAAACTTAATGTTAACAAATCTCCGGGACCGGATGGCATTCATCCAAGGGTTCTAAAAGAACTCAAATGGGAAATTGCTGAACTATTATCTGTGGTTTGTAACCTATCCCTTAAATCGGCTTCCGTACCTAATGACTGGAAGGTAGCCAACGTGACACCAATATTTAAAAAGGGCTCTAGAGGCGATCCGGGCAATTACAGACCGGTAAGTCTAACTTCAGTACCGGGCAAATTAGTCGAAACAATAGTAAAGAATAAAATTGTGAAGCATGTAGAAGAACATAATTTGTTGGACAAAAGTCAACATGGGTTTTGTAAAGGGAAATCCTGTCTTACTAATCTATTAGAGTTCTTTGAAGGGGTTAACAAACATGCGGACAAGGGGGATCCAGTAGATATAGTATACTTAGATTTCCAGAAAGCCTTTGACAAGGTCCCTCACCAAAGGCTCTTGTGTAAATTACATGGCCATGGGATAAGAGGGAAGGTCCTTTCTTGGATTGAGAACTGGTTAAAAGACAGGAAACAAAGGGTAGGAATAAATGGTAAATTTTCAGAGTGGAGAGGGGTAACTAGTGGTGTCCCCCAAGGGTCAGTCCTAGGACCAATCCTGTTCAACTTATTCATAAATGATCTGGAGAAAGGGGTAAGCAGTGAGGTGGTAAAGTTTGCGGATGATACCAAACTGTTTAGGATAGTCAAGACAGAAGCAGACTGTAAGGGACTCCAAGAAGATCTCACCAAACTGAGTGATTGGGCAACAAAATGGCAAATGAAATTTAATGTGGATAAGTGTAAAGTAATGCACATTGGGAAAAATAACCCCAACTATACGTACAGTATGATGGGGGCTAATTTGGCTACGACAAATCAGGAAAGAGATCTTGGAGTTATCGTGGACAGTTCTCTGAAAACTTCCACACAGTGTGCAGCGGCGGTCAAAAAGGCAAATAGGATGCTAGGTATTATTAAGAAAGGGATAGAAAATAAGACCCGGAATATCTTACTGCCCCTGTATAAAACTATGGTACGCCCACATCTTGAATACTGTGTACAGATGTGGTCTCCTCACCTCAAAAAAGATATTTTGGCCTTGGAAAGGGTTCAGAAAAGGGCAACTAAATTGATTAGGGGTTTGGAACGGGTCCCATATGAGGAGAGGTTAAAGCGACTGGGACTTTTCAGTTTAGAAAAGAGGAGACTGAGGGGGGATATGATAGAGGTGTATAAAATCATGAGTGGTATGGAGAGGGCCGATAAAGAAAAGTTATTTATTAGTTCCCTAAATAGAAGAACTAGAGGACACCAAATGAAATTAATGGGTAGCAGGTTTAAAACTAATAAAAGAAAGTTCTTCTTCACACAGCGTGTAGTCAGCATGTGGAACTCCTTGCCAGAGGAGGCTGTGAAGGCTAGGACTATAACAGAGTTTAAAGAGAAGCTAGATAATTTCATGGAGGTTAGGTCCATAAAAGGCTATTAGCCAGGGGATAAAATGGTGTCCTTGGCCTCTGTTTGACAGAGGCTGGAGAGGGATGGCAGGAGACAAAGCGCTTGATCATTGTCTTCGGTCCACCCCCTCTGGGGCACCTGGTGCTGGCCACTGTCGGCAGACAGGATACTGGGCTAGATGGACCTTTGGTCTGACCCGGTACGGCCGTTCTTATGTTCTTATGTTCTTATGTTTAGTTAAAACTGCTTCCGAGGTGATGTAAGCTAAATCAAGAAAAGGTCCTTTTACACCAAATAAGTGTGCACACCATAGGAATTGCACTAGTATAACTGTATTAGTTTAAGTTCACGTGGTAGTGATATTGGTATAACTTTCCCATGTAAACAAGCTGAAGGTTACTGTAGGTCTGGATTCAGCTACAAGGAAGGTTGCAGAGCTGCTGTACTCACTTTCTAGATATCTATAGGAGTTCAAGGCAAACTATAGGATACAGTTCTGTTTTTAAAATGATTAGGATACCATACCAAATTGGATTTTTTACTGCCTATTATTTCTCTCTCATTCAAGCTACAAGTCTCAACTGCTTCTTTATACTGTATTTTCCATGTTGTGAACAGATCAGACTAGGTTCATGTTTTAGAGCTTCATGCACAGGTGAAATCTATCTCTGCCTCCTTATTTATCCATACATGCATACTGCAGCTAAGGATTCACTTGTATTTGTGAACTAGTTTTTTTTAAAATATATTACGCTTTGATGGCAGAACGAGATATTTGGATGTTATTGAATCATAAAATTATGAAGCCAAGCCATCTAAGCCTCCTCAGTTTATACTGTTTGGTACAATTATGAATATTTAAGATCAGAAATTGTAGATCAGAGGTAATCGTCTTTAAAAGGCTGGAGTGACTCAGTAGCCTATTAACTTTCAGTGAGACTAAGGCTTCTAAGACTTAGATTGTTAAAGGTAGGTAAACACCTAACTCCCATTGATTTCTAAGGATCTGGGTCCTTAATCACTTTTAAAAATGGAACTTAGCGTATGTTTATCCTGTAATTAAAAGCCATGGCTCACCTGCACCGACTCACACAGGCTTGTGGGGCTCAGTGGGAAAGGGTTTTTTAATTGTGGTATAGACCTCTGGCCTTGGGCTGGAGCCTGGGCTCCTGGACCCTGTGAAGCAGGAGGGTCCCAGACCTTGGTCTGCAACTGAGCCCTGAAGTCTTCACCACAGTTAAACTGCCTTTTAGCCAGGGACCTGAAAGTCCAAGTCAGCTGGCACAGGCCACTCACAGGTATCCAATTGCAGGACAGACCTACCCTTATGGCTATAGTGCCCATGTCACTTAGATGCCTTTGAAAAAAATCACCTCAGCTCTAATGGGACTTATGTGATTAAAGGAAATACACACATTAATGAAGATTTTAAAAATCCTGAACTTTTTTTGTTAACTTTATGGGATTATTTTATACGTGAGCTTTCCTTAAGGGGGAACTACAAAGTTAAAGGAATGCTCTTAAATCGCTCTGCAAAAAGGAGAGTTTGACAGTGAGTTGTACTGGCTGAGTGAAAGTGTCCTATCGTGTTCCAGGAAAAATGTAGCAAATTGCTTGTTTTCCAGTAAGTAACAGTATTATAGCGATGTCTCTTAGATGTAGTCACTGGACTAAGTTATCATTTCTCTGAGTACGTCATTTCATTATTTTGATGTCTGAATTTTATTGAATCATAAATCATAATAAAACTAAATAAACAATCAGTTGTTTCAAGGAACTCACGTAAGAGAACACAACAAAAAAAGCTCAAATAATATTCAGAGTTTATCCAGGCTGAAGTGATAAGGGGCCAGGTTTTTAAAGATATTTTAGGTGTAACCCTTCTGTCATGTGGAGCCAGCAGCAGACAGGGTCAGGTTCGATATATAGGGGTTCCTCTCCATCCAGCCAACATGGAATTGGCTTGAGTCCCCACCCAGTAACCTGGGAAATTCACAACACCCCTGTGTGCCTCTGGGAGACAATGCTTCCTCACTCACAAGCACAGAGTCTGAGTGTAGAACAGAAACTTTTAGTAAAAGGCAGGGAAGTAATTTGGCATTAATTTGCGAAAACACCATGAAGTTCATAACCAAAACCATGAGTAAAAGTCCCACCCCAAGAAGGTTGAGCATGTCCTTTTCCTCTCAGGTTCTTAAGTCCAGCAATGTAAATGTCCCCGTCACATGCCCAAGCCTTCTCTGTACCCCACTCACAGCTGTTGCCCTTGGTCAGGGCAGACCCAGATTTCAGAAGTGCATCCTCAGAGTCCACTCCCCCAACTCGGGGTGGGAAGTAAAGAGGCATCTTACTCTCTCTGCTGGTCACTCACCATCTGCCTGCTCACTGCTCTCTACTGCTGCCCTGCTGGCCACTTGTCATGCTGCCACCGCTCTGCTGGCCTCATCACATCTCTCCACCGGCTACCTGCTCACCGCTCCCGCCTGCTTGGGGTGTATTTGGCTTTGGACAAAACCCCAGTGATTTCAGCTCTTGGCCCAAACCACAGTCCAGGCACAAGAAATTTCAGCATCCACTGGAGTAAATTTAAAATAATACGGGATTCCTTGTGGAGCCTATTTTAGCTCTACCATTTTCTCCTCAGATGTTAGTATGGGAAGCCTGGTGTAAATCCCCATGTTTAACTGATTAAAACTGCAGTTTTTGTGCAAAACTGATGCTGCTGGTTAAAATCCTATTTTTGCTGGCCTGGCGAAGTACAAACAAATTGGTATTCTTATGTCAGCAAAAAGCCGGGGTATTTTTTTAAACTAAAATGTATGTTCCTACTAAATGTTCCTGCAGACACACCCACTGTCTTAAGGGGTTTTCATCACTTGCAGGGTTTACAACAGTTTGGTTCAATGGCTCTAAGCACCTGCACTATGCAAATTATTTCAGCACCCCCTGATTAAATATCTTCCCCCATGCAGCAGAGACCTAGCTGTGGGGTATCATTAAAATGTGTGTGCAGAGCATAAAGAGCGATCATGTGGTGTAGGTTTTGCTGAGATGCAGATTTGGGCAAGTCTGCTTCCTTCAAAACACAACATGCCGGAGGCACAGATACTTCCTTTTGAACTACCCTGGTTCAACTTTCCTGAATGACTAAATCTGACAGTCAGGTACTTGCTGTTTGTGTGGGTGCACTTGTAATTAGAGAAATAGATGTTGCATGAACACACTCTGCCGTAGCATGTGCCATCTCCTTGTGTGGAGGAGTGACTTGTTGATTGGTTTTATTCTCTATTCATAAAGGTAGCTCAGCCTCTAGACTGATGTTTGGAAGGACACTGAAATTTTCACAAGCTTGCTTTGCGCCATCTTTCATAATATAATATGTAACCTTTTTCCTTTGTATGCAGTGCACAATCATTTTAACACACTGCTGTATGCCTTGGCCAGTCCATCCAAGCAGGAGACTGACAGACATGCTGGGCTCCTGGACAAGGGGTACGTGTGTGCGGGGAGTGCTGGCTCTGTGTTCCCAGAAGGGGCAGAGCTGGAGCAGCAAGACCTCAGTGTTACCCAGAACGTGCATTCCCCTGACAGCCCTCAGAACCACCCAGTGCGTGGTGCAGCACTCCGGCTGCAATGTAAAGGGCCCAGGGCTCCGGCCTCCACTGCTCTTGAGGGAGTGCCTGCAGCCAGGAGCCCCGGGCCCTTTTGACTTGCTGGGGCCTGGGGCAACTATCCCATTTTCCTTCTTCTTCCCCCTTCCCATTGGTGTGCCTGCATCCAGGGACTTCTGTGTTTCAAGTGAACTCACAGCCATACTTAGCTCTTATGTCCATGCTCTGTACAGATAGGGCAAGAATCATTCCCCCATTTTACAGATGGGAAAACCAAGATTAGGGGCCTTGTCCAGAGTCATGCAGCGAGTCAATGGCTGAGTCACTAGCACATAATCCAAATCTCCTGGCAGGAGATGCTAAACAGACTAAAGTCCAGCCTAACCTGCCAGGTAAGGATTTCCCTAGTGTGATGGAGAAGGGCTAGCATAGTGGTTTCTTTGCTACTACCATTTCTTTGTCTTGGAGGACTGGCTAAGTGCCTGGAACTCAAATGAAATGGTGATTTGGTGTTCTTGAAAGTAATTGTTAGGTAGAACGGCCTAAAGGCTGCTCTAATTTGCCTTGGGGCTATTGCCTGCTATCACCAGGATTAGGGAGTTGCAAAAAGCTGGGTATTTTGCCCCATCCCCTAGCCTTGGACTGGGTTTATCTCAGCTGGTTTAGCATATCTGGGTTCTTAATACCTTCCTTTTCAGTTCGAAATCATCAACCCTTCCCTATTAAGCCTATCAACTATGATATAAATGTTAGTATTTTCTTAATGGGAAAGGATAACTTTTGCTGACATTTTGCTGCTGCTGTTGCAGGCTTTTCTATGACTGAGAGAATTTCTTGTGAAAGGTATTGATCTGGCAGCCAAGATAGTGTCATTCATCATTTCACCACAGAAGCAGTATAACATAAATAGCATCAGCACAACCTTCCTCACCAATGGGGGCTTAAATCTGAGCTGGAGGAGACATTTCTAGGGATGAGAACATAGTGAAGTACCTGAGAACATGCAAAACTGTGAAAATCAGTAGGACAAACTCAGTTATCGGGTCCACTGGCTCTTGCAGTTACACCCAGAGCTAAATTTGGACAGTGTAGGTTCATGGATGAAAATGAGGGTGGAATTTGACCATCAGTAGTTACTGGAAGTGAACAGACCCTGTTTATTCGCTCTTCAGGACTTGTGTATTCAGAAAGGGAAAAAATAACTCAGTTTGTCTGGTTTTAGTAACAGACAGAGGGCATTAGAGGAACAAGATAACATCAGTATGCCACATCTGTGCATTTCCCTTCTCTGTTATGTCTCATTGTCTGATTATTTCATCTGGGTTGTAAATATAGGTTGATTGGATTTCCCTAGATCTGCATTTACTCTGTGTGTAAAATTCCCACTGAAATTAGTGGGAGTGTTGTATTATTGGGCTTACTTTCTCTTTGCCTTTAAACAGTATAAAAGAGACTAATTTCTGGGGTGTTACTTTACAAGGTGGTGGTTTGGGAGATCATGTTTAACACAGTGAAAGGGCATGTGACATCCCCCTCTAGTTATCGGTTCACATGCAAGATAACAGTCTACTTTTGTTGCCAGATAATACTTACGTTATTCCTTTGGCCTAAGCGATGTAGGTTTTTGGTCAAATGCTGAAGGTCCTGGGTTCAAACTCTCCTGTTGACCCACATGGGAAAAGTCATTATATTTGCAATGCTACAAGTCATTGTGCAATAATGTCCTCTTTAAGTTTGTGTGATGACTCTAGTGATAAAATTGGGCTTGAAAAGAAAGACATAATTATTAGGTCATCTTTTGTTCCCCAACTGTTTCTTCTGGGTAGGATGAATCGCTTGCCATTTCCAGTAAGTTTAGATGTGTCCGGAGAAAGAAATTAAAAGGCTCTCTCAACGTGTACTAGAGGGAAAATTAGCAGTATAAATCTATGGATGCATGTGAATATTTTATCATTTGCCTTAAAGATAATTTGCTTTGAAGGTAGAGGGGCTTTGAACCAATCTTAGAAATCTAATCAATAGCTGCAGATACTGGAGAAATATAATCAGATTGATAACATTTTCTAGCGATCTTACTGCTGAGGCTGAAAATTCAGAAAATTAAAAAAAAAAATCTTAACTGGAATCTGATCTGGAATTGTCAAAAATCAAACCAGATGTGTTCTCCTGAATCTTTCTGAAAAGGACTTTCTGTTCTGGCCTGGGTGATGTATGTGATTTTCACACTAGAACTGTAGGAGATCCAGGAAAGATACATCATCACACTGGCAGGGCTTGCAGTGTATTCAGCTATTTCTTCCAAAAGCAGAACACCCAGCTCTGGCTCGTGTCTGATGCAGACCAAGGCACCAGAGTTTGGCAACACTCAGGCATGCTTACTGGCAGCAAGGCATGTGGGGTTTTTCAGCTCCTGGTTCAGAGTCAGAAGAATAGTTTCTTCTGCCTTTCAATGGTTAAAACTGATACAGACTTTTTGTTGTTTTGGGATGTTGGCACGTATCTGCTCCAAATGCTGTAATCAGTTATGCTGTTTTGCTTCAGAGGGATTATGAACAATTTCAATGCCTTCAAAACTGGAAGGAACAAAGACAAGCTCTTTCTGTTTGTGGTCTCTTCTCTGTCCTCAACCCAGAAAGATTCTAAAGTCAAAACAACCCCACCTCCACCCCAAAATATCTCATATGGACCAACTTGGTGAGTCTAACCTTCAGATAAACAAATTCATGGTCGAGATTTTGTAACACATGATTGATAATACATAATTAAAGTAGCAATAAAATGCTATACTTTTGCTGCACAACAGACACTAGTAAGAATTTGGAGTACTACTGTTTCACCACAGTGTGTCACTCTTATTCTACATATTGCTCATCTGGGCTATTGTCTTACTAGTTAAATAGCTTGTTCAGACCTCAAATGTATTGGTTTGGATCAGACTAGTGTCTCCAGCCTCGTTTTCCCATGTGTGGAGGAATATATAGTTCTACTGTGTGAAAACATACCTCTCTAGAGAAACATAGTATAATAATTTCTGATCAGGAAAAAAATGTCTAACAATTTTTCACTGAAACAAATTCTTGTGATTTCCCCCCACCCCCTTCAAAGAAATAAAGAATGGGATTAAAAATTCATTAAGGCTTCAGTCTTGGTATATACATGGATATATCACATCCCATGACAGATTCAGAGTCCAGAAATATATCCCTAAATTATTGTAATAAACTAAATAAACTTAAAACACCAAGAAATAGTCTGGTAGCACTTTAAAGACTAACAACATGTAAAGGGTATCATGAGCTTTCGTGGGCACAGCTCACTTCTTCAGATGATTGGAGTGTTGGATGTCTGGAACCAAAAATTATAAACTAGTCATTCAACTGTAATGAGGAATTCTTAACATGTGAACTCACAAAGATTGGGGGAAAATTATTAGAGTGTGCATGTGTGAAATCAGACCTTATGCATGTCATTATGTTTGGGTTCAGATTCTGGTTTGAATGTGTAAAATAGTAAGTGGAGAAACCATGTACTCAATCTGGTCTTCCTGCAGTTTTCACACTCTTGCTAATTTCTATCCATTTTCAATTTTAGTTCATGAAAACTGAGGACAACAAGATTCCTTCCTCCCCCCCAAAATGTCAGTAAGAAATCACAATCTAAGTTGAGCACAGCAAAACAGGTCAGTAGCTATGGGATGGGGTGAAGGCTGGAATGGGTTAGGCTTGGCACTGGTATAGAGACTGAGTGAAGGAAAAGGAATGTGCTGCATCTATCCAGGGGCTCGTAGTAGCTTATTCAGACCCTAGCATGGATTAGAGGAAATGAAGGGTCTGCCTGTACTTGCAGCTGCAATGCTCTCTGGACGGTTGGGAATGCAGTGGAGTTGTAGCTGTGTTTTTTGTCCCAGAATGTTAGAGGTACAGGGTAGATGGGTATGGCGAGATGCACCCAGGTGGTCATGCCCTGTATCACACCCTATGCCAGTGCTGGGCAATAATTTTTAAAAGGGGGCCACTTCACAAATTGGAAGGGGCAGGAGCCGTGGCGCAGAAGGAGCGGGGTCAGGAGGCTTCTTGTGCTTAGTGTTGCCAGGTGTCCAGTTCTGAACCAGACAGTCCAGTATTTGAGCTTTCTGTTCGGGAAATAAATCGAGAAAATATAAATATCCGGTATTTTCTAAATAAGATGTAATGTAGATTGTGATGTAATGTCAAGTGTGTCTGGTATTTTTGTTGAAACCATCTGGCAACCCTACTTGTGCTCCCCCAACCACAAACTCTGATTGGCCTAGGGGTGGGGGAACGTGTGAAGTCTTTGCCCCGGCTTCCAGTACCTAGAGAGAATTGCCAGCTGTTTTAAAAACAGCTGGCAGTTCCCTGTAGGCACCATTGAGGAGAAGACTTTGCACACTGCTCCTGCCCCCAGGCCAGTCAGGGTCTGGGGGCGGAGAGAGCATGTGAAGTCTTTGCCCTCTGCCCTGCCTGGTGTAGTGTACCCCTGCGGGAGGGGTGGTGGTGGGGGGGGGAAGGAGACTTTGTGCGTTCCTCCATCCCCAGGTCTTGATTTGCTGGGGAGTGGCAGGGCAGCCACAGGCCAGATCCACTGGTGTGGTGGGCTGGATCTGGCCTGCAGAGGCACTCTTGCTCACCCCTGCCCTATACTCTGTTGTAGTAATCATTGTTCAGTGTATGCCTTGTAAGTCATCATTTGAATACTCATAACTTGCTGATGAGCAATATCATGGTAAAATGTATGTAGCAGTTTTATGCATAAAGTTATAAACTTCACCCAGATGATGCCTAAATGCATGTTCTGACTCAGTCACACCAAGCACACTGGAAGCTGTGCGCAGTCCAGGTTGGAGATTACAAGCAGTAAGGCACCAAAGATTGGAGGGTAGGGGTGATAGCTCCATCACGGCTCCTTCGGAGCACCCTGGTATTTCACAGAAAAGTAATATTTTACATTGGGCCAACTTCTGTAGGTGAAAGAAAGGTGCTTTTTAAGCTAGAGACCTGAAGATGATTTTACCATCAGAAAAAAACCAACAAATGATGCTTATCAGAGTGACTGTGTGTGTGTGTGTGTATTTTATATATGAAAGATGTAAGTTTTCTATAATCTGCATGATCCACGTTAAATACAAGAGGAAGTTATTTCTACAGAGCTGAGAGGGAAGAAGAGGAAGCGTATTACGAGCAATAACAATGGCATTTGTTTTTTGTTTTGAGTACCACTTCCCACTAGAAGGGCTTTCCTGACTGAAAGTGGTTCACATTCATAATAGAGATAAACCACTGAAAGTTCGTTCTGCATCTGCCCCCATGTTTCTCACAAGTGTAAGAGTGATAATCAATGGAAAGGGAGATTTTTATTGGTTTTCTGGCTCCATTGAGCTATTTTGTGAGCTTCTGAGGTTTTGAAAATGACTAAAATTAAATTTACTGCTTTGTTTTTGTTTTTTTTTACTTCTTTCTTTTTGATGAGAGGCAGCATGACTGAGAATATGTCTACACAGAAGCTGAGAATGTGCTTCCCTATGCACATATATAAATGAGTCTGTTTTGCTTGAGCTAGCATGCTAAAAATAGCATGGCACAGCAGCATGAGCAATGGTTTGGGCTACATGTCTAAATACTAACCTTCCCAAGCCACAGGTATATACCTGCATAGCTAGCCTGCGTGACTGCCCGTGTTGCTGTGTCCACTGCTGTGTTGACTAAGGATGTTAAGCAAATGCTTATCATATAGTGAGTTGACTAGTCGATTTCCCGCCACTCCTTGCTGCCTCTATCAGATAGAGGCAGCAAAGGCGGCGGGGGAGGGGAAGAAAGTTACTTCAAAGCAGCAGGGCTGCACAGCTGAGCTGGGGATCAGCTGTGTGGCACTGCCGCTTTGAAACCTCAAGGCGTCGTTTCAAAGGGGCAGCCACTGCACACTGATCCCCAGCTCAGCTGTGCGGCACTGCCCCTTTGAAATGCTGAGGTGGCATTTCAAAGGGGCAGTGCCGTGGAGCCCGGGGTCAGCTGGCGACTCCCCAGCTGATCCTGGGCTCTGCGCAGCATTTCAGCAGAACCGGGATCATACAGCATTAAAGTGGTTAACAAGCTAGAAGTACTTGTAGAGCCATTCTCAGACCCATGAGTACTGCTGTGACCCCCAGCTATTATTTCCCTTTATCTAGAATTATTTAACTAATATTCTTTAAGATGCTGTGCTATCAGTGCCATTCCTTACATGACTGAAGGACTGTCATTGAATGGGGTAGGAAATCCTTCCTGCTAGGGGCTAAACATGTCACCAAATTGAATTTTGCCATTTTTATGTATTCTTGAATCTAAAACAAACCATGGCAACTCCTACCATAGATGCAGCAGAAATTATTCTATTTTTCCCCATATGCATAATTTTGAGTGATTCCTTCATCCGATTGTTTTCTCTGAGTGCATCAGGTAAGTGTTAATGTTTATGAATCTTGAGTATAGCTTAGAAGTCAGCACAAATTCTTATAGATTAGTGGTCCCCAATGCGGTGCCCGCGGGTGCCATGGCACCCACTGGGGCATTTATGTGTGCCCGCCGAGTGATCAGGGCTGGCCCTGCCCCCGGGCGCGCGGCGCATGAGCGGCCCCGCCCCTGGGCGCCCGGCAGACCCAAAAGGTTGGGGACCACTGTGATAGATCAATCATTGCTGTAATTTTAAAAAAGCAGTTTTGTCACTAACATTAAATGCTCCTCACTTAGTCTATCAATGTCTCTTAATCCTCAATTGAATTATGTCCAATTTTAATTCTAGTTTTATTCCTTACAGATCTGTCTGTCTGTGTGTGTGTCTCTCTCTCTCTCTCTCTCCATTCAAAACCTATTTACATCACCTTTTTAAGTCACCAGTTCACCAGGGATCAGCTTGTGGTGAAGAGTATTGATACTTTATACTTTTTTAACATCTGTCTGTTTCAGCTAAAATGATCAAGAAAATATAATTTGGTTTGAATGGCTATCATCAGGTACCAGAGTTGAGTCACTTCTGTGAGATGAATGAGGCATTTCACACCTTTCTTAGCACTGAACCTCTTTGAAGTCTAAGCTTCCAATGTTACAGAAGCACAGCTGCACCACTGTAGCTCTTTAACATAGATCAGGGTGGGCAGATTGTTTGGCCTGATGGCCACATCTCAGTATGGAAATTGTGTGGAGTGTCATGAACGCTCACAAAATTGGGGGCTGGGGTACAGGAGGGGGTGCGGGCTCTGGGCTGGGTCAGAAATGAGTTCAGGGTGCGGGGGGGGATGGTCTAGGCTGGGGAGGAGGTTGGGATGCAGGAGAGGGTGAGGGCTGTGGCTGGGGGTGCAGGCTCTGGGGTGGGGCTAGAATGAGGGGTTGGGAGCAGGAGAGTGCTCTGGGCTAGGATGGAGGGGTTTGGACTGTGGGAAGGGGATCAGGGCTGTAGAAGGGGGTTGGGGCCCGGAAGGGGCTCAGAGATGCAGGCTCTGGGCAGTGCTTAATGTAAGCAACTTCTGGAAACAGAAGCATGTCCCTCCCCCTTTAGTTCCGATGCGGAGGCATAATCAGGTGGCTCTGCACGTGGCCTCATCCACAGGCACCGTTCTCACTGCTCCCATGGGGTACGGTTCCCAGCCAATGGGAGTTGAAGAGATGTGCTTAGGCTGGGGACTCTGTGTGCACTACTGACCCGAGATCTTAGATCCCAGCCAATCTTAGGCACTGCCCCTAGCACAGCACCAGATTCCTCCATGTGGGCTCCCTGGGCACAGGCTGTGTCCCTCTGCACAGTGAGACAATGGGGGTTTCGAGTTTCCAGAAGGACACGTGACTTGATGTACACGGATGTAAGATGCACTTTGCACATTCATTTGAACCTTGTCCTTGATTTGCAAGTATTGTTTATGGAGTGTGGTTATCTAGCAATCGTGCATGTTTCCCAACTTCGAGTGGACGTATAAAACTCTGGCAGCTAGTTCACACTGTTCCACTAGACGAATCAGCAGCATTTCATATGAATGTCTTTGCTGTATGTCCTCACTGAGAAGGACCCCTACTTTTAACAAAACATTAATCACTTTCTGATTCTACCCTCCCCCAATGTCCTAATCCAATTTATTTCAGTGGAGTTAAAGGGAGGGCTCTTATTTGTGTCTTACAAAGATTGGCAGGCTTGAGATTTCCTTCCAAAAATTAATCAATTTACTATTGCTTTTAAGTATCCTGTGGTATTTGAAACACATTTTGACTTTCACAGCCTGCTCTGTAGGGAGCAGAGAATTTAAAGGCAAATTCTACTGTGCAGCACACTTCTTAACTGAGGACAGAATTTGGCTTTTGGGAATAATTCACAGCTCCATAATAGGTTAAACCCAGATCAAGTGTGGCCTCCTATATAGCATAGGTCCTTAAATTTCATTCAGTTATGCTTGTAGTGAACCCAATAACTTGTGTTTTGGCTAATACATATCTCCTAGAAAGGTGTCCTGGTCTGAAGATATCAAGAGATGGAGGGCCCACTCTTTGTTTTGATAATTTGTTTCAGTGGTTAACAACCCTGTTAAAAATTGTGCTTAATTTCTGATTTGAATGTGCCTAGCTTCATCATTTAGCCATTGATTGTAGTTTTTTCCTTTCTTTGCTCAATTAAAGAGCCCTTTAGTCACCCATATTTTCTCCTTCTGAAGGTATTTATGCACTGTAATCAAACTAGCTCTAAATCATCTTATTAATAAGCTAAACAGATTAAATTCTTCAAGAACCTCACTGTAAGCCATTTTTTCCAGCCTGCAAATCACTTTTTTGTGCACTCTTTTCTGCACCATTGCCAATTTTTCAACATACAGTACATTTTAAAACATGGACACCAAACAGGTCAACCAGCCCTCAAGCCCTCCCAGACTGCATCATTCTCACCTCTAACCCAGCCCTCAGTACTGCCCAGAGTGTGTGGCACAGTGCTCTAGCAGCACCTTAAAGGGCCCAGGGTTCTAGTCACTGTTGCAGGAGCAACTGGGAACCCCTGGCCCTTCTCCGGGCCCAGGGTCAGTTGCTCCTTTTGCCCCCCATCCATCAGTGGACCTGGGCAACATCCATGTGACCTTCCCACCCCCATGTGACTCCTTCCCATGCCACCCATAGCCCAGATCCCACAAAACTTTAACTAACCCATTCCACATTACATTGGTTGGAGGCTGTCTGGGACTCTGGACAGTGCTGCTGTGCTTGCCTAGGGATGTAAAAGTAGTTGAGTATTCGACTACCTGATAAGCGTAGGTTTATCAGATAGTCAGCTGAGTACTCCACTACTCTACTTGCATTCTCACCCCCCACCCCACCCCCAAGGACCTGGGATGAACTAGCTGCTCTGGGGGCGGCTCAGCCGCAGCTCCGCTCTCTACCCATCCCATGAGCCAGGCTGGCCCCACTCCCCCAGGAGCCCTGCTCATGCCTGGCAGGCAGGGAAGGGACTGGGACTGCCTGGCACTGGACCACAGAGGTCTGGTCGGGCGAAGTCTGGGCGGGTGGAGTGCAGCAGCCAGGTGAGCTTGGTATTCCCAGTCTGGGCTCAGGGAGATGCGGGCTCATCTCACTGGCCAATCTGGGCCGATGCTGCCGGCGGCACTTTGCGGAACCCTCAGCTGGGCAGGCAGGGGCAGTGTAAATGTAGAAATTCTGTGGACTACATGATTAATTGATTACTTGTTTCTTAATATCCCTAGTGCTGCCCCATCCCTCTGTTAATCGGTCCCTCTGTTGCTGCAACATGACAGGCAGCATCTCTTCTCCCAGGCATCATGGCCACAGGTTGCTTGGAAGAGTGCAGCAGTTGGGCAGCGTGGCTGGAAGAGAAGAGGCTTTGGTCTCTCCCTCTCCCCCCCCCCCACGTCATTGGGGAGAATGCACGTGACCCTTCCTGCCCTCTCCCCATGTTGCCCTTGCCTCAAAGAATGAAATCAGATGTGACTGACATGACCTATTTTCCATAATAAACCTCCAACACTTGCTGTCAAGATGCTGATGGAAGCAATGGCTTTCCACCCCTCCTGCTGAGTGATTTGTTGATTCCACACACATCCTCACACAGCACAGTTCTATGCGATCTGATGTTTCCAGTATCAGATCATATGAAGTCTCAATCATACCCCTTTAGTCAGTTTTATTTAGCCATTATGATTTCCATATCTGTACACTGGAAAGAAACATTATTCTTGGTAAAGGTTCTTGCTTTCCATTAAGAATTTAGGCGCTATATGCATTCCCTGAAAAAGCAACGAGGAACTTGGGTTCAGCCCTGCCACGGGATGGAATTGAACTCCCCAGTGAAGCAAACTGAAATCTACAGCAGCTTGGGTTCCATCCATTGAAAGCTCAGAGGGCCAATCCTTCACTGAGTGGAAAATGGAGGGGTGGGTAGGGGTCTGTGCAGTGTAAGTTGTGTACAAGGAGACACTGTGGGTGCAGTCTGCAACTTGCACAAACATTCACAAAAGCTGCAGATACCTGCCTGCTGCCCTACAGTGCCCACCTCCCAGTGCTTTGTACAGTTGAGTGGTAACCTGTTTGCTGTCATTTTAACTATATTTTAGCAACTAGTTTAGTTGCACGAACTGATTTTTCACTGCTCTCAAGGGCAATGCATGCAGGAAGAGATGGAAAGTCAAATGTGGAACATTCAGACCCAATCTCTCTCCCTTTACTTTTATTTTGGAAACAAGCTCCACAGAGGAAGACCATTGGTTACTTTCATCAATGGCATTTAGAGCTACATTGACAAACTTGCTCAGCAAACATACATCTTGTATTGAACAAAGTAAACCACTGAGGTCCTATTTAAGGGATAATCGTGGGATAATCTGCAGATTCCTGGAGTAGAATTTCCCATTTGGAATATTTATAGACAAAGAAATCACCAAGTTTAAGGGAGTCTTTGCACTGAATTCAGTGGGTTTTGGGTCAAGTCCCAAAATGGGATGATAGTACAGTGAAAGCGTTGTTATCTGGCACTCTGTTAATCAGAAAACTTTGTTAACCAGCATTGCCCTCAGCGACAATACCGCTGTGCCTTCAGGTGCACACGCCTGACTCCCACCTGTCCAGCCAGCCACAGCTATTCAACTTGAGCAGCAATTTCAGAGACAAAAGAAGTTGTAAAGTGATTCCAAGAATGCAATGAACAGAGCAGCCTATAGAGAAATTTTGTAAATAATTTTGAATATTTAACCATTAAAACTGATCATAAACAAATTAGAGTGACAAATTATTGGGACAACACATAGGACCTTATTCTGGTCTCATGCATTGTAAATTTGAAATAACACCAGCAAAATCAGATTTGGTTTAATAGGGCCATGGTTTATCTTGGGTATAGACTACTGAAATCAGTAAAACCATATGAGAAAAAGGCTGTGTCTAAACTATATCCCTTTCTTGAATAAGGGATGTAAATAAGACACTTCAAAATTGCAGATGAACCCGGGATTTAAATTTCATGTGCTTCATTTGCATAATGGTGGCTGTGGGTTTTTTTCTGAAAAGGGGCTTTTTGAAAGAAAAACGGCTGTTTAGACGGGGATTGTTCAAAAATAAAACCCTTTTTCGAAAGATCCTGTATTCCTCATTTTTTCAGGAGTACGGGATCTTTCAAAAAGGTTTTATTTTCGAACGATCCCTGTCTAAACAGCCGTTTTTCTTTTGAAAAGCCCGCTTTTTGAGAAAAGACCGCGACTGCCATTATGAAAATGAAGCACGGGAAATTTAAATCCCAGCTTCATTGCAATTTCGAAGTGTCTAATTTACATCCCTTTTTTGACAAAAGGGATGAAATCTAGACGTACCCTAAATATGGCCCCACATGTTATGTCCTTTTGATTTGGTTAATGTATATTAACTTCTAGTTTTTATTTTGTCATCTTAAAGAAAATAAAAATGTTTTTTAAAAATTACAAAAATATTAGAGTGAGAGGTACCACATTTACTTACCTCTCAGGTTCCAAATTGTGACCAGTTTAAAAAAAACCCTTCTTTCTGGCTGATTTATTTGTATCATTGTTTCATAATTAAATTGCCTGATAGTCTGTAAGTGTCCACATCAGGTTTAAATTGTCTTCTATTTTTCATTTCGTTAATGTTTAGGTGATTAGCATTGAATTTATTTCAACACTTCCATTTAGATCAGGTACTACCGCAAACTTCATATTTATCCTGGTGTAATATAGGAAAGATTCTGTTTGGTTATTTTCGAGTTCCCCGTATTGTTAAACTGGTAGATTATAAAATTGTGTGCAAATACATATGTTTTAAACTGTATTTTTTTAAGTATATTGTTGCTTCTGCTCCCAAAATCACTATCACTGAGTAGTAGCCTATGTGGAGGTCTTACATGCTGTCTTCCCCGTGAAGAAATCAGTGACACAGTATGGTACATTCTACGTGTAGTTTGCTTTATTTACACATATGTACATAAAGTCCTGGTGCAGATACCAGCAATTCCTTCTTGCGGGAATCTCAGCCCAACACCAATGCCTAGTTCTCAGGGACTATCTGTGCCTCAATAATAGACTCCGTGAGACCAAGCAAGAGAGCAGATCGTCCTGCTGCACGCGGGTCTCCCTCTACCCAGATTAATGTATTGGTCTTAGTGTTCAGTTATATAGTCATATCTTCCAAGAAATAAAAACTTGTTCTTACATTAAGAAAATGAACTTGGAGGACTGTGTGATAGCACCTCCTGATAATGCCATTACTAAACTAAATTTGATATGTGAGAATGTTAAGCTTTCAGGGCTAGACTCAATGAAAGTGCATTTATGTTAAGGTTTTAGGTGTCTTTCAAAGTGATCCCAGGGTGGTATAGTTCCATCACTTGTGTGATACAGGGCCCTAACTTGAAGTGTGCTAGCTGAGTCCTATTTTGATCAGTTATAATGTGTCCCTGTTAAATCTGAGGCATCTTTTATTATAAGAATTTCTAGATGAAGCAGAACTGGCACCATTCTACAATGCAGAATTAACAGGGAGATTTGTGGAAGACCCTCCTTAGCTCTTACAACCTCTCACTCACACACACACAAGTTGAGGTGCGGAGGGTTAAATATTTATTAATACTACCAGACTGAGTGGAGCAAGAAACATCCAAGAGTTGTCCCATTCACATCCCCTTTTGTACTGTCAAAGCAACAGTACCATCTAGTGGCAGTATGAATCATTTAATGCTTGTAAACTTTGTAGATTCATGGAAATTGTTGGCATGCTGCAAAAGACCTCCTGGTAACAAGTAAACACAGTTGTCCTTTATAGTCAGAACTGTTCCTACATTTTGAAAATAAATATGTATGGGTGAAGCTCATTGTTGTCAAGCAGTGGATTCCATGAAATCCCCTTTTCCACATTTTCTGCAGTGGTGCTGCCAACCACAGGTGCTCAAAAAAAAAAAAAAGTCCCAAAAAAGTCGTGAGACATTTTAATCATCTTTTTTAAGACAATTAATATTAGTTCTCTATATTTCTCCTCCTGTTTTGGAGCATTTACAGGGAGTCATCAGTTTCAGCTTTTCTCTGCTATCATGAGGGCTAGAATTTTTTTTTTTTTAATGAAAGAATTGATTCTGACATAATCAGATGTCTCCAGGAGGTGGGCCTTAAGAGATCCACCAAATATGATCTCACAAAATTGTCAGACTTTGCAGTTCTTCATGGAATTAAGTTATTAAACTGCTTCTGTGAGGAATCAAAAGGCAAAATATCTCTGAGATCCATCCCACAGTGTAATTTTGCTGAAAGATGAACAACGGTACTGGTCTCGGTACTATTCACAAACATTATTGGTTTGTATCCTGCTTTCTTTGTGGCAAACTGACACTCACTTTTAAAAATCAATGTTGACAACTGCATTTCTTTGTTCAAAGCATGGTGGTGAGACTGTGAGCTCCTTCCCCCCGCCCCGAAAAGTATCTATTTGCAATGAATAGCACTGCTGTGGAATTCCTGTTCTGTGGAATAATTACATGCACCTTTAAAGAAATGATAGCTGTGATGCAAAATAACATAAGGCCATAGGAACAGTACCCAGCAGAGATAAAGTTCTGAACATAAATAAACCCCAAGTCTGTGTCTCATAAGAATAGATGTATGGAAGGTGTGGACAGAGCTGACCAGATGCTAGATCATATGATAAACACTAAGGATCATGGCAGAGTATAAAAGCAGAGCATTTATTTGGTACAGCTGGCTATGCATAAACTCCTAATTTATTAAGTTGGAGCATCTGGTCTGTTGCTGTGTCACTATCCGATTTTTTTTTTAAGAGCCTTATTCTTAAGTCCCTTGTTTAAATAATGTAGCATTGGCTGGCAGTGAAAACAATGAGGAATTGCACTGTGGCTGAACTCCCTTTCTGTGTTACTATAATACTCAGAGAGAGTGTCCTTTATAATTCCTATCTTGACTTTGTCCTTAACATTAGAGGAGTACTTAGGATTATATACAAATTGATCTTCATAAGAGCCAATATATTTATTTCACAGAACCAGAATGCTCAGTTGTATTGCTGAGTTAGAGGGGTTTGGACAAATTTGTCAAACCAGATGTCTGAAATGAATATTCCATAAAATACAAATAACTGTGCCAAAAGGTTTGTCAGTAGGAGGGAAGGATGGCGCAACACCAAACATTTTTTGTAACGCTACCTCATCCTTTCACCCACATACCTCATTTAGATATCTGGAGATGAGGAGCCATTTTATCAATGTTTATAAATCCTTCCTCAGAATCACTCTGAGGTAGAAATTTAAACAAGTGAGAGAAACTAAATTCATGCTGTAGAAATACCAAAGATTACAAAATCGGGGTGAAGTGGGGAGGGGAGCAGCAAGCATACCAGTAGTAGGGGTGGATGGATCCGCACAAACATAGAGGTTGTGGGCATTCTCCTTACACCCAGGCCAGGTGTAGGAGAAAGGAGCTGTAGCACACAGGCCAGTTAACTTTGGGTTGCTCTTACAGTAGTACTAGCTGAGAAGAAGCAGCAGTTATACTTCCAGACCGTAGTCTGAGGGAATCATCCTGAAGAGCAAAAGCAGAAGGACTTGATGCAGGGACATCAAGAACTAAGTAAATGAGCATTTTACCAAAATGTCTGGGGAGACCTCTGAAAACGGTGTGCAAAATTCTCTCAGTTAGTTCCAGGAACTACATAGTCAGTGTATATCCCTGCTCGAGCATGCCTCACTACCTCATGCACAACAGGATGTGTCATGTGGGACTGTATCATTATCGTTGTTGGCCAGGAGATGAGGGGGAGGGATATGCCACCAGCAATCTTACCAAACACTGTTCCAGTAAAAGTGGGGGGTTTTTTTTTTTTTTTAGAGTGGAACTGGAAGAAGTTTGGATTACAAATGGAAGAAGTTTTGCCTTTTTTGCGGGACATTACAAGATTGGTAACGATAAAAACAGCTCTCTCAGACCAGTTACAGACTTCTGTAAACCACCCTGATTTATAGTTAAGGAAGTGCATCTTGGTTAGGAAATACTACCGTGTAGCTATTGCTGGCCAAACTTCTTCATTTCTAGTCTGCTAATGTGATTTTAATGTTAAAAAAACCCTACAATTTTCCCTTCAAACTGACACTTCCAGCTTATTTGGGCCGTATCCAAAAATCCTTACTCCCTTTTTACTCAGGTCTGAACACTTTAGGCATCGATTTTTTTTTTAGATTGTCTACTACACATGCGTGCGCGTGCACACACACACATCCTTTCTCCAAAGAGTACATGTATGGGTGTGTGTGTATCTCTATACTGGACTTTTCATCTTAGAAAAGAGGAGACTCGGGGGGGAGGGGATATATGATAGAGGCCTATAAAATCATGACTGGTGTGGAAAAAGTGCATAAGGAAAAGTTATTCTCATAAAAACTAGGGGTCACCAAATGAAATTAATAGGTAGCAGGTTTAAAACAAACAAAAGGAAGTTTTTCTTCATGAAGTGCACAGTCAACCTGTGGAACTCCTTGTCAGAGGATTTTGTGAAAGAAGATGTTTAACTGGGTTCAAAAAAGAGCTAGATAAATTCATGGAGGTATGGTCCATCAGTGGCTACTAGCCAGGATGGGTAGGAATGATGTCCTTAGTCTGTCTGGAAATGGATGACAGGAGAGGGATCACGTGATCATTGCTTGTTGTGTTCACTACCTCTTGGAGCATCTGGCATTGGCTATTGTCGGCAGACAGCACACTGGGCTGGATAGCCCTTTGGTCTGACCCAGTATGGCCCTTCTTATGTTCTTACCTGGCATTGCTCTGTTACCCGCATGGATTTCTTTGTCACTCCCACACTTCAGGGACACAAACCTTTACCCAATTCCTAGGGCTCAAGGTGTAACTTCCGGCACATTTGCAGGATTTTTTTTACAACTGAAAGAGCCTTACACAGTAATATCCTACTTAATCTCTATTTATTAATTATCAAAAACAGAATGCACACAGCCAGGCATACAGTGCTCATCACCCCCAATGAAACAAATGAACTTGTCAGGCTCAGGTCCATCTAGGGGACTCCCGTTTCAGCACAGTGTCATTGGCACAGGGTTGAGGTCTGGCAGCTCTGATCTCAGAGCTGTGTCATGAAGTTGGTTCCTTTTCAGGTCTATCCTTTCTTTTTTGCTTTTCCCTTTCCTTTCTTCCTTTGGTTACTCCCCCCTTCCTATTTGCCCCCAATGTATATAGTAATCTTTTCAGGTATATCTTAACCAATCATTCTACTAAAATTTAAACTAACCAGTCCTAACATTGGTTTACATCCATCAACATTAATTATATAAGAGGAAAAGATAATAAAAGAAACAATAGAGAGATGGTGAGTGGATCCCTTACCAGATGAAATGCTATTAAACTAAGTTTTCTTTACCCATCTTGAGATCTGTTTCTTTGTTTGGTGATAGTGGGTGCCATCAGGATGGAATTTTCTTAAAACCCTGGTATGATACTATTGTAATACAGTTTAGATGGAACGTGTGTATGTGCCTCCAAGCGTTGCAGCTAATGGCTACTGCTCTTCAATCTGGCTGCAGAGGAAGGCTTTAGGCCTTCCAATATGGCTACCTGCCTTCCAATATAGCTACAGAAAAACCATATTGTTACAGTTCGGGTCCTTAATTAATTTTTGTTTTTCTTCATTTAAATCCGTATTTCCCAATTGGTGCCCCTCTTAAACAGACAGAGTCTATTTTGCAACTTTAATTTTTTTTTCTTTGCTCGACCAACTCCGGCAGGGCTTTTTTGCTTGACAAATTACCCTGGCAACCCTAGGGGTTCCTTGAAATTCTTTTAAGATGAAAAGGGTTCTGTGGCCAAATAAAATTGGGAACCACTGATTTAAATCATTGGGTGGTGCTGGAGATGAGTGGTTATAGCTGTCCTGGTTCCCCTCTATGGCCCCTTGCTGCCTCCCTGCTACCAGAGAACTACCTTTCTCCTTTATGAGAAACAATCACATTCCAGGCACATCCTAGTGTCCTGGACAACCAATCCTTGACCTTGCTTTAAGTTTTGATCAGAGGTAACTGCATACCAATTCTAGTGGTCCTAGCCCTTACCGTTTAGGAAGAGTTTTTGAACAGACACAGTGAGATATACTTTCTCAAATGTATAGTACACTGGTAGATTTACTTGGCATTGCCCAGTCTGGTCCAGGTGGGCCATGTTCCCCTGCCACTGGTTTTGCCCTGAGGCTTGGCCAGGGAGGCAGCTGAGGGGGCTGAAGCCAAGGCACTAATAGCTGTGTTGCTGTTCTGGAGGTGGCCTCGGCATCTCCTCTGGGGAGTGGAGGTTCCTGGCCCCCATGGCATGTTCTGGGGGTGGGAGTGGGCTTCAGGGCTGTGGTTCCTGCATCTCCTAGGGATGGGGTGGGCTGCCAGACCACAGTTCACAGCTCCCCCTCCCATGTCTCCAGAGGGTGGAGGTGGCTGCGATTCCCCCCTAGAATTTCCTGGGGGGAGGTATGGGGCCACCAGGCCATGGTTTGCACCCCCTCTCCTTGCAATATTCTGGGGGGCTGTGGTGAGGTGCCTGGCTGATGGGGTTCTCCTGCATGTGGTGCTGTGGATGAGGGCCAGGGGAAGGATTTGGGGCAGGGAGGATTACTTACCTGGATGTGGAGCCCTCTCCCCGTTTGGCCACAGCCTGCCTGGTGTGACTACTTCAGTGGTCACTCTACAGTATATCTGTCCCTTGCATTTGCTGCCTTCAGTGGCCACTCAGTATAGTGTGCGTCCCCTCTCTGCCCCCTCCCTTTCCATGTTAGGGAAAACAGTCCCATTCTAGGCATTTCTGGTTTTCCTGGAACTACCAAACCCTGACCTTGCTTTAAGTCAGGATAAGAGGAAGCTGCATACCAAATGTGGTGGCTCTAGCATTTACTGTTTGAGGAGTTCTTGAACAGACAGACATTTTGTATATATAAATATATATGCATAGGGTCCTAGAGTTCTATGGGGATCTGTTCCCACTCTCTTTGGTGCTATTTCAATGCCACTGAATGTTTAACCGCAAGTCAAATCCCAAAGGATGTGGGCCTCCTTTGAGATTGGTTCCCCACTCCTGCTCTAAGGCCTGGGGGCTAGATGCAGCCCCTGAGGCTCAGTGCACCCCCCAGCATTGGGGAGCCCATGCTGATTCTCCATCCTCCCATGGGGCTGGAGCACACAAAATCTACTAGCCTGGGCCCCCCCCAAGGCTCTGGTGTGTGAGGGGAATGTGGAGAATGTCTTGTCTTATTTTTAACATAGCCTGGGGAGTATTGGGGGGTGAGGGCAGGGGGAGAGAGATGGATGAAATAACCATTGCTTGCTGCAGGGCTCAAATAGCGTATTTGCTATTAGATAGGATCAGGCTATCAGGAAAGCAGCCTATCACAGACTCCGTGCCTAGATACCATAGAATCAGTGAATGGAGACTCATGCAGGTTAGGGACCTCTCTCTCAAGCGATCACTCTATCTAGCTATGTTTTATAATCAATCAATTATATTGCAGTAGTGCAGAGAGGCGTCTACCAGTTTGTATGGCTTAAAATCAACAAGTCTGTTCTCCAGATTACATTTTAGAATTATTATTCATCTGAGAAAGTATCATCAAGCACAACAGGGTCTTGTACTCTGGCAAGGAACCTCAATGGAAAGGGACAATGCTGTCTCAAAGTGTACTTCATAATTGTGTGTTTGACTTTTTATAGCAACAATCCACACCTTGCAAAGCGCCCTTACCGGAGAGTTGTAGAATGGCCTATAGGCTATACTAGTAGATATGATGGACTATGCTAGTTGCTGATAAAACACACACCTTCTCCTGAGGCAAACACTATTATTTACACAAGCAGTATATTAGCATCCAGAGGCTCCCATCAGAACTGAAGTCTCCATTGGGCTAGGTACTGTAGAAACTTCTTCACTGTAGACACACCTTGCTGTCCCAAAATTCTCACTGTTTACTTAGAACCAGTGCAACCTATAGGTGTAAGACAACTGGAAGAAATGGGAGGGGGCCATGAGTGATTGAAAAGACTTGGATATGTAGACTAAGCCATGTGTTACAGAGATAGGTAGCTTCAAATCATTTAATAAAAAACTAGGTATGCATATAACTAAAATTAGTGTCAGATGGGGTTACAAATTTTCTAATCACACAAAACCAAACACCTTGCCCCTTCTCTGAGATCCCCCCCACCATAGTTTGCTGTCCACCACCCTCACTCACTTGCTCATTTTCAGCAGGCTGGGATAGGGTTGGGATAAGGGAGAGGGTTCAGAGTATGGGTTCAGGGTGGTGTTTACCTCAAGTGGCTCCTGGGAAGCAGCTGGCGTGTCCCTCCAGCTCCTAGGCAGAGGCATAGCCAGGTGACTCTATGTGCTGCGCCTGTCTGCAGGCACCTCCCCCACAGCTCCTATTGGCCAGAGTTCCTGGTCAATGGGAGCTGCAGAGCCAGTGCTTGAGGCGGGAGCAATGGGCAGAGCTTTTGTGGTCACCCCTGTGCCTAGGAGCCATGAACCCTCACCAGCTGGACTCTTAAAAGTGCTGACTAGAGCCATCAGGGTCCCTTTTTTGACCAGTGTTCTGATTGAAAACTGGATCCCTGGCAACCCTAGAGTCAGAATTCTCTCCTATGTACAAATTGGTTACTGGTGTTTCATAAGTGAATTGCTACCAGCAGCCAGATATGAAATAGCTGGTTTCTAGAAACAGAGAGAGCCCCCAGTATTAGTGGTGTGGAAAAGTACAGCATGGGAAAACATTTCAGTGGAAAAAATGACAGACAGCCTTATTCCAGGATCAAGTAGACTTTATAATATGTGGTTATTTCAGGAATTTGAACAAAATTAATACAAAGTTGTGTCTAAATCTTGCAGACTCTTTCTTCATAACATCTCTAAGATATGTCATTTACTATTCCTCCATACAGCTAAAACTCTCACCTAGACTCTCATCTCAGTTATGGCAGCATCCTCTTCACTGGCCTTGGCAAGAGCGATCTTGCCACATGCTTGCCCTAGATGGATTGCGTTTGACACGTGTCTCTTTTAAATATCTAAGTAGCGCATCTCCAAGGATGACTCAATCAAGATTTGGTTGACGCTTTGTAGATACATGGAACAATGCAATATAAATGCTAAATATAGCATGAAAAAAAAATCACATTTTTAATAAATTTGGACTATGTTTTCACTGTAAATGACAACTCTCATGTAATTGGCAGTAAATGTGGTGGCGTAGCAGGATACGTGAATAACGAACCACTTGCATGTCAGATTTACGGGACATCTTGCTCCCAATTCCTTTAATCTAATTTATGGTAATGGGTGATGCAATAGGGGGATTAGATAGTAGCGCTTTTGTTGCTGTTTTTACAGAACTGAAAGTCACTTCCTTCCTTCACCCTGCCACACTCAAAGGGCACTGAGTGACATTAAAGTCTGGAAATCTTTCCCTGTGGAGTGTGAAAATCACTAGAAATTGGTTTCTTAGACTGAGGGGAAGCAAGCCTTGTGGATGGTGACTCAGATGCTGCTTATCATGAGTCTCACCCATACTTACAAACAGCCTCTTCATCCTGGTTAGGTGTCTTTGATGAGAGAGAGAGAGAGAGTGTGCCTGAGGAGGTTCCTTTATGTTTTCTAGATTAGCTCAGGTTTGGGGGGGTTGATCACTCAGCTCCCACCTAGCCACGCAAAGCTACACCTGCACTTGGAAGGCAGAATGCAACCTTGGTGGGCATTAGCTGAGGATGGGAGAGGAAGGGAGACTGTGTGGCTCCCCCTACACACACGCACCCTGGTGCTGGCAGCATGTTGCATTGGTGGAGAAAAAAAGCTTGAAGCGGGGAGGCTGCAGGGAGATGACCTGCAGTAGGGAAAGGCATCAGCAGCACACAGCTGTCCTAGCCTTTCCTCTCTGTCAGAGTATGACCCTGCAGAAGGAGAAGGCTCAGCCAGCAGGACACTAAGCTGCTACACATAGTGCAGGGAGACATTGCTTGGGTGAGTAAAAAGCCATGAAGGGTACCTGCCAGGGTACATACCCACACCCTTCAGGCATGCCTTTGCTTGCCTAAACTGTGCCTAAAGAAGCCTGGTGGAGTAAAGGCTCTTGGAAGTAGGATACAAGTGTGTGGGGTGCCCAGTGACTGGGCTCTGGGAAGCTCCATGTGCCCTCCCCCCAGCACTTTCCCAACTGCAACTGGGTTGTTGAGGGGTTTCTTTAGCTCTCTACTCCTGGGACAATGATTTTGTTTGTTTTTGCTTGTATCATTGACATACTTGTAGACAGGTACATAGAAATAAATTGCCAAAATAATTGAAAGTGGAGTGATAACATAGTATTATTTTGGCAAATAAAATACATAGAGTTGTGCAGAATTTAAAACGATTGTGGGCAGAATTTTTTTGGCACAGCAGGAATAGCAACCACTCTGCACTTTCTTTTGGTGATGTGTAGCACACACACCCATGTAGTCCCCCACCCTGGGTAATAAACAGCAGTGTAGAAATTGAGGCTTAGGGGAGCATAGACACACCTGAAGTGTGTGAGGATGTGGCCGCGTAGGTACCCTATATAGCATTCTAGCCACCCACGTCTTTCCTCCTTGTCCACATTGCTGTTCAGCCATGTAGTGTCCTGCAGCCTCCCACCACTGAGCTCTTCCCTGATGTAGGGAAAGACTCCAGTGGGCAAGGCTATGGGGGTGGTGAAAGGCTCTCATGCGGGGGGTGGGGTGGGTGGGGTGGGAGGGAGAAGGGCGAGGCAAGATTTCCATGCTGTCTCCCACTATGCAGAGCCTTTCCTCAGTGAATGGAACTGCAGAAGCCTTTGTCCACTCCCAGATTCTGGCACTGCAGTCGATAGCTATCTGTACACTACACGCTACTGCTTGTGATGTGTAGTGTGGATGGAGAAATAATAATAAAAAAGGAAACTTTTTTCTTTTTGAGCCTTAGAATTAAAAATGAATTCTAGAAATAATCTACCTGCACATGTTCAATCACCAGAAGATCTTAAATGGATTAAAAAAAAAGATCTCCCATGAAATGGTTTATGCTGTACAGGGCAAAAATATACATTTGAAGCTTCTTAGGTTGTATACATTTTAAGTTGTGATATGTAAAGATTTTATTTCCTGTGCTCAATGTTACATTAATTGGATTTGGTGAAGCACTGGAGTCCATCGGTTATTTTAAAGACATTTGCCCGTGGGCGTGCAAATGTTCAAAAATAGAGGAATCCACTCTATAACCAGTAGAGAAGGAAGAATTGAGTGTAACCTCTTCCTCAGTTATCTGTAATACAGGGAATAAAAAAAAGGAAAATTCAGCAGAGCAATGTTAGATAAATACATAATTCCCTTCCCCTTTAGAATACTGAATTAACCATATTTGCAATGCCTCCAGTTATCCCTAGCCTTTGACAGAAGCTGGGAATGGATGACAGGAGAGGGATTGCTCGATGATTACTTGTTCTGTTCACTCCCTCTGGGGCACCTGGCATTGGCCAGTGTCATAAGACAGGACACTGGGCTAGATGGACCTTTGGTCTGACCCAGTATGGCTGTTCTTATCCATGTAATAATAAAACCATTCAAGGGGGAGAGTTAAGTTGCTGAAAGACAATGGCCATACACACCAAAATCCTGCATTCCTTTTGTATACAGAACTTCCTCGAAAGGAGTGCTGAGTCTGCAAGGGACAGGGTAAAACTCCAGCCTGGAGCAGCTAGAGTGCTTCCGATAGAAGCGGCTGCTCATCACTGAAAACAAATTTTTCAGCACCACATCTGCTTCTGTTGAGAGTGCCACTGACTGAATGTTTTGGGAGGACATCACCACTCTGCATTATAGCACGAAACTGACAGGCAGGCTAGTCTTGGGTAAAGGTAGTGCAGTGGCACCCAGAATCTTGGAATTCAATTCCTGGCACTTCCATGTTTCTTTTGTGACCTGGAGCAAGCTCTACTAGGCAGGATTCATAGCCACAAATTAAAAGTGACTTGTGTGCACTTTAGATCAGGCCTTTAATCTCTCTCTGCCACCGCTCCTGTCAAAGAGGTTAATACTAATTCCCTATTGCTAACATTTGTGAAGCACTGTCATAATGTGGTGAGAGGCCATAAATAGATAAAACAGATTTATTGCTGTGGTTTTTCAGATAAACTAAGTTTGTTCCCCACTTTAGATTGGACAAAGGGAAGTTTGATAGTTGATGCCTATAAAGCACAAGGCTTGGAAATGTAACACATGAAAATGAAGTATGAAGAGTTTGGTAGGAGGATTCAGACACTTTGAACTACTATTAGAAGTTTGGGTGGAGCTTTGTAAATCTCTGATCAACAAACAACTTTTACAGCCCCTCATCGTGCCAGAGTTTTACAGTCACTGCATTACAGGTCTGAGTTATTTGTTGTTTCCAGGCCATCACACCTGATGGAAAAGATACTGTGTATTTATATTTAAACACAGAGAAATAAGAGGCATTCCTATTTATATTAGGGTTTTTCCTAAAGCAGTTACTGTAGTGATCTAAGCACTAATGTCAACAAGCAATCAAACATACTGTACCTACCATATCTATTCTGTTTTGGCTTCCTATACACCTGAGACATCAACCCAGTTTTGAGAGAAGTGTATGGAAGCTTTGGGTACATTGCTGGCATTTCAAACACAGTAGCAGTTTCATATGACATTGTTCTGTCTTCTGTTGGCCAGGGCACATGGACTAGGTAGTCTGGTAGACCTTTACCATCTCTAGCTGCCTGGAATCTCAGAGGCCTCACTTTTGTTTACTTACCATGTCACAAGGGTACTGTGCATTTCTTACTGCTACACACGCTGCTGCGATCCAGCATTGGCAAGTAGGTTTCAACCACTATGCAGTAACTGACTTCGGATTTCAAATTTTCAATTTTAACAACTTTGTCTGTTCCTTCATACATCAGTATTTTTTGTGTCTACATGTGGGGGAAGAGGGAATCACAATCAGTATGCTCCTGTAATAAGTGTTTCTGTGGCCCAGCTTTGTAAGGACAGCAGAATTGTACAGCCATGTTTTGGGATGTGTGTGAGCCAATAATAGTCACTTATTACTTTATAATGCCTAAAAAGACATCGAAAGACAGAGCCTCTGCCCCAAAGACCTTATTTAGGAATGATAGAGAGCTGAAACACACTAACAAAGGGATAGAATAAAGGGACACAATGATAAAGTCACAAATTATTTTTTAAAATCTCTGAATTCATTTAATAACATATTCACAACAAATCTGGAGGGTTAATTCAATTGTAAACAGGGGGTGCTAGCCTATTGGGGGTCCTACACAGAAATATTGTCCTTCTCCATCTATTAATAAACTTGTTTAGTACATTTTTAAATAAGAAAGCAAATAGTGGGCCCCTTATAGATAGTTGGGGCCCTAAGCAATTGCTCAGTCTGGTTATGTTTCATGCCAGCTCTGTTAAAGCAGGATGGGTTTGCACAGGCTTATGTAATTCAATTTTTAGAAGTACAGTGTGTACATGAATGTGCACTTACTTCATCTAGCATGTTGTTGATTAGAAACACACGATAGAATAGATCATAATAGTTTGTCATTGGTATCTTGCTGCCTCTTCTCCTTTTATAAGGTGAATTTGGAGCCTGGAGCTTTAATTGTATGGACTTGTTTCTAGGAGTCACTTTTACTGACGGAGGTCCTATCTTTGCTAGAGTAATAAACAAAAATATGAAAATAATTATAACTGATTAATGATGGCCTCACAGTCCTTAAATTGTAAGACCAAATTTAAGTCATAATGTTACTATCTTTGTATAGTAGCATCACGATAGTAAAACAGAACTTACAGCTGCTGGGTTGTTTTTAAAGTTCTTACTTGTAAGGTGGTGTGGTTTTTTTTTAAACCAGTCCAAAGTTTTAATTTGAAAACATGAGAAACATCAGCTCAAAAGTTAAAAACTTGTGAAAGTTTGGTAAAATTCCATTTTGCTGTTCACAAGGGATATTTCTTATAAGTAAAAGGGAATTTTTATTAGCTAAGGCTCTCAGAATTGTGTATTTGGATTACTCTTAATGGCTACCTTAAAAACATTGGTATTGCCATGAACATAGTCCACACTAAGGACAGGAGCTTTTGACAAATTTGAAAAACATTTGGGTTTTTGAATAGCTAAGGCTTAACTCTTCTGCATAAACAGGCAATGAATTCCCAATGACATGGGAAGGCAGAATCAACCCAAAGTTGATTGATGGGTGGAATAGGAGGGGGAACATGAGCAGACATGCTTGAAATAGGGTGCAGAGTGTGCTGTAGCATCTCCTGGCTTGAAGTAGTTTCCATAATATGCAGGCTTTACAGTTTTGATTTGATGGCTCTCAGCACCCTCACCATAAAACATTATTCCAGCACCCCTGAAAGTGAGACAGGTGAACATGTTCCTTCACCCAAGCTACTTCAATAAAATACTAGTCTCTGTTACAAACCTTAGGCTCAGTCTCAAGCAAATGGTTAAGGGAGACCTCATTACCTTAAACTGTAACAAGCACTGTTAAGTCTGACCCACACAGATCCATGATATCAACTGTACCAATCAAAAGTGAGCTAGAAAAGCCTGCCATCCCCTCTTATGTTGCTGCTTCTTTGCATACCATCAAAAGAAAGTTACACATGTGACACACAAATTTTACCTACTTCTAAATACAAGCTGTGCCAAAACAAAGGTGCATCTGCTATGAACTTCCCTTCAAATTCGTTTCCCTGACCACAGCTATACACCACTGAAAGATATACTGTCCTCTTGGAAGCATTTAACTTCTACATGACAACTGCTGGTGTAGACCACTGACAAGATGTTCCCATGCAGCCTACAACAGTTGATTTTTTTGGCTCCTTTTCCCCATAGCTAAAGGAGAGCACATTTCCCCCCTTACTGTCAAGTTTCCTCATCCTTTGTCCAGACCTTGCAGTGATGTTGAATGCTCTTCCCAGCTCCATGCCATTCAGTGATCTTGGGAACACCCATTTCTTAAGTTAAAGAGGATTAGCCTCCTCTGCTTTCTCAGTTATAGACAGGCATCTAATTAGGATTCAGATACAATTAAGCTAACTGGAATTTCAAATGAAGAATTTGTTTTGTAACAGCAATTTTCTCAAGCACGGCTGATTCCTGAGCCCTAAATGTCTAACTGTTAATGCTATTTAAGGTTTTGACACTTGATGGCTGACTAATAATCCTGCATAACACATGCTTCACTCTTGGATTTGCACAACTTTTGGTTGTGCATCTTCCATGCGCTGATGTAGCTAATATATCTTCTGCCTACCACCTGATGAAGACTGAATGCTTGGACTATACAGCCATACAGCAGAGCTCTTATATCCTGCATGGAGTTTCTGGTTTGCTAAAGCAACTGACTTTTACTGACTTTCATAGTTCAGAGCTCCCTTGGGTTCCCCCAGGAGTTAAACATTATGGCTGCGTCTAGACTGGCAAGTTTTTCCGCAAAAGCAGCTGCTTTTGCGGAAAAACTTGCCAGCTGTCTACACTGGCCACTTGAATTTGCGCAAGAACACTGACGATCTAATGTATGATCGTCAGTGTTCTTGTGCAAATACAATGACTCTCCCGTTCGGGAAAAAGCCCTCTTGTGCAAATGCTTTTGCGCAAGAGGGCCAGTGCAGACAACTAAGAACCGTTTTGCGCAAAAAAGCCCCGATGGCAAAAATGGCGAGCGGGGCTTTCTTGCGCAAAACCGCATCTAGATTGGCACAGATGCTTTTCCGCAAAAAGTGCTTTTGCGGAAAAGCGTCTGTGCCAATCTAGATGCTCTTTTCCTCAAATGCTTTTAACAGAAGAACTTTTCCGTTAAAAGCATTTGTGGAAAATCATGCCAGTCTAGACACAGCCTATCACTGTTTCCTCAGAAGCATACACTGGCCAGAAGCATTGAGTGTGAGTAGGCTTGGGCTGGTGGCAGTTATAATTAGTCCAGTCTTTAAGGAAGTGCATCTTCCACAAGAACAAAGTGTACTCGTTGCCAGCTAACTCAGACAGTTTTACTAAATTCATTCTTTAGGCAGAGAAAGGAACTTCCCTATCCTTCTCCTGGAATAAATATACTCTGATATCAATAAGCCAGCAACATGGAGGAGAGCAAATTATTACTACAGAAACCTTTACACTTTGCTGTAGAAGGCTAAAGACAAGCTTTTAGCGTTGTAGAGGCATCTTCAGTGAGGCCTCTAATATTGCACCAGCCCTTTTGTGTTTGTTCATCTGTCAACTCTGAGTATAGTACCGAGGACAAAAACAATTACGGCCGTGAGCAATAGAGCTTAGACTTCTAGCAACTCATTTTGTGGGAACAAATGTGCACTCAGAACAAAAAAAAAGATCATACCATGAAACAAAAGATACACACTAAGATTTAAGAACCACAATGTTAACTTGTTCAACAGTGTAGCAAAAACTTTTCTTTTGTTCAAAATTAAAAGTTGTGTAAGGAAAAACAGACACCCCTTGAAGAGGAAGCTCATAGTTCTGTATACAGAATGGATAAAGGTTTTCAGACTTACTTTCCCTCCAGGGAGTAAATCTGCTGCTGGTGTTCCAATCGGAATGGACTCCAGCTGAAACAGATTTCACTCTGCCATAATAAGGTTCTCTGATATCAGATGTCTCATGTGTTAGGTCACAAAAAACTTCACGAATACCCCAACATTCTTCTTTGTTTTTCCATAGGTTTTGCCCATACCTGTGGAGAGAGGGGGAAAGGAGGAGAGAAAACATAGACTTTGATAATTTCTGACCATTGGTTTAAGGCAGTGACATTTTAGTTCCATATTCAGTTGCTGAGCTGCACTCAAATACCAGATCCTCAGAGCTGTTGTGGCAAAGAGGTTTTTTTCATCCATGTTGGCTGCAGGAAAGATTCATTTCATAGGTACTTTCCAAAGTCTGTATCACTGCTTTTTTTTTTTTCAAAAGAAGACATAAAATTGAAGTGCTGAATGCTTCTTGTCATTACAAACCTATGGCATGTTTCCCCTATCATAAGGGGTGTTAGTTGCTGCCAACTAGATATTTTGTGTATCTAAGTCTTCCTGCAGTTCCAATCAGAAAATGAAGTCTTGCTTCTCATTTTCTATTGCTGGGCACTGTGGTTTAAGTATTCAAAAGTGACTGGAAATTTAAGGTGCCTGTATGTGGGATGCCCTACTCGATATGCAAGAGGGCAGGAGCCCAGCATATCTAATAACCAATTCCCCCTTAAATGGTCACATTGTAGGGAGTTACTTGACATCATCCTTTGTCAGATTCTAAAAAGTCGTCTTGTGTGTAATTTGTAGTAATTGACTAAGTCGCTTCTTTTGAAGTAGCCAAGTATGGCTATTCCCTGAACATAAGTAGGAAGAGGCTTGTCACTAGAGCAGAGTGATGTTTTTCAGTGAAAAATGAAGATTCAGCAACAGTGAAACGTTTTGTGAATTTTTGTCAATTTAATTTAATTGTTCATGGAGGGGGAAAAACACAACACATCTGTTTCAAAATTTCAGTCAACTTTCATGATAAATACTAATAAAAGACATTTGAAAAGCTTGAAATTGAAATAAAACATCAAACACTGACTCCAAAAATGAATTTTTCTTTGACTTTTCAACTTGCCAGATATGAAAAGCAGTTGCTGGAAGTCAGCGCCAAACAATTTTTGTTGTTAACTTTTTGGAACAGACAGTGAGTAAGGAAAAAAAATGAGTTATTGCTCAGTTCTACTTCTTGACCCAGCAACCCCAGACAAAGACAAGTAGATGCTGGCAGTTCTTCACTGTACTTACACTTTGTACTGCACAAAGTAGGTAATGTCACCTGGGGCAGCACTCCCAGGCTGCCAATGCAAAGTGCTGTTGAGATTTAGTGCGTGAAATTCGACCTTTTGTGGTTTAATTAATCTCTGCAATTCTCGATGTCCTGAAACTAAAGGAAATGAATAAGTAAGTAACAAAGGATAGAAAGTGTGCGTCACACACATACAGTACTAACATATTTACTTTGTAATTTGTGGCATTTTCTTTTACAGAATAGTGAATGTAGTGCCAGTAACAGAGCCCATATTGCCATTCTAGGAAACTGAAGCATTTTAATTCAATTCACAGGTACAGCTACCTCAGAAGTCTCTTGTTTCCCCAGTGCCATCCAATCCACATGTTTCAAGAATTAGGGATTATTATTGTTACTGTTTTTTTTAATGCAGTGCCTATAAACATGCTAAAGAGTGAGAGGCTCTGCATGCCTGTTCAAAATATTATCAACTTCACAGTCAATCAGAGATCTAGTCATTGGGGTAGTTTGTGATGTTGGCACCTGTCCAGTAAAATGTGATCTGAAATTTACCAGTTTATGCCACCTAAGAAACTGAAAAGTTATCATATGGTAACAATTTTCATGCTAACCTGAACCAGTTAACAAACGTCAGAAGCATCCAATTCCCCTCCTTTCAATGATACAGAGCCTGGCTACCTATTCTGGCTATGACACTAGCATTGTAACAGAATGAACTAAAACACGTTAGTTACTCTGACTGATGATACAGCTGTAAATGTTTTTTAAATGGGAAATATTTGTCTTTGCTTCTAATTCAGTACCTTGAAAAACAACAAACACCTTGAACTGACAAAACTTTATACACTTGTGAAAACACCCAGAGATCCTGTCTAAGTCATTTGTCTGGATTCATTATGAAACCTAACTTTGCTTTCACATCAAAAGAACTAGAAGCATTGACTTACCAGTTGCACCAGTCCAAAGTAAATTTATCAGTAAGTAGAGAGGGTAGTGTTTGATCACCAAGGTTAAAAGAACAGCTGCATGAATGGAGAGCATCTCTGTACCTCTTGGCCATTCATACCCTAATGTGTCACTACGCTGAAAAGGAAGTGTTTAATCACTCATACATTTTAGTTCCCTCTTTTGAATTAGGAACTCAACACCCATTAGCCAGGATAGGTCAGGCCTTACATAGAAGTAACTTTTGACATAGCCAAATTAATATTTTCATTGTTCTGCATTAAACACCCAGCCCCTCGTTCTCAAATTGGCAGCTATGTCATTTCTAGGCTTGGAATAAAGCTTTTAATAAGCAGGCCTGGATTTTTTGGCATGATGCACTATGGAAAAATACCCTTCCTCCCAACCTTCAATCAACTAGACAACAAAGAGTCCCTGGCCCATGCTAACTACAGCATTCCCCTCCTACTCCACAACTCCTCCAACGCACCTCCCCACCACCCCCCACTTAGCCTCATGCTCCCACAAGCCCCAGCAGCTCTGGCATACACACGGTGCTGTGCAGCCCAACACCTCAGTATCACAAGCCACAGCCACAACACCCTCCACTCACTCCATAGCCCACCAATTACTCGTCCCCAGCCTGTCATACTCACTGTCCCCAGGAACTTCCTGGCCACTTAGAAGTGCCTCCCAAGCCAGTGGTCCTATCGCAGACTCGAGCAAATCCTGCTTCCTACTGCCCAGCTTCATTCATTCCACATTTCCACACGGCTCAGATTTGGCCCTGCTGCCCCTTGGTCTTAATGGAGGGGCAGCCAAGCCCAACTTCAGTGAGTGGCATAGGGGCCCAATGCTCAGGGGCACAGTGCTGCTCAGATTTGGCCTAGCTTCTCCTCCGTTGTGCCTAGCATTAAATTAAAAACAAAGAGCCCTTGATTTCTAAAGTTAGCATCTTAAACCCATATGCAGGCACCTAAATAAATGAGCTGATTGTCAGAAGTGCTGAGTACCTAGCTGATCCTAAAACGAACATAATGCTTTTGGTCTATGCTGAGGCCAGTAAAAATACCAGAGTCATCTATTTTGACCATCACTTGCTGTGCTGTGAAGAGGCTTTTATTTCTTATTCTGCTTTGCTGCTCCCCCATCCAAAGTCAAAGAACATGACAAAACTACACTTCAGACCATAAGACTGAAGGCTATTAAAAGTAATCAAGGTTGATGCCTAGGTTTTTGGGTGCAGAATGCTTTTGATTTCCAGTTCTGTTTAACATGTTCATTGTGGAATGTACTTTCAGAGCAATGTGAGTGAAAATACAATGACTTTGTACACTGCTTTTAAAGAGCAGAAAGGGGCTCAGCATCCAGAACTCCCACTAACTTCTGTAAGAGCTACAGGCAGGGCTGGATTATCCAATAGGCAGACTAAGCACGTGCTTAGGGCACCAGCAAAGCAAGGGCACCAAAAAAAAAAAAAAAAGATTTTTTTTTGAAGAAATTTGATATTTCAAAAAGAGCATTGAAGTAGTCATCATGGGAAAAATCAGAACTTTGTTAGACTTCCCTACACTCCACAACACACTCTTCCCCCATTTTTCTGTTCTCCTTTTATTATTTATCCCCAGCTAAACCAGGGGGGCGTCCTATTAACGTAGATCGAAATAATGTGAGGAAATCAGATCCTGTCATGTATTGCAATAAATTTATGTTTTATTATTGATATATTCTTCTGAGTTATACGTACTTGATTCATTTTTTTTCTTTCTTATATATATATATATAAATATATATAAAATATATATTTATACACACAAAAATAGTGTACGTTGTGTAATTTGGGGTTTTTTTTAAGTTCAGATAACTGAGATAAGGGGCAGGATGAAACGTAACCAACTGAGTGGAGTACAGGAACGTAAACTGGTGGAAGAAAAGAAACAAAAAACTAGTGAAATTTTCCAAAATCTTCCAAAGCTGACATTTTTCAAAGTGAATCCATCAGAAGCAACATCTTCTCTCAGTAGCACGTACATCGTTCCAAAACCTATAGGTGTTTCAGAGACTGACCCTTCTTCTATTGGTGAAACAAACACCATTCCAGAACATGTGGATGTGTCAGAGACTGTAACTGATCATCCTACTCCTGGTGGTAAAACAGACATTGTTCTAGAAGGTGTGGATGTGTCAGAGACTGAACCTGCTCATGCTGTAAATAATAGGAGAAAAGATCCTGGTATGTGGGTTGATTTCAGTACCGATGATGTAGCTTACTAGATAGATCGTGGACCACATGACTGTTAACACCACACTGGCCATTTGAGAAATCAGGCTGGACTTTTACCAATGGCAAACAAACAAGATGTTGTCCACAAAAAATATTTTTCGGCATGAAAGCGAATGGTGAGAAATACACTCGAGAATGGCTACTGTATTCACCATCAACAGGGTCTGTGTACTGTTTTGTTTGCAAACTTTTTGCATATAAACCTTCAACATCCTGGTTTGCTGCAGATGGATTTAGTGACTGGCGGAATACTGTTTTAATTGAACAACATGAAAATAGCACAACTCAGAGATTCAATGTTGACATATTTAAATCGAAGACAGGGCTTTGGATTGACACAAAAATTGGAAGAACAAATTAAAGGGGAGCGTGAATACTGGCAACATGTCTTGCAGCATGTTATAGCTGTTATTCAAACATTAGCTGAATGTGGTCTGCCTTTCCGGGGATCAAATGACACATTTGGATCATTGCAGAATGGAAATTTCTTGGGATTGTTGGAGCTTGTGGCTCAGTTTGACCCATTTGTAGCAGGCCATATCTCAAAATATGGGAATGCTGGCAAAGGTAACCCATCATACTTATCCAAGACAATATGTGATGAACTCATTGGTCTAATGAGTGACAAAGTTCGTTCAGCTATTGTGGATGAAATAAGTACTGCTGGGTACTTCAGTCTATCTGTCGACTCTACACCTGATCTTTCACATATTGATCAATTGAGTAATGTACTAAAATATGTGTCTCCCACAGATGGAAAACCAGTTGAACGATTTATAACATTCCTCAATTTGAAAAGCCACACTCGTGAAGAAATGGCAAATCAAGTACTACATTATCTGTGCCAAGTTTGCAAAATAGATTTCTCTATTTTTCTAACATTGATCTAACATTAACTGCTCCGCAGAACGCTCTTTTTCTCAGCTGAAAAGAATAAAAAACCCTCAGAGAACAACAATGTGTCAGGACAGACTTGATTCACTTTCCCTATTGTGTATGGAAGCGGACATGCTTCGTTGAGTCAGCTTCGATGAACTTATCCAGAATTTTGCAATCAGAAAATCTAGAAAGAAGCTATTTTAATTTCAGCATACATGTAAATTTTGTGTCATTTCGAAAAATAAAATTTTATTTTACGGTATAGTATTGTTTTTATTTTGAATTACATATGGGGGGCACTATAATCTTTTCAGTGCTTAGGGCCTCTAAAGGTCTTAATCTGGCCCTGGCTACAGGTGAAAGAATTTTTTTAAGGCAAAACAAAGTTGTTTTGTTTTTGGCTTGACTTTAAGTCTCATGTTCTTTTACAGGTGCCTCACAGTTCAGTATCCAATATACTGTGCTATCCACCACGCTCTACCAACTGCTCTGTTTATGACCTTGTTCAAATGCACTTAGTGGGTTGTTACCCCATCTTCTAGCACCAGCATCAGTCTGTGGAGAGGTAGCAGATATTTGGGCTTTGCGGTGGACTTCCCAGTGAAGGCAGAGTCAGTGACATAGTCTGGATATATTCTAAGTGTAACACTGAAGTGGAAGTCCTGAAATGAGATGTCAAACAGCATGCAGCCAATCCTTTCTTCCAAGAATATTAGCCCAACTTGGGATGTTAAAATTTCAGCAGTTACACAGTTATGCACAGAAGAGGGGGGCACTGGTACATGCAG
Source organism: Pelochelys cantorii (assembly GCA_032595735.1). Taxonomy (NCBI): domain Eukaryota; kingdom Metazoa; phylum Chordata; order Testudines; family Trionychidae; genus Pelochelys; species Pelochelys cantorii. The sequence goes on from CM064328.1 coordinate 101,002,604, forward strand.
GGAACCTGAGAAGTCTACACAGTTACACTTTCGCATCCCTAAGCAGCTGGGGTGCTCTGCCCCGGGCTTCCCGGAGTCAGCTGCTGGTCAGTTTCAGCAGCGGCTGATTCGGGACGCCTGGGGCAGAGCAGCTGGGGTGCTGCCGGGTTGGTCCCGCAGCGCCGAGGGGCGCATCCCCCCACTCCACCCCAGACCCCTCATAGCCTCCCCTTCCGATAGTCCAGCATATCTGATAATCCGGCACCCCCTGGGTCCTAAAGGTGCTGGATTATTGGAAGTTTACTGTACTGAGGAAGGGACTGCAAGGAAGTGGCCCAGTGAATTGTAGCTGTTGCACAAAGAGGTTGCAGACACATCTCATCCACAGGGTCCATGGGCTGGAACCTGGAGTAAAGGGTGGGCCCAGATTTACCCCCATCTCCTGACTTGCTATTTGCCATGGGAGAATTGACCTGGACAGTGAGACACACCAGAGGGGAGGGACTACTTTGGAAAGGGGTGTGGCCTGTCCCACACCTGTTCAGCAGAAGCTGTGGGGTATGTTCTCATCCCTTCCCTCCATGCTGGCCAATGATAAGTAGGGATTTAAATATCAGATAATTGAATAGTAATTAACCTAATGAATTCTTACTAGTTACTTGACTATTCTATAGTCTCCTGGGGCAAGGCCGGCAGCCAGTGTGTGCTCTGGCCCCACTCCCAAGGAGCCTCTTACCACTCTCTATCAGAGGCAGCAGTGTGGGGTGCCAGGAAGGAACTGGTACTTAAGGGGACCCAGTTTAAAAACCAGCTACCCTCACGGACTGGCTGCCTGTTGCCCTGTGATGCTGCCTCTGATAAGGATGCAGTTGTGCAGGTGACAGCAGCCCCTGTCAAAGGAGGGGTCTGAGCTCCTGAACCCGGTGTGAGCTGGAATTGAGCCGGGCTGCCTGCCTGGCTCCTAATACACTTCAAATGCAGAGCCGCAGCAGTGGTAGGTCCCAGACCTGGCACAAGCAAGGGACTGAGCCAGGCTGCTAAAAATTTCCTGGAGAGGGAGGAAATGCATGTAATCTATAGCATTAACCTATAAGTGTTTGCTTATTGGTTAATCAACTATACTATTCCATCCCTAACAATAAGGATGGCTAAGTAAACAGCAGGTTTGTGCACCTGGTAAGTGTCTAAACTGAGGGCTGCTGTGAGCCTCTGAGGCAAACAGTCTGCTCAGAAGCACAGGCCCTACCAAGGCAGAGAAGGAGCTTTGTCACTATATACATTAGGACTCAATTTTGCACTAAAGTTCATTAAAAATTGAGGATTCTTTTTCTAAATAGTCAATTAGCCATATGATGGGCAGGAATTATAGGAACACAAGGAGTGAAATCCAGCAGAAAACAAAACAGCAAGCACAGAACATGATCCCAAATAACAAATCTGTCACTTACTGGCAAATTGTTCTCCCCTCTCCTTCCCCCCCCTGCCGACACACTTCCCAAACAATGATGACCTTTAAGCAGTTCCTTTCCCTAGAAATAGCTGGTATTTATTCCATAATGTTTTATGAGCTTGAATTCAGGAATAAGGAACTGTTGCATAATCTAGTAACAAGACTATGTCATCACTGAATTTTACAGCTGTGCTTCCTTCAACAAAGGGTATGATTATAGACTTTGAGCTGAGCCAATGTACACACATTTGTCAAAAAAGGAACATTGCAGTATTTGAGTGTGAAAATACTGTATATTTGAAATGAGATTTTATAAATAAGAGGCAATTTTAAGAAAAATGAGAATTGTGAAGTGTCACTGAAAATTGGAAATATTAAATGTTTTGGACAGGTTTTTCCAGATATTATTTAAAATATATTAATTCCTTAAAAGGCAGCATTAGTTGGACTTAAGATACTAATACTCCCACTTCATTTCAAAACACTTAACAAAGAATTGAGCAGCAGTATGTTGATGAATGTGAAGGTACAGTAAAAGAGACACCTTTATTTACTTAGTATGAGTGGATACATGGATCTTTGGCCCTTAAATGTACTTTGATTTGAAGATAAATATTGACGTAAATGCTAGCATTACAGCATAACCTATTCTTGAGACCTGGAGAGAACAAAGGTCATACTCATGTAAGTGGCTAACTGGAGTTCCCTTTCAGCATTAAAACCTTGACACTACATTCCAGAACAAGTCTCTGCTTTGGTAATGTATTTTCCAATTGTAAGAGGAATTTTTCACTAAGGGTGAAATTCAGCCCATGTACAAACACTTTACATTGTTTAATACCTCCTTAACCCCTATTTTGAAACCTGTGATGCACAAATCTTGACTTGATGCATAGCACAGGGGTTAATCTAGCTTTTGCTTTGTGCACAGATTTGAAGGAGGTGGAGGCAGGGCAAAGCTAGAAATTAGATAATCTAGTTTAGATGGAAAATTTCCCGCAACCAGCACAACTTCCTTGCAGAGGCCACATAAGTAAGAGACTAGTCCTATAGCAAATAAATACTATGATAAGCAGATTGATAGTGTGTAGGTGATATGTCTTGGTACAGAATTTATGGAATTCTGTTGAGAAAGAGCAGCAGTGTTGACAATTGTTCAGCTCAATGCAAAGGAGACTGATTAATATTTAGTATTTGAATGAATCCACTTTTTTTAAAAGCAACAGGGACGTTATGTTTCTTACCATTCACTTACCACACCCCAGGGACCAAGGGAGGAGAGTATACTGGCTGTTTGGGGAAGAGGTGTGTTGCATTTGAAGATTTACTGCAGTCAAGTTTCCAGGAAATGAAGCGTTGCTTTTGTAGACACAGTAAAACCACAGCTTCAAATGTCCAAGGCTATAGAGGGTAGGTCTTTGAAAAAGATGGGGAGGTTGGAGCTGTGAAGCATGACATAGTAGAGGTTTAGTATGTTTTAAAAAAGTATTGATGAAAGTAACTTAACACCATGTGAAACCTTGAATCTCACCAACATACTAATAAGTGGTGCTCAGTATGTTGAGACATGAACACTGTCAAACAGAAAACATCTGAATTATTTCATGTGAGATACCAAAGTTATGTTAGGACAGAGTTAATGTCTTTCTGCTTTTTAAAAAAGTGACTGTTAGCACCATTGAAAAAGTGCCAGAGAGTGATTGCTCTGGAGGAGAGACTACCATTTAGGCCAGAATTTGTACAACACAAGCAGTGGCCATGCTGCAGCAAGATACCTCAGACCTGATGGGAGGGAAGTTCCACCTCTAGTCCACCCTTCACACAGACTGCTATGAATTATGGCAGTTGTGATTGATCAACTTAGCCATATTCAACCAGAGTTTCATATCCCTTAGCCAATACAAGTTGGACATGTGCTAACACCACCCTTGAATAAAATGGCCCCTTTGTCTCTCTGTGCATTCTGAACGTCAGAAGTTTATTAACTTAAAGGCTATGTCTACACTGCAGGCTTTTTGCGCAAGAACTGTTTGGCACAAGAGTTCTTGCAGAAAAGTGCTTGCGCAAGAGCATGTCCACACTGCCATGTGCTTTTGCGCAAGAGTGTCCATAGCAGTGCAGATGCTCTCTTGGGCAAGAAAGCTCTGATGGCCATTTTAGCCATAGGGGTTTCTTGCGCAAGAAACCCATTGCCCAGCCACACTGTCTTCTTGCACAAGAGCTCTTGTGCAAGAGGGCTTATTCCTCGTGGGGAGAGGAATAACTCTTACGCAAGAAGCCCTTTGTTCCGACGCCTTCCTGTAAATTTACTTTTGCAAGAACCAACGTGCAGTGTAGAGGCTCCTCAAGTTTTTGCACAAGAACAGCTGTTCTTGCGCAAAAAGCCTGCAGTGTAGACGTAGCCACAGTGTTGTCAAACCAAATAATTAACTGCCCAAAATCTATAAATCATTTGGTTCAAACTAGGATGGCTTTGTAGAAGGAAGAATACTATACTGCTGCCTGATGGAAGCAGAGACTTATTTGTAGGCCAGATTCTTCCTGGGATGAGAACAGTACATTTTTTCTTCTCTGTAACCTATTTTAAGCCCAAAGTTTGTTGGGGACAAGAATAAGGAAGTGATTTCATCCATGTATTGGATTCCCTTCCTCCTGAAAAGCCCCTAATAGCACATAAATAGTGCTTTGTTTGCCTCCATTGGCCTTATCCTCTTAACTACCACTCCTTTTAAGTCAACCTCACAGCAGTACTTTCCTCCCCTCCCAATGTGAAGAGGCCTTCAAGAAGTCCTCAGTCTCCTCCCCTCTGTCCAAGCCTGGTTAGAGAGCTCTTCCTCATTCTTCTTCCTGCGAACACAGTTGACAGGAAGGAGACTGGATGGCTTAGTGCATCGGGATCTACTGGTAGATCTTGGAGCCTCTGACAGGTGATCTTGAGAGGTTTGGCCAAGAGACTATCAAGTGCTGGCACTTCAGCTGCCCCTCCCCCCAAGTGCTGTGCAACTCCTGCTCTTTGCCTTGGAGCTGCCTCCCCCTACATGCCCGGGAGCCTCCTGCTTGCTGTGCAGGATAGGGGAGGGAGAAGAGGGGTGCTGATGTTAAGTGCCCCCTCTCCCACCCTCTATACTATTTCTACAGAGCAGATTGGGGGCACAACAGGACTTGGGAAGGAGTTTGCTGGGTGCCTTTGGGAGTGGTGCCGGGCAAGGGCAGGGGTGAGCCTGCCTTAGTCCCACTGCATCACCACCCAAGAGCCACCTGATGTATGCAGTGCCAAGTTGGAACCCAAATCCTGAAACCCTACCCCAGTCATGAACTCCCTCCTGCACTCCAAGCCCTGACCCTAGCCTTGAGCACTCCTGCATCCAAATGCCATCCCAGCGCCTGCACCTAGAAACCCCTCCAGCATCCCAACTGCCTGCCCTAAGTTCAGCTCAGAGCCCCTCTCACACTCCAAATCCCTTAATCTAAGACCAGAGCCTGCACCTCAACCCACTGGCCCTGCCTGATGAAAGTGAGGGAGTATGGGGGAGGGGAGGAGGATGGAGTGAGCAGGGGGAGGAGCCTCAGAGAAGGGGCAGAAAAGAGGCGGGGCCAGGGTATTTGGGTTTTAGGTAAATCTCCGAATGCACTTGAATTAAAAAAGTGATCTCATGCTTTAAAAGGTTGGAGACCACTGGCTTACTGCATGGCCCACATCTAGCATTGCCTCTGTTTTTCTGCTGTTGAAAGAGTGCACAGTCTCTGCTCATTAACGATTAAATGGCCCTTTATGAGAGTGCTGAGTCTGCTACGCATAGCACTTTTGGGGCTAGGGCTGGCTCCTTCTCCAGGCATTCATGTAAGCAATCAGTGTATACAAACTGATACTATTCTGCACTTCAGAAGTCTTGGGAATTTACCAGCATCTGACCTGTTACATACAATATTTTGCACAGTGGCTTCCCTCAAAACTTCTACTCAGTAATGAGAGCAAACAAACATGCCGAAAGCATTTATGAAACGCTAAACAAAGGCAGTTCTACTTAGATAAACTCCTGAAGACAAGGACCATCTTTTTGTTCTGCATTTGTACAATGAATAGCATAAGAGGGTCCAGGTCTAGGACCAGCCTTTAGGTGTTTAATACAAATAATTAAGTCAACAGCCATTTGCACACCTGCAGATTAAATCCTGCAAGAGACTGAGGTCCATAGTGTTGTCCGAGGGAAGGGTGGGGGCAGTTATGACTTGGGCTTAACCTCCTTGTAAACTGAAACTTGGCCTCAATTGGAGTTTGTGTATGTACACTCTCCCAACCCTCTTATAAACATGCACAAACTGTATGCTTAGATCCTGGAAAAACTCAGCATTTTTCTATAAGTACTACTTTATTTGCTTTACATTTTAATACAACCTACATTGGTTAGTTCTGAGCAATGGAGAATGGGACCGGTCAACAGTTAACTGCTTTGAAATTTTCCTGAGGAAAAGTGCTGCTTTTAAGCATCTTAATTTAAATGAAACAAGCACAAAATATTTCCTTATCTCGTCAATTTTTTAAAACTATTCCTTCAATAGTTTACATTTAAAACTTGTTTTGTGTCTCTGCTGCTGCCTGATTGCACACACCTTGGTCCAAATGAGGCATGCAGTTAATCCATCACTTTGTAACTCTGTGGTTCTACTGTGGTCTGGAGACAGCTACCCAGTCTCATAACAGTGTGAAAGATACACTAGTGGCTGCTGAAGGGAACAAGGAAAGCCCTTCCCTTCTACAACAATTTAAGAAGTGGCTAAGCTGTATAGATGCAACTTTAAGGAAGGATAAGAATGTCACAGAGCGTTATTTCAGACTAACTGACATTATTCCAAAATAACAAAGAGCGTGTCTACACTGCAAGCCATTATTCTGAAATAATGTAGAGCTGAAGGACTTCTTACTCCAATTCCTGTAACCCTCATTTAATGAGGACCAAGGGAAGTAGAAGGAAGAACGTTCTTCCTTTGACTTCCTGCTGGGTAGACAGCGCCTAAAGCTGAGTTTAGCTATTTCGACTTCAGCTATGCAATTGACGTAGCTCAAGTTGCATAGCTTAATTTGACTTTTGCCCTGCTGCGTAGATGTGCCCTCAAACCTGTGACTCCAGCAAGTAATGAACTTACATGAATTTTTATTTCTTGTGACCTGTCCTGGCTTTTAATGAAAATAATTATGACAAAATCTTCACTTTAGACAATAGGACCACAGTGACTTCTTCCAAAAGACTTTTTGGTATAAACCCTCTGCTTATTAAACCCTTCAAAATTTATAAAGAGCACTTCAGAGTAATTGAATTTTCAACTCCACTTAACAATAGAATCTAAGACTGGAAGAGACCTCAGGAGGTCATTGAGTCCAACCTGCTACCCAAAGCAGGACCAACCCTAAATAACGTTTACATTCAAGTTCCTTATCGTGCAGGCTTCTCAAATGGTTAGGATTCTCAGAGCATTAGGATTGCTGTAAGATGCTTGTGTTCAGGAGTGCTGTAACAATGTGTAGCGGAAGTGCTGGGAACAATTGAATCAAACTGTAAATGCTGCATATACAGAAATAATTTCAAATGGCAGCACCTGTGTTTGGGTTTCCCAGCACTAAGGCTGTGTCTATACTGGCACGATCTTGTGCCAGAGCTATGCAAATGAGGCTCAGGTGGAATATCGCCAAGCCTCATTTGCATAACTAATGAGCCGCCATTTTTGCGGACGAGGCTCTTGCGCAAGACGGAGCTGTCTACACTGCCCCTTCTTGCGCAAGAAAAACCCTCTTGCGCAAAGCCATTATGCTGATTATTTTCAGGCATAACAGCTTTGCGCAAGAGGGTTTTTCTTGTGCAAGAAGGGGCAGTGTAGACAGCTCCGTCTTGCGCAAGAGCCTCTTCCGCAAAAATGGCGGCTCATTAGTTATGTAAATGAGGCTCGGCGATATTCCACGCTGAGCCTCATTTGCATAGCTCTGGCGCAAGATCGCGCCAATATAGGCACAGCCTAAGTGTTTTCAAAGTGTGTGGGCTTAGAGCGACATAAAGCTTGCATGTAGACACTAACACCCTTCCTACCCCAAACATACTTTTGTGCCAGATCAGAATATTACCACAGGATTAAGTGATAGCTTACTCCCAAGAGCAGCCCTAGACAAGCTGCCAGCCACTGGCGCCCTAGGTGAAACGCGCGATCGGCGCTCGATTGGTGCCTCCGCCTCCAAACCCCTCAACGGCCGTTTAATCCGGCACCCTAGGCGACCACCTAGTTCACGCCTATGGATGGGCCGCCACTGCTTACGCCTGAGGGACTTCTGTGCCAAACATTTAAGTTCTGCATATTTTGTCAAAATAACACAATCACACCATTTTCATTTATTTGCTGGCACTATTTTGAAATACTGGTGTGATTTTATTGTGATAGTGGTTTTTTGGCCCAGAACTTTTAATTTTTGGTGCAGAATTCCGAGAGTACGAGGGTTCGGTGCAATGCAGTTTGGGTGTTGGCAGCTTGGTGGCGGGTCTGGGTGGAAGGGGGTCATTAGGGAAGGATTCTGGGAGAACTGGACTCTGCAGGGGAGTCCAGGTGAAGGTGGTTAGGGCTCAGCAGACACGGGGTGGCCTAGTGGAGAAGTCTGGATGCTGGCGGAGTGGAGCTTGGTGGGAGTTGGGGGGCAGCTGATAGGGGCTCTGTGTGTGCGTGCACGTGTGTGTGCACACGCAGGCGGGGGGGAGGAAGGGGCCCAGTGCAGGGCTGAGGCTTGATGGAATGGTGTAGAAACTCCTGATGCGTGGCATGAGGCATGGTAGGCTGACAGTTTAGCAGGCTTCTGGTTCCAGGGGTATGCCCAGATGTGCAGAAGAAGCAGCTTCTCTTAGTGATCCACCCTCTGTAGCTGAAGAGTTATGGGGCCAGGAAGTGGGAGGAGGGATCGCTATATGGGGAGCTGCTCCCATCCACCCAATGCACATGAGTGACAATGTTTTACTTCAGAGGCTCGGCTAGCCAGACTCTGCTCTCAGGTTTGGTGGGTAACTAAGACGACACAAATCGCTGAATGCGAATAAATGCAAGGTTTATTAGATATTACAGAAGCTAACTCTGTGCTAAAGCAGAAACCAAAACAGCCCCTGCCTGGGAGAAGTTTCAAATATGTGTCAAATATGCGATGAGCTCCCCCCCAACACACGCATACTAGGCAAAGCCTCTCTCTCTAACAAGCTAGACGCGGGGAATTTTCCCTTCTAACATCAGGCCAAAGCCTGTTTTCTAGTTTGCAGACATGAGAACTGGGAAGATTCACTAACTCCTCGCCATACAATGGTCTTCTGGTTTTCCAACCACAACAGACCCTCCTACATCTCTGTGGGCTGCAAGATTGTCATAACCAAGACAGTCTCCCAAGAGAAGGTAGTTTTGCTAACTGCACGTGCATACCTAGAATTTGCAGGGAGTGCTGACTGAACCGTAGCAGAGCTTTGATTAGATGCAGAGGGAACTCAGAGCTCTTATAGTCAATCTTGTGTGCAACCAGCATTCACCTCACATGACTCTGCTTTACAAGCGTGTCACTTTAGTAACACTGATAGGAAAAAGAGACTGCATGGATGGAAACCAGTGTAATCTGGCAACTCTATGCATGCATGGTCGTAAACAAAATGTCCCCCAGGCCACACAATATGTAGCTCATGGGCTGCAGTTTGCCCATCACTGACAGAGAATAAAAATTTCCTGAAGCAAAACTGAATATGGAAACTCCAATGCATATGGCATCAAGAAACTAATATCTTACATGCTAGTAGATAGCATTTACATTAAAGTCAGTTTAAGGAGAGAACGGACCACTACATCTAGTAGTCTGACTTTGGGTATATCACTACCCCCGCCCCCCCCCAGCACCAACATGCTAAATTTAACTGAAATTAGCCCCACCCCCAAGTATTACAAATTAGCCTAGAAGAGGCTAAACAAAAATGTAGACTAGACACTCAAGTATAGAAGTGTTCTTACTCTGCTGATGGTAAAAGGAAAACAAGAAGATTAAGGCTAGATAAAACTTTAAGACTATTACTGATACCATGGTAGGGGTGGCACATAAGGACCTATAGATACTTAACTGCTTCCTTACAAGCAAAAATATTAAAAGCTTAAATTTACAAATTAAAAGAAATTTCACCAATGAGATTCCAACTAAATGCTTTCAAAATATATGGCAGTAGTGATAGTACAGAATTGTCACAACCATGCTAGTCAGAAAAATATCAACTATTGGTTTCCTTTTTAGTTACAACTCAAATATTATTGCTCAGACTGAGTGCAGGCCAAAAGGAGAGGAGGAAAATGTGATATTAGCTAGTTTCTAATAGTCTGTAAGTCTCTGCCACATCTGCCAAAGAGGCAATGAAATACTGAGTCCAAACCAACAAAGCTTTTCAGAATGTAAAATCACTTAAGGTATCATAGAATCCTAGAACTGGAAGGGACCTTGAGAGGTCATTGAGTCTAGGCCCCTGCCCTCACAGCAGGACCAAGCACTGTCTAGACCATCCCTGATAGATGTCTATCCAACCTGCTCTTAAATATCTCCAGTGATGGAGATTCCACAACCCCGCTACGCAATTTATTCCAGTGTTTAACCCACCCTGACAGGAAGTTTTTCCTGAAGTCCAGCCTAAACCGCCCTTGCTCTAATTTAAGCCCATTGCTGCTTCTCCTATCATCAGAGGCCAAGAAGGACAATTTTTTGCCCTCCTCCTTTGTAACACCCTTTTAGATACTTGAAAACTGCTATCCATCTTTCTTGAAATGTGGTGCTCAGACCTGGGCACAGTACTCCAATTGGGGCCTACTCAGCAGAGTAGAGTGAAAGAATGACTTCTTGTGTCTTGCTCATAACACTCCTGCTAATGCATCTCAGAATCATGTTTGCTTTTTTTGCAACAGTGTCACACTGACTCATGTTTAACTTGAGGTCCACTATGACCCTTAAATCCTTTTCAGCAATACGCCTTCCTAGATAATCACTTCGCATTCTGTATATGTGAAACTGATTGCTCCTTCCTAAGTGGAGTACTTTGCGCTTGTCCTTATTAAACTTCATCTTGTTTACCTCAGACCATTTCTATAGTTTGTCCAGATCATTTTGAATATTGACCCTATCCTCCAAAGCACTTGCAACCCCTCCCAGCTCAGTGTCATCTGCAAACTTAATAAGTGTGCTCTCTATGCTGTCACCAAAATCATTGATGAAGATACTGAACAGAACCGGTCCCAAAAGAGACCCTTGCACAACCTCACTTGTTATGCCCTTCCAGCATGACTGAATGGATAAGAACTACTCTTTGAGATGGATTATCCAGCCAGTTAGGCACCCACCTTATAGTAGCCACATGGACCTGTAAGCCCAGCCACACCTACTCTGGGTCAGTTGACTCAGGCTTGCTAGGCTACACAATTACAGTGTAATATTGAGGTTTATTAAGGGTATGTCTACACTGTGATCAAAAACTTGTGGCACCAGTTCTCACAGCTCAGGCCCAAGCCCAAACCAGAATGTTTAGCCCTGCAGTCTGAGCCCCTCAAGCTTGAATTTGCTGACCTGAGTTTTAAGACTTGTTTTTTAACTTGCAGTGGAGAGATACTGTTTGTAAACCCACATTACTTCCACACAACTCTAGAAGGCAGCAAGTGTTGTTGCCAACTGATTATTTTATGTGAAACAAATCAGAATTTCATCCACATGGGCCACAAACTGTAACCCTCAAACTCCCTTTTCAAGAATTTGGTCAATTCACATAGATTATATTTAGAGACAGGCACCAATCAGGACCACCTATATGGTAAAGAGAGTAGCAAATTCTTAGGACACCATCAAAAGGGAGAGGGAAATCTGTTTGCCACCTTGCAACATGCAATAGTTTGATACCAAAGAAACCACTGCTCGACACTAATAATATGGCAAACTCATGCATAGAGTCCAACTTTTTCAAAGTAAACTAAAAGACAATCTAAGTACTCTAGGTTCAACTCTTGCCCACTTCTATCTGAAACTGGCCAGGAGATTGCTCCCTATCAGTCTCAGAACTACCCAAATCATTTAAACGATTATGAAATCCAGGCTTCAGGATTACAATTCCTAGTTAGCTATAACCATAAAACTCTTCAAAATATGTCATTTGGTACAAAATGCAACAGTCTCAATGTTAGCAACACAGACTGCCATAAGCACATAATTGTGCTCCACTGTGTTTCACTCTATTCACTGGCTTCCCACTAAGGCCAATCCAGTTCAAAATTTCTGTCCAGATTTATGGAAGCCCTCAGTAGCACAAGAAACACAAGAGTACTTCTCCCTCTATAACCAAATCACTTATCTTCTACTGGAACTTGAGGGCTGCACTCAATAGAACTTTGTGGGGGCTGGATCTAGTCGAATTCATTCTTGCAAGAACTGAAAGTGAGTGGAAGTTTCACTTCATTTAGAATTAAGGATGAGATCCAAAACCCAGGCATGCAAACGGAAATCTTTCCATTGACTTAACTGGTCTCTGGATCAATCCTATTGCAAAATTCACCTCTGGGCTTGGCTTTTTCTTAGATTTTACCCAAACACATAAGTGAACTAGTCAGCTATTTTTTCTGTAGGCTGAAAAGGGGGGAAAAAAAGCACAAGATACAGATGATATGGCAGTTGACACCAGAGAAATACCTTTTACTCCTGAGGGAATTTTGTGCCACTGCACGTGTGCAGGATTCATGGCCCCTGCAGATTTCTTTGATTCCCTGCAGGAAAATGACTTGCGATGGGTGGGGGGAGGGGGAGGAGTAAAGGGAAGGCACAAGAGTGGTTATGAATCCCTCACAGCAGTGCAGGTATGTTGGTCTGGGGACTCAAAAGTAGCTGGTAGAGAAGTAAAAATCAGTGCTGGAATGGAGGCATGGGTGGGTAGTCAGACCTGAGAGAGACACACATTCTGTACTTACCGTACACACAGCATGGAGGGGCTGGGCTTTGGGAAGTTTGAGAAGGTACATGTGGAAGAGACTCCATTTCCCTTGAACGCAGCAGCCTGCCCGCCTAGTGAATTCCTCCAGAAGTGTAAAACGGGTATAATAATTGTAAGGCTCCTTTAGATTGCCAGAGTGGTGTAAAGGAATGTTAGTATAAAGGACAGCAAGGCTTTATAAATACTTATGGTACTTTAGTGATTAGAATTGGTCTAAATTTTTTGACTGAAAATATTTCCTATCAAAATGTGCTCAATGAACTATTTGTTACTGTCCTTTCTGGAGATGGTCAGTAGACAGCATAAATTATGAATCTGAATCCCCAGCACTCATTTCTGCTTCAATTGTCTGATGTAGCACTGAACATATGTCTGCAAATATTTGTTGACTAATAGCTGGAAGTAAAGGGTCAATACTAGTTATTAGAAGGGATTTCCTCCAGTGTTCCCTACAGCCATTCTCCCTCCATTGTACTGTAGTTTAAATAAAATTACCAAAATAAATGAAACCAGCATGAATGTATAGTGTTACGTTAAGAAATAAAATATGCAGAATTTTGCAGAGTTTTAAAATATTGTGCACAGAAATCTTTAATATTTGGTACAGAATTTCTCCAGGACCAACCTTTTTTCCAGGGGCCCCATGAGTGGTGTGTTTTAATTCAGTGATTTCTATAGAAATTAACTCTAGGTTTCCTTGACTGAGAGTGTTCATGTCAGTGAAAGATTTGTCTTTACATTTATTGTGCTTGGTGAAGTTTATTAATGGTTCCCCATTAAAAATTCAGTTTGCTCCAAAGTAGAAAGATTGAGTATTTCAAACAAAATATCTCTACACCAGTGTTTCTTAAACTTTTTAAGACCGAGGAACACTGAACAATATTTTTTTTTTTAAATGGGGAACACTTTTTGTTGAGGAAAAATAAAAAAACCCCCAGGGAAAAGTTGTTGAGCGCACGCACGCACGCACGCACGCATCTCTTATTCCTTTAAGGGCAGTCATTTTGAATTCTGTCCTCTCCGTGGCACACCTCCAACTGCCTTCTTTAAGAAACGCTGCTCTACACGATGCACCAATGAAATAAAGATGAATGTTAGCATGAATATCTACAAAATTACACATTTCCAGACTTTTCCCTGTATTATTTCTTAGCTTTATTTAGATCCATTTTAAAAAGCTTCTGGCAAAACAATAAGATCTACAGGGGACATTACATTTAGATCGCAATCATCAAACCTTTAGAAGAATTTTTATAGTAATAAAGACTTGAGATATAAAACCCAAACATTCTAGCTTCAATCTGATAGCTCTGTGCTTCAGAGATCCAGCAGGGGATCTAATTAATTACACCAAATTATATACAAAAAAATTCTGTTCTCTCAAGATGATTAAAAAGTTGCTATTAAATTAATATTCTCAATTTGTAAAGTAACTACATTTTCTATCAAAATGCAATGGAAAGTTTGGCCATCCACATTTCTTCTAAGCATTTTATCCTTATTCTTTAAAAGAATAAGTGGTAAATATTTTTTTCAGACAATAAGATGTGATTACACAACACGGCATCAGTATAGAAAATATGGCTAAAGCTTAAGCACACGTGATAACAGTTTAAAAACATGCAAATGTATATAATATGGACATTCTGAAGGGGTGGCATATGATTTTGCAGTTAGTGTAGTTGTACACATTTATGATCCACCATGCAAAATCACTTCTAGTTCCAGAACATGTTCCAATCATATCTGTTCTTGGTCACATACCAAACTGATATGATGTATAGAGGATTCTTCAGTACACTTTATTTGGAAGATACTGGAGAATCCTTCCTTTAATATAAAGATTTTTCTTTAATAGCCTAAAAGAATGTCAAAAGCAAACCATCATGTGATTTAATGTGAGGCAATCTGACTAAATATTTTTGGTACATTTTCACAGTAACAAAGGGAAGAACTCCATTTTCACAGTGGCAGAAGGGATTTTGAAAAGGAGATCTAATAGCCGATTTGCATTTTTTGGAGCCTTTATATTCAGAGAAATGTTCTTCATACCTATGAACGGGGCGATCGGCTGCAATCCAAGTAGATACACGGATTTAATCGAGCCCTGCCTATGACAGTTTCCATTTGAATTCTCTTCAATTTCAGGATTCTGCTCTAAGAAGTCACACTGGTAATCCCATTAGGATGCTGATACTTCGAAATGACTCTGCTGTGGACACCGAAAGACTCCCTGAGTCTTCAATAATTCGTTTCCTGACTCAGGCACTTCATCAGTATGTCTATATGCAATCACAGATTCCTCTTCATCAGCATCTATGAGATCCAACAGTACATGAGGTTTGTCATAACCAGAAAACATGCTGCAGCTGTTCAGGACATTGGACTGTTGCACCTCAGTATTGGAAGGCTCTGGGCTTAACTGAATACTACATAACTCTGGCTGGCTACTATTAGAATGAAAATAATTCTCTTTCACTTTTGGGCTTTGTTCATCATCAGAGGTTATTTCAGCAATGCTTTCTTGAATAGACGTCTCTTCTGTTTTGTTTGATATCTCCAGGAAGATGACATTGTCTGTTTCTTCTCTGCAGTCTTCAGAATTAGGGGTCCCTATTTCTTGAACTTGGTCTACTTGTTCCATCAAGTTTACCATGTCACTTTCTGACGATACAGGACTGGATGACGATGAGGTTATGACAGAGATATATTTTGCTTCTGGTTTTGTTTCTAAAATGTTGTGCGAGTTCAGGTTTCGTACCACAGTGACCTTAAGAGTAAAGAGGAGGTACTTTTAGTTGTACATAAATCACATGTTTAAGGTAATAATCTAGTTTATTGTCTCTCTAAATTAAAGTTTAGAAGCAAGACAAAATAGCACTCTGAATGGGGTTCTTTTGTGGTTATTTAATTACATTTCCTTTCAGTAATTCAATAGGAGTTAAGTGGAAGTCAGCAGCTGACATCAGTGTAGGACTTTGACACCAACAAACTTGTTGAATTTTAGGCAAGATGCCACAAATGCACAAATTCTACAACCACATGTGAGGGATCTAAAAAGCTTCCTCTTTCAGATTAAAGAGGTAGTGGTATATAAGGAGAAGAGGAAGAAAAAAAAGCAGGGAATATTTCTCTTACTCCTGTTATTTAAGCAATCTTACAAGCTTTACCTACAAAGGAAGTCAAATCCTGAAATTAGCCATTATTTTCACCCACTTCTAGCCCAGCTACTTCACTTGCAGAGAGCGGGACTCTTTCGGTTATTTAGGATTTGTCTACCCTATCACTTGTCAGCAAAACTTGTGTCAGTCAGGAGTGTGGAAAAAAACCCCAAACCACATCCTTGAGCAACATACATTTCCTTGGCAAAGTGTTACTGTGGACAGCGCTACGTGGGCAGGAGAGGGTCTCCTGTCAATTTAGCTAATGCTGCTTATTGGAAGTGGCTTAATTATGACTGCAGGAGAGCTCTCTTCTGCAGGCAAAGAGCAGCTACATAGTAAACCTCAAAGCAGCACAGCAGTGCCACTAAGTTCCATAGGGTAAACATGGTCTCAGTCTTACCAACAACAGTAGAGCCCTAATGCATCCCCTTTAATATTTTGTTTAGGTATGTTAACCTTTCAGGCCCTTCTCACATACTGCTAAGCACCTGTTCTGAATCAGAAAGTGGTATTTCTCCTTGAAAATTAATCCTCAAGAAGAGTACCTGTGCTTTGTCTGATTTTTAAACTTTCTGAAAAGTGGTGCTTTAAGGCTCTTAAATTAATTTCTTGGGACTAGAAACTGAAGAATAGGGTATAGAAAATTATGTAATGTTAAACTGTCATGAATCCTGCTGCCTTTCTGGCAGCTCTAAACATTTGCCATTTCTTTGGAAATAGGTATTCAAGGATTTTTTTTTGCACATGCATATTCTAAGTGTTCTGAAAGTGGCCACTGGGT
This sequence comes from Pelochelys cantorii, assembly GCA_032595735.1. Classification (NCBI taxonomy): domain Eukaryota; kingdom Metazoa; phylum Chordata; order Testudines; family Trionychidae; genus Pelochelys; species Pelochelys cantorii. The sequence goes on from CM064328.1 coordinate 101,018,987, forward strand.
AAAAAGTTGCTAAAGGACAGTCACAGAAAATACGTGAAGAGAGGCACAAGGGGTTAGGAGTGTTCATGTACATCAAAGTATTTATGAACTGCTACGGTTAATCCCAAATGTATTGTACCAGAGTGAAGGATAGAGAAGAGAATCTTAGATTGCTACTTCTAGGACACAGAATAACTAAAGGTACAACATGTCAAAAGTATCGTGGTCCTGGAGTGAACATAGGCTCAACTCAACTTCTGGAATCAAATTACAGTTAACTCCTTTCAGGCACTGAGAAACTGGATGTTAAGATCTAGATATATACTACACAGAAATAAGAACCACAAATCTCCTCTCTTTACTCTTAAAATAATTGTATGCTTTGACATGTATTTAGTTCCTTGAAGTAGCTACAAATCCAACTCCAACAGCCCTTTTAATTGGTAGGTAAAGAGAAAATTCCATATATAAGCCTGAATATGAACTACAGGAATTAAACTAAAAGGATATTCTATAAAAGCTGTTAGCAACAAAGAACAAAAGGTAAATTTGTGATGGGTAAAACATCTGTATTTTGGCTATACTACAGCTTCCAACATTTTAACACCAGCATCAAAGAACACTGCAATTTTTTTCTAACAGTAGAATATGCCAACGAGTGAAGAAGGGAACCTTAATCATGGTGGTAGTGAGACGGGGCGTCTACCCCGCACTGGCCCTTTAAGGGGTTAAAACCCACCCCTGAGTGAGGGATGGAGTCAAGGAGCAAGCAGCTGCAGCAGATAGCAGCCAATTAGGGCCCAGCTGTGGGCTGTATAAATAAGGGCTCCAGGAGGGAGGAAGGGAGAGACACTGTTGCTCTGACTGGGGAGCAGGAGGGACCTAGCTGCCAGGAAAGCTAGAGGCTTCCTGATTTAGAGCAGGGCTGGGGAAGTCTGGCCAGGTAAGCTCCTAGGCTGCAGAGCCTGAAGCAAGGCCTCAGAGTAGTAGGGCTGCGGGGAGGCAGCCAGGCTAGGCAAAAGCATCCACCACTTTGCCAATGATGAGTGGCCATTTCAGACTGCAGTTTGCCCCTGTGGCAGGAGCTAGATGAAGACTGGCAGTGGGTCACTGAGGCAAGGTGGGCATAGGGGAATTGAGGGTCCCCAGGGGACAGGACTCCAGAGTGTGGGGGCCACTATGGTAGGGCAGTACCCCAGTAGGAGAGCGCCACAACCTGGGAGAGATGTGAGCCCTGACCTAGAGTAGTGGAGAACAACCAGTAACAGTGGGTGAGACACCAGCCAGAAGGAGGTGCTCTTGCACCAAAAAAATGCTAATTTCCTGAATGACCAGCAGGGAGCACTCTTGGTGGTGAGGCCTGTCCTGTTACAGGTGTTAACAGATGTTCAGGCCAGAAGGGACCATTATCATCCATCTAATCTAATCTTGACTTACTTTGAGTTTTCAGTGTTGTGTTATAATGTAGTTGTTCATGCTGCCTTGACATTACAGTGTCATATTAGCAGTGGATATTATGATGATAGAGACTTTGTTTAGTAACACAGCGATTCTTACAGCTTAGGCTTTTGTAATTGACAGTGGAACAGACTTTTCTTCAGCTAGTTTTTGAACAAAGTAAGCCTTGGCACATATACAGGGTTATGTCTACATTGCAGCTAGATACCTGCTGTCGGCCTATGCCAGCAGACTTGAGCTCCAGAACTCTTCCTCGTTCACATGATGCTAGAGCCCAGGTTCTTTAGCCTGAGTCACCTGGCACAGGCCAGCCGCAGGGGTCTAATTGCAGTGCAGACAAACTCATATACTTACGTATTTCTGTAGTCACAAAACAAGGAAGTAATTTGAAGGAAAAAAGGTTAGAAGCAGAGGTTGTCTAATATCACCGGATAGATTTCCTGACTAAGTCTAAAGGTTCCTTATAAAACATGACTCTGACTTAAAAAAAGAATTTATCAATTAAACAAGTAGTTTCTAGCTCCCATGACAAACATAAGCACACTCCTCCCATCGTAAAGACCTGACCAGTAACAAAAGGAAAAGTGCAATTAAGACATAAATTAATGTTTTAAGAATGGAAACTAAATACTTGAACCTGGCCTACTGAAATTAATTCATTTAGAAAGGAGAAAGTCCTAATAAAGGAAATTCAAAGCATTGAGCTACAGTAAAAAGACTACAGGTTTGTAAATCCAGAGCACATTTAGGATGGGACAAGTGCAAAGTCATTTAATTTAAGAACCTCTACATAGTGACAAAAGCTATTTAATTAGTTAACATTGTGGCTATCTGGTATGAAATTTTGTTTACTGATTGTTTTCTCCTACATGTTGCCTACTATGTATTTCAATAAAAATACTGGCTGTAAGACTAAGCTTGTTCGATATTAAAAGGTGCTATACAATAGTAGACTGACCAGATGGTTCTGCTAAATAGTATTGCGAACTTACCAATGACTTGGGTAGTTCAATTTTTCTCTTCTTTAGTTGTTTGCAAAGGCAATACGCTGCCAAAATCAGTCCAATGCCAAAGACAACAGCAACACCAATTATAATCATTTTTAAGTCTAGAAAATTAGAGCAAAATATAATGAGAGGTTTGGAATCCAGGATGTGTTTTTGACATTCACAAAAATCTTAGAAATGGCACAAAATTTTTAGAGTGATTAAGTCCATGAATTAGGGTTTTCGCATTTGAGTGTATATTAATATTAAATCGTATGGCTTGGTCCATGAGAATTCTTTAGAAATGGCAGTAGGGTTTTTTTGGGATCATGTTTCCTTTAATTTTGAAGAGGACAAGGAAGTACATGACTAAACTGTGGCTTTTTTTGCTCTTCCTTAGAAAGATTCAATGTAGATAAATAACTTGATTTTTTTTAAAAAACAAAGTGCTCCAAAACATGAGAATTGTAGAACTATTGATTACACGTGTAACAATAGTATATTTGGTCCCTTAAACAGAGTTGGGCCTAACTTTCCCATTCCAGTTTAGGTGTGCCCTAATATGGAGTAATGAGGATGGGACTGTCCCAGGAGTTACGAATGAGAGAATCCCAAAGACAAGAGAATTTAGAACTGAGAGTTAAGAGAAGGATCAGAAGAAGAGCAAAGCTGGGTGGAGAGTTTCAGGGAGAGGATGCATGTAAAGAAGGGAGCACTGAAAAGCTCTTTAGTTCAGCAGTGAAGCCAGAACAGTCGGGTGAAAGCAGAAAGGCCTGGTGGGACACACCAAAGCTGTACCTGGGATTCTAAGCAAGGTGAGAATACTGTAGCATTATGAGATGCCACAGGTATACTTGGTACATAAATGGACAGTTGGAACTTGAAAGATTGAAATGTGCTGTTTGGACTGTGCTGGAGAATTCTGGATTACAACTGAGACACCTTTTGTCATGCACTAGCCCTGAAAAGGGCTATTTATATCCTGAAAACGTATGTGGCATTACTAGGGACTCCAGGAGAAAGAGGAAACTAAGGCTGGTGCACTAGTCATATCACAGGCTGCTGCAAGAGGGCATCCCAGGAAGGGAACACCCTAACCATGTGATGGCAAATACAGGCAATTAGCCCCTAGGAAAAACAGGAAGTGCAAGTGCCTAAAAGGCAACTACCAAGGTACGAGGTGATCTACAGGGACATACGGGTGTACCCTGCCGGTGGTCACCTTAGGACAGGATCCCATTATTCACATATCAATTTTAGATCTCAAGAAGATACAATTTATAATATTCATGAGATAAAGAAAATCCCATTGGTCCTCTAAAAGGGAGTTCCTTGATATATTAAGGGATGCTGGAAGAAAGTCTGGGGGATGTTTTCAAAGGCACAAAAGTAAGTTGAAAAGGGCAGTTCCCAATCCATTCATTTACAACACATTTCAGTTACCAAGCTCTAAGCCTCAAATAAAGCAGAATACTATGCATCCAATAACCAGCTGGGAGAAAAAGGCTTTTTTATTTAGTCTAAGATTTTCCTTTACTTTCAGCCTGAACATGTACACAAAGATGTCTCCGGGGTTGAAGCTTACTGCTTATGTTGTAAAGAGAAATATGGAATAGGAAAGACTCTCTAGTGCAGTGGTTCTCAAACTTTTTGGCCCATGCCCCATCCGGCTCAATGCAAACTTTTCCACGGACCACCTGCTGCTAATGGAAACTCGTTGTTAACTATACAATTACACCCAAGCCATTTTGTTTGTGCTGCAGCTAGGGAGAATGGTTTAATTCAACCAGTAAGAAAGGAAATATTAATCGAAATTTTAAAAACATATTAAATGTTTTAAAAACTTTCCCATATTAGTTTACAAAAGTATTTTAAAATAAACACAAAAGGTTTCAATATTGTCTTTATTACAACAGGGTGGGGGAGCTTTTTTGGGTTGGGGGCTATTGACTCAGAAAAAAAATCAGTCAGGGACCACACAAGTGAGACGCAAAAAACACCTCTCCAAAATCACCAACCCTCACTGTTGTGACCCCCAACTAAGACAACTCACTCTCCTGGTGCTTCAATCACAGGGGGACAGAAAGGACTGAGGTTTAGGGCTGCCTACGGGCCAGATTAACTCTTCTGGGACTAGTGGATTTTGTGGACCCCCTACGCTTTGGGATGGGGCCAAAATGAGGGGTTCAGTGTGCAGGACAAAGCTGCCAGTGAGTGGGATAGGAATCAGTGTACAGGATCTGGGCAGGGGGTGGGGTATAGAAAAGGGTGAGGATGCAAGGTCTGGGTGGCAAGTAGGTTGCAGGAACAGGCTGGGAGTAGTGTTTGGCTGAGGTAAGGGGGCAGGAGCAAGGGAGAGGGCAGTGTGTGGTCTGGAGGGAGGATGCAAAAACAAGAGTGGGTGCAGAGTCTGGCCAGTGGGGAGGGTGCAGGAGCAGGTGGGGAAGGGGTGGGGGAGGGGGGAGTAGAGCACCTGGCAAGGAAGGAGGATGCAGGAGCAAGGGAGGATGCAGATGATCTGTGGCACGAGCTCAGTACCCAGCCAGGAAGGAAGTTAGTGCTGGCACTCCAACCTCATGGGAGGACTGCGAGGTTGGAGCACCAGCGCGGGCCCCCTGCTGGCGGGGTAGGAGGTGTAGACTGAGCTTGAGCCGCAGACCACCTGCAAGACGTCCCCAGTTGGAGAACCCCTGCTCCAGTGGGATATTAAGTGGTGTAAGACACATACAATTGTTCCACTGTTTGGGCTGCTAAAATGTTTAAGACTGATTTTAAAAGTGTAAATTGTGGGTAACAGCCCCGGAAAATCAATAGAGGTCCTCACAATAGCCCAGAGGTTCTCAAATTGGTTTCAGGGAGTTGTGATTACCCTATCCATTCTACCAAATGCAAGGTAGAGCACAGCATAGAAATGAACAAAAATACCATGCTATCAGATTTCACCAAGCTATGTTATTAATGGGAATTTTTAATAAAAACTAAGTTAAGACTAAGAATTTGCATACTCTCCTTAACTCACACGCAATATGTAGGTATTATGGAATACACAGTAAAGAAGTTTAGCCAGCCTCTCTCATTTTTAAGTAAACCAAACAAGTTCAAGAGGTAAATAAAGAGACTTGTTTTATATCTTTATCATAAGCTTATGGTTATCTTAAATTCAGGAAGTTCTACACATTTTACTGGTTATAAATTTCAACTAATATTTGTGCAATTCCAAAGTTTGTCTTTGAGCAACTAATATAATGATTCATTATTTCCTAATTACACAAGTCTAGCTGCAACTCGAACAAATTATGGTACCAATCAAGTAGAAAATGACAGGCAGGGCAGAGTCTTCAGAAAAATGGATTAGACTTTTATAAATTACCTAGTGGCTGGGTAAAAGTAACATGAATGCAACTTTCATTTGATTGGGAAAATCCTCTATCCAAAACCATTGATGAATGTCCTTTAGCTGAAACACAGTAAGTGGACCTAGTAGAAATAAATGGAATGTATATGCTACATGTATTCTTCTTACATCGGTCTGCATGAAACTCTTTGATCTGAAAGAAATGTAAAGTTATATTAGGGCCTTAATTAATTTGAATTTATAATATTGACTCAACATGTAAAGACAGCATTGTCACCTTAATGCTATAACTTTTAAAATGCTAGGTATCAGACCAGTTACTCCTGCAGATCTGTGCATCTCTGCTAACAGCTATTTGCAAGCCAACAACCCTAACTTCTAGTATTATTAAAAAAATTAATTGCTCAATAATGAGACTCCAGCTGACCCCGGGCATTTCAAAGGGGCAGTGCCATGAGAGCCGGCCTCTGCTGGAGTCCCCAGCTGACCCCGGGCTCCGTGCAGTGCTGCCCTATTAAGAACTTCTATTAGACCATAGTGCCTATAGGTAAAATTTCAAGAGCATCTAAATGACTTAGGTTCAGAAATCCCATCTATGCTCAAATGCCACCTATGCTCCTAAGATACTTAAAAATGAGATTTAGGGGCTTATGAAAATTTTATCCTATAATGAAACATGTCTGTGTCCTGTTTTCTTGATCTTTCTCCTAAGGACTCATCCACTATCCTTACTGAGCAAAAGAGCAACATCTTGGAAATCCAAAACACTAACACTTTTTTGAATTGCTCTAGTGGCCTGGTTCACAGAAATATAAATTTTAAAATCTTCCACAGAGGTGGTCCCTAAACAGGATATGTACCTTCAAACTATCTGGTGAAAATCTGCATTAATTTTGAAGTTAAGAATGTGTACACAAAGTAAAGTAATGTTTAGATAATTTAAAATCCTCCAATCTAATATGGGCACTTTTTTTTTGAATCATACTAAAACATCTCCCCCAAGGATCGATGTTCCTTGTAAACTGCGTAGCTGCCCAGCTGTTTAATGAGCCCCACCTTGAGGCTCAGAGCTCTCTTGCAGGGAGCTCAGCAGACTAACTGGGGGAGGAGCCCTCTGGCTGAGCAGTAGCTACCTGCTACAAACAGAGGAGCTCAGAGAGCAGGTAGGGAGGGGAGATAAGGAGGGAGTAAGTGGTGGTAGGGAGTTGTAGGGTGGGGGAGTTTGAGGAGATGAGGAGGAGGGAGGTAGTAAGTGGTTAGGGAAAGTCAGGTTTGGGGGAAGTCCCATTTCCTGGCTGGCAGAGGTAGAAACAGAAACCCAGCATTCTCCTCAAGCCTTCTGGGCTGTGAAGGAGAAGTGGAGGGGAAACAGATTGTATGGGTTATGTGGAGAAATATGGGATGGGTGAGGTGAAGGTGGAGAGTTTGTTTGTGCTGTCCTGATTCCCAGCTAGGCTGCTGGTGCCTGCAGGTCTGAGAAGCAGGATTTTATCCCAGTTCCTGGCTGGGCTGGGGGGAGCAGATTGCACAGGGATGGGTGGGTGCCGGCATCTGTGCAGTGAGGTAGAGGCGGCGGGGGGAGGGGGAGGAGGAAGGAGAGTTTGTTTGGGGTGCCCTGACTCACTTGCTGCAGTCCAGATGGGAGTGAATGAGACTCTCTGTCTGTCTGGATTGGAGGGGAAGAAAGCAAGCTGCATGGGGTATGCGTGTGCCAGGACATTTGCATGATTACATTTCAAACAAAGTTTACACAGGTGTTAATGGCTTAGGGTAAGAAAGAAAAAGATTCCAATGGATTTTTTGGAGTGTTTCAGATATCTAAAACTCTATCTTAAATTATTTTTTATATCTTGTGTTACTAATTAATACATGGTAAACTGTATGGCATTAAGACCAGATCTTTGCTATCTGGTAGAGTTCCGTCCAGTTCTTGAGTGTCAGAAGTAACAAGTACTAGGTGTGATGCTAATTGTTTTATAGGATCAAACCTTATCTGCAAGCTCTTTGAAACCTGGATCAATCTACAAACCCTGAAGCCATGTGTTAATTTGCTCTGGAGCTTTTACTCTTTGAGTTGGTGAGAGACAAAGTAAAAGTTTCAAACCAGGAGAACTTGTATCTATTTTCACAGGTCTCTGTTTCACTTGTATTTGTACAGCATGGATCTTAAATTCCCCAAAGAAACTATGAGCCTGAGTGAATGCCTTCTACTCTCCTTTTGGGTGTCAGTAAATATAGTATTAATATTTGCAAGGAGAGCATGACTATTTATAGTTGACTCACATTCGTTCAGCATCTTAAAGCTAAGCTATGTGTGGATAATATGCAATATGTTTACTAACTTGAGTTGGTAGAAAGGATGATAATACATGTACTCCAAGGGTAGTGTTAATTTTATTTTTACTTCGTTTCATGTTAAATAAACATCATAAGCATTGCTCCTTGTTAATTTTCCCTTGTTTTAATATATTTTCTTCCACCCTATGGACTGTTTAATATATATATATATATATATATATAGGTTGGTTTGTTTGTACTGGTGGTGCACATCCACACACTACCTTAATATTGGTGTTGCACATAAGAAATTTCAACCTGCTCAAGAATGGAAAATGTTAGAGGGAACACTGCCCAGGATGGCTGATTCATTGAGCATGCAGAGCAGACTGGATAATAGACAGTGAATGAAGTAGCTCAATGCAATAAAGAAAATGTGGGTCAAGCCTTATATGGAATCACATTCTACATATCATTGTCATGCAGTAAAATTCATATAAGTTAACAGATATACTTTGAATCCATAGTGTAGTGGCTCATTATTTGGGCAGGATAAGTGGAATATAGTCAGTGAGATAGTGGACAAGACATTTAATGAGGTGGATAAAAAGCAAATACTGAACAACTCCTTCCATTCAATATAAGGTGCTCAAAGACCACACAGAGGGACAAGAAAAACCTAATTGGATTAGGTGTGAAAAAGGCACCTTTAGTAAAGCAGGGGCCCTATAAAAATAATGGCATGTGACTATGTGATTAAAAATTACTACAATGGATACTCAAAAGACAGGGCTGTGGTTGAGGTTCCACAACTCAACATTTCAGGGATTTACTTGTGTATTATTAACAATGTTTACATTATTTAAAGACATTTCTCAGTATCCCTTGGATATGTGCATAATTTAAAGCAATAAAAACCTATTTATTACTCTATCCCCTTTCTAAAGCTATGTATTTGTTTTTTTTAAAGGCCAAAAGGTATAGAATCATAGAATACTAGAACTGGAAGGGACCTCGAGAGGTCAGATCTGAAACTTTCAATTTCAGAGGTATGATCTAAAACTTTCAATTTAAAACATACCGGATCTTCACTGGACCGCAAAAACACCTTGTATGTGACGTCTTTATTTCTTCTAACAGGGAGAGGCAGTTTCCGATATGGGTGGTGAATCTCAACCTTGATTTCATTTCTCTCAATTGAAACATTCAGACTAGGTGCTCCTATTTTTCCTGAAACAAAGATGTATCTTCATTATTAGGCAGAAGAATTTTGATACAGAATTCAACGACAAATGTGGGGCTAACAGATACAGCATTCATGGTTTATTTTCAAGAGGAAAAAATTATTTCCAAAGACATCCCAAAATAATGAAAATGGTTACACACCTAACGGGAGGGATGCTGCAGAGGAACTGAGTCTTGGTTAAAGGAATATACTTTAGGCTGGGCACAAATCTAGCAAGAATAGGTAGTACCAGTGAGGTCTGCCGAGTGACTTATAAAATTTAATTGAAAAAAAATGTAAGCATATAGATGTTTGAAAAAGTGTCAAGTGGGCAAAAGTTAAAGTACTGAACAGAAAAAGAACATGGCAAGTGGACAGATGGGAAGAATGTGTAAACAGGCCTATTTTGGTTAAAGGGTGGCTTTTTATTTCAATGTAGCTATATCAACTGGGAACGGATGTAAATTAAACTGGAGCAAGCCATTTTTAAACCAAAACAAGTACAAAAAAACTGTTTATACAAGAGTTAGTTTGCACAGATACAAAAATGACAGGAGACGGCAATTTAAATGTAATCAAGGGCCACAAAAGCCACTAAAATCTTTTGGCAGGCCATTTTTATTAAGAGGCTTCCGGATGTAGCAGAAAAAGTTATTGTGGTCCAAGAACCAGCAGCTCTTGTTATCTGGAGGGCAGCTCACTTGGCTGCTGCTGTGAGAACATGTGCCAGAGCAACAAGTCCTGCACTGATACCACAGTGCTGGGCTCTGCAAAATACATTTGGCTCTATGACCACCAGGAAGGCAACAAACCCACTAAAACTGGAGAGCTGCAGCCTCCTGACTAACTCCACCAGGTCCTGGGAAACACCCTCCTCTAGGTGGTGGAAAGAGCCCTACCCCGTTAGCCATCTTCTGGCTCCATGATGGCAGAGCCTCTTGTCCCTTTCCTCTGGACACTGGAAAAGCTGCCTTCTCAGGTTCAGATTTAGGTAGGCCTGGGTACTAGGGTTGCCAGGTGTCCGGTTTTCTACCAAACAGTCGGGTATTTGTGCCCTCTGTCGCGTAGAAAAATTCAGAAAATACCGGACATGTGCAATGTCCGGTATTTTCTGAATTTCCAGCTGGCCGCCCGACGGAAGCCTGGCAGGGGCGGGGGAGCTACTGGGAGGCGGGCTGCAACTGGCACTGGGTGCCCTGTGGTCATGTGCAAAAGCCAGGAGGGGTGAGGCAGGGCGGGGGGCAGTGGCTGGGACTCCTAGCCACTCCCCCCGCCGGGCTTCTGCACACAACCAGAGGCTCCCAGCGCCAATCACAGCCCCGCCTCCCAGCTGGGAGCCTCTGGTTGCATGCAGAAGCTGAGCAGGAGGAGCGGCTCCCAGCCACCCCCCCCCCCCCGGCCAGCTGCTTTCTGCCCCCCTTCCTCCGGCACCCCCTCCTCCCGTCCAGCCCCCCCAGCCCCCGATTCCCCAACAGCTCTGCTTCCCGCCCCCCCCTTCCTCCTGGCCAGCCCCGTGGCCCCCGCCCCCCCCCACCAGCCCCGCCTCCCACCCCCTTCCTCCCAGCTAGCCCTTCTCTCCCCCCCCGCCCATGCTCAAGTGTGTCCGGTATTTTGGGGGGGGGGGGGTGTCTACCTGGTAACCCTACTGGGTACTACCACGGGAAAGCCTACATAATCTGTGCATACACCCCCTGGTTAGCAGGCCAAATAAAATGAATCAGAGCACCAGTTGTGGCCCAGGGCTGCCCTTTGCCTGTCCCTGATTTTAGTAAAGCTAGTGTAACTTCCCCCCACTTATATATAAATGCCTTAAAATTCTGCCCCTTGACAGAAAACAGAAAAACAAAGCAAAGCAAATGATGTATACATGAGACTAAGCCACAAAATATAGGACTACTGCTTGATGAAATCTCACTCAAATATTATGCAGGATCTACAATCACCACATAAAATCAAGATTATTAAATTTGGAAAGAAAAACAAGCTAGGACAATAAGCAATCTCAGGAATTACCACGGCAATAGGATAGGACATTGCTCATAAAAATAGTACCAATTTATGTCAGATTGGGCATTGGACATGGATCAAGGGCCTTGCAGACACACTCTCTTTTTTGCTGTAAAGCTAAATGAAATGCTATTAAAGGTTGAACCTCTCTTGTCCAGGACTCCTTGGTCTGGCAGGACCACAGATGTTGCTGGACCTGAGAGCCCCAGCTGCAAAGGTTGAGAACGGTGGGGGGGGGGGGGGGGAGCAAGTCTGGTCAGCAGCAGCCTGCAGGAGCTGTGAGTGGGGGTTAGAGAGCCCCAGGAGCAGCTGCTGCCATGCGCGGAGCTGGGGGCAGCAGAGCCCGGCAGGTGGGCTGGAGGAGTTCAGGCCTCGGAATACGCCTGGGGCAGCAGCCAGGAGGGGAGCCTTTGGGAGAGCTCAGATGCCTGACCTCCCCCCTACTCTGGCAAATTCCCTTGCTTGGGACAACGCTGGTCCCGAGGGTGCCAGACCAGGGAGGTTCAACCTGTAATTCAGAATGTTCCCAAAACATTTTACAATTCAAAGCTGTATACACAGTACAGCCTTAGTTACCCAACTATAAAAGAGCAATTTAAATGTATTTGGCTAATTCAAACATAAGTACAGTAGACTTCCGATAATCTGGCACCTTTGGGACCTAGGTGGTGCTGGATTATTGGATATGCCGGAGTATCGGGATGTACTCCAGTGGGGGGCTGTGACGGGTCTGCCGGGACCCGCACTGCGTCTGGGGGTGGGCAGGGAACGGCATGGGGAGGGGCGAACCCTCCGCTGTTTTGCAGAAAGGCGGGGGAAGCCCCGCGCCGCTGCTGTGAGTTTCCGGGAGGGGAGCGGGCTCCCCACCCCCCGAGACTGCAGTTATCGCCAAGCAGGGGGGTGAGGGGCGGCGCTGTGGGACCAACCTAGCAGCACCCCAGCTGCTCTGCTCTGCAGCTTCCCCAAGTCCGCCGCTCGTCAGTTTCAGCAGCAGCAGCGGCGGACTTGGGGAAGCAGCACGGAGCAGAGCAGCTGGAGTGCTGCCGGGTTGGTCCCGCAGCGCCGCCCCTCACCCCCCTGCTTGGCGCCCGGCAGCACCCCAGCTGCTCTGCTCCGCGCCGCTTCCCCAAATCCGCCGCTGCTGAAACTGATGAGCAGCGGACTTGGGGAAGCTGCGGTTTGGTCCCGCAGCACCCCCCTGCTCGGCGATAACTACAGTACTGCAGTCTGGGGGGTGGGGAGCCCGCTCCCCTCCTGGAAACTCTCGGCGGTGGCGCGGGGCTTCCGCCATTTTGCAGGAAGGTGGGGGAGGGTCGCCTCTCACCCCGCCGTTCCCCGCCCACCCCCCAACCCCCCAGCTGGTCGCAGTGCGGGTCCCGGCAGACCTGTCACAGGCGTATAATCCCCTTCCCCTCTTCTCCCCTTCCCTTTCCCAGCTGGGAGCACCCATGGGGCTCACAGCAGCTCCAATTGTCCGGCTGGCCAGAGCACTTCCGGGTTCCAGTTGATGCCGGACTATCAGGAGTGCCGGACCACTGGATGCCGGACAATTGGAGTTTTACTGTACTACAATGCTTAAAACTTTAAACACGGGACATTATGCTATGCAGTCATACTACAGTGGACTTCAGCATCCAGGTAATAATTTTGGTTGATCAGAAAGTGGATAACTGAAGGCACAACGAACAGGGATAACTTTGTCTAGCATTGTAAGACAGCATGTCAGGGGTGCAAAATAAGTAAAGTATGTTATTGAGTGCATTACCAGCACCATTTCTCATTAAGTATTTGGAAAGGTGCTTAGATATTCGTGAATGGGCCATACAAGTACTAGTAAAGAATGCTAGTAAGCAACCTGCATGTTCATCCCAGGCTCAAGTTATTACTATGATATTCTGAACCAAATATACAGTATTGCACCAGAAAGGTTTTTATAGTCATCTTTTAATGAAGAAGAAATGCTATGAATTCATTCGAATTAATTCAAATCACGCTTCTGGATATAAAATTTATGTTTACATTTAAACTTACCATCCCGTCGCAGAACAAATTCTTTAGTCTCAACAAACTCAGACTCTTCAGACTCAATTAAAGTTTTAACTCTAGCCCAGTAAGACTGACTGAGTTCTTCTATTTCATTAGAGAGGTCACAGTAATGTTTTATTGTGTTCATGCAGGTGCTGACTGTCTTATATTTCCCTAACCTGTAAAACAGATTGAAGAGTAATTAAGGTTATTTACAGTCTCTTACAAAACAGATGTCAGAATGGAGAAATTCTGTCTTCATTTATACTCACACTGAATTCCATAGGGACTGTATGATTTAACTATGTAGAAATAAAACTTTCCTGGTGATTTAGCAAAATGAAAGGAATCACTACATGCATGCCTTTTAAAGTAGAGATGTAAAAATAATTTTAAAATGTAGCCATGTAACAGCTAAGAATCCTAGCCATTACATGCACTGTGGGTGCTGCAGTATAAAGCTTAAATAAGCAAAGCCGCCATGGGCTTCTGGTCCCGCTCCTGGGGAGGCTTCACGATAAGACTTTGCAGCTAGCTCCCTAGAAGCAGAGCCCCTCACAGGCCCCTCTTCCAGGGAGCTGGTATGTAACTTGTGGTGGGGGAGCTGGGCCGGGCCTGCTAAGGACAGGGGCTGCTTCAGCTGGCCGGCCAGAGCAGCCCCTACCTGCAGTGGGCCCCTCAGGGCTGGAGCAGCCCCCTTTCTGGAGTGGGACCTACTGGTTAACAGGAACCGGTAAGCTTCACCTGTTAAGGGTGAGTCTTACTGGTTAACCAATTAGCCATTTAAATCCCTGTTTTAAAGAAAATAAAGTATAGGCATAATGCACGACACAGACACTCACTCATAAGGTTTGATTTCCACGATAAAGCGAGGGGTTGGAAGCATGCTCATGTAATCCCAGCGCAATCTAGTTACGAAGTTCAAAGATTCTATTACAACGTTTGTTGGCGAAGGCACTAAAAAAAGAAATAACACAATCAGTATCTTGCTGGAGTAGATTTTTGTGATATATGAGAACAGCCATCAGTAATCCTGAAGTAGTCAAATAGCAATGCATTTAAAAAAAGCTGTTTCAGAAGTCATTGAAGGTAAGATGCTGCTTGCTGCCAGGGCCTACATGAACAGGACAGAGCCTGGCAGATCCCCATTGGCTGGAGTAATGGCCTATGTGATATGCTACCTCTTATCCCAACAGCTGCTGGGTAAAGGTATGATGCTGTTCCTGGACCCCCATCGAAGGCTGCCTATGAGACATGATAAGGAGCATTTACTGTTTCTTTCTCTAATCACAGATGTCAACTCCTGTGATGGTTGTAGAATCCCCATTATTTCTACTCTTTTCAGCCTCTTGGTGGTTGTAAGAGAGATGCTATTCTATGTTCTGGCCTCCATTTTTGAGTGTCCAGCTAAGTGAATGGCTTAAGTTTCTAGGGCTGAACTCATAATTCCTAAAAATAGCGAAACTAACATTCTTTTTAATGTCACTACAATCTGCAGGGTTCTGAACAGCAGCAGTGAAAACTGACAAGACTTTGTTATTAGTCTGCTACAGCTTTTAACAACTTTGAGGAGCAGCAACACTGGAGCTATAATAGACTAAGTCTTGTTTACACACAGAAACTGCGCCAGTTTAATAGAATTTTAAAGCAATTGAGTACACCTGTGTCCCCAAAATTCAATACTAGAAAGTTTAAATTTACTTAACTTGCCTGTTAACTTCTTAACAAGTTATTAGTAGAAGGCCATCTTAAAATATGATTTAAGTTTCCACACTAAATTGCATTGGTTTAACTACATCAGCATTAACCTTGCCTCACCCACGTTATCAGTTAAAACTGTGCAAGGCCTACTTAGACAAAGCATAAATTGGTTTAAAAAGTTACACCTAAAATAGTGCACATTTCCTCATGTAGACAAACCTACAGAAAGGTTATACTACATTGTTTTCCAGAGGGTTCTCAATCATTTTTATGTTAACATAAATAGGAGTGTTGTGAGCAAGACACAAGAAGTCATTCTTCCACTCTACTCTGCGCTAATTAGGCCTCAGTTGGAGTAATGTCTCCAGTTCTGGGCATCACATATCAAGAAAGATGTTCAGAAATTGGAGAAGGTCCAGAGAAGAGTAACAAAAATGATTAAAGGTCTAGAAAATGCGACCTATGAGGGAAGACTGACAGAACTGGGCTTGTTTAGTCTAGAAAAGAGACGACTGAGAGGGGACATGAGAGCGGTTTTCGAGTATCTAAATGGGTATTATAATGAGGAGGGAGAAAAATTGTTCTCCTTGGCCTCTGAGGATAGGACAAGAAGCAATGGGCTTAAATTGCAGCAAGGGAGGTTTAGGTTGGACATCAGGAAAAACTTCCTGCCTGTCAGGGTAGTTAAACACTGGAATAAACTGCCTAGGAGAGTTGTGGAATCTCCATCACTGGAGATATTTAAGAGCAGGTTAGACAGACACCTGTCAGGGACGATCTAGAGTGACAGTGCTTGGTCCTGACGGGAGGGTAGGGGACTGGACTCAATGACCTCTTGAGATCCCTTCCGTTCTATGATTCTATGATTAACCTCCCCCTTTTTTACCTTTCAAGAGGGATGCCTACTTGAAAAAATACATTTGTCTGAAGTGTTTATTATACCTTCTGTTGGTTGCATATAATTTTTTTAATCACTTGGGGGCAACATGCTTTTGCATACCACTATGAGGTCAGGTGCCTTTCTTTGCTTATATTCTGGCTATCCACTTGAAGTGAGCAGCGACGGTTCTAAGAGAAATGTTTTGCTTCCCCTATCTTGTAATCGTTTTAAGTATCTAAGCATGGACAGAGCCTGAAAATCCACTTCCCTGGGCAAGTAGGAAGTTTTTCGAAGCAGGTGTCATCAACTTCTGTAGATACAGCTTGTGGGTATCAGACCAAAGCCTCATGCAAGCTGGACACATAATTTGCATGAGAAACAGATTCCAAGTTAATGGGTTTTTTAAAGTACATTTCTAGCTTTTATAATTTCAAAGCAATTTTAAAGAAAGAACCGAAGAAAAGCAATGCAGTATCGTCTTCATCAGTTTGCAAACCGAGTGAAATAACATCTAAATAAACTGCTGCCAATAAACTGCTTCACTTATATCACTGGATCAACCTCCTCTGAAATTTCATGAGAACCTGGATGCAAAATTAGTACTTCAGTGCCAGTAATCTAAGCAGAAATATCCAGTTTATCCATCATTTACTAGATGTAGTTATGGCTATTGCATTAAAGAAGGAGTGGCTGTTAACAATTGCTGAAATTGGCATCTGAAGAATGGACAATGGCGAAACTTCTTTTGATTCCATTTGGGGACAGACAGGCTTTTAAACCAGATTCAGGATCCCAGTGTCTCTTTCATTACCTCTAATCTCACCCATACAGGGTGGGAAGAAATGCATCACCTCCCTGTTCATGACCCCTTAATCACCGGCCTGAGGCCACAACCCCAAACTATTTCCCAGGCTTTCCCTAGTGCCCAAAGTCCCAAAAGCACCCACCTAGCAGCCATAATCTCCAGTTTCCTCCTGATAACTTTTGCAATGCTGCCAATACAAGTCTCTAGAATGTTATATTAGCTCCAGTTCATTTTATGCTGTACTAAAGTTTTAATGTCAAAATTGTGCAGTGTATTGATTGCGTTCTTTTTATATTAAAATATCTTCACTGTCATTTTTAATTACTTGGAACTGAACTGGAATTTCCAGTGAACCAAGGATTTTGCTGCAGAATTCAGGTTGCTCACTGCAAAGTTAAACAGCCTTTAATGTCTCTGCGGTCATGGTAACTTAATAGATTTATTCTCTGATTTTCATTCCATGTGGTTTCCCCTCCCCCCCCCCTTCTCTGGAGGGGAAGACAAACTCTGTTTTACTTACTTTTATGGAACCTGATCAAATGGGTCTGCCTTGCTGTTGACTTAAGCATCCTAATTAATGTGTGTCTTTATTATGCTATTACAGAAATCTGTCCAGTTACATAAGTTTCAGTTTCTTGTCCTTAACATTGTTAGAGATGGGAGTCTGGAAGACGCATAGAATTGGACAGGGATGAGATTGGATCTTAGAGCCGTGGAAGTGCCTCTTTGCAAACTTTTGAATGGTTAATATTAAGGGTAAGAAAATAGTTATTTGAGAAATCAGGAAATTCAGCAGTAAATTGGGTCATACGACACATCCTGTGTTAATATTCAACATGACCCAGTTTACTGCTGAATTTCCTGACTTCTTCATGCTTAACTTCTCACTGTTAAAAATGATTTCACATCTCAAATGCTGTTGTACTTTGTGCACATTTTCTTTACATTTAAAGTATTAATCAGAAGCTTTTATCTTTAAGTAACTCATCATGTCTGTAACCAATATTGATTGGTGTCCCAGAATTGTGGCTAAGCAAGCAGAGCACGATGGGATATTATAGAGGGGAGAAATGTTTCATTATGTATTTTGTTTGGGGGGGTGGGGAGGGGAAGGAGGTGCATAAAAATAATGTACAAGTTCAAGACCATGATACATTCTCTGTAATGGGTAAAACTAATATTCTGGAAGACTGTGACTAATGATCATATGGAAATGGTTACTTTTTAAGCATTACAATGGTTAGCATTCCTAGTTAAAAACTTACTGTGAAGTTTTTGTGTGCTCTACTTGAGAATAGGGACATAAAATCCTGTTTAAATCAGTTAATTGGGATCCTGAGAGTGGTGGTGGTGGGGGGTCTCTCCAGCCCAGCTGGACCAGCCCCCAAACCCACTGGACTGAAGTCCCTGGCCCCACGGGGCTGGAGTAGCCTGCCTACGGTGGGCCCCGGGCAGGGGGGCTGCTCCCAGGCAGCAGTTAACCAGTTACCTGTTCACATTCTTAATTGAGAAGGCCTTGTGTTGTCTGTCCCCCCTCTCCATATAAGTGTTTCCTGCTGGATGACAGAAATGTTCCTGCCAAGTGACAGAATGATGGCATCACATCATCAGTATCATCAGCATCAACAGGGTCTCTTAGCAAGGCGAAAGTGGCCAGAGAGAGTGGGGGGGTAGGCGAACGTAGTGAGCAGAGTGTACAGGCCCCTAGCAGTCCTTTTAGTTTTGTAGTCTTTGTTGGGCAGGGGGTTTCCAAATAAGTGTTTCTTCAGATGAAAGAAAATGAGACAAAATGGATAAGAGTTGAGGTGGGGGAACTGGTTGGGGTTGAGCCTGCCTGTGATAAGCTGAGTGAATAGACTAGGACTGGTGAAGTAAGGAAAAATGGGACTAGGATGAGAAAGTAGGGGCAAGGAAGATGCAAGACAGTGCAAGTAGGAGGGGATGAGGCAGGAGGGGGACAAAGTTCAAGGAAACTCAAAGAAAAGTCTGTGCCCACTATGGTATACACTCTTTGAGAGCCTGGAATGGAATCCACAATTCCCAAGTCTCACTATTCCTATGCTGTCGACAAAAATAGCAGGTTTCACAGATGGTAAAGTGTCTCATTCCTCTCCAGTGCTGGTCCCCCATAGAACAGCCTCGTACTCCTATCAAGTACTCTCTTAGCTCAAGCAGCTGAAATCTCTGAAGCAGACTTGAATGTTCTAACCATGCAAGTGCCAGTGTAAAGTCAGCACTCAAATATTAGGAAATGCCAGAATTAAGGTTACCTGCACAATTTTAAATTCACCTTCCATTGTGCACATAACAGGATGTGATCATGTAATCGAAGATAGTTTTTTCCCCACAGCAACCTGCCTCATTCAATGCACAAGATGGACCACTCTGGAGATTAATATATTCTTTAACAAATTTATTCCAGAAGTTTGAAGGTGGTGCGTAGTGAACAAGTTAAGGGACTGCAGGTAGAGAAAGGATGGTCTCATGGTTTTAAGTTAATTGAATGCTACCCTGAAGAACTGGTTTCTATCCCTGCCCCTGCTGGTCGAGTCACTTAAACCAAACTTTGCACACATCATTACCTCAGTTTTCTGGATTTCTGCCCTGAGGCCCTACGGTCTGAGGTACAGAACATTCAGCAGCTGCAATGCTTTGAACATATAAAATGCTATATAATGCCAAGCATTCAGAAAATCTGGTTTGGGTGTCTCAACTTGGACACCTA
This sequence comes from Pelochelys cantorii, assembly GCA_032595735.1. Taxonomy (NCBI): domain Eukaryota; kingdom Metazoa; phylum Chordata; order Testudines; family Trionychidae; genus Pelochelys; species Pelochelys cantorii. The sequence goes on from CM064328.1 coordinate 101,038,410, forward strand.
AAATTAATAGATACTTTTTATTTTAATCTTGTGTCTCAATTCCCTGTCAAATAGGAATAAAACCCCTTCTATTTCACAGGGGTGCCTAAATTCATTCATGAATGTTTATGAAACAACCACCATATGAAGTCTATGATGGAATTAATTCTGTCTTTAGAGCAGTTTGAGCAATGAATGTAAACAAGGCCAGGAGGAACCCACTGCGGAATGAGGAGAAAACACATTGCATAGTTGCTCATTAAGTGAGCATCATCCCTCCCGTACACCAGGGATGTGAAAGTTTAAACAGCTCACTGGTAAGCCTTACTGGTTAAGGTTAACTGGTGGGGCTGGAGCAGCTCCCTGCCTGCCGCAGACAGGGGCTCCTCCAAAGCAGCTCCTGCTGGCGGTGTGCCTGGGTGCCCCGCAGGCAGGAGCTACTCCAACCAGGGTGCAGGAATGGTCTCAGCCTGCGCAGCTGCTGCCTGTGTCAGGGGTCCGCAAGCAGGGGCTAGTCTGGCTGAGCTGGATCAGCCCCTGGCTGCAGTGGGGGGTATTCTAGTCCCCCCTGCTCATCTCCCTTTAATCTGTTACATCCCTACTGTGCACCTAATGAGGCAGGGGGTTTGTGGCAAAATTAGTGTATGATCATGTAATTTAAGACTGTACATGTGCAAGGAGGCTGAATTAAGGTTTCACAGGCAGCCATGATTCTGGCATTTCCTAACTTTTCAGTTCTTGATTTAGCAATCTTAATATTTTTAATGTAGCTTTGTAAGTACATTAATTTGCCATTTGTATTCTGCGTGGCTTATTGCAGTAAGTACTGTATTTACTGTCAGACATTTCAGAATAAATACTTCCAACACCTTTTTTTCTTGTGGTTGAGAATCTGCTGCTGTTTCCTCCAGTTTCCAGTAACTGAAATGTCACCTTCTGTCTGTTAACAGAATTACTCAACCACTTTCAAACCTTGAACATTTCAAATATTTGTGGTCTTGTTCTTAAGTTGACTGAAATGGTTTTTTACTTTCCCTTATTAGCATAACATGAAGGCTTTCTAACATATAGCCTCAAGTCTTTCTGCTAGGTTTGTGTTTGCTCACCAATCTGGCAGAGGTTGGGTTGGTTTATGGTCTACTGTGACACTGCAATCTTATTTGAATATAGGTTTTTGACTATAAAGTCAAACATTCGAAAGTTAGGAAATACCGGGAGTAAAATTTCTCATTCAACCTTAATAATACAGACACACAAACTACATAATTAAACTTTTTTTTAAACCACATGATCATTGCTTTATCAGTGCACAGGATGGGTGGTGGTTTTTTGGGAAACTATTCAGTGTTACTTTCAGGCTTATAACCTAGGGTTAGGCCCCATATTGTATTTCTTAACTACCAGCACTCTATATTATGCTGGATATAGAATTATTACTTTCTAACGCCTAACAGTTTTGTATGGTACTAATGATAATAGTATGAGTGGTCTTTATAACTCTGCTGAAATAACTTATCCTCATTTTACAGATAAAGAATCTATGCTATAATTTGAAGAAACAGCCACTAATTAGGGCTGTTTCCATGACTGAATACCTAACTTGAGAACTCAGGATCCCATCTTTAAAGTATTCTGCATTTTTAATAATGATATATGTTCAAAGGGTTGTACAGACACTAACCCCTGTCATTAGCTCTGCAAAGTGGGTAAACATATCAGTTTTAAATACAAGGAGACTGAGGTCACATCTTCACTCCAGGGAAGATCGCTGCTGCTGTAACTGATCTTCTGGAGTTTGATTTAGCAAATCTAGTTAAGACATGCTGAACTGAACTGAACTCAGTGGGCACTCCTGCCGGCATCCAGTACTCCTGCTCTTGGGAGGAATAAAGGAAGCTGACTGGAGCATTTGCTCTCATCGGCCTCCCGCTTTTGGGACACTGCCAAGCTTGGCTTAAGGTAAGCTGACTCCAGCTATGTATTCTATGTAGCTGGGGTTGCGTACCTTTTAGCTGAGCTGCTGGGTCTCGTGTAGGGCTGGTCTTAAATGGATAGTGAGTTGTGCAATGCCACAGAGTGAGTCAATGGTATAATCAAAATTGGAGCCTAGGATTTCCCAACTCCACACCTTCCTGATAGAAACACTGAGCATCTGCAGTCCCCACTGACTTTTCTTTAGTTGAGTGCTCAGCAACTTTCAAAACAAGACCCCAGTTCTCAGGGCACTCAGGAAATGAAAACAATGACTGGCCACCTGTGGAGAACTTCATTTAAGTTACTGACTCAACATCCTATATGAAGTCTATAGCAGATATATGAATGGAACCCAGTTCTCTAGGATGGCATTCAGTTACCTTCAAACTCAGTTGTCCTCTTTCTGCAGTCCTACAGACAGCTACATTCACTATACAACACTGATTCACCTGCTGAACACTTACCAGGACTTCTACATCTGTAGCACAGACCTCTACCTCTTGAGCTAAAGTGGTGGTGGTCAATCTGTGGCCCACTGAGGCTCCACCTGTGAACCCTCTGGCTGTCCCCCTTCCCCATGTGCCTTTCATGCACTGAAACCCACTTTCTACATCTCCTTCCTCCCTCCCAGCACTTTTGTAGGAGCTGCGAATCTCCTAATTCAGGCTCTATCCCTGTTCCACCCTCTCCCTTACAGAGCTGGAATGCCACAAACAGGTGATTCATGGCAGCTCTGGGAGGGAGGAGGAGCAGCAAGGACAGAGCCCAAATCAAGGGATTTCAAGGAATTCTGAAAGTGGGGGAGGGGGAGAAGCAGGTAAGTGCAGGACTCTGGTGCCCCAGTGTGTGAGAGATGTGTGGAGGAAAAGGGGGAAGACAGTAGGGATGTTAGCATGTAGTCATTTATACAATTAACCGATAAGTCTGTCTCGGGGGGGGGGGGGGGGGAGAAGGTGAGAGAAAGGAGGTAGGAGCTGATGCCCATGGGGAACTGGTTTTTAAACTTGCCATGATAATGGAGTAGGTGACCTCACTAGAATTGCCTTCAAAACAAATGATTCCAAAAGGTCACTATCTAGCACCTGTTTTTTGTGTGCACTCAACACCAAAATAATATCTCAGTTGTCAAAAAATTCAAAATCCCCTTAATGTGACTTATGCAATACATACCATAAGAATGCTGAATTGGGATGGCGAAATTATATTAAAAAAATTAAAGCATAAACATTTACCCTATAAGAGCATATGCACTATATTATCTTGATTTCCTTTTATTTCTGATGTGTGTTTAGCTTATTTTTAAAATACAGTTTAATTTAATATGCATCCTTTTTAAAGTTCCTGTCCTAATTTTAATAAATCTCTCTTTCTGGATCAATATGTCACTTAATTTGTTGAGCTCTTTTTGCTCCATCTAGGGAGCATTAAATACTCTCAGCTGCACTTAGTTAAATAGTGCACTGGATTTAGAAAGGGTAGCAAGTAGAAAAAGCATGCTTTTGCATGTTTTGCTGAAAGAGGGAAAGGTTATATTCAAAATCCAACTGGATTTTCAGCACCATTTGGTAAGATTGATTTAAACTAATTCCTATTAATTACAGCATGTGTTTGGGTAGCACTAGGTTTGTGGCATATATATATATGGAATATTATCTATCTGAGAAAGTGGATTTTGTCCACAAAAGCTCATGATACTATGTCATGGTGGCAAGGTCAGTCCCATTCCTTGGTTCCAGGCCCCTGGTCAGCCCACTATCCCAGAGTCTAGGTCAGGATCAGCAACCTTTCAGAAGTAGTATGCCAAGATTTAACTTATTCACTTCTAATTTAAAAAGTATCCACGGCACGTAGATCCATAAAGTCAACAATAGTCCTACTTAGAGCAGCTTCATTAATAAATAAAGATGCAGATCTTATTTTAGTAACACAGGATTTTAAAAGGATCATTAAGATCAGAGTTTTAGATATTTGCAACACTCCAAAAAAATTGTTTTAAAGAATCTTTTTTTTCTCTTACTTGGGGATACACAGGCTTAATTCTTGGCTCCATCACAGACTTCTTGAGTGAGCTCAGGTAAGCCCCCAGAGGTATATCTACACTACAGCTGGAGGTGTAAGTTACAGCTCAACAAGACATATACACACTACCTTTAGCTGAGCTAGTGCGCTGAGGATAGGTCTGCACTGCAGTTAAAAACTCACTGCTGTAAGGTGTGGAGCACACACACCTCCTGGTAGCACTAAGGGGAGCTGAAGATGCACGTGAGTGTCTGAATGTAACACTGAGCTGGCTGAAAATTTTTAAAGGGTTTTTTTTTTCCTTTTAGGGAACAGGAAAGGACTCTTTTCTAAAACGAAAGGACTCTTTTGTAAAACAAAACTCTCATCCCAAACTATTGACATTGTCAAAATGGTTCCTCTTGTGCTAAAAAATGCCTTTTCACTAACTCAAACTTCAAAGTCTCTTATAACTAGTTAGCACCAGTTTTTGGAGGAACTTTTTGTAAAGGAAAAATGTCACTAACTTCTTTGGGGTAGAGGGAAATAGAAAAGACGGATGTTTTGAAAAAAAGGGAAAAAATAAAAAATGGGTCCTTTTGACACACATTGAGTTGAAAACAAATTTTTTCCCCCTCTATGAAAATAGGTCATCATATTTCAGCCAATTCTGGTAACAGGGAAAAATCATGAGTTATGCTTTTGTTGATAATTCCAACAAGAGCCTTTAGCTTTGTTTTTTAAATCTAGACCCAGATATAGAGGTATTTGGGTGCCTGAATAGGCAGATACATGCCTAACCTGATTTGCATGCCAGAAACCCCCCAGACTTCTAATGCCCATTAAAAGTCAAATGAAAATAAATGCAATTCTGATTAGGAACCTATCTGTCTCTTTAGATGTTTATAAATTTAAGACTTTAACACCTCCTTATCTTGTGGCTCCCTTTCAAACACTGGAGGAGCTCCCTTTAGCAGCTGTTTGACAATGCCCTGCCCCCTGCCAATCAGCTGAACTCCCCCTGCCAGTCAGCCCCCTGTCTGCACCAGCCTGCTGCAAGCCACAGTACAGGCTCCTTGCTGTGCAGGGGAAGGCTAGGACTGAGCTCCTGCCTGCGTACCAATGAAAATTGGCTGGCATGCCACTGATGGGATGCGTGCCATAGGCTACTGACCCCTGGTCTAGATATTGCGGACCAGGCTCTGCCTGCCCTTGCTGGGGTTGGGCTCAGTTTTCCAGCTAAAAGGGGGTGGGGCAGGTGCCACTTGGTCAACCTGGGCTGGATAACCAGCCCTTCCCAGCTGGAGTCTCAGGCTATTTGGGGAAGGGAGCCCAAATGCTCCCTGTCCGAGCCCTGTGGTCTCTAGAAACATTGATATTGTCTCTATTACAAGTTCCTCTCAGCATCCACTCTCCCCACCACCACAGGAAAGGCTTTTAAAAGGTCCTGGAGCAGCCTCAATTGAAATCAGGGGGCCCTTAATTAATTTATAGCTGCCCTGCCCCTGATAACTCCCAGTCAGCTGTTTCTGGCCACCCTGAATTAGGTTCTGGCTAATTAGGAGAGGGTTTTCTGCTTTTTAGAATTAGGATGTTAAATTGCAGTTAATTGACTAATCAAGTAGTTAATGGGGCTCTTGTACATTTCAAAGGAGGAATGCAGAACTCCACCTGCACCTTGGGGCCAATGGGAGGTCCCGCTGACTCTGGGCCACATGCGGGTGCCAGCTTTGAAATGTACAAGAGTCCCCCACTGACTCTTGATGACCCCCAATGATTTGCATTGCCTATTCAATTAGTTGATAAGGGCTCCTCTGCCTTTGGAGTCCCCAGCTGACCCAAGCTGTACGTGGTGTTTCAAAGCGGCACCACTGCGTGGAGCCCAGGGTCCGGCCCCAGGCTCCACACAGTACTGCTACTTTCAAGCACCCCCCTCTCAATTCCCCCCACCCATGGTGCCTCTTGCTGCGTGGAGCCCAGGGTCCGGCCCCAGGCTCCACACAGTACTGCTACTTTCAAGCACCCCCCTCTCAATTCCCCCCACCCGTGGTGCCTCTTGCTGATGGGGGGGGAGGGAGAAAGAGCAATGAGCCTGTCAACTAGTTGTTCACATCCGTATCTGATCCTAGAACATCTGTGGTCCAGCAATTACCTCAAGCCCATTCTCTTCTGGCCCATTGCTGGACCAGAGAGTTCTGGTTTATAGAGGTGCAACTGGAATATTTAAAACAGGGGTGGGGAACCTCAGGCCCCCCCGGGCTTGATGCAGCCCTCAGCTTGCTTGGATCCAGACCCCAAGGCTCAGGGCTCCCCCCCCCCCAGCATTGGGAAGCCCGCACCGGCACTCCAGCTCCCCACAACCCCACCATGGGGCTGGAGCACACAAAATCTACTAGCCTGGGCCTCCCCCAGGCTCTGGTGTGTGAGGGGAATGTGGAGAGTGTCTTTCTCCTTCTCAGTCAGAGGTCACTTCAGTGAAGGTTTGTTTGTTTTGTTTTGCTTCTTGTGGGGGGGCCCCGACTGATTTTTCTGTGGGTCAGCAGCACCAACCCATAAAAGTTTCCTCACCCCTGATTTAAAACATCATTTAAGCAGCTAAGACTAGACAGATTGCAAAACTATTCAACAAGGTTTTTTGCCAGAACTGAGCCACACCTATATCCGTCATTTTTAAATAAAAGCTTTACCCAATCTCTACTAGTACATATAAATTATTCTTAAAACCTGTCAATGTCAATTATACAGTGTTCCCACAACAACTAGTCTCAATCAGGCAATTGTTTTTGGCTTCTGGCAATACCCAGAGCTGTTGCTCTTAACCACCGTACTTACGGCCAAAAGTTCCTCCTAAAATGGAAACCATCTGGAAGCAAGAGTAAAAATAGTCCTCAATTTCAGTTGCATTGTTTATAGCCAGGAAATTTGAACAAAGGCAAGACAATAATGTAGGGGAGGAGGAAATAGGAATAAAGAGGTGGGGAATACAAGCAGGAAAATAAACATGCAGTACCTCCACTCCCTAAAACACAGCCAGGCATATACACACAACTTACAATTTGCTAACTGTGACCTAGCAAACCCACTATGAGACAAAACCTTGTCTTCACTACAGTTGCAACACAGAGCCTCTTGAATAGTCCTAAAACCCACCTCATCCCCTCAGAGTCCTTTCTTGCCCCAGATCCCACCTCAACCACACACCCCATAACATCATTCCACCCGCCCAAAACATACCCCTCTCCTGTCCAAACACCCCCTAGCATAGATGCCTTCCCCTAGTCCAGTGGTCACCAACCAGTAGATCGGGATCTACTGGTAGATCCTGGAGCCTCTGACAGGTGATCTTGAGAGGTTTGGCCAAGAGGCTATCAAGTGCTGGCACTTCAGCTGCCCCTCCCCCCAAGTGCTGTGCAACTCCTGCTCTTTGCCTTGGAGCTGCCTCCCCCCTACATGCCTGGGAGCCTCCTGCTTGCTGTGCAGGATAGGGGAGGGAGAAGAGGGGTGCTGATGTTAAGTGCCCCCTCTCCCACCCTCTATACTATTTCCACAGAGCAGACTGAGGGCACAACAGGACTTGGGAAGGAGTTTGCTGGGTGCCTTTGGGAGCGGTGCAGGGCCAGGGCAGGGGTGAGCCTGCCTTAGTCCCACTACATCACCACCCAAGAGCCACCTGATGTATGCAGTGCCAAGTCGGAACCCAAATCCAGAAACCCTACCCCAGTCATGAACTCCCTCCTGCACTCCAAGCCCTGACCCTAGCCTTGAGCACTCCTGCATCCAAATGCCATCCCAGCGCCTGTACCTAGAAACCCCTCCAGCATCCCAACTGCCTGCTCTAAGCTCAGCTCAGAGCCCCTCTCACACTCCAAATCCCTTAATCTAAGACCAGAGCCTGCACCTCAACCCACTGGCCCTGCCTGATGAAAGTGAGGGAGTATGGGGGAAGGGGAGGAGGATGGAGTGAGCAGGGGGAGGAGCCTCAGAAAAGGGGCAGAAATAGGCAGGGCCAGGGTATTTGGGTTTTAGGTAGCTCTGGGAATGCACTTGAATTCAAAAAAGTGATCTCATGCTTTACAAGGTTGGAGACCACTGCCCTAGTCCCTTCTCCCTAGCTCCTCCCCCACCCTCATGTCAATTGCCCTCCCTTACAACAGGGCACGGCTGATGTTCACAGCCCCCGATTCTGGAGGCAAGGCATTACCAGACCGTCCCAGTGTCCCTTTCCAGAGCAGCCTGCGTGGCTAGATACTCCTGGCTGGGGAAGGGGGCTGAAATCAGAGCCCACGGGCCCCTTCGCGCTCAGACCCCAGGGGGCCGAGACAGACCCACCATCTGCTTTTAAAACAAATACCCGATTCTCCTACCTTTCGTAGAGCGAGAGGGAGGAAGGGAGCCCGAGGCGACTCTGGAACTCACAGGGCTGCCTCCCGCCGCCCCACCGCTCCCCCTCCCGCCTGCCCCACCGCGGCCCCCTCCAGCTCCTCCGGTACCTGTTTCCCAGGGTTCCCCGGAGCTGGCCAGGCTCCAGGGCAGCAGCACGAGGAAGAGAAGCGGGGCGGCAGGCGGCGCGGGCCGCATCCCGGCGCGGCTGGCACCGGCAGGAGCGCAGCGGCCCCCGCGCCACGTCCGCCTTCCTCGGGGCCGCGCGGGCGCAACGACTGCGGGACTGGCGAGGACGGCGGCGCGCGCGCCCGCTTCTGCGCACGTCACTGGCGGGACAGGCTGAGATTCCAGCACGCGGGGGCGGCCCGCGGCCCAGCAAAGGGGCAGCCCGGCCGAACGCCAGGCCGCTCCCTAGGCAAAGAGCAGACCCCTCCCCTGCCCGGCTGCGCGTAACCGCCTGCAGTGCGCTGGAGCCCCGCCCCGCCCCGCCCGGGCACGGGCCTGCTCGCTTCGCCGCCGCTCTCCTTCCAGGCCCCCAAGGAATAGCCTTTGTCGGTAGCGCCGCTCCAGCCCCACCCGTAGAAACTTCCTGCGCCTCCCTCGCCCTCCAGCCCATCAACAGCAAGCGATGTGCCTGCAAAAAAACAAAACAAAACAAAAAACAAACAAAAAAAAATGGGGGGGGGGGGGTTATTAAGTCATTGCGTTTTGGGCTCTTTTCTGATTGGTCTCTTCCCCGTTCTCGCTACCGGTGGTAACTGCCATGCGGCAGATTCTCCGCAGTCGGTAACAAGCAGTGCTTTTTTTGTTAAAAAAAAAAAAAAAAAAAAGTGTTGGTGCTCCAGGGGAAAAAGTTGTTGAGCTCTGATTGGAGGTGCTGGTACTTGTGTCTGAAGATGCCGGTACTGCCAGTACCATTACCAAAAAAAAAACAAAAAACCAACACTGGTAACAAGTAATTTAAAGCGCGACACTGCAATTTTTAGGCCTTGCTGCAGGACGTCTTGCCAGAAGACCCATCTGAGTTCTCAATTCATATTGCACAAGCAGTAAATTACACAAATGTGCAAGAAACGCTACCTGACAGTATAAAGCTTTTCAGTTTCTCCCAACTTCTCAGTATCAGAGGGAGCCCTGTGAGTCTGTAACTAAAAAAACCCAGCAAATAGTTTGCAGCACCTCAAAAGAAGTAGGTTGTGCCAAAGAAAGCTCATGATACCATCTACATTTTTGTTAGTTTCTAAGGTGCTGCTAGACGATTAGTTGTTTTTTAAGTGCTCTCAGTATCAGTTAATTCTGTGCCCTCCCAGCCCCTCTTCTGCCCTAGACCTGCATTCATCAACCAGTCATACATCCATCTATGGAGGTTCTTCCCTTTCCTCAAACCCAGGCCCTGGGATGCAGGACAGATCCAGGAGCTCTGTGCAACCCAGACTTAGGTGAAGATAGATCAGCTGCAGGTGTTCTTGCTCTTTATTCACACAACCATTCCCCCAACCTGGTGTTGCAGTCTGGGAACAGTAGTAAGAATTGCTGCACCCCTTTAACCTCCCAGCTGGGTTGGCAGTCTGTTGGTTTGCAGCCGGCAGTGAAGTTTGGGTTTACGCTGGGCTCAACACATGGCCCACAGGTAGGAGCCTAAACAAAAAAGTAGTCAATATAATGGTCTTCTGTTGATATATGTTTTAGTAGTTACATTCCTGGACTGTCATTGCTCATTAAAAGTGCTTTCATATGGGTGGAAATTGGGTAATACTTCATTTTATTAATATCAGGAGAACTGACTCAAATGGGGCCTGCATGTTGGGTAGTCTTGCCCTAATCTTTGTATTCATGCCTGTCAGTATGAAAGAAGCTATTTGCATATATATTTGATGTACATGCAACCATACTTATGTTGCAGCCCTCAGCATGTGCTGTGAGTATCATTCTGACCCCCCAGCTTCCACAGTTGAGTAGCCCTGCTTTAACATATGGCAGGAACCCTATGTTCCAAAAACAGTTCCCAGCCCAGTTTGTGGGAAAACGTAGGTACCCAAAATGGAGTTCGCTATCATGTGGCCTTGCTGAGTTACAGCAGCCATTACTTTATAGACCATCTGAAACAGGAGGGCTATTTTTCTCTAGCAGCCCATGGTCTTTGTGGATGAGCCATTAGCACTGTCTAGCTTCATCCCTGTTGTGCCTGAAAGGCTAGCTGTGGAGGTTTTCCAGAGTAAACACATTTGAAATACAGATCTATAGTCACTATTCAAAACTTCAGATACAAAAATGATACCTGCATACAAATAGGATAGTCATATTTAGCAAATCATAACTTTTCTAATGACACCCCATGTCTCTTCTTGTACAAAGTACATCATAATTTTATCATACAGCTATGAAGAATATGGGGTGTAGTATCACATATCCAATCTGCAAATAGTACCCTATTAATCTGGAAAACAAATTGTTGCATGGACCGTTCCCTTAGTGTAGATGGAATACAGTGGCCCAAATTGTAAAAGTTGTTAATTTAACAGTCACTGTCCAACATTAAACAAGATTTAGCATTTCGTTTACAGAGACCTCAGCCTGCTTAGTACCTTGCAAATAAATCATTCCAATATTTTATTAAAGATACAGAAAAGGAAAAACAGTTAAGGGATTTGAAACGCAAAGTATTAAATAGAACTTTCATTTCAACAACATCCCTTGTTTTCTTTAGCTGAAGACAGCTGAATGACATTCTGCCCCTCCCCCCCCATTAAACAGTATTTTAGATTATACCAAAGATAGTAATAATTCTCCTGCAGTGGGGGGGGGGGGGAGAAGGAAGTCAAGTGCCTGTGGGGGGAGGGGAACTGTTGCTGTTAAAAAATGCAGCTTCTGTCTCTGGTGTTAACTCTTACTTGCAACTTTGCCTGTGTTTTTCTAGCAGCACAGTATGTGGTCTTAATAGCCACTCTGGTACCTGCTAAACTTGTACCTGTTTAGGACATTACTTTTAGTTGTCTGTTTCTGGTCACTGGCTTTCAGTACTACTGCAAGATATATGGTTGGATGATTAAGCCAAACTTAGGAAGGAAAAATGTGAGGAAGGAAAGAGAAGAAATAAGACGAGAAAGGAAAAGAATACACAAGGGGGAGGGGAGGGAAGTCTGAGAAAGTCTCTCATCCCAGGCAGTGGTTGGGATTCAGCCACAGCAGGTAAAAGTGATGTTATCTGGGTTCCTCTTGAGCCCCAATATAGTCAGATTATCTCTCAGGATCAGGCTGATAAAGGCCTGGCGTTCCAGGAGACAGTGGGGGTGGCAGCCATAACAACGCAACCCACTTCAGTAGCCAATTTTTCTCCCCAGCATCTCTTTCTTAAGGACCCTAAAATGCAGTGATGGATCCATTATTTTAGTCACCAGTTGGGCCTAATATCTATAAATCTGACATTAATTTTGATTCATTATTTTTCAGGTTCACTCTAGTAGACTACTAGGGTGAACAGGTATCCAGTTTTAGACCAGAACATCCATCCAAAAGGATTCTGGTGGCTCTGGTCAGCACTGTTCACTGAGCTATTGACTGTCCACCGCATGCAACACAGTGAGGCTGGCAGGCTCCCTCCTAGCCATTGCACATGGCAGCTAAAAGTTCAGGAAACAGCCAGCATGTCCAGCTATTAGCCTTATGGGAGGCCGGGGGGTGGGGAAGGTCTGCGTGCTGGCCCACCCTGTGCCTACAGGTGCAGACACAACTCCCATTGGCTGGGTCAAGGCAGGGGAGAAATTAGTGTGACTAGCGAACGCTCAGCATGCAGCTGTTGAGGGGTCTTAGGATGCACCACACTCTTGCTGTTGCTCAGACCTCTACTCCTTGCAGTCCTTGTGTGGCTGAGCTTGAGCTGTGGCACATGCCCTAAAGCGAACTGCAGCCTGTCAGTTGCCCCATCACCAGCATCAAGGAGTTCAAGGTATGTGTATCCCTATCTCCAAGTGCTGGGAATGGGGCTGCATCTCTCACTGCATCCTTCCCCTTCCCACGCTCCCATTCTCCTCTCATTGAATCCCTCTCTATCCCACCCCTTTTCTTTCACTGCATCCTTTCCCCATCTGATCCTCTTCTGCCCCCACACCTACCCTTTACTCCTTACATCACTCTCCCACTGATCCCCTCCACCTCTCAGAGCCACCACTCCCATGTCCATTACCCCTAACAATCCAGCATCCCATTCACCTCCATACACTGCTGCGTTCCCATTATGTCTCTGTATACTCCTGTGCCCCCAACAGCTTCATGTACCTGTAGCCTTTTGACTCCCCCTGCACCTCATCCATCCCACATAATCCCATACACCTCATCCTCTCTCCTTCACTGCCCCCCTCTCAACCTTGCTCTCATTCTTGGCCTCTTTCCCTCCCCATCCTTCTCCTCCCATGCCCAGTTTTTCCCTTCCAAGACACCTTCCTTCCCTGCTGGGTGATTTAGGCAGCTCCTGGAAAAGCTTGTGGTAAAACATGTCTGTGTAGTCAAGTGTATGCAGACATGTACTGTATGTGTGTAAGAGCCTGTGTGTCTTTGTGGAGGGAGGTGTGTGTATTGCCACATATGTATATACCTGTGAGAATAAAATTTGCAGCCTCTACGACTTTTATTCATTTTGCTGACTTGTGCACAAAAATTGATGACATAAAAGATATATTTGCTTCATAAAAAGATTTTAAAAGAGAAGGGAACTCTAAAATAAATGTTGTTGACTAGTAATTGCAGAAGAGCTAATGTATCAAACTTTTCTCCCCACTTTTGTCTAGGTACATTATACACTTTTTGTTGCAGACTCTCTCTTTTAATGTGTATGTCCAGCATCTTCCACTCTGGAGCCATCCATCATAATAAGAGGCTGTTGCGGGGACTGGGTGGGGGGAAGGCTGCCATGAAGCAGCCTCTTTCCGCAGTGGTCTGGGCTAGCCAGGGACAAAGGCTGGTCCCCAGCAGCAGCCCCTGTCTGAAGCAGCCTCTGTCTGCAGGGAGCTGATACAGAGGCAGCAAGGTGGGGGGAATGCAAGTAGTCAACAAGATTAACCAATAAGCCTAGGCTTATTGTTTAATCATATAGTCAACTACTTGTTTACATCCCTATTGTTAAGAAGGCTCAACTAAAAGGCAAACTCCGTAGCTGAAAGTGGCTTGACTCAATTCCTTGAGCTACCTCTGCTAATATTACCACAGCAACAGTGGTGTTTAAAACCATGTTAGTTGACTGTAGTTATTTATAGCAGTTACATCTCATCCAGTGGTCAGTTATGTCTAGTGAGATAGTCCTACTGTAACCCGCACACCTACTGGATGTGGTGCATTGTCCCATGTAGTGGGACTTAGACCACTCACAGAGAGAAAGAATGAACATGCCCTACAGCCTCAGCTGCGAATCTGCTGGTTTTTAGTTCAAGCAGTAGAGGCTCATGCATGAAACTCCAGAGGTCACAGGTTCAGTTTCACCTGTCAGCATTACGCTAGTCCTCCACAGAGAGCTCACTTGAAATGCAGTGTTGCAGTGAGTCTCACAAGTCTTGGGTTTAAGCAGGTCACCCGGTATTGTGTAGTAAGATGAGGCCCTGACACAAAAGCCCATGTAGCAGAGGCCTGGTTTGAGGTCTAGCTAACAATGGTCAAGACTTTGCTAATATAAAACAAAGCTAAGCTGTGAGCAAGAGACAGGCCCCTACTCACAGAACTTGGCATATACAGGGCTGATAGTGTAAAACACTAATTGGTAATAGGCACAGGTGTAGAGCAGTAATTGGTACTAGCTGTAAAAGAGTAATTGGTACTGTGTACATTTGAGAAGGATGGTAACAACACCTCATTAAAAGGACCTTGGTACCCACATTTCCCACAGATAATAGGGACATACTGACCCAAGTTCAAGAAAGGGTCTAAAATGACAGCAGTGATGTTCTAATTGAACCACCAGGTCCAGGGTGAGGGATGGTATCTAAGTAATGTCAGAGGGTGGCAACCTGATACGTCAGGAGTGATGTGTAACTTGTTTGTACCTGTATATAAAGTTGTGTCTTCGAGGGGCTGTCTTTGTCTGGCCTAGGGAGCAATGGGACCTCCCACTAATTGAGGTAATCCATTGTTGGGGATACATATGTGTAGAGGTTCGGTAGAATCTACTGACAACTATTACTATACTTTGTTTGACAATAAACCTGTCCATGTACCTTAAATCCTTATCTGATTTTTGTGGTCTTTGTGGGCTCTTTTGGTGTCTGCTGTGTTGAGTATTTGCGCAAAGTCAACAAAACACAAAAGTAGTTCACACGCATGGAGCTGCATGGTTATCGTCATTGACGGAGCAGGAGACCTGTCATGGCACCACAGTGGTGACTTCTGACTACTACAACTTGATTCTTGGAGTCAAGTAAATGTTTCAGTTAAAATCTGAAATTATTGCAAATGACCCAAAAACTTTCTAATCCTTGTCATTGCAAAGAAAAGCTTTTAAAAGAACAACCTGGAAAGCTAAAACCCAGAAAACAAATAGTAACACTTATTTTTTAAAAAAATCATTCTTTCTGAGGGTGCTGACTCTTGATTTTTTTTTTTTTTGAATGCTTGCTGGTGTAGATTCCTGGATAGGGGTGTTTCAGCCTGAATTAATGGCACAAATTTTCCTACCATAAAGTGACAAAGGAAATTATTAACGCTGGGCTTTGGTTGAAGCTCTTAAAAATACATGAAGTTAAAGTGCCCAGCTACACTGTGTGGACTAACTGGCTCAAGGACCGGCATGACATGATTGCATAACTCCAACCCAGGAAAAACTTACCATTAGGTGCTCAAAGTAACAGTATGGATGTTGCAGCTCAGGCTCTCTCAAAGCTAAGGAATCTGATGTGGTTCAGAGCCTAAACTGCAGTCCACACTGCCCTAGTCACAATGCTATTTTTAGCATGCTAGCTTGAGTCCACCAAGTGTGTATCTGTCCATCCTCGCAGGAATGCTCACTCCCAGTTGCAGAGTTATTTTGAAATAACAAAATGTATGTCTACACAGCAAGCCATTATTTTGAAATAATGTTGAGCTGGAGGACTTCTTACTCCAACTCCTGTAACCCTCATTTCACAGCGAGTAAGGGAAGTCAGAGGAAGAGTGTTCTTCCTTCGACTTCCTGCTGTGTAGACAGCGCCAAAAACCAAATTAAGCTATTTCAACTCCAGCTATGCAATTGACGTAGCTGAAGGTGCGTATCTTAGTTTGACTTTTGCCCTGCTGTGTAGACATACCCTTAGATAAACAAAGTGTTGTGGGCCCACCAGCAGCTTACCCAGGTAGGTCCATGACCCAACTTTGAAAACTACTGTCTTAATAGATTATACTCTTCTTCCTGCTTAGACTCTGTCTCAAGGACTATGCCTTTCCATTGCTGGGTCCCACATTTCTCAGGGCCATTACTCACTTCCCTGAGGTCCCACTCATCTAAAGGGCATCCCTTTAATAGGTGTCCCACTATCCTACATCCAAACCTCAGAGTGGCCCTTCCTCTATAGTTAGCTGATATGTCACTCATTGTTTAGGGGATTAACTGTTAGCAGGGGGATCCAAACCTTCCCCCGGCTACAATAGTTCTACATGTAGCTGCACTCCATTAATGGACACTCACTTGATGTGCCCAGGCTTTTTTGCATTGGTAACATTCTACCAGGACTTCCTGGCCATTCCCCTAGGTCTGGGGACTGGTAGCTCTTCTGAAACACTCCCTCTAAGGCTACCCAGCATTCTGTCTCTTGGAGCCTCTCCCCTCCATCTCTAGTTCAGGGCATCCTCTTCTTTTGCCTTTCCCAGTCAGACAACTCTCTTGTTCTGGCATGCTGTTCAGCCCCTTTGGCCTCCAAGTGGGCCTCCATTCTCTCTTGCACCTCAGTACATGGAAGATGGCTGAAAATGCCTTCCCCAGCTTTGGAGCTATAACCAGTGGGTAGTAAGGCCTGGTAACAGCTGGCCCAGCTTATACACACAGGAATGCTCCTTGTGAAAATGGTGACCCAGAATCAGCTTCTAGACACCTCTGGAGTCAATCCCATTTGGTTGATTCAGCGGCAGATTTTACTTCAGGCTCTAAGCCAGGCTGGTCATTGCTCACGGCGTGGTATGCTCTTGGGTTGTTTCTATCAGACATGCTGCCACACTGGCTGCCAAAGTTCACTCCTTCCAGGACTGGCTGGGAGCACTGGGAGCTTACTCAGAAGTGTGGAGAAAGGTTCTAACTCTACCTGCCCAAGCCAGGCCTGCCTAAGCCAGGCCTGCCTAAAGTACCTTCCCCAGATCCCAGAAAACCTCCTGTTGATAGGCCTCCTGTCACTGCTTTTGAAAAGCAAACTGCCTCCCACTGCTCTCCAGTAGCTGCTGGAGAGCCTGTTGGAATCTGCTCCTGCTGTTCCTCTTGTTGCTGCCTGGCCACTGTCACCAAGCATAGGATGTCCACGTTTCTTCCCTTAAAACAAACATCTGACCCCAGCCAGGGGAGACATGACAAACCATGTCCACTATCACTTCCACCTTGTCTTCTGTAGCTGTTTTTGTTGACTCCTCTGCTTCTTCTATTTCCTCTCAGTTAGAAGGGCTGACCATCTGCCTGCATTCTCTGCTAGATGCAAGCTGGTGGACTGACTCCCTGTCCAAAATCGTCCCTCCAAAATCACTACCCTGCGAAAAACTAGCACTACAGCCATGCTTTTTTTGAACTCTTCCCCATGGCCTGGTTTTGCAAAGCAACACAGCCCTGACCAAAATCACCTGCAGAGGCCTTTTAAAACCCTGTGCCAATTGCTCTCCAACTGAGCTCTCTCACCCTTTATAGAAACTTCTGACCCCTTCTGATAATCAACTGTTAGCTGGCCACGAGACCCTGTGACCCTTAGAGAGAAAGAGAGGCAGGCAGGTAGGTGCCGCTCTGTTACACTGGACCCCCTTGTTTCAGCTGGAACAGAAGAGTTATTCTTGTTGTGTTGCAGAAATGAGGAACTGATAGAAATGTAATTGGGGGTAGAGGGAACTGTTCCCTTAATTTATAACCCTTCCTTTGCTGTATTTCTGCAGTTTCACGTGTGAAATTTTTCTTCTAGGCCTGGACTAAACCTAGATATTTTACCACCAGCTTTCTTGATAAGGGGTTGTGGTTTGTTTGGTTTTTTAACTGAGATAGTTCTAATGTAAACAAGGGCTGGTATTGTGGATGATAGACTCAAAAGATGCTGCAGTGGTATACAAGTAGAAGAAAAAGTATGCAGGGTGAGATTTCTCAACATCTTCAGTGGTAGCCTAAACCTGCCACTGCTGAAATCAGTGAGTCTCATTGTTAGCTTCAGTGGCAATAAGATTAGGTCATTGGTGACACGCGTGAAAAATCCTACTCACAAGGTGCTATCCTTCCCTCATATAGCAAAAATGTATAGTTTTATTACAGTAGCATCTGGACGCCTCAGCCAAAATCAGGGCTTTCTACATATTGACATTCCATTCTCTGAAGAGCTTATCTAAATAGACAAGACAAATCTGGGAAATAGAAAGTATTGCTGGGCAGAGACTGAGGAAAAATGTGCAGCAGCTTCAGTGTTAATGGTAACTTATTCTAACAGTTTTTTTTCTTCAGTGATGGAAGAAACCAACTGTCAGCGGTTCTTACCATTGTCCTATTGCTTCCTCCCATGTTACATTTTGCTGTGAAGACAGCATGTTTCTATTGTGCTTATGTAGTATGAGATTCCACTGGTTGAACAGAGCCAGAGAAGGAACTCAGGAGAGTAGCAAGCCTCATGCACAAATGCTTCGGTTCTTCTGCTGTTCAGTATTATTCATAAAGGCTACGTCTACACTACAAGGTTTTTGCACAAACCAGGCTTCAGGGTGGCGTGTCCGCACCTCAAGCGTGCTTTTGCACAAGTAAATCGGCAGAACAGAGGGCTTTTTGTGGTAGAGTTATTCCTCTCCCCACGAGGAATAACTCCTTTTTGTGCTACAGCTCTTGCGCAAAAAAGCAAGTGTGGACGCTCTGGAGGGGTTTTTGCGCAAGAAACCCCTAGTGGAAAAAGCACAGGTGCTCTGATGTCCATTCTATGAATGGCCATCAGAGCTTTTTTGTGCAAGAGTGTCCATGCAGTGTGGACGCTCTCTCGTGCAAAAGCACATCACTTTTGCGATGTGCTTTGAGGTCTAGACGCGCTTATGTGCAAGAAGTTTTTGCACAAGAACTCTTCTGCAAAAGGCTTCTTGTGCAAAAACCCTGCAGTGTAGACTAAGCCAAAGTGAAATAGTGTTAAGAGCACTTTGTCAACTTTTCCAGTAGGCATCAAGTAATTATATTTCCTGTTTGCAAACTAAGCATTTAACTGCCAAAATGATTTGTCTAGATTTCACAGACTGAAGAACTGCTAAATCTCAAGGGCCTAAAAAGCATCAAGTTCAGTTTGAAAAAAGCTTCTCATGTTCATTATTGGGGTGGGGCAGAGGGGGCAGGTCTTATATTGCAAAATAGCAGTGGAGTGTACAATATTGGCCTTAATGCATCGACTGTGCCACATTCCTTGTTCACTACACTTCTGTAAATAAACCAGGCTTCAGGGTCTTTTGTGACTGAGGATTTTTTTTTTTTTTGGACAAGTCTTTTTCGGTGTGAATGTTCCAATGAAAGCCAGGATTCACAATACTTTAGTTAGTCAACAGAAGACTTTCACATTCTCTAATTTTGGTTGCCTCAGGATTTGAGTCCCAGTCTGAGAATCCTTAAGACTGAATTTCAGAGGTGCTGAATCCTTGCAACTCCTAAAAACCAGAGGCGGTCAAATATGTGGAAACCATTAAAAATTTTTGGCAGGCGTGTCTTGACTACACATCCACTGTCTATTACAGTAAAATTTATTCAGATCCAGCCTCACCAAAATATGTTCCTATTGGATAAGTCTTTCTCCATAAATGGCTAATGGTATCTAAAAGGGTGTCACAAGGATGAGGGAGAAAAATTGTTCTTCCTGGCCTCTGAGGATAGAACAAGAAGCAATGGGCTTAAACTGCAGCAAGGGAGGTTTAAGTTGGACATTAGGAAAAAGTTCCTAACTGTCAGGGTGGTTAAACACTGGAATAAATTGCCTACGGAGGTTGTGGAATCTCCATCTTCAGAGATATTTAAGAGAAGGTTAGAAAAATGTTTATCGGGGTTGGTCTAGACAGTACTGGGTCCTGCCATGAGGGCAGGGGACTGGACTCAATGACCTCTTGAGGTCCCTTCCAGTCTTAGTATTCTATGATTCTATGATTCTTTCAAGTTCCTAGTGAGCATTGAGTCTTTCTAAATGGGTATCCTCAATGGCATTCCCAACAGAGAGCCCACAGGTGGAGTAGGAATGGAAACAACTGAGATGCTCAACCCTAGATTCATCCCTTTTCTAGGATATGGAATCTGGAATTTTGAATCGTGTACTACTGCTGTCTTGTTTTTGCTAGTGTAGAGAAAAGTATTTACCAAATACCTCGCACAAGCATGCCAAACTTTCAACAGACATGAATTGGCAAATTATTGCCAAGTACAGATATTATTTTCTCTCTTCCATACACCTTACAACAGAATCAGTATCTCTGGAAATACTGGAATTGCGGGCTTATCATTCTGGGCATTGTACAGTTTATCTACACACAGCCCTATAACTGGAGAGCAATTACTTATACCTAACAATCTGATATGGTTGAATGCTTATGATAAACAGTATATAGGGGCTACGTCTACACTGGCAGCTTCTTCCGGAAGAACAGCCGTTCTTCCGCAAAAACTTGCTGGCCGTCTACACTGCACGAGCATTCTTCCAGAAGTAAATTTACAGTATAGTGTTGTAAAACAGGGCTTCTGCCGGAAGAGTTATTCCTCTCCCAACAAGGAATAAGCCCTCTTGCGCAAGAGCTCTTCCAGAAGAGGCCAGTGTAGACAGGCAACATGAATTTCTTGCTCAAGAAAGCCCTATGGTTAAAATGGCCATCAGAACTTTCTTGTGGAAGAGAGCGTCTACACTGGCATGGATGTTCTTGCGCAAAAGCACATGCCAGTGTAGACGCTCTCTTGTGGAAGAGTTTTTGCACAAGAACTCTTCCGCAAAAGAGTTCTTCCGGAAGAAGCTGCCAGTGTAGATGTAGCCATATATCAGAAGGCTTTTATGTGGTGGGTGTACTGGTTACTAGTTACACAATAAACAATTGGAGATTATAAAAGATCAACTGAGTGTAGCCCTTTCAAAATAATGAAGGCTATTGAAATAAAATACACATGATGCTTGTTTTTTTTCCATGCTGGTAAAGGACAAAGTCCTTTGGTAGGGAGGCTAGAAAGGAAGAATAAATGCTTCATTATTCCTCTTCTTTAATACAGCAAAACTGAATAAAAAGTTGAGTTGAATATCAGGAGAAACCTCATGACCTAAAAAGGATCAGAAATAAACTTTTTCTTTCATAGGGATCCCTCTTTGCCGGTCAAAACACATCTGGTCATCACAGGAGCTGCAAGCGTATCAGTGGTAATAGGGGGTGGAAGCTGGACTCGTGTAGAGCTGGACCTAATGTTAGAAGTTTGTGCTTCATCTACAGGAAACACAACAGAACAGGTGTAGCCCAGGTAGATTTATGCCAACTTAGTCCAGAATCTGGAGGGCACTACATGACAGGCCAAAATACCATCTGACTGCTCTGCCTTATGGCTTCTGCTGAGCTGAATTGCAATAAAAAATTCATGTAACACCTTGTGCTGTAGGCCTGCCCGTTATCCAGGGACAGGAAAATCAAGGCGGCATTAAGGGTTAGTGCCCTCATAGTGGAAGTATCGTGGAGGTTGATGGATGTTTCTGCCCCCCATCCAGGGCCGGCTGTAGGAAGTGCGGAGCCCAATTCAAACAGCCCCTTTAAATCCCCAGCTACAGGGCAGAGTCCCGCCTTCCCGCCAAACCCCAGGGCCGACTCCCCCTCCCGTGGCACAGGGAAACCCCTGCACTCGACTCACCCCTCCTGCGGCGCAGGGAAGCTGCCATTCTCCTCCTCCAGGGCTGACGCCCCCTCCCGCAGTGTGCCCGGCATGCCAGCACGTTTCCAGCTTTAGGGCGCGGGGCCCGATTCGGGGGAATCGGGCGAATCAGCCTAAAGCTGGCCCTGCCCCCATCCTCCAATGTTTTCCAACCCTCCAATATATCATGGAAGTGACAGTGAGACCATTTAATGATGCATGGGATTGGGCTGGACACCAGGGAGCCTGAAGGATCAACTGTCCTTTCCTTGTCTTTTTTTTCACTCAGCCCAGAGGCTCCCAAACTTTCAGCTGCCAGGGCCACGTCACTCAGTCTTGCTCTTATGATGGGCTGGAGCAGGTCAATTATAGAAAATAATAGATATAGCTTGTACATAACTCTAAAGATGAAAGACTATTCCTACTCTAAAGTGCTTACAGTTAACATAGACAACACAGCAGAGCGTGACAAAAAGTTGGTTAGTGTGGATAGTCATTTTATCTTAGGAGTGTGCACAGTGAGGTAGGAGCTCAGGGAAAAGCAAGAGGGGAGGAAGAAATGGTGGTGTAACGGGAAAGAGGCAATGAAGACAGAAGATGAGATAGGCAATGGCAAGGTACCAGAAGAAAGAAAATGGAGAAGAGTCCCTCTTACAGGTTTAGTTTTGTCTTTGTTGCATCAAGTCCTGGAGTGTACTTTTTGTAGGGGGGTGTCTAGACAGCGGTGCTATTTCAGTATACTTCTGGTATCCCGAAAGAGTGTTTTCTCTGTCTTGACAGCGTGCCCATTATTTTAAAATAGCTTTCAAAATAATGGGTGCACTATTCCAATGTCCCTGTAAACCTCGTTCCATGAGGAGTAAGGGAAATTTTGCAATAGCACTCTATTTTGAAATTTCGTGCTGTGTAGATAATGCCAAATTTCCAAATAAGCTATTTTGAAATTAACTTGAAATAAGCTATGCAATTTGTGTAGCTCAAATTGCGTAACATATTTCAAGCTAAGGGTGTGGTTTAGAGGCACCCCAAATGTGCATACATGATTGTTTTGATTAAATTCCTGTGAGAATTTCATGTTCTACAGTATTTGCACCAGGAGCAATATATCCCGAAAGATAAGTGGCTCAGTGGTTAAAAGTTGTATTAAATGTGCCCATGTATTTTAAAATTGGAGCTCTATTAAAATGTCCAAAAAGCAAACACGGTTTGCAGAAGCCTCATTTCTGAGTATCTCTGGATCACACCAAGTCCAAAACTCTTGAGACCATGTAATGCCACTGGACTCAGCAGGCCAGTCAAAATGTGTTGGGCCAGATGTGGCCTGTGGGCCATAGTTTAGGGACCCCTAACTTGACCTGTGACAGGGGCCATGCTGTCCAGGGCTAGTGTATACCCCCGGCTGGCCCATCTCAATGCCATCTTCTAGCCATCATGGGTTCTGATGAAGGCACCCAAATGAGGGGAGGGGCAGCACAGAGCATGGGGCACCAGACACCCAGGAATTGGCATAGGAGAAGCATTAGGAACTGCTGGGATATTTCTTCCCTGCCTGCAGCCATGTCCCCCCTCTCCCTCCGCTGAATTCAGTAATGTCCTTTGTGCCTCTTTCCCCTTCGCCCCCTCACTCACACAGCTTCTGTGCTTCCCTGCCTAGCATTCCATTTATCCTAGCTCTGTGAAGAGGTATCATAGGGCCTCTTATAGTGCCCTTATGTTGTGCTTTCACAAGGGGTCAGTTGTGGTCCTTATTATAAGTCATAACCAGCATTGTATAGGGGTCTGAATAGGGGGCAGAATCTCTCCCATTTATTTCTAAAAGCATGGACTTGATTCCTAAAGATTGGGCTTGTTGACAAAGGGGAAATCCCTCCCCCCCCCCTTCCCCAAGAAACAGAGACAGACATGATGCATGGGGAAATAGCCCTCAGAATTACGGCTTACTTGATTAAATTTATGTCATAGCCTAAGTGAGATAAAGTCTGGCAGTGAATTTGAGAATCAAGTCTGGGCTTTATTATCCAAAGAATGAGCTTGTTGTAAAGGACACTTGTTACTATTTAGCTTGCTCCTGAGAGAACTGGAACACATTGCCATCCTGGTTTAAAACAGTCATGCCCTATGCTTAGATATAGTTGTAAAAACCTCCTGGGTTTAAATGAAAATTATATACTATACTATGGAACTATACTAGTACTGCAAGTCTGAGAGGTCAGATGTAATATTTCAAGATGGGCATTAGAATTTAAAGGTTCAGCACATAAAGGCATAGGAGACTATCTGAGGATTTGCAGAGGAGAAAAAACAGATATATTTTATAGGACGCTCCTTTATCTGTTATAATAACATGCATCACTAAGGGCATTAATTGTAAACCAAATCAATCTGTATGTATAGATGCATGCAGTTTGAGTGAAACAAATACTTATGTAATACAGGGAAGGCAGGAAGAACTAACACTGGATACAATACTATTCATATTTTTTATACAAATATCTGTTTTAATGTTTCTTTTTTAATGGCTTTAACATTTACAGGCTAAGTTCTTTGAGGCAGGACCTTACTTACTCTTGCTATTTACATACGCATCAGAACGGATCCATGACCTCAGATAAGGCCTATACAGGCATGTTCATAATACATCTGAACAATAACTATATAAGTGAAGCAATGTTTGCATAAGGCAAAGAATTTCCTGCAAACCATTTGTATGTGATATGAAATACCTTTGAAGTTAGAAAATCAGTGGGATGATAAAACAGTGTAAAAGACCATTTACTCAATAAGGAACTGTTATTGAAGTGGTGTTAATGCAAATGCATAGCAACTATCTTGTACATGATCAGTGAGACATGCAGTTACACCTAAAACACAGTTTTGCAACAGTTTAAAGGGTGATGGACTCAAACTCTCCACAAGCTTAATTTGCTGGGTTAAACGTTCTCATGAATGAGAAGTATCAGTTCCTCAAAACAAAGATTTAGACCCTCATAACAATCCCAGCTTCTTAGCCCCGTGATCTGACAGCAAATGTAGGTTTGTCTGAGATTGTGGCATCCACATAGTATCTTTAACGATCCTGCTTGCTGCATTGTTTGTATATGTTGGGATAGTGCTGAAATATATAAGAATCATGTGACTAAAGAATTATCCTGGCAAGGTAACTTGGTGGTTCTTCCAATCAGCATGTTAACATCCACAGACCAAATTAAGCTTGTAGTGCTGACTTCCAGATTTGTCAACTTCCCTTCAAATTTTGTTATATATGCCATATTGAAACTCACAATGAAACTTTAGTACAGGAGCAGATGAGATCAGTCTGTTTATAAATATATTCATGTCAGTTTGTAGAAACCTGAAAACAAGGATTATTCATGTATTCCAGGCATTCACTATGATTATTGTTATCTAATTCAGGCATTTATAACACTTCCAGTAGAATAGCACCTGAGTGCCCTTATGTGGCTACATATATAGGCAGAAATAATTTCCAAAGATCTAGGAAACAAGCTAAAAGATGGACTTGCTCTCCAGCAGCACCGTAACTGAAAGGACAGCACTTTTGCAAGGAAGGTGCACAGTGTAGTATTTAAAGCAATACTGCCACACATTTTCTTTTTTGGCTGAAAATCAAGGACAGCTGACTCGATCCAACCTTGTATGTAGTTATTTGTGGAAACAAGGGACTATGTAAGAAAGGCTCTTGGTGAAGCTCATAGATCAATGTGGAGGCTTCTAAGGGTACGTATGCACACAAAAAAAGTGTTCTTAACTTGCTTTAGTTAAACTCAGGTTAACAGTGAAGACATGGCAACTTGGCTTTTAACTGAGGTTAGCAATTAATGATTAACCCCAACATCCCTGCTCAGTTTTAATCGAAGTTAAAAAGTGAGTTGTCTTCACTGCTTTTTTTAAAATCCAAATTAGCAAATGCAGGTTAGTTAACCTAAATTAAGTACACACTTTTTTTTTTCCAGTACAGACTTATTTACAGAGTTCCTAAGGTGAGAGGTGTCAGGGGACTGTCTGGAGAGAATTGGAATACAGTATCTGAGGGTACTACATTGCCTGGGCCATTTTATTGAATGTCTAGTAACACGTTAGAAATTCGGATCTGGTTTTAGATAAATTAGGTAAGATGAGTGATATAGTACCAAGTAAAGAATCACTATTACTTATATCTGTGGCAGCTAAGGCACTTCTGGAACCAAGAGAAGTTGATCTTTTTTTCTCCTATGGGGAATAGCTAGAGGACAGATGTTCAGAGAATAGATTGCACCTGTTTTGCAGGGGTATTTATAAGGAACCCATATTTTCAAAAGTACTCACTATTTTGTGTGCCCCAATTTTGGATTATCTTACCTGAGATGCTTTGACTAACTTTTCTTAGGCTCTGAGGACCTGTGATGCCCACTGAACCCCAGAATAGAGGTGTACTGCTTGCTCAATGTGCCCAAGATTGTGAGTCACTCCATTACGGCCCTGCCTTCAGCATGAGAGATTCCTTCTTGGGGCCAGGCTGTTACCAGCACTTTAGCCACTCAACCGCTTTCCTCAGTGCTCTGCCAGCCCCAACTTGGCTTTGCAGGTTAGCAATAGATGCACTACAGCCTTGGAGTGTCTTTGAAAACATTCCCCTGTAGTGTCCTGCTCCTGGTACTGTTCACTTGCAGTAATTACCAGATTCAATACTCCCAGTTGTCTAATATACACACACCAGCTTGTTTGAGTCAGCTGAGTACAGTGCTGTTTTATCCCAGAGCTGGTAATTTGTTTATAGTGAGAATACAAGTTTGTTAGTGAAGGCTGAGATTATAAAACATGGTAAGCAAGGGTAATAAGAACAGTAAGTTACAAATACAATAAAAAATATAGCATGCTTGTATTCATCTAAAACTTAACTTGAACAAGCTACAATCCCTTAGTTTCAAAGAGTCTCTCACAGAAGCTTTTTCTGCAAGGCCTGCGGGCAGTGAAACCAGGATCCAAAATGTTTGTGAATCACTCCCACCCCCCTGTCAAGTGTGCACTTTAGCAAAATGAAATAAATGGCTATTTTTTTGTTCTCCCTCTGTGTCTGCTGATGACTTGTACCTTGATACAAACTCTCAGGATGTATTGTCACTATACACAAAACTTTTAAAATATTGTTAGTGCATATTTTCACAATGATGTTAGGGACTAGCGTGCCACCATATTTCATCTGATATCTAATGAAACACTATTAATGGATGAAGACCATGACAACTGTGTAGTGAGTTTGTTAGGCTTGCTGGGATTTGCTAACACAGTGGTGAAACTTTTGCCAGTTTTCACCAAATGGCCTCTGGGTCACAGGAGGCTCACATAATGAGTGAAAACTTCTGCAAATGCTGGTCTGCCCCTTATTTAAATCCTACTCCCAGTTGTGGGAGCGGGCATGTCTCTCATAAGCAAGTGTTCTAGATACTGATTCCAGTTGCAATTCTCATTCTCCAATTACAAGTTTAAGCATGCAGATCTCATAATGAGGGAGAAAATGATGGTTAAAATAGGGTTTATTTATAGATAAATGGTTGTCTCACATACTGATCTGGATGTTTTTATTAGATCTTTTAATACGTATTGTAGGGCATTTTGTAATAGTTCAATACTTGTTTAAGCACTAATTATTTTTGCCACTGTATATATATTAGGGGACTGGAGCATATGACCTATGAGGAGAGGCTGAGGAAGTTGGGTCTGTTTAGTCTGCAGAAGCGAAGAGTGAAGGGGGATTTGATAGCAGCCTTCAACTTCCTGAAGGGAGGTTCCAAAGAGGATGGAGAAAGGCTGTTCTCAGTAGTGACGGATGGCAGAACAAGGGGCAATGGTCTTAAGTTGTGGTGGGAGAGGTCCAGGTTGGATATTAGGAAAAACTATTTCACTAGGAGAGTGGTGAAACACTGGAATGGGTTACCTAGGGAAGTAGTGGAGTCTCCATCCCCAGAGGTGTTTAAGTCTTGGCTTGACAAAGCCCTGACTGGGTTGATCTAGTTGGGATTGGTCCTGCCTAGAGCAGGGGGCTGGACTTGATGACCTCCTGAGGTCTCTTTCAGCTCTATGGTTCTATGATTCTATATCTGGAACATAGACTAGTTGCTAAAGCATAGGACTAGGTTCCAGGAGTCACAACATCTATGACTCTGTCATGTCAAGCAAGTCATTTATGTTCTCTACATCTCCATTTCCCCATTTACAAAATGAGTGTAACAATGCTCACTTCCTTGTTCTTTGGTTAAATTTGACCTCAGAGCACTTCATAGACAGAAGTTGTTGGGGAAAGACAATGTATTATACTAAAATAACTTATGCCTAGGTGGCTGTAAATTTGCAGTTGATCTGAATAATCAAATGTGTAGCTGTTACAGAAATCCAAATAAAATACAATAAAAATTCAAAACAAGCTTTTGAATAAACATTCAAACATTGATAAATATTTCATAAACATGGTTACCTGATACATAGCGAGTGGTGGTTTTGCCATCACTTGATGTCTTCATATTAAGATCGGCTGCTTTTCTGGAAGATAGGCATTAGCCAAACAAAAGTTAACTTGTTCAACATCGGAGTAACTGGTGAAATTGTATGCTCTGATACACAAAAGGTTGAGCTGCGTGATCTAATGGTCCCTTTGGGCTTTTAAAATGTATGAAATACTTCTGTGTTGAACTACAAATCAACAAATTACAAATCAACATATTACAAGACAGAAGCCAATGCAAAAGAGGAAAATTACTCCAAATATTTTAAATGCATAATTGCATTGTACTTGAGAGTAAATAGAATGAATATTTAACTTATAAAGATATAGCTAATGCTTCAACATTAAACCACTTGCCTCAAAGTCAAAAGCACCTATTACCCTAAAGCAGAATATATTAATTTTATATAAAAGCTTCAAAAAGTGAACTGGAAACAAATCACCAATATCATAATTAATACTAAGCAAGATAATCACATACCCATTGAAAACAACCACTCATTATATATGTTACTTCTAAGGAATTACTTGGTAAAATAAAGCACACAGCTTGATAATTTATTTCACCAAGGGTATATCTACATGCATGCTTATTGCAAAATAAGCTATTCTGGAATAGTTATTCTGAAATTGCTTATTTAGAAATAGCACGTCTATGCTGCAGGGAAGCCTCAAAATTAGTCCAAGGCAGGCTTCCTTAATGTAGACGTGCTATCTAGATTTAGAGCCCCAGGAGGCACTGGGGAGGAATAACTTCAAATGGCCCTGGTGAGGGGCTATTTCGAAATAGCAGCAATGGAGCTTCTACCCACGACTTATTTCCAAATAGCTATTTCGGAATAGGGGTTATTCCTCTTAGAAAGAGGTTTACAGATTTTGAAATAAGCCAGCCTTTATTTCAAAATTATTTCGAAATAACGGAATGGCTGTATAGATGCTCGCATTGTTATTTTGAAATAACAATTGTTATCTCAAAATAATGGTGCAGTGTAGACGAACCCCAAGAAAGAAATCCCTTATAAGCCTGGGGTTTATAAATAGATCAGATAGTTATGACAACCTAAGAGTATAATGTTTGGTTGGTTTCATGAAACCCAATATTTGATCAATTTTAAATCAAAATTAATAGAACAAATTGCTGAAGGGAAAATTCTTATGAAGTGCTCATAAATAGTTTTCCATATCTGTCACAGAGGTTGCAGAAGTCATGGGTTCCATGACTTCTGCAGTGACCAGTATGGCTGACCTGCAGAAGTGCCTGAGCTGTGGTCCTAGGAGCAGCAGCAGTTCAATGGCTCCTGGCAATGGTCCTGGCTTGGTCGGAGCAGTCACTGGTCCCCTGGGCCTCCCCCCACTGGCAGCAGGCTCTCTGGGGTCCCCTCCAGCAGCTGGTGCCATGGCTCCCCCAGAAGCCCCCTTTCAGCTGGTGTTGTGGGGTTCTCATCTTCCCCCCAGAATACAATCAAGGCTATTTATAGTATAAGTCACAGAGTGAGATTTGTTTCCTGCCCGTGACCTGTCCATGGCTTTTACTAAACATATCTGTTATTAAATCACAGCCTTAGTCATAACTGAACAGAGTTAAGAAACAGATGAGAACTCAGAAAGGGAAAAAAGAGATTTTGCAGATATTTTAGGTTTTTTCATGCAGTGCTTTTATAATACATTCCCATAGGAGGAGGTGGGAGAGAGGAAAGAACAAAACTCTGAAAAGGAAACTACAACCAAGATGTATAACACACATAGCCTTTGTTATCATAAGAACGGCTGTACTGGGTAAGACCAAAGGTCCATCTAGCCCAGTATCGTGTCCTCTGGAGCCAGGTGCTCCAGAGGGAATGAACAGAATAATCATCAAGTGATCCATCCCCTGTCATCCATTCCCAGCTTCTGACATTTTTTGTTGAATGCTGTGCTTTTTATTCATCATTGCTTTGTGTTTTGTGTGCTAAGATGTATGCAGAGCAGATGATAAACACTACCATTCTGATTTAGAAGCATTTTACACCCACCTTGCACAGGGATAAAATGAGTATGTTAATAAAGGAGAATCAGGTCCATCTTATGGAGATCTATTACCCTCTTTCTCAAGATATTAATCTTTTCTCAAAATGGATTTTTTTTTAAACCAAACTTCTCAGTGGAAAAACAGAGAGGTCCTAAGTGGAAACCTAGATCCAGACATTTCTGAACTTTGGGAAACCCAGTTCCAGTTCTGAAGTCATATTTCTAAAAAAAAAAAATCATTTCTTGTCTCAGAATAAGCACAAGAAATTCTATTCCATGGGGTAATTTCTTCCATAAATTGTAGGTGCCTGAAACTAGGGGGTTCCAATGGAGGTGTCTTCTCAACAATATGTGCTACAAAATGTATGTTGTAATGTGGGCAAAAAAATTGGTGAAGTGCTCAGTAATGATGAGGACAGGTCAATTATTCAGACTGATCTGGGTGATTTGCTAAATTGGGCTCATTTGAACAATATATGTTCAGCTACAGTTGAATACAAGAAGATACATTTAGGATCAAAGAATGTAGGTTATACTTCCAAGATGAGGGACAGTACCAAGAATACAGTCATACTGAAAAGGACATGGATGTCACAGTGTCATAACCAGCTGAACATGAGCTCCTAGTGTAACAGAGTAACTGGGAGCACTAATATGATCCTTGCCCCTGCTTTTACAGCCATCCTGGATAGCATAGTGGTACTACCTTAGGGTATGTCTACACAGCAAAGCTAAAGTTGAATTAAGCTATGTTGAATTAGCTGAAGTTTAAATAGGTTAATTTGGATTGAGGCACTGTCTACACAGCAGGAATTCAAAGGAAGAACACTTTTTCTTCAACTTCCCTTACTGAGGGTTATAGGAGTCAGAGTAAGAAGTTCTCCAGCTCGCTGTTATTCTGAAATAATGGCTTGTAGTGTAGATGCACTCTTTGTTATAATGCTGCTGTGTAGACATACCCTTAGTGAGACCATTACAAGATTGCTATATCCAATTCTAGTGTTGATGCTTCAAACAGGCTATTGGAAAAAATTAGGAAAGGATTCAGAAAAGAACTACAGATTGAACCTTTCTTATTCGGCACCCTTGAGATCTGGCCGGTGCTGAACCAGAGAATTTGCCAACCCATGGGAGGTTAATATTATCTAGCAGCATTACAACACTTCTACTGTTTACTGGGCTCTTAGAAGACATTTAGGGGTAAATTAGAGCTAAGAGGCCGAGAAGCGATTATCTAGCAGCATTACAACACTTCTACTGTTTACTGGGCTCTTAGAAGACATTTAGGGGTAAATTAGAGCTAAATAACAGCACAGAACACTGACAGCCAGGACTGGTGGCTATAAACAAACTTTATGGGATTGCAGGAAATGTGTCCATGCCCATGATAAGTGGACATCCGGCTAACTGAAATCATGCCAGACCACTGATGTTGCCAGACCAGAGAACAAGAATGATTTGAGATCTGGAAAATCTGCCTTAGAGAGAAATAAAAAGCTCAGTTCATTCAGTTAACCAAGAGAAGGCAAAGACGTTTGGATTATGATTAGGTGTATCTGCACAGGAAAAATATTTATGATAGTAAATAGTTCTTTGATCTAGTAGGAAAGCACATAACAGGATCCAAAAGCTAAAAGATGAAGCCAGCAAATTCAGATTAGAAATAAGGAACACATTTTATTAGGCTAATTAACCATCAGGACAACCTACCTAGGAACATGACAGAAAATCTCATTAAAATGAAAACTGGCTATATTTCTAAAAGATGCTATAGCTCAAAAGAAGTTATGGGGTTGATCAGGGGAGTAGACAGCCTGTGGGGCTGGTGGGCAAGGGGGAAGGGAGAACCGGCTCCACATTCTAGAAGGAGTGGGGTTTCTGGTAGAAGCGTCAGCGTCAGCGGTAGAAGCCCTTCACGCTGCCTGGAGCATAGCACTCTTCTCTCCCCACCCCCAGCACAAAGAGCCACATGTAACACTACACTCTAGCAGCAACTGAAATGGCCCAGAGCTCCAGCTGCCATCGCTGCTGAGCACCATGCCCCTTTGAATCGCTGGGCCCCAGGGCAACTTCTCCCTTTGCCCCACTGTCTTAGGCTGGCCATAGGTTGGTGCAGAATTATTGGGTGATATACTATGGTGCTAAACAGGAAGATGCACTCTAGATGACCACAATGGTCCTATCTAGCCTTAAGATCTAGGAATCTACAAATGGAGTTTTGAAAATAATCATGAAGAACACACAGACTGAGACTGCATACTACGTGCAAGAATGTTAAGTAAGATGGGAAGGCAGTGACTATCACTTCCCTGAAAAAGTGTTGAAATAATTTCTGTAAATAAGCTGAACCACAGAACTAAGAAGATGAAAGAACTTGTTCCAAACAAGCCAATACTAGATTTGTGACTTGAAAGCCAATGAGCAAGACTCCACTAAGAGTTAAAAAATTATTTTTCCTGCTTGTCTCTGGGCACTGTGTTCATAAAGCATGAGATTTATTTCTTGAATTTAAAAATGGAAAGCTTAACTTATGTTAGTGTAGTAGGCTTCATGATTTGAAATATATAAACACTGAAGAGTTACAGTTCTTTTACTGTATGCATGCCAATTCTCTTATTGTCCTATTCCCATACCCAAGAGTACAAATGCAAGATCAGGAATCATTTTCTCATATTGTATTTCTTATGGCTATAGGGTGTAATTGTGAGATAACAGTTCAAATATCTAGAAATGAGAAGACTTACCCAGCATTGCCTGGGTCCTTCAGTGTAGGCGGCTGGCAGTTTGGGGGGGTGCGTGTAGGAGTCAAGACAGGTCCTTAGGGATGTGAGGGGTCAGGGCAGGAGGCCAGGGGCATGGGAGAGTGCAGGAGTCAGGGCAGGGCATGAGGGTGGTTGCTGTCTTCTCCTGAGGGCGATCCAGGGCAGCAGGGACTGCCCATCTTGCCTGCCAGCTTGTCCCCAGGAACCAATGTGGGCTCTCTCCCCCCCTACCCCCAGCCTGGGGTGGGGCGGGGCGGTGGGGCCTCACTTACCTGATCTGGTGGCAGGCAAGATGGCAGAGACCCAGCACTGCTGGACACTCCTTTGGTGGTGTGGCTGCTCCCAGTGGACAGTGCAGAATAGCTCTCCCCTGCCGGCTCGGCTTGCTGCCCCCCAGTGGCCACTCTCATATCCAGTCCCTCTGAACAGCAGCCCCTCCCTTTGCATGTTATGGAAAACTGTCCTTTACCCAGGGCTTCTGGGTTGTCTTAGCACAACCAAACCCTGACCTTATTTTAAGTTAGGAGAAGAGGAAGCTACATACCAAATTTGGTGGTCCTAGCTCTTGCCGTTTAGGAGGAGTTCTTGCACAAACGAACTCACAGACGGATGCACAAATCTTTTAAATGTATTTATACATAGACAGGTATTACCAATGAAATCTGATCCTGTATTTTGCTGATGCTACTTTTGTTGCAATCTTAATTCTTTTCTCGTTTATTGTGCTAAGCTATTAGCTGTACTGAAACTGTTTCAGTTAATGACTACCGGCATTTAATACAGTAAATGTCATTCCAATGCAATAACATAAGAACATCCTACTTTATGCAGTCTGACACTGCATACTACTCGGATTGCGTACTAGGTTTAATATTAAAGCATTTTTTACCAAGTTCCCTGGCCTGTTAAGTCAGCTTCTTAATGCTCCTTAAGCCAGGATTTCCCCTGCTGTATAAATAAATTAGACAAATGCGTGACAAATTAAAACAATGAAACATTCATAGAAGCAATCCCTGAGTAAGAATAATCAGAAACCATCCAAGACTGCTAGAAACAACCAACTAGCCTTGGAGGGAGCACAACTGGTGAGGAGGAAGACATGTGAGATGCCATTGGGAATGAGTAATACTTGAAGCCTTGTCCTAACTTGATGGCCTTCTCCTGGAGTCACAATTCTCACTTCCAAATATCCAGCTGAGAAGGCTTCACGCACTCCCCCGCCCCCAGACCCTAACTGGCCTGGGGGCAGGGGAGCGTGCGAAGCCTCCTCCCACCCTGCCAGGAGACTGGGCCCTTCAGGTGACAGCCTATGGGCCTATCTGCATCCAGAATCACAGGTACCTCTGTCATTCCTTGCTGGAATGACACCTGGAACACAAGAAATCATCTGTGACTTCAAGAAATGCCAGACATGGCTAGTACCTTCTCCTCAAGTCACTGGTAGAGGCTAAGAGGGGGCTGTTGACTGCAATTATGAGCTCCTGTAGGAAATTAAAGCAATGAGGCAGGGTGAACTGGGCCTGCATGAGTGTAGGATACACACATGGTGCATCTAATTCCTTGCTGACAGCAGAGGAAGCCTGGTCTGGTGTTAGCAGACTTCCCACAGAATTCTTTCTCTTAGTAAGCTCACTCAGTGCCTAGATGACAAAGGTCTACCTGGCATGGTACCAATTCTATAGCTAAGCTGATACCTCTGACATGGGCCTCCAATTCCTGAACTGGGTACCTTAGCTGCAGCAGTCTGTTGGGGGAGGAGGGCAGGTAATTTCTATAAAACCTTTATTAATTTTTAGTATGCTAGAACAAAATCATTTTACCAATCACTGTTTTCACTCAAATTTTTCATTAACCTCTCTTATGCACACTCATTGCATGACTATTTTGAACTCCTTCTATTTGAAAAAGTTGTGGTCCACATTTACAACCCCACCCCAAAATTCCGGCATATGGGCCTGTGCAGTATTTTGTAGTTTTAAAGCTTCATTTCTGTTTACAGTTGCTGGACAATGAATTGCTGACATTTCTGAATTATGCATTGCCCCAGAATTGGAATCACCATCTTTCATGAAAGAGACCCATCTTGATAAATGTGAACATTGTCACAGTTTAGCAGTTGCTCATTTGAGGTCAGGAATAGGGGCTTTCTCCCATCTTCCAGGCCAGATGGACCCAGACCAGGGGGCCTGTCCTATGATCGGAGCCAAGGCTTATTTGCCACAGCCACGGCCAGAGCCAGCCCTCAGCAGGAGGAAGGCTGGGGCTGGGCCGCCATGGCAGGAGCGGGGCCATCACCAGCCCCTCCAGTGGCAGGCCAGGGCCAGGGCTGTGTAGCTGGGGCCAGGGCTGTGCTGCCACTGCCATGGCTGCAGCCCTGGCCAAGACAGACAAGGACTCATTCTGCCTCCCCCCGCAACTCAGCCCAGAGAGGAGTTACTGCCAGCCTCTTCCAGTAGCCCAGCTGGGAGTGTGCACGCCTCTCCTACAGCGTGGCCTCAGCTAGCCCCTTTAAAATGCCTGCCTGCCTCCTGCAGAGTGGAGCCGGCTCTTACCGGAGCTGCGCACTGTGACCCATCCACTTACGTTCACCTCTGAGCAGACACGGCTGGGTGTGTGTGTTGTTATCATTACTGTCCACATGTATTCCTCTGCTGTTTTGTGCTTCCCCAAGCTCTGATTATATGGCTGGCTAGCTTCCTCTGGGGGTAGGAAAGAGCTGACTGCACACATCTGTGGATGCTAAGTCATCTTTTGGCTTTGGATCCCCGTCCCCCTCAATACCCTTGTCCATGATATACTCTTCCTGGCTCTGCCCACTCTCAGCTGGCACAGCCCCCCAAGTATCTATGGAAGAAAGCCCGGAGTGGAGGTGGGGATCACCCCCACTTATTGGGACCAGATCTTTGTAGAACCACTAGGCTATGGGCACAGCACTGGAGCAGTAGTTTGCCTCCTGAGCCTTGGGGTAGGCATTTCACAGCTTCTTCACTTTGATCCTCAACTGCAGTGTGTCCTGGTCATATCCCTTTCAGTTATGCATCTTGATATCTGCTCATAAGTATCATAATCCCTATGACTGGAGTGCATCTGGGACTAGACAGACTCCTTTTTCCAAATGCAGATGAGGTCCAGCACCTCGGCATGGCTCCAAGCAGGGGACCTCTTGGTGTGTGGACCAGGCATGGTCACCTGGAAAGATGCACTGAGAATCCAACATGTGTTGCCGAGCAGACAGGAAGGGGACTTTCCAAATGATCAAGGAATGTAAAGGCTGGGTCTGAGGGCTGGTCACCTGGGAGCAGGGCAGTAAAGTTCAAACCAGTGACCAGAGAGGCAAGAACAAGCATTGTGGGACAGGTACTGGAGGCCAGTCACAGATCTGTAGAACACCAGGTATCCATAGTAGCACTGTAGCCACTGTGCAGAAAGCTATCTCATTGAGGTAGTTTGCGTAGAGTGTAGTATTTGCTGTGTTTGTGTGCACTAGGCCCTAGTCTACACTTGGGAGTCATTATGAAATAACTCCCTTTATTTCAAAATAACAAGCAGAGCGTCCACACAACCAAACCTGTTATTTCAAAATAACAGGCAGGTTATTTTGAAATAATAACTCCTGCTTTCCATGAGGAATAATGCTTATTTCAAAATAGTTATTTCAAAATAGTGCTAGTGTAGACACTCCACTGCTGCTATTTTGAAATAACTACTCCCCAGAGTAATTCAGAGTAATTATTCCTCAGTGCTTCCTGGGCCTCTAAAACCAAGGAGCACATCCACATTATCGAAGCCTGCCTTGGACTAATTTCGATGCTTCCCTGTAATGTGGACACAGTATTTTGAAATAGTTGTTTTAGGAGTTATTATTTCAAAATAAGTTATTTCAAAATAATTTCCTAGTGTAGACTAAGGATGTTAAGGACTAGTCGACTATCCAATAAGCAAATGCTTATTGGCTAGTCAGTTGACTAGTCAACTCCCTCCTTTGCTGCTTGTATCAGATAGAGGCAGCAAAGTGGGGGGAAGAGGGGATACTTCGCACAGCTGAGCCCGGGATCAACTGTGTGGCGTTGCCCTTTTGAAATGCTGAGGTGGCGTTTCAAGGCTGCATGGAGCCCGGGGTCAGCTGGGGACTCCCCAGCTGATCCTGGTTTCCATGCAGCATTTCCGCAGAACTTGGGATCAGCTGGGAAGTCCATGGCTGACCCCAGGTTCTGGGAAAATGCTGTGTGGAACCCACGGTTAGCTGGGGAGTCCCCAGCTGATCCTGGGTTCCGCTGAAATGCTGAAATGCGGCGCGGCACCTGGGGAGTCCCCCGCTGACTCTGGGCTCCATGTTGCACTTCCGCTTTCAAATGCACAAGAGCCCCCATAGCCGGCCCTGGGCTGCATGCAGAGTTCGGCATTCCTCCTTTGAAATGTACAAGAGCCCCAATAGGAGGAATGCGGAAGTGCCTATCAACTAGTCGAGTAGTCGATGGAAATTCCATTAACTACTCAACCAATAAAATAACCGATAGTTAACGTCCCTAGTGTAGACATGCCCTAAGTGCCATGCCAGTGTGGACACCTCAGGAGTTACAGTGCAGTAAATAAATCAGCCCCCAATGTTGTAACTTATCATTGTAGTCAAGGCCTGAGTGAAATGCAACAAGTAAGCAGTCAGTATTAAAGGGGAAAATAAGATGTTTAAAAAATTCTTTCAGCTCTAATAATGTACAATGTTAAGAGCCAGTTTCTTTGTGCTATTTATAATGTTTTTAACTTGTCAGTGCCCTCTTCAAACCCACAGAACAAGAGACAGTGAAAACATGTTTGTTGTCCAGCAGGCCTCTACACATCTTGGCTTCAGTTGGGTAGATGGAGTTGAAAGTGGAGTTTCATCTGGTATAACATCTTGAATCATCTGGGTAAGAACCAGACTTCATTTATTTTATATTCTGTGTAGCTTGGAGACAGTAGAAGAAGAATATCTGAGGTGGCTGATAGGCTTCTGGCTAGTTACAACTAGGTTGTGCACTGATGGCATATCTTCTCTGCAATGATGCCTGTGAGTAGCCCATGCTGGCTGATTTAGGCTTGTACGGCTCAGATTGTGGGTCTATAAAAGTTCAGCATAGATGTTTGGCCTGTGGGCTGAAGCCTGGGCTCTGATACCCCCACAAGGGGAAATGATGCCATTTTTTCCATGTAGCATGGACTTGTACAGATGATGCCATATTTTAGAGCATATCCATTCATGAAGAAATACAAGCAAAAGGCCTCATGCCATAGCTTTGAATGCTGGCAGAGGAGAAATAAAAATACTTGACATGAAGACTGTTCATTTCTTTGGGCCTATGAGAGTTCAAACGGCAGAGAAACCAACTGAAGCCAGAGAGTCCTAGGCATTATCTTCTGTGTCCACCCTGAAAGAGCTCTACAACTCTATTACTTTTAGGATTTTAGATGGTCACTCTTTATTGCACAGATACCAACTTTTTTACTGCACAGGCTCCATGCCACATTTCAGCAGAACCCGGGATCAGCTGGGGATTCCCCA
Source organism: Pelochelys cantorii (assembly GCA_032595735.1). NCBI lineage: Eukaryota > Metazoa > Chordata > Testudines > Trionychidae > Pelochelys > Pelochelys cantorii. The sequence goes on from CM064328.1 coordinate 101,076,566, forward strand.
GCTGACTGTGGGTTCTGCGCGGCATTTCCCCAGAACCCAGGGTCAACAGGGGACTCCCCAGCTGATCCCAGGTTCCATGGAAATGCTGCACAGAGCCCAGAAGCAGCTGGGGGGTCCCCAGCTGACCCTGGGCTCCACGCAGAGCTGCTGCCTTGAAATGCCGCCTTGGTGTTTCAAAGGGGGCAGTGCTACACAGCTGATCCTGGGCTCAGCTGTGTGGTGCTTTTGCTTTGAAGTATCCCCTCTTCCCTGCCCTTTGCTGCCTCTATCTGATAGAGGCAGCAAAGGAGGAGAATCAACTAGTGAACTAGTTGACTAGGCTTTAACATCCTTAGTTTAAGGCCCTTAGCTTGCAATCCTGCAGCCACTTATGCATGCGTGTAACTTTACTCATGTAGCCACTCAAGCAAGTGGGGCTATTTGTGACCAAAGCTATGTATGGGCTGAAATGTTTTCAGAGAGAGATGGTAAATCTTCATATTAAATATAGATCTAGCTTTTGATCTGGAATCATGCACATTAATAATTTTAAGTTAAATCTTGGCTACACGCTTCGATACAGGAATAGGGTCTTATTCAATATTAATGAAACTGTCTCTGAAGCTCATGATAGATTTAATTTATTAGACATTGTAATAATACCACAAATCCACTTGGAGTCACTCTAACACAGCAACCAGTCCAACTATGGCATTCCATTCAAACTATCTGCTGTTCAGGACACAGAACTTTATGCTGGGGAGAAGAGGAGGAAGGGGGAAGAAGGGAGAGGGAGAGAACTGCAACCATTTCATATGGACTAGAACTTCATCTTGTTAAATCTTCAGCCAAGACTTTCCGTGTCGTATGACCACAAACATAATTGTATTGGTGGTAATGGAGAATGTTGTACAGTATGCAGTGGCGGGGCAGTTACACTGCTTTTTTGGATTATGTTTGGATGGACTCATTATTAAAGTCTTCAGTGTTAGCTATTTAGGACAGACATTCAATTTATTTTTTTTAAAAGTACTCGCACAACTAGTTCAGTGAAATCCCAAAACAGTGAAGATTTCTAGTAAGTCAAGCCAAAGCCACCCCCCATCTTTGTAGTAAAGTTAGGAGTTCCATTTGAGACTATATTCTGGGTTCAAAGGAAGATACATCTATCTAATGAATTGATCTCATAGATGAAAGTTACCAGGGATTTAAGGAATAGGTGACTATACGCCAAACAGGTTAAAATAAAAGATTTGGTTGAATATTAGATGTTAATTTTAAAAAATACCCATGTGTGCACTGTTAACCACTGAAGCTAATAGGCCTATTCAAATGCTTATTCTTAAATGTGCACATATCTTTGCAGAATGGAGCCCATGATTAGGAACAGGCTTCAGAAGGAAGAAAAGTAACATTTACATTCTTACTTCAAATTCACAAAAAGAACAGATTGAATATAATATAAACTGAAAATAGCTAATGGTATATTTTAACTTGGTATCCCCCCTCTCCCAATGAAGTTTAGGACTCTTCTAGTATGTGAGAAGAAGTGGGTAAAAGATACTAAATTAAACTTCCTTTGTACAACTAAAATATTATCCATGCTAAGTAAGTTGGCAATCTTTGCAAGTCTTTTTTTTAAACAATTGCTTTTTACTTTTTTAAAGACTCTATTCACTGGGTAGAGAGGGGAAAGACAAAATACATTTTCGATGAAGTAAACAGTACCAAAACTATATTAAACTGTCATCTTTCAGTTTCTTAGGGGATAATACTGGTGGTTTTAATTTCAGTGTCTTATTACAGACAAGAGTCTATTTCAGTGTACAAGGACAGAATGTGGATTTTGGAGCCAGTGGGAGTTTTCCTCAACAAGAACTGCTTCACAGCATAATCTTCTGTTGTTCATTCTCCTCCACCCTCATCCGCACTCCTATTTTATGTTTTGTATGTCTGTCTTATGCAACGGTGTACTGAATGACCGTATTCCTTCATTTCTAGCCACCAGCATCTTTTTCTCTAAGGTATTCTAATTTGAACAGTAATATGGTTGTTTCCAAACAACAGCATTCAAAGAAATTCCTATTTGTATCAAAATTTGGAGTTTCAAACAATGTTAAACTGATGCTGATAAGGAAGTGGCTATGGTCTGTTTCAACATGAGCTGAAAAGTGATTCCAGAAATAGCACAACAATTACTTAATAATGGTGGATATGCATATTCTGTACTATGCGGTATGGACCCAATCCTACTTTTGTTTTCCTATTAATCATAATGAGAGTTTTGTTAATCCTGTGCAAGGCAATTGGGCTTAATTTTGAATACCAATGTTTTTGATGTATAAAATTAGTTAATATAAATAGGAAGGTAAAACATATTGCCTCTTCACTCCTTAGTCAAAATAATTCAACTGTGATGCTGATGTAAGTTAAATTCACATATTTACTGTTAAACCCTTTCAGCATTACACTTGCTATGAAGATTAAAATGACACCATTAGTTCCTTTATGTACTGAAAATTAAATTTCAATATATGAAATGAATGTTCTTCATAAAACTGACATCTTTTAAGCCTTACTGTTACAATGCAAATAGGCTGAAAAGAAGACCATAATTTTATTTTGAACACTTATATCTTGTTACCACAACAATATAACACATACAATTACATGTTATTAACACACATGATACAAAGGACCTTACAGTATTATATGCAGTGACATTGTGCAGATTTTCATATCATTTCTTGCATTATCATTTTTAAAGAGACTTAGCATGTCACCGTATAAGGGCTCAAGCCAACTCCCTTTAGCAACTGGAAAAATCTCTCATTTACTTCAACAGGAGTGTCATCAAAGCTTTAAGATAGCAACTGACAATATTGAAATCCTACCAAACATTTTTTTCATCACTGTATTGATTTAAAAAGGCTATAGATTAAAAGCCTAATTTGTCTTTTCTAAGTTGGATAAGTTTAACTGTTTTATAAATTTTGTTCTTTATAATTACTTACCCTAATGGATATTGCAAGCATTAGAGATAGTTTTTTTATCTTTTTTATCTAAAAAAAGATAGTTTTTTATCTTTATTTAGTCTTCCATAGCACATAGCTTATAATCTACCTTTACAATAGAATATCATGTGTTGCAGTGTATAAATCAGTATAGCATTATGAAGGTCTGATGCAGTATTTATTGATCGCTAAAATTTCTGTCTTAAAAAAGTCTGAGTTTGTAGTAATTGCAAGATTGGCTCTCGAATATTCTCTAGCAATAGTAATGCAAATAAATTAATACAGTAGATATCTATCTCAGCTTTATAAAAAGAGGGGAAAATATCCCAGGGAAAGGAAAATAGAATCTCCCATGTAATTGCGCTACACAAATAATTGTAATGTAAGAAGAGTGTTTCCACTGTAAGTATGTTAAATTGGCTCTTTTAAACATAACTAACAGATAAATGACTCAAACAGCAAAGAACTTCTTAAAATTCTTGTATTAGCCTTTACAGATTTCAATAGGCAGGAGTATTTAGTGCATAATAAAAAGCAGGGTTTATGAATAAATAAAATGGTATTTGCTGCAAATATAAAGAGCTACCTATTTTTAAAATAGGTCAATTTTATTGTCAATTAAGAATTTCTTATTGAATACAATTTTCAGGGCAAGACTTCTAACAGATGGTATTAAAACCATCCTGAATGTCAATCAGTGGTGTTACACTTGTTTTTGCTTTTGCTCTTATTTCTGGGCTATCTGTAAGATTAACCCAATATTAAATTAGCTGTAACCGTGAAAACGTATGCTTATTAAGTCTCAAGGGGCATTTGCTTGGTTCCCCCTCCTGCAGATTCACCACACATCATGAAGAGTGACAGAATTCCTTATGTAACAATGCATGGCTAAAATTTTCAAAGTGGGATACTTTAATCTGAGCACACTAAGTACATATCTAGGTTGTTTTATCAGGAAAAATCTATGGTGAACAATGGAACTACAGTGGTTACCATCATGCAAGTGTGAGCAAAATCACTCCCTCTGTTTCATCATCTGTACAATGAAAATACGAATACTCCATAACTGGACTATCCTTAGGCATACACAGTTGCATAGGGCACCACTAATTCTGGGGTACCAGTGATACTCCAAATTTTAGTAATGCCCTGTGCTGAATATGCTTAGGCCCACTACTGGTCTTAATCAGCATTGGCCCCATTGGCCCTAATTGCCCCAGTTCCAATCTCCTGGCTCCCTACCCTCTGCTCAACCTCCCAGCCCAGTTGGACCCAATTCCCCATCCCCTTCTGTATGGTTGAGTCCAGTGTTCCCTCTAATTTTTTCTGTCCATGTGGAGAATAAATTTTGTGCTGTGTACTGAGGCACGTGTGCGTGTACACCACCATTAGAAACACATGCTGCCAGCTCTTTGCATTCTGCTAATCAGCTGGTTGGCATTTGAATCTCTTCTGGGTGGTTACCCAAGCGCTCAACTTGCAAGGAACGCTGAGTCCAATTTTCGCCACAAGAGAGAAGTTGGAGCCCACACCTTTGCTTCTAGGCTCACAATATCTCTCTCCCTCCCTTAGCTCTAGTGAAGGGTTTGTGGCCTTTCATGGGAGTGGGTGTGGTGGGGGAGTCCAGGCCCTTGTCTTTTACTGGGCTCCTTTCCGGGCCCCCACAGGAGGCAGCAATATCAAATATCCAGAGAGTGCTTTGGGGCTGCCTCCCTGGGCCTCCCTACCACTTCCTATCCTCCTCCCAGCCCAGGGCATCGTTAAAATCTCACAAATGATCCACAGGAACATGAGGTGAAGGGCTCGCTAGGGCTAAGGAATGGATACTCACTGCTTTAGGGTCTGTGGTAACTGCCACTGGCAGACCTCTCCCCTGCAGCTAGGACTCCAGGACAACCCTTACTCAGGTCTTCTTGAGAAAAGTCTCCTCAATCCTGCCTGCTCACCTTCAAGTGGTTCTTTTAAGCTCCTGCTGCTGCTGCTGGTTCTGCAGGTTCAAGTGGACTGCAGTGGAGCCACCACTGGGGCTGGAAGTGTTTCTTGATCCTGTCTATCGCAGTGTGGTTATATATCCCATCACAAAAGAGGGGTTTTTTTGGTGGCTGTAAGAGCTCTGACACCACTCACTCTTCTGTCTCTCAGCACAATGGTCATGGCCAGAAAAAGAGGTATGGCTGGTGCATGCTTCCATGGGAGTTGTGGCTGGCACTTGCCCGCTGACACAGGTTAAAGCATACAGCTGTCTGCTCTAATCTCTGCAAGGTAGTTCAGGGTCAACATCAAATCCCAAACTGTGCTGAGCATGCCTGTGGTGCATGCACTGGAGGATGGGAACTGAAGAGATCAATATAAATTCTAAATAGTGATGATTTTAGTACAGATGTATCAGCTATTGTTTCATATTGTGTAATATTTGAAATAAAAATGGTGGGTTTTTTTTCTGTTTCTAAACTGTTGCTTGTGTGCTCATTAGTATGCAAAATCCTATCATACTTTTCCACTTAAAAAGTTTTACTGTCTTTTAATTGAGGCAATAAAATTAAACCTTTTTGGGCTCATAGATGGAAAATAAATCCCTGCTCTGCTAATGAAATGGTGAAAAGCTTTCTTGTCTCTTAGTACAATATCACTAGGGGGGTCTGCTCGCTATGCTTGCCTTCTCTCTGGAGGTATGTGTCTGGCTAGAGGGAGGGGGCAGGAGCGGGCTGGGGGGTGGAAGGTGTCTAGGTGGGGGGAGGAGGCAAGAGGGTCTCAGTGGAAGGGGTGAGGGGGTTGGGGCAGGGTTCTGGCTCAGATGGCAGAGGGGATATTGGGCAGCCTGGGGAGGGGGTTTTGGGCTCAGATGGTAGAGGGGACACAAGGTGGCTTGGGTATGTGTGATGGGTTTGGATGGCAGAAGGGACACGGCACAGGCCTTTGGCGAGGGGTTGGGTTTGGGCTTGGATGGCAGAGGGAACCCAGCCCCAGTAGCTCCTACTCAGCAACACAGCCTCCCGGGGCATGAAGCAGGAGCTGGAGCTGGAGCAGCCTATGCCTGGAGTGGGTGGTGCCAAGACTGGCCACAGCAAGCAGCTGAGGGCGCAGGTGGTGGGCAGCAGTGGTGGCGGCATGGGGATGCATATGAGGTGATGATTTTATATATATATAGAGAGAGAGATTAGATTAGATTAGATATAGTGAGCTAGAGAGATATTATTATGCTCATGCTGGACTAGAATCTCAAATCCACCTCACTCTGGTAATAAGGCTCTGATGGCTCTTGAAATCTGAATATGTTGCCCAGCTGCTTTAACTACTTGATTTGAATATCTGATCCTTGGTACTACTTGATCCTGCCAATAAGGCTACCTCAGGGTCTGATCCTGCTCTCAATGAAGTCAATGACAAAGCTCCCATTGAGCCCAATGTGGCAATATCAAGCTCTAAACTGAGGGTTGTATCAAGTCTCTGTCAATGTTTTGATATGTACAGCAGTCTCCAGAATGTTTTCTTTAAGCATGGATCCTTTTGCTTGAATGCCCTAATCTTGAATATTAGCAACTGATAAGTTTGCACGCATGGATTTCTTCAGGGACTCTTCATTTTTTTTGAAGAAAAATATGTCCCCCAGACTTGCAATTTTTCCCCATGGGAAATATGAGCAAAAAATCAGAATTTCTTCAAAAGTTTGTGGGTTATCATCAAAAACGGAAAATTAGGTGGCCTTTGGAAATTGAAAACTGAAATTTCAGCTGATACCAATAACATTTTACATTTGTGATGAATATTTTTTTTGTGGGGCAGGAATTGCAAAAATCCATCAACTTCTTTAAACAAAAGAAGCTATACGTTTACTAAGTCAGAGGGAAAAAAGCTATTTTCCATTAAATCTCTTTGGTGGAAAATTTAAACAAATGTAATTATGGTTGTTAAGAAATGGGAAAACTATCTCAATATTCCTTTCTAGTGTTAAACTGGAGCAACTGAACTGATAAAAGCATGAACTTTTAAATAGCCATATTAAGAGCACCAATTTATTTTCCTCTTTCACGCTTATGTGTACCATTATTATTTGTGACTCTGAACAGGTACATTGATAGGCCCCAATTCAGGAAATCACTCAATCACATTTCAGTGGAACTGCAATATGATTTAAGTGTGTGCTTAACTTTCAGTAGGTGTTTAAGTGCCCTGCCTGAATAGGGATGCTTTCTTGAATCAGGTCCATAGTGCACAGTCCTGAGGCTACGTCTAGACTACAGGCTTCTTATGGAAGAAGCTTTTTTTGGAAGACTTCTTCTGAAAAAACTTCTTCCAAAAGAGAGCATCCACACTGCCAAAGTGCATCGAAAAAGTGATCTGCTTTTTTGAAAGAGAGTGTCCAGACTGAATAGATGCTCTCTTGCATGTAAGCTCTGATCGCTATGGATGGAATGGCTACCAGAGCACCTGTGCCTTTTCCTCTTTCCTCTTGTGCCGAAAGAACTTCCTCTTCCCCGTCCACACATGCCTTTTTGCGAAAGAGCTCTTTCACAAAAATGCTTCTTCCTTGTAGAATGAAGACACCACTGCTGGAAAAACCCCTCTGTTCTTTCTATTTTCTTGTGGAAGAATGCAATTACATTGTGGACGTTCCTCAAGTTTTGTCGGAAAAACCGCCATTTTTCCGACAAAACTCTGTAGTGTAGACATACCCTGAGAGATGCCAAGCACCTTCACAGTCCGTTTTCTTCAGAGGGATTAGAGGGTAGTTGGTACCTTGAAGGATCAAGCCTTTACTTTTTAAAAAGATTTCATGTTGGCTGAGCTGGCAAAAGACAACTGTTCAATTTCAAACATTTTTTCTTGCTCCAGAAATCAGATTTTTCCCAGAATAAAACTTACACGAGCAATATGCACATAGACATTAGATGTCTATGTGCTTTAGCATCCTGATGACACATATGGGGCCTAATCCTGCAGTCATTAAGACATGGCAAGATGCTTGTTGATTTATACAGGTGTAAGATCAAATCTTTTGACTTAAAAACTATCAGAATAATTTCTGAATTTACCATATGTAGTTGCTGTCTGGTGCTGCAAAGTGTTTATAGCTATATTAGTTTTCTAGGAATGGTGGATAAAGTTCTATACCTAATAGGCCAATTTTAATAATACACTGACAAATTGCATCTCTTGTCTTTTCTAACTCAGACAATGAATGCATCTTTATATTTAAGAAAATAATATGTGTTTTGTTCCTTTATGCCACGATGTTCAAGGATATTAAAAGTGGTCTGGCTTAATGATACCAATTGTATCATCCAGCTACTTTAAAAAATATTGCAGATATGCATCTTTAAGTATATATACTATGCACTGGTATTTACAGTGAAACTTGGTGTACACTCAAACTTCTAGTCTAATTTAATACATGAGACTGTGAAATCCATCTGCCACAGAATTTCTCTTCTGCTTCCAACCTGTGCAATTTTTTTTTAGCATGAGTGTCATATTTAATGATTTTCTTAAATCCCTTCTCACTAAATCCAGGAGCAGAATCTCAACAATCAGTTACAAAAATAAACTAGATTTCCAGTTCTCATGGTCAAAGAGAAAAGCTTGAAAATGTGAACTTGAAAGTTTGATACCAAAAGACAAATAAAAATAATCCAAATGTTATTCTTAGGAATCTCATGATTTTGAATCCAATTTCATGATTTATGAGCAGCCTGATTAATCACTTTTGAATAGTTATACTCAACCATGCTGCTTTCCCCATTGACTGTGACTAACCTTCCAAATTTATCCTGATTTCTTCTACATTTTTTAAGTGCTCAAGTGACTAAGTTCTATCTTTGCTTGAGTTCATTCTGATAGCTTTAAGTTCTATCTAATGCTACCTAAACCCTCTAATTTCTTTTCATTAAATAGCACAATATGTGTGTATAATAATATTTTTCAGTTATAGGTGTCTCTTGTGGAAGGTTTACCATCTAAAGTGCTAATCCTGCAATGAGCTCTGCCTATGCAGATCCTGCTAACCTTACCCTTACCTGTAATTTACAGTTTTTAGATGTTATGTTTGAATGCAAACTACCACCACTCCATCTCTGTCAGTGATCAATTTGGCCATGTCTACTCTAGGAGATTATTTCAAATTCACTAAATTCGACATCTGGACTCCCAATTTTACAAATTTGAAGTTCTGTGTCCTCACTATGGGGAGGAATCAAATGCGGTCCGAGGCAGGCTCGTTAATGTGGATTCGCTACGTCAGACTCAGAGGCCCATGAAGTATTCTGGGGGGCTGCAGGAGAGGCCAATTAGTTTGAATTAGCGGCACTGAAGCATTCACACTAAAGTTATTTCAGACTTACAAGTTTCTCAAGAAAAGCAGGAGTACAGAGTTTGAATTCCACAGCCCCTTATTCTGGAATAATGGGCTTGGTAGTGTGGATGCACCACTTACAAAATCGAACTTGGGGGAGCTATTTTGGACTATGGTCCTTGTGTAGACCAGGCCTTCATGAATAAGGCTGAGCAGAGCCTTATGGGTAAGAGGTAAATGGAGATACCAATGAGTAAAGACTCCAAACCATGAAAAGAAGGGGAAGAACAGTGGGAGTTGACAATCCAGGAGAAGGAGAAGGGAATGTTTTTTTGTGGGGGGAGAGGAGGAATACTATGGTTTGAACGACAAGGAGTCCAATGGCACCTTATAGACTAGCAGATGTATTGGAGCATAAGCTTTCGAGCAGAAAGACCCACTTCGTCAGATGCATGTAGTGGAAATTTCCAGAGGCAGGTATAAATATGCAGGCCAGAATAAGGCTAGAGATAACGAGGTTAATTCAGTCAGGGAGGGTGAGGCCCACTTCTAGCAGCTGATCTGGAGGTATGAACACCAAGAGAGGAGAAATTGCTTTTGTAGTTGGCTAGCCTTTCAGTCTTTGTTTTATCCTAAAATGATGGCATCAAATTTGCAGATGAACTGTAGCTCAGCAGTTTCTCTTTGAAGTCTGGTCTTGAAGTTTTTTTGCTGCAGGATGACTACCTTTAAATCTGCTACTGTGTGTCCAGGGAGATTGAAGTATTCTCCTACAGGTTTTTGTATATTGCCATTCCTAATATCTGATTTGTGTCCATTTATTCTTTTACATAGGGATTGTCCAGTTTGGCCAATGTATATAGCAGAGGGGCATTGCTGGCACATGATGGCATATATTACATTGGTAGATGTGCAGGTGAATGAGCCAGTGATGGTGTGGCTGATCTGGTTAGGTCCTGTGATGGTGTTGCTGGTGTAGATATGTGGGCAGGGTTGGCACCGAGGTTTGTTGCATGGATTGGTTCCTGAGTTAGAGTTACTGTGGTGCGGTGTATAGTTGCTGGTGAGAATTTGCTTCAGGTTAGCGGGTTGTCTGTGGGCGAGGACTGGCCTGCTTCCCAAGGCCTGTGAAAATGAGGATGTTGAACTAACTGCTGAGATTTGTACTATGTATTATGCTTAGCTTTCTGTAACCCTTTCATGCACAGACATGGTGATCATGAGAGATTAGCAGCCAAACTAGCTAGTTTTAGACTCTACTTCATCGTATCCTTTTATTTTTTATGCTGACAGAATTCTACCATTGTCATCATACGCTAACAGTCTCTGAATTGGGTTCTAATGATATAAACAGAAAGCGTATGTCTAGGTCATTCAAATGAATTTTCCTATTTAACAAGGTAAAAATATCCCCCTGATAAATTGCATTCAGGCATTGACCAGGGTGTTGAGATTGGGGACGTGTTCTCTCATGATATGATTATAAATAACTTGCACCTGATATGACGTATAAATGACACTTCCACACAAGAGAAAAAAAGAGGGTAACAGATCTTCAATTAGAAGTGAATATTCATCTAGGCAACGAAAACCTAGTCTTCCTGTGATAAGACTCAGAAAGCTTGTTTTTTGGCTAATGCGATTTCATACATTTTTGTTGCATGGTAGGCTGAGCAGCATTCCTGTTTTGTTGCCTTGGATGGGAGTCGTTCAGTATCATGTCACACATAACGGTGCACTGAGTCCTCATGCTGAGCTGTGAACTGATCCTATGGTCACTCGATGACATTTCAAGGGGGCTGGGAGAAAGCCGGGGAATCCTGATTCATTCTCTGTCTCCAAGCCTAGGCTCTGTTCAACCTTATTCATGAACTGATCACTGGGATAGAAGGGGTGATGGTGGCTTGCATTCTACCATTAAATTTAAACGCTATAAATTATAGGCAGCTATAAACCCTTGCTAAATTCTGCTGCTCATAAAACCTGTGTGTGTACTTGCATCTGTGTGCGCATGAGCGCGCATCCCCCATTCCCAAGCCTTACTAGATTTTTCTCCCTGCAACCTAGATGTGATGATTGTATTAAATCTTCTGGGTTCTGAAACCTAAAAGCTAAATAACTAACCTTCTTGCTGCATTTTGTGTACTATAGAGTCCCAGTACAAAGACTGCCACTGACATCAGTAAGTTTTGGGTTAGGCCCTAAATTGAGAGGACATTTTTTGAATATTCATAACCAAAGCGGAGTGATGAACAAAGTATTTCATAAACAATTTACTACATCCAGGAACTGGCAGGCTCAGTTTGAGTAATAAGAGCAGTGAGTTTATGGGAAGGAGAAAAGGGAAGAGTAACAAATATAGTAATTTTTGCTTCTTTCAATTTGTGTCCTGCAAAAGAGACACAATCACTTCCACAATGAAATTGCTCAATACTATTTATGCAAATTAGTTTTACACTCATTAAATATTACTATAATAGCATTTTTGTTCTTACCATTCCTATAATTTCTGATATTTACACATGAAAACTACTTCTAGGATGAGTCCTCTAGTCTAATTTTGTGGTTTCATAACTCTGTTCAAGTGAGTGGAGTTATACCAGCGGAAGATTTGACCCAGTGGCTTCAGGGGGTGGCATGGATGTAAATGGCATAAAAATTTGGCTTAGAGAGCTGGTAGCACCTTGTGCTACTTTACAATTTACTCTTTCTGTGGGTTTATTGAATAATAAAAGGAATGAAACTCTGATAGAGAAATTCAGCCAGTTTCAATATGTTATTTATATACACATAAATACTGGACTTTTCCAAGTTTGCACAGTCTCCACACTTGCACATTCTTTGATATCTGGGGAGTTTGACTAAGACTTTGTGTCCACAGCAAACAGAAAAGATAAATTTGTCCCTACAAGCCTCCCTCGTGTATTGATCAAATAAAGATTTGGGAAGGGGGGATGTTTCAGATAACTGAAAGAATTGAGGTAAAAAATGCTCAGTTAAAAAAAAACAAACCCTCAGCCCACCCATTTACCCTTAGTTAAGAGTCTAAGATGTTAAGGTTAAAAATATTTTTGTGAAAACAGCAGTGATTCTGCCTCTGAGATGGGAAGGAAACTGTAAAATACAGAAACAGGCCACGGACAGGAGGAGTGGGGCTAATGGGATAGATACCCTCGTGATTCAAAGAGGCCTGGGCCTCCTGGTGACTGCCACTTAATCGCCGCTGGAGTGAAGTGGATTGGGAGGTCCAGCACCTCAGTCTGGGAGGCGCAGATGGCTGGCTGCCCCAGCCCTGCCCCTTGCACCTGAGGCCCTGCAACTTGCCTGGGGGCCTGCGGAAGCTGTCAACCTCCTTCTACAGTAACAAACCTTCCAAACAAGGGTTCACATGTTATGCCTTCAAGGAGGAATGCTCCTTCCTGCCTTCATAGAATGCAGAGGACCTGAGCTCTGCTTTGGGATGTCTCGGGGGCGGGAACAGCCATTCTGAGCAATACGTTACCCCAGTTAAATGGCACATTCCTTAACGAAATCCACTCAGGAGTTTCCATCACTGGGAGCCGAAGTAACCCTTGCCCTTTTGTGCCTTCCAAGACCCTAAGCGAAGTTGTAGGATGTGGGTGTAACCCACACACCTACTGGGTGTGGTGCCCTGTCCCATCTAGTGGTACCGAGATCGCTTACAGAGAGAATAATGATGCTGCTCTAACAACCATCAGGTTTTAAGCTCATGTGATACAAGATCATACACTAAGCTCTAGAGGTCCCAGGTTCCGTTCTGCCTGCAGGCATTACACAGGCACAGAGAGCTACTCGCTGAGAAAGCAGGTTGCTAAGACAGAAGAGTATGCTGTGTAGGTAGAAAGCCACAGCAATGCCTTCTGAGTTCCCCACTGATCCTGCCTTCAAAGACCACTCCCTTAACTGCGCACACCTTAAGTGCTTCCTTTCTAAGGAGAATCAGGCAGACATTCCATATGTTTAAACTTGGTTTGTTTTCTGCTGTGATTGTTTTTTACCCTGATATAAAATCTTCCTCTGCGTGAAGCACATTGCATGATAATAATATTTATACAACAGTTTTACATGTTGAGATTGGGGTAATTAAATCTCATGCCTGAGTGCGTGAGCTGATCCTGCAGAGGCCAGGAAGATCATCGCTGTCCCTTTGCACAGCCTGTGCTAGGTTTTATAGGGGTATTTGCTGTCCCAGCAGCAATTGGTTATTACTACCAAAGCTGAGTGAACATGGCTGGGTTGCACTCCGTGCACGGGGTGAGTTGATGCTCCTGATTCTGAGGGCTGCCATGGGCTGAAATGGCCACTGGGCCAACTTAGAGCAGCTTCAGGGATGCCGAGTCTAGTTTGCACTGGCACATAATGGTTCTTTGCCAGCCAGGATGTCTAGAATGCTGTATGCTCTGGCCTTGTCCCCTAAGACACCTCCCCACTGCCACCCTTCCCAAATTGCTCCCTACCGCTATGACAGGACAGCGCTGGGCTGCCTTTGCTACACCAGGGGAATCCTCAGCAGCTGTCAAAAGGCATCTTCAAATCCCCTGTGCGCCTCTGGATTGGCACAAAGGGGACTTAGGAAGGGCCAAGAATCAGACCTGAGCTTTGAAATTCAAATTGTGTTGGTTAGGGACAGGATACTAAGCTTGGCCAGAATGAATTCATTATTAAAATGCAAACTAATATTCACGGACATTTCCTCTCCCCTCCCCCATATTCATCCAACTCTATTGGTCAGTAGGGAAGGCAAATAACAAACTTTCTGAACCAATAGTCAGAGCTGGTTTAGTAAACCCCAATGTTCTTGGGCTTAAAGGGATGTGCTGAAGGGTTCCGGACTGTCCTCATTGAATAGAAGGTTCGTGTCCACACATGGGCCCTTTGTGTGAGAGTGATGGCTTGTTTAAGAGGGAAAATATGGGGCTTCATAGAACAATGAAAATAACAGATTCCACTCTGGGTACAAAACAACTCCTGAGATGACCCTCTGGCTCTAGCTCCTGCTGAGTTATGAATACGAAGAATATGTGAGTAAAAAACATATCAGACATTGATTTGTGTGAGTCTTCCTAGTTCACTCTCCATCCTGTGACCATTTCAAAATGGCATCACTCACTCATCCTGGTGCTGCAGTTCAGTTGTTTGTGACTTTACAGCAAAATCCTGTCTGCTGGATTGCCATTAGGTTCTGATCTCTCACACAGAGCAGAGTGTGGAGTAAAGAATGAAGCACTGAATGCTTTAAAAAAGAAAAAAAGCACATATGGCTTAAAGGGAAGGATATATCATGCTTCAGTGGCTCCTGTGTTGCGAGAGACAGAGTGGACAGCATTTGATTAAAATATTAAGTGCTGTAATATGAAGCAATTTCTTGCCAGCCTTTCCCTAACTGCTAACGGGAGAGAACAGGCCCTATAGAGCTTCATGAGAAGCGCCACTCATGCGGCAGGGAGGGTGAAATGGGCTAAGCTCACAGTTCACATCTCCTTTGTCAATGGCATCCAGCCCCTGGCCTTGGGAACTGACTGGCGGCAGTTTGCAAATGTATGTGCTTGGCTGGGAGCCTGCGGTTCCCTTTGTCCTGGCTATGTAGGGGGCCTAATAGGGAAGCCGGAGCGTGTCATCCCTGACTGCCAGAGCTTCCAAGCAGTAACATGAGGGGCAACTTCTCAGACAATATCCAACATGAACATTCAAGGCTGAGCCTATTCTTCTTCTGGACACTGGTACTGACTGATTCCACATGCTGTTTTCCATTGGTGTAACAAGCTAGAGTCCTGCATACCCCTCATGGAAAAATCCTACAGGATTTAAAAGAATTGAAATCAGTAGGGCTGGCTAGAAGTTTAACAGAACTCTGTAGAAATTACTTAAAAATAGTCAGTAGAATGTAACAGAAAACAATACCCATAATGTAGGGTATTTTTGATCCATCCCATTTTTCAGCTTTTATTATAGGTACATAAAAATGTATGTTTAGTATGTATAGTCACAGACATGAAGGAACAAACTGTTTTTTTGAATTCTACCCTAACTCTGTGTGTACACAGCTCGTGTTGCCTGTAATGAAAGTTTCGGGCATGTGTATCTGAGTGAGGACAAAACTGTATCATCAGAATATATCTTGTGTAAAATTGCTAGATAAACCAGAGGCTTACACAATGGCTATGTACACTGCAGGCTTCTTGCGCAAGAACTTCTTGTGCAAGAACGGCTGTTCTTGTGCAAAAACTTGCAGAGCATCCACACTACAAGCCTGTTCCTGCGCAAGAAAGTTTACAGTAGATTGTTAGAAGAGAGGGCTTTTTGCTCAAGAGTTATTCCTCTCCCCACGAGGAATAAGCCTTTTTGTGCAAGAACGCTTGTGCAAAAAGGCTAGTGTGGATGGGAACAGTAGGTTCTTGTGCAAGAAACCCCTATGGCTAAAATGGCCATCAGAGCTTTCTTGCACAAGAGAGCGTCCACAATGCCATGGACGCTCTTGCGCAAAAGCACATGGCAGTGTGGACGCGCTCTTGCACAAGACGTTTTGCGCAAGAACTCTTGCGCAAAAAGTTATTGCGCAAGAAGCCTGCAGTGTAGACATAGCCAATGTGTTTCAAGTCAGAGAGACAATGGCAGAGGGAGTGTAGGCCTAGATTTGCCCTCCCTAGGAAAAAAACTGTAATAGGTGGTTGTGGGAGAGAATTGTGTGGAATTTCCTGAGAACTGTTCCATGAAGGTGCCAGAGATTATCCCTGTGGAAGAAGTATGGGACAATATCTCTGCACATTCTCTGAGATTTATTGGTGGGCAAGATCATCTGCATGGCAATCCCATATTTCAAAATTGCTTCAGAGCCCTATGTGCTCCTTCTTGGCTGTTCATCTTCAAGGTCTTTCCTCCTGCCACAGCTGCATGGGTGGGTTCTACATCCTTGAGGAGGGACTCATGGACCGATTCATGGGAAACTTGGGAAAAGGATCTGCAGAACAAATTTTAGAGCCAAATTCTGTCTCCTGATGAACTGTACAACTCTGACTCAGTTGAAGATGCCCACAAATATCCAATGGTCACATTTGTTCTATTTAGGAAATGAGGTACAATAATCACTTTTATGAGACCAAGGGTCTAGGAAGCAGATGACTGGAGCCCTACTCCAGATATAGCCTTGAGCACATGTGGTTGTTATTGTTAACATCCTTTTCAGGCAAATGGTGGAGTACAGAACAGCAATTTGTCTCTTCTATCTTTGCCTGTTGTTAACTGCTGCTTCCTTCTGCTCTATGGGGTTTGACTGTTCTGACCTCCCTGATGAGGTTCTTCTTAGGGGTTATCTTGGAAGCCCTTGTTTCCGCCTACCACTTGGCAGCTTCATGTGGAATATGCACCTGGAGTACAAACCCCAATATGTCCAATATGTCCTTCTAACTGTAGAGGACATGAGCTGCGGGTTGGTAACTTTTTGGATCTCTTCATTAGTGATATAAAGCCGCTCCTTCCAATGCCTAGAGTCTTTAACAGGCGGTTAGTTTTCTGACTAATGTTTTGCTAGACCTCCACTGCTTGCAGCCATATGTTAGCACTGAGATTACATTTGATTGAAAATTCTCAGGGATAGTCTATACTGCACCACAATAGGGGTCTGGTGAAGACACACTATGTCAATGGGAGAAAGCACTCCCATTGGTATAATTACTCCACCTCAATGAAAACTGGAAACTATGTCAGCAGAAAAGCATTTCCCACTGACTTAGTGCTGGTGTGGACAGCGCTTAGGTCAATGTAACTTGCGTTTGCTCGGGGGGGTGTGGCTTTCTCACCCCTGAGCAATGTAAGTTACAGTGACTTTAGCGGTAGTATAGATAAGCCCTCAGTTGTATTTTGATACTGTATTATTTTTATTTCCATACGTTGTTAAGTGAATGCTATGGATGCCTTTCTTTCACTTCATTCTTGAGTTATCCATCTATCTGGGCAGCACATACTAGCCTATGAACTATTTTACTTCCTTGATGCTTTTGTCTTTTAATGTGATGTGCTGGGTTCCAGGAATGTTTGTTTTGGCATATCTAATTTTGAGCCCTGCTTCGTCTGCTGTTTTTGTTTGTAGCTTTTATGGGGTGTTTTTCAACAGCACAATACCATTAGGAAAGTCTAGGTCTTCTAGGCATTTGCCATCTACCCATGTTACGTGTAGTAATATAAACCAGACATGTTCCTGCTTAGTGCATTAACAATCTTTTTATTCAGGCAACATGCATATAACTTGGCAATAGCTCCATAGATTCTAACTTTCTTCATTTGCCAACAATGCGCAACCCAACCCTGGAACAGCCACACATTACCTTGTTCAACTATCTGCCCACTCTCCCTTGTGGCTGGTTTATTATACATATTATAACACTGTGCCAGTGTTTGTGTTGCTACTACACTTCTTCATTTTCCAGTCTGTGGCAATGCTAAGCAACAGCAGATACAGAATGTATGCAGTCCTGTTTGATGCCAGTGTCCACAGTGAATGCCCCATTGTTTGGCTGTTCACCTTCTGTTTATAAACCAGCTTTGTTGTGCTTGGTAGTCTTTCAGCTTCTTGATTACAGCATGTACATCTGAATCTGAATTGGACCAATGTATAGGAGCATATGTAGACAGGAATAAAGGGAGATACCTCAGAAGATAGAATGTGGCTTGAAAATTTTAGAGCAGAAAGACAACTCTGAAGACACACACAGGGAGGTTCAGAAGAAAATATGCTGACAATACTAGAGTTGTGGAATCTTTACAAGAAGACAGGAGTCATGAGCCAGAGCCTTGGGGCAGAAAGAAATAAAAACATTAAGGAAGCAATATTTATGTGAGCTGTCCAAGCAAGGATGCTGGGAGAGGATTAGAAATTTCCCCACAAAGGCAACAGAGGTAAATGAGCTTTTACAGTTGTCCCTCACAAATAACAGTTGTTATTTTGTGAGACTCCGTGTATAATACAGTGTTGTCAACAGCTTTCCTATGTGGTCAGAGATAAGTGTTCTGAATCAGATTCAGACATAGTGCAACATTGCATAACCATGCTTAGCTTCTGTACGTTTATTGCTAGGTATAAGGTCAGGTCCTGGGGTAAGCGGACATGATGCAACAAACCAAAACTGAGTTCCATTGCTTTAGGTTTCATCCAGCATGAACAGAGCAGCACTGCTAGGAATACATATAACAATGACTTCAAGGCCAACAGTCCTTAGTAAACTGTACTGAGTCACTGAAGGTGAATCTCTTCACCTCAGCTCTTCCTCATCCTTCTTTCTTCACTTGCAACAGGCATCCTGGTTCCCCACCCAACTCACGTCACAGAGAGCTAGTCTATTCTCCTATAATCCCATGCTCTTCCCACAGTTGGTTACACCTTTCTCCTTGCCAGCCTTGACCTGGACTCCCTTCATCCCTGACACCCACATTCACTCTGCAAACATGGGCTCCTAGACATAAGTGGGAAGCAGCAAAAGGAGGTGGATCAGGGAGGAAGGGAGCATATACAAGAAATCAGAGAGCTCTTCTCTCCCTGAGTATTTACAGCTACATCTAGAGGAGACTATGAGTCTGGGGGTCCCACCTGGCTAGAGAAAGGGAGAGTGCTATTTCTAAGGTATTTCCTGACACCAGAGAAGTGCTTCCTTGAGGATTCAGGTTCCAACCTATGTACATAGCAGCTACTCTTGCAGAAGCATCAAAACACCAGCTTTGTAGGTTTCAAATGCTTTCCTGCTCTCTGTTTTCCTTCTGTAATACTGAATGGCACAGCAACCAGTGGTGTGACCACATCTCTGGCCATTCTAGCTATCAAAAGCCTCAGATACTTTCTGCCCATAATCTCCTATCCTAGTGACAGGGGAAATTACATCTAAAATTAGCCTAACCAGCTACTGAATTTCTCCCTTTCTTCTTTGGAAAAGATCTGCAGAGGTGTGTCTGTCTGGAAATGCTGTCAGCTGACTGAGAGACAGATGATTTGTAGTGCTAAATCTACAGCTCTGCTTCCTCCTGCCAGAACTGCAGTAGCAGTAACATCTGATTGGCAAGTCGGGTGCACAGGCACCAGCCCAGCTGAGAACAATTAATGGCTGTTTCCTCAGTGAAAGTAAATATATTGACATGTGTTGACAAAACACTGATTTGGGGCATTTCTGGAAAGGGAAAGGACCCCTCCTCTATTCTACTGCTTGAAATAATCAGAACTAGCATGCAGAAACATAGCCCTTTAAAAGTACAGAAATATTCTGGGTGCACTTTATGGGCTGAACTACACATATACCTGCATGTAGTTCTAATCTGTTTTAGATATTTATAGAGTAACCCTCACCAACATGCTTAAAGACAATCTTTAGGGTTTCCCAGAAATCACTGAGTGAATCCCAAGCAATGTCTAAAAATCTAGGGTGAGGTGGATTTAGGATTAATTCAGACTAAAAGTTATTTGACAATAATTCCTTAATCCTCAGGGAATGCTAAGAAACCATTCACTGGTTTAATTTTGACTTAAATGTGTTACTTTATTGAGATAAATGCTTACCAAATGATTAGTTTGTGTAATAGGCACAGCTCTATTATGTAATGATACACTACAATAAATATGAGTTTTAATAGTCATTTAGGCCCCACATCAGCCCTGTACTTAAGTACTTACTTAAATTGATTGCAGAGTTGCTTATAGTTAGGCACATGTCTAAGTACCTTACAGAACTGGGGTCATAGCACATTATTTACAGGAAGTATCTGTTTTATTGTATCTTCAATGCACACTTGAGGCACCTCATTTAAAGGTGTTAGTAACCACAATACGGAGGAAGATGCGGTCAATCAGACTGAGACTGAATTTCTCAGCACTTGAATGCCTCTGAGATGATCTTCTGAGGTATCTTTTAATAGCTGCCCTCCACCTGCCCCCCAGTTCTCAACTGCAAGTGGAAGCCAGTGGAAGAAAATGTTTTGGAGCGAAGAATGCTTGTTGTGTCCCTGATCTCTATTAATAGGGAATCATGACCACTGTATCCGCAGTTTCTCTTATTATTTATAGGCCACATTGTGGTGCCCTTACTCACAAGAGCAGTTACAGTGACTGAGACCTCTCATGTGAATGGATACTCACCAATCTGAGTGAGAGTTCTACAAATGTAGGAGTAAAAGAGCTGTTGCCACAAGATTAACCTAATATCCCTAGGACCAACAAAGCATCAAAAGTCCAAGGAAGTTTGTCTAAAATGGACATTATAAACTGTGAAATGGATTTGGTAGGCTCAACATCAGTGCAGTCAGAGGACATTTTTCATATATTCATCTGTGTGGACATGTCTACACTAGGAAAATTATTTCAAAATAATTTATTTTTGAAATAATAACTCCTGAAATGACTATTTTGAAATAAGCGTTATTTGTTGTGGAAAGTAGGAGTTATTATTTCAAAATAACCAGACCATAATTTCAAAATAACTGGCTTCGCAGTGTGGATGCTCTGCTTGTTATTTTGAAATAAGGGGACTTATTTCATAATGACTCCACTATAGACCAGCACTGTGTGTGTTACAATGGAAGAGTTTTATTCTGAATGCACTTGTTCTTCCTACCATCTCCACTTTTATCTCCTTAAGAGTAGACATTTTATATTGCCTACTTCATTTTCAAAATTAAAATGAGCAATGTCAACTACAGTTTTCCTTCATGTGATTTTGATCCATGACAACTCACAAGAGAAATACATGGAAGCCTGGCTTAAAGAAGGACCAATGGGTCTGGATTATTACAAATAGCTTTAAACCCCCCAACCCTCCAAAAAATATTAATAGAGCTTTTTATGTACATGTTCTAAGAGGAAAAAAATTGTTGAAACTTTAATGGTAAGTATTTATTGCTATTTGTTCAAAACATTACACTTTATTTTAGGTGCACTACTTCCATTTAAATCTCACTGCAATGAAATATAGACAACTAAAACCTGTATAATTCTTTGAAGAGAAGCACTAGTTAGAATTTATTCTAAAATGCTATTTTACTCTGATTTGCTATGGAGCTAAATGACAGAAATATCTTTCAAAGAATGAGTAAAAGAAGAGAGTTAACAGTGATAGAACCAGCATACGAGAGTTGGGGAAATAATGTGGAAGTCTAATTTTTATTTAAAAAAGAAACAGTTTAAAATATAAATTCATGACTTTCTCAAAGTGAGTATTAAAGAAATAAACATTTCAATGCATGTATAACTGGTCAGAATTTAGCACTAACATACACATGGATCGTATGCATCTATAAATTCAAATCTTAATATTTATAACCACCTAACTTTTCCAAACAACTGTCCTGGCTGCCTAGTTATAATTCCTTTGGCAATTGCATTTGACATTATTCACAGTCTGCCTCAAAGGAGGCAAAGTACTTTACAGAGATATTTACAAAGTGTATAAAACACTAAGAATGGTGTGGCATTATCAGCCACGTGGTTTGATCGAGATCTTTGCCCCATGAGAAAGCAACTAGTTACTGTGCTAGGAGATTGGTAACTATTTATTTACGCATTTATTATCTGCTCTACTCTGAGGATAAAGAATGGGTTTGACTACAAAAGCTGTGCCTGCAGGAAGCCCCATCAGTCTCTCCACACTTCTGCTGTCAACCGTATTATAGAGGAAACATTATTCAAACTGCAGGCTCCAAACTCCCAGGTAACTAGAGACAGCAGGAAGCTCTGTTTGATATCAAGTATATTCTTTATCAACCTTTTTGTTGTGATGGGAAGAAATGATCTGACTTTACTTTCATCTTGCTCTGTCCTAACATCACCCAGTAGGTGAATTGCTTTATTGGTATGCCTTGGCCAAAGTCTTTGATATACAGTGCCCTTTGCAGCCATAAATTGTCCATCTTTCAGACAAGATTTTAAGCTTTCCTCATCTAGTTATGCTCTGCATAAATGATTGGATGCTCCTTTCAAAATGAGAGATGGGCATTTATTGAAATACTTGGCCCTCACTTAGATACCATAAAATTACCATAATGTGACCTCCTTAGTATCCAGGAAAGTTGTGAATGTGTAGTAACAGGACTTAGTACCTGCAAATTGTGACTGTCTTAGTGTTTTCTCATCAGCATTCAACAGCACTGCCCTATCACAAAAGCCAAAAAAACTCTATCAGAACAGCCAGTGTTGTAGTGGAACTAAACAGAGAGCTGTGAACACAAAGACCTTTTTTCTTGTTTGTGCTGTGGTTTTCAGATAATGTGCTTACCGTTAGTTGAGGAAATGCAAAGAGGTGTGTGTTTCCTGGAAAACGCCACAGTAATGCACTTGGCTTCGTGCTTTACCACCACAATCACTCCTTACCTACTTCCTTGCACATTCTAGCTTTGGGGTTCTCACAGTTTTTTTTTTTTGGTGGTCTTACAATGTGGTCATCAACTCTTGCTGATGGCTGCTCTAACAATTTTTCCTAAAATACTTATCCAAGTCTAGGAAAACAAATAAATACTCACATATACACGTCCAAATCATTGAAATTTATTTATGTGGAGGGCTTTTTTTGTAGACTCAATAATAAACACATGCAGTTGTCTCTATTCTTTACTGATCCTAAATAGAATAGAAACAAATAAGAGGTTTTGCATGTTCTTGTCTATTTTGTTATTGTTTCTTTTGCTTTTGTGATCGCTTGTTTTTCAGACTTACTAGCTGGTATCTCTGTTTCTATGTATATGTGTTAATACCACTTTTCACAGCAGTAGACTTGCTAGCTAGCTGTGTGTGACAGTGAAAAGTGATATGAGCAAACATAGAAATATCACTTTTCCAAGCCAGGGAGCAAATTGAACCTTGGATGAGGAAGAGGGTAGGGAGGCAGTGAGGGCCAGGGATTATGGGGGAGGGAATGAGCCTGGGGACTTGAGCCCTAGGGCTGGGGAAAGGGGTCAAAGAACACAGCTATGGCCAGAAATGATGGAAGGGTTGGCGGGGGGGGGGGGGGGAAGGGAGGGAAATCTGAGCCCAGGGTTGGCACCCAACCCTGCACAGGTGTATTCTGGGGTCAGAGCCCAAAGCCCAGTGACCGGGGGTTGGAGCCCTCTTCCTTGTGACTGAAACCCAGAGTCAGAGCCCAAAGCCCTACGGTTGGAGCCTATGGCCAGAACCTGCCGCCTCACAGCTGGAGTTGAGGACTAGAGGAGACACTGGGTGCCAGGGGGTGGAGTGGGTCTGGGACCAGTGCTGGAGGATGGAGCCCACTGCTGCACAGCTGGACCCTGCCAGCCACCATTCCAGGTCTGAAGTCCAAGCCCTACAGCCCCCAGGAAAGTGGGGGACTCACACCAGCTGCCTGCTCCTCTGGTTCCTGAGGGGGAAAGGGCCTAACCCTGGGGGAGGGCCCCCTGATTTGCACCTTTCCCCATCCTTGCAATCCATGAGTCTGTGGCTGCACAAAAAGCCCTTGGAGTTTGCATGTGGCCATGGTGGCCATATTTGAGAAATGCTGCTGTAGCTCCACGTCTTCTCCACCCTGCACCTTGCTCCTCCTCACTCTGCACACATTACTCTCCCTCCCCAACCCTAGCTCCTCTTTTACTCTCCGCCACTAGGCAGCACTCTCTCCCTTTTCTGTAGCGAGGGGAGGAATTTCATAAAATCCAGACGAGGCCAACTATTATAATCAGCACTTCATGGGCAGCACCTGCAAGTTCTTTTGTTTTCACTGTTGCTATCTGCCCAACAGCTTTTGGTATTGAACTGCCCACGCAGCACCGAGGGGAGAAGGCAAAATGGGCCTCTGATGTTGTGCAGGGCTAGGGCTGCTTGGGTAGGGCTAGGAACATCTTGAGTTCTGATTCTGACTCTGTGTAGTAGGGCAATCTGAAAACTAGCAGAAGTAGTGGTCAGGCTGTGCTCCACAGCCCTTTTCTGTCTCTCTCTGTTTGGGAGAGAACCCTGCTGTGTCATCCTGCCTTAGACAAGTCCTTGTCTAAACTGGTATGTTTTGTTGCCAAAGCCTGCCCTTTGACAACAAAGCAGTGAAAGTGACCACACCACAATGTGACTTTTGTTGGGAAAAACACCCAGTTTTGGTGACAAAAAACTTCCGTCCCTGTGAGAGACTTTTATCTTTTCCCCTTTCTCTATTGTCAACAAAGAGCCAGTGTGGACTCTGCTGTTTGTTTTGCCAAGAATCATAGAATTCTACGGCTGGAAGAGACCTCAGGAGGTCATCGAGTCCAACCACCTGCCCAAAGAAGGACTAACCCTAACTAAATAATCCCAGCCAGGACTTTGTCAAGATGGGACTTAAAAATCTCTAGGGATGGAGATTCCACACCTCCCTAGGTAACCCATTCCAGTGCCTCCACCAGTATCCAACAATACCTGCTCTGATGGCTGTGCTCAGTGTTTTGTGAACTTTGCTGCCCTGCAGGCATGCACCTCTCCCCCTTCAGAGCTCTGGGAAGTATCTGACAACTGAGTGAGGAATGCTCCTTCCTGTTCTGCCCTGATGGGAACACAGTGGAGGCAGACTGCTGCTGCAGGGGGAGGACTGGGGAGGCTGCTGTGTGGCTTTGACATTCCTCAGCATGGAGAGCTCACAGAGCAGCTCTGCCTTCCCACAACACTGCATCTGTAAACAGGATGTTAGCAATGTGGCCATGAAATGTTGACAATGGGAGGCAGAAAAACCGGTTTGACTGGTTTTTACTTTTGGTGATATTTGCATGTTGACAGCACTTTTGTCATCAAACCTATCCAGTGAAGACATAGCTCAATTATGAGACACTAGTTTGCCAACAAAAGAAGCCCCATATATACCATTTGAATCATTGTGGAACATTAGAGGACAAAAGATTTTGTTGATTGTTCCCCCCCCACCACACGTAAATAGGAAACATGTACATGAACTCATCCCATATCTTGGGATCTGGAAGAAGGGAATAAAAATTCCTGATGGGAAGAAACTATGTCTTCATGCGACTTCAATTTTAAGGGATGAGGATTACTAAGCATAAGCAAAAGATCCCAAGTGCTTGGCTGGAGTAAGCCCTTAAAGACATACAGGCTGTGTCTAGACTGGCAAGATTTTGCGCAAAAGCACCCACTTTTGCGCAAAAACTTGCCAGCTGTCTACACTGGCCGCTTGAATTTGCGCAAGAACACTGACTTTGTAATGTACAAAATCAGTGCTTCTTGCACAAATACAATGACGGTCCCGTTCGGGCAAAAGCCCTCTTGCGCAAATGCTTTTGCACAAAAGGGCCAGTGTAGACAGCCAGCTAAGACGTTTTGCACAAAAGCAGGCTAAACGGAAAAAAGCCCTATGGATGCTTGGAGACTCCGTAGCCACAGTCAGCTCCCTGGACTTCCTGGTAACCCGATCCCCTTTAAAGCAGACGCAGGCTGCTGAGCTCACGCGGCAGGAGCCTTCCTCGCACCTCTGGCCAGAGGTCTGCCACATGGCCCCTGCCGTCCAGCAGACACCCCCCAAGCACCATAGCAGCTCCAGGGGAGGATCAGCCACCCGCACCCCCAGCGCAGGAGGCCCCCAGGGGCCACAAACGAAGGGCCCCATCCTGGTCCTCGGGGGAGCTGGACAGCCTGCTGGACCTCTGGCAGGAGGAGGAGGCCCTCCAAGACACCCGCTCCTGGCGCCGGAATGCAGACATCTTCACCCGCATGGCCCAGGCGCTCGCCCAGCAGGGCCATCCAGCCCGGACCCTCGAGTAAGTCCGGGCAAACGTCAAGGAGCTGCTCCTGAGCTACGTGCGGGCCAGCGAGGGACAGGGGGCAGGAGCAGACACCTGCCCCCCCTACGACCGGCTCCACACCATCCTGGGCCAGCCAGCCCCGCAAGCCCCGGAGGTCCCTGTTGACAGTAGCATGCGCCCCCCCGTCACCAGGACCACCGAGGCGGGGGAAGGAGACAGCAGTGCATCAGAGGATGAGGCCAGCACTGCCACCCAGCAGGCCCCCTCCGGCAGCCCCGACATCTCCCGCGCATCCTCGGAGGCCGGGAAAGGATCCACTGGTGAGTGTTGCACTTTGCACTCACAAGGGTGGGCGGGGGGAGAGCCAGGTGCCCAGAGGGGGGAGGGGGAGAGCATGTCATTCAGGCCACGTGAGCTGCATGCTGTGTAGCATTAGGCAGTAAGCAGCACGTGCAACCACGTGCAGCCTGGTGACCGAGCGGCATGTGGCCGCTGCAAGCAGCTCCAGGGCATGCCTGGGACTGTGCTGCTCACACACATCCGGCGGGACCAGGGGGAAGGGTGGATGCCGGCTGGAACCAGCCAGGGCCCTAGGGACTCAGGCCAGAGCCCGCACCTCCACAGGGGTGCAGCACGCAGAACGGCACACTGTCCCATGCCTGGCTGTGAGGCACAGCCAGCTGCTCCTGGGAAAACCACAGCGTCACAGCCCTGTGAATGTGGCCCCCACTGAGCCCCTCGCCTGCTCCCGGTGCCTTGGCTGGCTCCCCGAGGGAAGTCCCCACTGCGGCCACACATGTCCCTGGGCTACGTGTGTGAGGGATAGTGGGAGGGAGAAGGGGGGGAAGCGCTCGGGCCGCCCCTAGGACCACCTGAGTTTTGCTGCAAGGATGGGACACACACCCCCCCCCAGTCACTCTCCTGGTTCCATCCAGGAGATATCCCACGCAATGGGTATCTGAGAGCCCAGACCACGTCTGCCAGATGTGCTCCCAGGCACTGTGTGGGGATTCATCTCGCTCCCTGTCAAACACCACTGATTAGCCCAAAGCCTCACAGCCTCCACCGGCAGGGAGTTCCACAGGTTAACGCAACACAAGCGCCCTCCCGCCCTCCACGGGGCCAGGACACAGACCGGTGGTTACAATACATGGAGGAGGACCCTACTCCAGGGGCAGTCCTCTTTGCAAACATACAACACGGGGGGCAGGAGGGGAACCGAGTGGGCCCAAGCCACACTACTGTGGTGTCACCTGGGCTCAGGGGTGGAGGGCATGAGGTGTGGGGACAGTGGCCGGCCTGCCTGACTGACCCATCCTTTCTTCTCTTCCCTGCAGCGGGACCAAGCACAAGCCGGGGACCCTCCAGTCCAGCAGCGGCAGCGGCAGCACCCCCAGCTGCCCAACCACCGAGGCAGAGGCTCCGCCACCGGGACCAGCTCCTTCGGTGCCACGTGCAGGCTGTCGAGTGCATCGAGGCTGCCATCACTCAGTGCGTGGAGGCAGACCTGCAGTGGCACCAGGAGTCCTGGGCCACCTTCCAGGCCAAGTGTGTGCGGATGGCCGACTCCATCGCCACCCTCACCGCCCACATTGGCCATGCCATACATTACGGCATGGCCTTGCCCCACGCCCCCGCCATCCCTCCCCTAGCACTGCCCCTGCCCCCTCCTGCAATGGCCCCTCCTGCTCCTGTCCCTGCCCCTCCTGCAATGGCCCCTCCTGCCCCTCCTGCAATGGCCCCTCCTGCCCCTGCTCCTGCCCCTCCTGCTCCTGCTCCTGCCCCTCCTGCTCCTGCACCTCCTGCCCACCTCCCCATGCAGCCTGCCCCGATGCGGCCTGCCCCCCATGTCCAGGTCCGCCCCCGCAGGAGCGGTCGCAGGGGCCACCCCTCCAAGGAGTAGCTCCTCCCCCTCCCAGTTCAAGGTCTCCTCCCCCTCTTCCCCTTGTAAATAAAAACATACCAGTTTCTCTGTTGAAAATAAAACTGTGTTGTTTATTGTGTTACTCGAGGTAACTTAAATAATTGATTTGAGATGCCAATTAGCCAACTAAATTTCAGAAGATTACAAAATGCGGACACCAAATACCGTATATATCACCAGTCATTCCTTTAGTTGGTCATTGGTTTGTGGTGCATAAATAAATACTGACGCTTTAAGTAAAATTTAAACCACAAGACTATATTAACATAGATAACAAACAAGCAAGAAAGGTTAAAACATGAACACAAAGAATATTTACATAATCTAGACGCAGGGACGATTGTAGTGTTGCTGGTGACCTCAATCCTTTGGTCCTTCCAGGCCTCGGGAGAGGAACAGCCAGGAGTCCCTCGATGGAAGATGCCGCCGAAGCTGGCGACCTCAAGTCTTTGATCCTTCCGGGCCTCAGATGAGGAACTGCCAGGAGATCCCTCGAAGATGACTGGAATCGGGTACGCTGACTCTAGCCTTCCGCACGAACCACAAATCCTCTTCCTGTTCTTTGGGACAGCTCGAACAGGCGATGGTGGCCTAAAACCTAGCCTAAACTAAAAGAAAAACCCTAGCTTCGTCCGATGCACCCGACGAACATGCACGATGAGGGCCGATATGCTTCGAACCGATGCTGGCTGACGAACAGTCATGATGATGATAGCTAATTTAACTAAACCTAACTCTGGACCCAATTTATATTGGTAGGTGCAAGCCTTCCGCTTGACCTGACCTGACAGACAAGACTAGCAGGAGTCTTCGTACCCAACAAAACAAGTATAACCAAGGTTGGTTTGTTCAATGCAGTAAATTTACAATTGGGAGGTAAGGGGAGGGGAGGGGGAAGAGTAGGGGATGGGAGGGAATTGTATGGGGAGACCGAGGCGACCCTACTATGGGGCCTGTGCGAACATGCCCGTCAGGGCCTCTCTGATGCGCACCCCATCCTGGAGCGCCTGGTGGATGGCAGCTGTGTGGGGCTATTCATAAGTCTGTGCCTCGGCTGCCATCCATGCGGCAGGAGGAAGGCCTCCCCACTCTGCTCCACAATGTTGTGGAGCACGCAGCATGTGGCCACTACCTCCGTTGCATTCCACTCACCCATCTCGAGACGGGTGAGCAAACAACGGAAGCAGCCGAAGGTGCACTCCACTTGATTCCGGGCCCGGTTGAGGCGGTTGTTGAACCGGGCCCAATTCTGGTCCGGCCGCCCCATGTAGGGCCGCATTAGCCAGGGCAGCAGGGGGTAGGACTCATCCCCGATGATGCAGATGGGCATAGGCACATCCCCGACAGTCAACTCCCACCGGGGGAAGTAGGTGCCTGCCTCCAGCCTGCAAAACAGTCCGGAGTTGCGGAGGATGCGGGCGTCATGTGCCCTGCCGGACCAGCCCACATAGACGTCCAGGAAGCAGCCCCGGTGGTCCACGAGGTCTTGGAGAACAATCGAGCAGTACCCCTTCCTGTTTGTGAAATGGGCTGCTCGATGCTCCGGGGCCCGGACGGGGATGTGGGTTGCATCCAGGGCTCCCCTGCAGTTGGGGAACATGAGGGAAGCGAAGCCGGCCAGTCTAGCGTCCATGTCGCGCAGGCGGATCACTCTAGGGAGCAGGGCATCATTGATGGCATGGACGACCTGCAGAAGGGTGCAGAGAAACACAGGGGAACACATCACATAAGGCAGGGGTGAGTGTGCGCTCCCTTGGCTCCCCCCCCCCGTGATTCCCTCTGTCCTCACGCACACACACACACCACGGCCCCCTCGCCCCATGGCCCCTCCCCCCCACCAGCAGGCCTGTGCAAGGGAGGGACGGTCCAAACCCCTCAGTGACCCAGCCTGGAGACTTGGCTGCCCCTGGGCATGGAGTGCAGCACCCTCCCCCCACCCTACTCCCCACTCCCCCTGGGACTTACCTCCATAACAATGGCACCGATGGTGGATCTGCCCACCCCGAATTGGTGTGCCACCGATCAGTAGCTGTCCGGGGTGTCCAGCTTCCAAAGTGTTATGGCGACCCTCTTCTCGACAGGGATGGGTGCCCGCAGCCGGGTGGTGGCTCTCTGGAGCGCAGGGGCGAGCCAGGCACACAGCTCCAGGAATGTCCGCTTTCACATGCGGAAGTTCCGGAGCCATTGCTGGTCGCCCCATTGCCCCAGGACCAGCCGGTCCCACCAGTCAGTGCTGGTGTCCACTCTCCACAGTGGCCTCTCCACCCTGGGGTGGAGATGCCACAGGGATGCCATGGCCTCCCTGGTGAGGGAGTCCAAAGCAGTCTGCGCCTCCTGGTCCTGGAACAGGAGGGCACCATCCTGGAGCAGCAGCTGCAGGCACTCCAAAATGGCCGGCAGTGGCCAGAGCAGGCACATGGCCACCCCTGGCTCCATGGCAGACAAAACAAGGCAAAAGAAAAAAAAAACCAGGCAAAAGCACTGGGTGGCAAAAGGCAGTGGTGTCCAAAAGGCAGAGGGCAACCACCAAAACTGCTACGGCTGTAAGTCCCTACAAGAGGTCCTAAAGCACGGAGCAGGAGAAAAACGGCTGCCCAGGGAGATCCCTTTAAGCACGTGTCAAAAAGGAGCTCCAGCCCCTGTCCCTGGAAAGGGCTGGTGCCCTTTTGCCCCCTGCAAAATGGTTCCGGGCTTCTGCTTTTGCGCAAAAGCGCGCCGCCAATGTAGACATGCTTTTGCACAAAAGCGCATCGTTATAATGATAACTCCGTGCCAGTCTAGACGTGCTTTTGTGCAAATACTTTTAACGGAAAAACTTTTCCGTTAAAAGTATTTGCGCAAAATCGTGCCAATCTAGACGTAGCCATAGAGTTTGCTTATTACAGAAGTCTTTACCACCTTTTAAAACCTAATACTGTAACTTATTTGGATGTGAGTTTAATCTGCTTTATCCTTGTAAATAACTCTCATTTCTTTTTCTTAGTTCAGAAAGAAACTAAAGCTTATGTGAATCCAGCCCCCGAGGCTCAGGACCTCCCCCCCCCCAGCACTGGGAAGCCTGAACTGGTGCTCCAGGCCCCCCGCCATCCCTTTGTGGAGCTGGAGCACACAAAATCTACCAGCATGTGCCCTCTTGGGCTCTGGTGTGTGAGGAGAACATGGGGAGTGTCTTTTTCCTTTTCAGTCAGTGGCCATGTCAATAAAGGTTTGTTTGTTTTTGCTTCGTACTTGCGTGTGGCCCCCTGACGGATGTTTCTGTGGGTCAGTGGCCCCTGACTCCCAAAATGTTCCCCACCACTGCTCTAGTGGCACAGAGGTGGTGTTAAGGCTGCTATGCCATCCTGTTCCCAGCCAAGGAAGGAATATTGGTAAAAGGAGTTGTAACCAGGACTTATTTCTATCCCAGTGAGCCTTGCCTGCCTTACCAGTCTCTTGGGATAGATGTCTGGAGACCAGCCCCATACACAGATAGCTCAGGAGTGGGGGAGCATGAAGGTTAACTTTGTACCACCCCCACCTTCTTAACTTTGCTGTGCACTCCTCACCCACTGCAAGTTATCTCAACCATTATGTCAAAAGTAACAAAACAGTCAAAATTCACAAAGAAGCAAAATGTCCTCCCTCAGGGTCTAAGCTCGTGCTCTTGGAAGCAGTGCAGGAAGTTAGGTGCTTAAAGCAGGTCTAAAATTTTCCATCAACATTTTGTCCATTGGGAAATGGCTTCTCGACAACACGGGATTTTCATGGAAAGATGTCCTTTCCTGGCTAATGGTTATGATATTTTTGTCAAAAATGTTTAGGTGTCTTGCAACAAGAAAGAACAAAAGAAAGACTGAACAAAAGAATGAAAAAATGAATGAAAGAAGCAAAGAGGAAAAAACCCCTTCACATGTTGGATTTTTTAGATGAAAACAAAAATCTGTCAAAGAATATTTCAGCAAAACTTAAAAATTTTCCTTTTCTCTGAAATGTTCCAGGGGAGGGTTGGAAATTTCCATCATACTCTAGGGATAGAGTTATTTCAAACACAAACCCCTGAATCAGGGCAGGCTGCCAGCAGCATTATTCTGGTTGCTCTCTCAAATGTCCCTGGGGAACTGCTACTAGGTATGGAGCCCTTATACAGCATTTTACATGTTCAGAAAACTGGATGAACATTGACCTCCACTGCACTAACATTGCCCAAGTAGTCAATTCCCCCAATTCTCCAGGGTGAAAGTGAGGGATAGATAGTCTACTTGTCAGTAAGAGATTGCACCTCACCATTATTTCCCTCCGAGGGATAAAGTGATTTGCTTAAGGCCACACAGCAAGTCAGTGGTGGACTGTGATGGTATTTAGAGACCTCACACTAAACCAGGGCAAAGGCATGGAGCAAAACAGAGCTAGGGAAACCCAGTCCCTCAAAAACTGTGTAGCATGGGCCAAGTGGAGGAACAATTTAAAAGATCAGCTCAGGGAAAAGTAGGAAGGAGATACATGCTGTATGAGGAAGTGAGGGTGATGCTTGGAGCTGTGCACAGAATGACAATGCTGGTAAAATCACTGTGGAAACAGTCATCTGGATTCTCCTCTCCCTCCCCCTGCCCCACGTCCTCTGTTAAGCTGCCTGAAGTGGCTTAAGAGCATGAGTGCCAACCTCAGGGTAGACTGTTAAGAAGCAGGATACAAACCCCAAACTGGCTGTGAGCTCTATACTTAGATTTCACTAAGTACCAAGGGTACATCTACACAGCAGGGCTAAAGTCAGAATAAGCTACGCGACTTGAGCTACATCAATTGTGTAGCTTAAGTCAAATAGCTTAATTCATCTTTTGGCACTGTCTGCGCAGCAGGAAGTTAAAGGAAGAACACTGTTTCTTTGACTTCCCTTACTCCTCACGAAAAGGGGGTTACAGGAGTTGGAGTAAGAAGTCCTCCAGCTCGACATTATTTCAAAATAAATGCTGGCAGTGTAGACATGCATTATGTTATTTTGGAATAACATCAGTTATTCTGAAATAACGCTGCTGTGTAGACATACCCTAAGTGTGAACTCTTCAAGGACCAGCCTACACATGGAGTCAGACAGTCCCTTTAAGTACTCCAGTCTATCTTGTCACCTAGGCAAGCTTACCTTTGTGATAGACAGACCTTTACACCAAAACATCACAATAATGGACACAAATCAGATATCCGTAAAGGCAATACACAGAAACCTGTTGGAGAACACTTTAACTTGCCTGGGCACTTATTAATGGATCTCCAAGTCACCATGTTGTTTCAGGCCAATTCCACATGCCAAATACATAGGGAAGGGTTGGAACTTAACTTCATTTACAGGTTTAATTCTTATGCGAATGGAATGAACAGAGACATCAACTGGCTCACACACTATCTTCCATATCCTAATGACTTAACCAACCAACCAAACAATGGAGGCGCTAATTGTTCTTATCAGCCTCTTATAACTACTTGAACAATCTACTCACTGTCTCCTTCCCCTTCTCTCCCCCTCCTTCCCTTATTTATTCTTGGATCTGGACTTCTAATACTCTTGTCAACTGAAGAAGTGGGTTGTGTCCATGAAAGCTCATGATACCATCAACATGTTTTGTTAGTCTCAGAGGGTATGTCTACACTAGCCCCCCAGTTCGAACTAGGGAGGCTAATGTAGGCATTCGAAGTTGCAAATGAAGCCCGGGATTTAAATATCCCGGGCTTTATTGGCATCTTCCCGTCCGGGCGCCATTTTTAAATCCCCCTAGTCCGAACTAACTGCCCGCGGCTACACGCGGCAGTCAAACGTTAACTCGAACTAAGTCCTTATTCCACGAGGTGTAACAGTTAACTCAAACTAAGGACTTAGTTCGAGTTAACGTTTGACTGCCGCGTGTAGCCGCGGGCAGTTAGTTCGGACTAGGGGGATTTAAAAATGGCGCCCGGACGGGAAGATGCCAATAAAGCCCGGGATATTTAAATCCCGGGCTTCATTTGCAACTTCGAATGCCTACATTAGCCTCCCTAGTTCGAACTGGGGGGCTAGTGTAGACATACCCTAAGGTGCTACCAGAGTATTTGTTGTTTTTTACG
Source organism: Pelochelys cantorii (assembly GCA_032595735.1). Classification (NCBI taxonomy): domain Eukaryota; kingdom Metazoa; phylum Chordata; order Testudines; family Trionychidae; genus Pelochelys; species Pelochelys cantorii. The sequence continues at coordinate 101,110,557 of CM064328.1, forward strand.
TTTTTCCTGTTACAGACTAACTCGGCTACCCTTCTGAAGCTAATAATATTCAGGTAACTCTCAAACCAAAGGACTGGCCACTTATCCCAAATCAACTGCACTTTAGGTCTTACATGAAAGCCAATCCCCCAGGCCTTAGGTTCCCCACCCCTGCACTAGATAATACCCCTACAATAAAGCAATGCTCCCAAGCATGGGCTGTGGGTGAAGGCCCAACTGGAGAAGGGAAGCCCAAGCCTTGTCCCTTCCACCTGAAGCCACACAACTTCCCCAAGACCATGCCTCTTCAGCAACCTCTCCCCCCTCCTGCCAGCCAAGCCCCACCCAACCCCAGCCCTCAAGCCAGATCCTTCCTAGCCATCTGAAAGGCTGGGGCTGTCATGCCATGGTCCCAGTTCTCCCCGGAAGCTGGGCATTGTAGGCAGTTTTGGAAAGGCAATGCCTTCCTCTGTCTGCATTACCCACTGCCCATGCTCCCAAGGCTTATTAAGCCAGCTTTTGGGCTACTTGATGTTGCTGAATATTCTGGAATTGTAGGTTGAAGAGTACTCTCTAGCACACTGCATTCTAGTATGGTGCAGGAATTTCTGGTGGCAGATGGAGGAGATGGGTCAAGTTCACTGAATATGTAAAGGCCACATGTTCAAGAAAGGAACGTGTTTGAAAAATTGAAGTAACCCACTTGCACAGGCCACAGATCATTGAGATAGCATGTTTGAAAAAGTGGCCTGGATTCTTACACCACTGACAGAAGCCAAATGAAGTGTGTACACAACATGGGGAAGGGTTGCAACTGCTTTGGAGGATAGGGTCATAATTCAAAATGATCTGGACAAACTGGAGAAATGGTGTAAGGTAAACAGGATGAAGTTTAATAAGGACAAATACAAAGTACTCCACTTAGGAAGGAACAATCCATTTCACAGGTACAAAATGGGAAGCGACTGTCTAGGAAGGAGTACTGCAGAAAGAGCTCTAGGGGTCATAGTGGACTGCAAGCTAAATATGAGTCAACAGTGTGACGCTGTGGCAAAAAAAGCAAACATGATTCTGGGATGCATTAACAGGAGTGTTGTGAGCAAAACACAAGAAGTCATTAGTCCGTTCTACTCTGCTGATTAGGCCTCAATTGGAGTATTGTGGCCAGTTCTGGGCACCACATTTCAAGAAAGATGTGGAGAAATTGGAGAAGGTCCAGAGAAGAGCAACAACAATGATGAAAGTCTAGAGAACATGAGTTATGAGGGAAGACTGAAAAAATTGGGCTTGTTTAGTTTAGAAAAGAGAACACTGGGTGGGGACATGATAGAGGTTTTCAAGTACCTAAAAGAGTGTTACAAGGAGGGGGAGAAAAATTGTTCTCCTTGGCCTCTGAGGATAGGACAAGACGCAATGGGCTTAAACTGTAGCAAGGAAGTTTAGGTTGGACATTAGGAAAAACTTCCTAACTGTCAGGGTGGTTAAACACTGGAATAAGTTGCCTCGGGAGGTTGTGGAAACTCCATCTCTGGAGATATTTAAGAGCAGATAAGATAGACATCTATCAGGGATGGTCTAGACGGTGCTTGCTCCTGCCGTGAGGACAGGGGACTGGACTCGATGACCTCTCAAGGTCCCTTCGAGTTCTAGTGTTCTATGATTCTATGAAAATTCAAACAGCACAGCAAACCATTGCTATCAGGTTGTGCCAGTTGGTTTAATCCTGACACTAGTGGCAGAACTCCCGTTGTCTTTGCTGGGATAAGGAAAAGGCAGGGGAGTCAATAGCCATGTTAGGCCCATGGGTAGGGAGATGTGGGGTGGGTTCCACACTCACAGAAGGGGCAGAGCCTTGGCAGCCCTCAATACTGCCTAGAGCATGCCAGGCAGGCCACTTTCAACCCTTAGAGCTGCTTGGAGCAGCAGCAGTTTAAAGGGTCCAGGGCTCTGGATGATGTCACTACTGCAGTAGTGGCAACGGCAGCTGGGAGCCCCAGGCTGTTTAGAATTACTGGGCTCTGGGGTAGTTTTCCTCTTGCCTTCCCCCTTTTCCATGGTTGGGTCTGTCAACGAGTCTGGAACCAGGTACCTTATCTCCATATTTCCTGCTTTTCCTAGACGTTGAAACTAAGTGCCAGGGTCCTGTCAAATCAAGCTACTAGCTGCTTATTCACTTCTGAATGTTGATGAATAGCTCTGCCAATCATTGGTTCTAGTTTAGAAGAATACACTCTTGGATGAATGCAGATCATTGTGATAGGTATCCTTGGCATGGAACAAAGCATAGATGTTGGAAACTTTACTTTAAAATCTTTTGCTGATATAATAAGGGGGAAGCACAACTTTGATTTCTATCAGGCTTTGTGTACGTTTACTGGGTGGTGGGGATGGATGTTATGCTGTGCATAATATAGCTTTAACCTAGTAATAACCTATCACGTATGGCAGGTGTAAATTGGGAGCAACTCTATTTTAAGTCAGTGCATTTACACTGTTATAAAACCAGTGTAAGCGAGACTAGATTCAGGCCCAATGTTTAAAACAGACAGGAGAAAACAGCCTGGTTTAATAAATAACTTTCCGTTTTCTGGACAGCTGGCAATCTACACGCCCTGTGTGTCCGGTTGTAATGACCCAGGGTCACACTTTAAGGATTTGATTAGCAGACTGACCAGACTGACAGTAGCACCCAGGGTAAGTGGCTCCAGCAAAGCCCTCAAGAATGGAGTGGGTTCTTCAAAAGGAGAACAACCTTCGACCCACAGTCATCATTTTGGCCATCAGGTCAACAGTTGTTTCACAGAACATTGGCAATTGTCTTTCTCCTTGTGTCAGGAGGCTCTTGAAACATTATACGAGGATAATTAAGTGGTGAATAAGGGTCAGTGTGGACAAATAAATCAAACTGATAGTTTGAACACAGACTGATTGAGCAAAAACAAGGAATTCCGCCATGCCTGTTATCACAGCTCTTGATGTTAACTGACTTTGTTAACATTACATCCAAAGGCAGCAAGTGGAAAGCTTTGTGAGGAATCAAAAGCTGAGCAAAGAGACATGGGCTTTAATTGTTCAGCTTTATTTTTGAAATAAAGACATGCAGTGCATCAATTTAGCTGACTTTAATGGACCACAAAACAGAATCTATTCTTTAGAATGCTAATTGAGTTAGAAGATTCTTGCCTCTCTCAGAACAAGGCTGCAAGAAATTCCAGTGCCATAATCAGACTTGTCAGGAGCTGGAGTACAGTGTCACTGAACACAAATTGGAAACTTCCATGCATTGTACAAATGGAATGAATTTATATAAATATACATGCACAACAGTGTGTGTGTGTTGTATACATATACACACACATTATAATGTAAACTTGATATTGTAGAAATCAAAATAAAATATTGTTACAGACTCATAAGATGGCTTATATGAAAACTTTCATGATCAAAAATTACCAAAATAAAGTTCATTAACTTATTCAGAGGATTTTGTGTAAAAGGGGGCAGCCAGGCAGTCTTTATTTTATTTTATTTTATTTAAAAAAGGCCACAGTCTTCCCAAAAATCAAAGTATTTCTTAGGAGAAAAATGTATTTGAACATCAATGGGGGATTAGATCTGTTTTTTATTTAAAGGTCAGGAGAAAGGGAAAATACATCACTGATAAAAGACAGTGGTGTTCAAGCTGTTCAGAGAAAGCCAACTCAGAGCTAGCAGAGATTTTATCTGTTATGCTTTTGGCATTTCATTGAAACTTCTGTTTGTTGGCTTAATGAAATAGACCATTATGACAAAGCGTCCATGTGTGTCTCAAATTCTGTAGCTGTAGTCAACAGTAAATATAAATGTTTAAATTTGTTTTTCCTTTGCCAGCATGCGCAACCAGAGTATATTACTTCTACTATGTCAGTAATTGCAGTACAACATATTAGAATTTCAAATAAGGGAAGAATTCTAGTGTTTGAGCCGTTAGTGCCAGTGTCACTGTACTACGATATGACTGGACGTAATACATGCTTCTGTGGCACCTTCTATTAAATGTGCTCTTTGATCTTGAATGTATGTACATACTGGGCCATATCCTCAGCTGGCATAAATTGGTGTTGCTCCATTGACTTCAATGAAGCTCAACCACTTTACATCAGCTGTGGATTCAAGTCATGTGATTTAGCCAAAAACATAAACCCACATAGGGTAATATCTATCTATCTATCTATCTTATCCCCTTCCCCATGCTATATTTTGGGAGGTTAGTTTAATATATTTCGTCATATATATTTATATCAGCTCATTTATCCATCCATCTGCAGCAGTTAAAAAACCTACAATAGGCTATGGAAATAAAAATAATATTGGAATTAAAATGATTTTTGTCTTATTTATACAACAGTTCTCTGTGAAATAGAGGGTTCAGTGTGTGTTAATAATGCTATTATTAGTAGTGCATTGTAAGCGTACATGACATGTTACAGACACATAAAATACAAGATGTCTGCCTCAAATATTTTACAGTCTAGTTTAGACAATTATGAAATATAGCATATAATATAATGTTCATGGTTTTATATGGCTTCACTTGGTTATTTTCCCACATCAGGTTATGAAATATCTTTGTGTACATTTATTTTTGCACTGAAAAACCTTCCCTTCAGACTCGATAACTACAAATTTACTATTGTTGGGGTTTTGCATTGTAATGCAGTGAATTGCATCTTAAATGAGTTGGCTAACTATAAATACATGAGGGCAGATAGCTAACATTTACAATAGTAACCAAATTATACAAAAGCAAATAAATTATAAGGGATGAATTTAATGATAAGCATGCAAAAAAAAAAAATCTATGGGAAACCCATCTATGAGCCTACATAAATTATGAGAGGTTGCTGAGAAAGGTGTAATGGATTATGGTGAAAGATGAAGGGGAGCTTATACCATAACCAATCAGCCTTTTTCTTAAAGGTCAGGACATTCTGTCTGGGTCCACTTGAGTTTTTGATTCTGCCGTTTCACTATTCAGTGGCACAATGTAACTGTCAGTCTCAACAACAGTTCCTCGATCCACTGGCTCCACTGCTCACAGGGCAACACACAGTATTTCACAGCCGCAAAACAATTCACTGTCTGCATAGGCAAACCATACAATTTCCATGGGGAGCAATATTGACACACCCTATTGAATGTTCTTATGGGGACACTTAAAAGCACATCTAAAATCAGACTCCAGCTTTAGTATTCTTTCCTATTACTAAGTTACCAAATAGCACTTTAATGTTCTGTCACCATAAGATGAAGTTAAATGCAAATGTACTCTCTCCCCCCCACCCCTTCTTCTCATTTTAGCTGTTGGAGATAGTTTTACTGCTATGCAGAGTCTTCCTGGTCAGTAAGTAGTAGCATGATAGATACCAGGAAAAAACTAACACATGATTGATGGTCTGTTTGAATTTCCCCTGTGTTTACCACATCCGATTATTCATTTCTGTTTATAAGAGAAATCTAGAGACTATCCTTGGAGGACTACAGCCATGGGCACGCCCTTACTTTTGAGATGAACTGATCCGCAGAGAGTGTAAACACTGAAAGGATTTGCTATAGGCAGGAGAGTAATTTTAGCCAGAAAGTTATGGGCAGCGATCAGGAAGTTAGCTCTGCAGATTATTTTGCTCTGAGCTTGCTTTGTGAGGTCCCTACTGAGGCTTTAGCTCCACTAGTTTAGCATGTGCAGAATGTGACTTGCCGACACTAGCCTTTTAAAACATGTGCTAACATGTGCATTAGCTAACATGTTAATCCTAGCTTAAATTGAAACACAGTCATGAGGTTGCTGTGCTCATTTTTTCATTGTTTTGCCAGTGTCACGGAGAGTGGAGGGACTCACTGGGCCCTGCATCCCCATCTGCAGTCAGATGTGACTCTCAGCCAGCAAGTAGAACAGAAGGTTTATTCATTGACAGGGATACAGTGTAGCACAGACTTATTGTTAACATGGGAACCAGAGGCAGCCAGTACAATCCAACTTGGGGAGAGGGGGACCCAGGGCCAACGCCCTGGGCCCCCTCCCTGCATTCTCACCCTGCCCAGACTCACACACTCAGCAGCCAGTCCCAACCCTGCAGGCAGCCCCGCCTGCTCCTCTGTCTAGCTTCAAGAGGTGTCACCTATTGAATCTTCCACCTACGCTCAGGTTACAAGACAGCCTGAGCAATGGTTGTGTACGTTCTAAGCTAGGGAGGCCTGGGGCAGCCTCCCCCTCAGTGACAGCCACACCCAACATTCCCATCCTCAGCCGGGTACCCGGCAGTGCCCAGGGAAACTGAGGCACATACACGGGGTTACAACAGAACAGCACGGGACAGTGGGAATCCCATACAAGATAACAAAGCAAACAGGGTGAATGTAATCCCCGCTACTTCTCAGGTTATGCAGCTGCTGCAAACTGAAATGGGCACAGGACTGTTAACTGAGGCTGGTTCTGGAACTGCCAGCTTGATCTCGGAAGACACAGATAGGGGAAAGTCGTTGTTTACTGTGACACAGACGCAGAGGAGAATAGAGGCTTCCTCCAAAATGAGGCCCCAGAACAGTGATTTGCTACAGTGAAGGCTAATTACAACATCAGTGCAAGAATTACAATTCAAGGAATACACAACTCAGTTCAGACTCTAGCTTGGAGTCTGTTGTGGGGGCAATGTGAGCGCGTTGGCAATGCTTCTTACCTTGCATGTCCTCTTCATGAGCACTAGAGAGAAAGAACTTTTAATAAGAATTTAGAAACATGCATTACCCATGATTCAGCAGTACATTGCACTTGGATCAACAATAAAAACCTGGTTTTGACTGGTCTTTATCTAAGTAACAACTTAACATGGCTACCCCTCTGAAACTTCACTACTTTAATTAGTTCCTTGAGGGAGAGATCCTCTAAGCTCCTCCTGGATAACCAAAGAGACCTGCCACCTTCTCCCTTTGGACTGCCCAGACCCTAAAAGCCTTTGCATTACATGTGTAGCCCATATAGCAGCAAGGCTGGTTGTGGGGACCATATCACCCAAAAGGAAAAACAGGACACAGTGTGAGGCTGGCCCAAGCACCTCCCTTCCCAGGCCTAGCCTAAGTTGCTTGCCTCAGCCCTGCCTGTCCTCCTGTGCATGGTTGGAGTCACTGCTTACCTAAGCCTGGCCTGTTCCCTGTGCCTTGCTTTCCCCCTGCATGGGGCTGGCATTGTTGCTTGAATCCCCCATATTTCTCTGCATCACACCCTGGCATTTGTCCTGATTGCTCTTGCCAACTGAACAAGTCAGCAAATGGGACAAATGCCCGCTTTCGCCAAAACAGTCAGGGCGGCTGGGACAGGACTTAACAATGGGACTGTCCTGGCCAAAATAGGACATATGGTTACCTGAGTGTTGGCAATTAAATAATCTAATGGTCCCTTTTGGCCTCCAACTCTACGAAATCTTTAACCTGGAGCAACAGGCTCATCCACAACAAGCACAGGACAAGCATATGCACAAAGGCCTACGTGATACAAGGTATTCAGGTATTTAACAAAGGGGATTTGATCTGGCCACCCTCTGTCATGATGGAGGTGTGGCTGGGCCAAATTTGACAGGCCCAGGGTGCAACGCACTGAAGTGTTGCTTAGCAGAGCAGTTTTTGTTGAACAGTCGCTGTCTTTTGAGGATTTCGTCCTAAGCCTGCAGTCTGCCTCTTCACTCATGGTATCTGTTGCCATCCCGGACAATACTCCTCCTCACATTCATGCTTCAGCTTCATTTTTGTGATACATTTGCTTTCGGCAAACAATCTTGCAAAGAAAGCCTTGCTCATAAAAATATTTGCCTGATAAATGAGGTCACAAATGCCAGTCTAGTGCATCCATGTGTTTTATACACAAGGATATGTGTGAACACTTTCTGGCTGTATTCACCCAGCTACAGTTGATTGTGATGAATCAGCTCTTATAAGTCTGGCTCTACTTTGAAAAGTGGCTTTGTGTAAATGGCCGGTGCTCTACATACATTGTCTCTCACTGGCTCCCAGTTCAGATGTATTCAGCTCTTTTCCTGCAAACTCCCCTTGGAATGTGAAAGCCAAACTGAGTTCTTGCCAGACCACACACACTATTAATAAAAGAGACTCTGCAACCAGATCTCCCAAGTCTCCTAATGATGCACAAGCCAAAATAGGACCCAGCTTGCTCTCTGAGAGCTGTATTCGCTCTGCAGAGTTAACAGGAATAAAAAGCAGTGAAAATTCATTCTAATCAGTCAGGTCAGTAGGTAAATGTTAGCTATTTTAAAAGGTATGCACCCCAGTATGACTTGGAGTATGCTGGAAATAGATGAGTGAGTAAGAAGGTGCTACATTTATAGTCACTTGTAAAGTGGAACTGTATTCCACAGGGCAAATTCTCACCCTAGCTTGCTCCTCTTGTGCCAATCAAAGGAAGAAGAGGGTGGTCTTAGCTTCCCTGTAATATATTCCTCCAACAGGGGTTTGGGGGGATCCCCAACAAGCATAGAGCCAGTGGACCTAGGTTGGTTTTTCCACAGCTCATGGTGCAGGAGGTGTGTCAGGGTAAAAGGGTGAGTCCGTTAGAGGTGGGGATAGTGAGTGACTGGTGTGTGATATTCTCTGGCTGTCATCACCTGAGACATGGTACCCTGGGGGCCACTGGCAGCTGGTGTCGGTTAGATCAGCTCAGATGCTGCTCTAACTTGTGCCTGTGGTTGGGCCTAGCAAGAGAATCAGAGGACCATAGTAGGCTGCTCAACCCTCCCCAGTGCCCTGTGTAAAGAGGACGTAGCAGGAATCCAGCACCGGGTGTTGAGATGCAGTATTACATCTTTCACCTGCAGCTGTGACTCTTGCAAATGAAACCAGTTAAAGACAATGAGTTTCTCTCCTCTGGCTGAAAGGCAACTGATCCCAGAAAATAATTGCTTCTATCCCAAGCTTACTCCTAGGGTTACCATATTTGAACTTTCAAAAAAAGAGGACACCCCTGAGAGAGAGTGTATCTGTATCATATCTACCAACTCACGTTGTATGAATGTGTTATATTATTATTATTATTATTATATAACACATTCATACAACGTGAGTTGGTGGATACTGATACAGATACACTCTCTTTCAGTGGTGTCCTCTTTTTTGAAAGTTCATATATGGCAACCCTATTACTCAGCAGCCAGATTTCTTTCTTTATCATCGCAGGCTGAGAAGGAAAGCAGTCCAGTGTCTACTTTCACCTACTGCTGCATTAGATTCAATTCATTATCTTAATCCCTCTATTTGTTTACAATACCCCTAATCCAGATGCATTACAGCACACTATGCTGCTCTCACAACAGAACAGGAGAAAAATGGCCAGCAGTAACAGCTGGAAGCACAATATATGATATGTGAACTCTGTATTAAAGGGGCATGCTATTTATGGGTTTCTGAGGGGAAGCTGGATGTAAATACACTTGTATCTTGTCTTGATGGTATGGTCAAAGCCCCCTCTACAAGATAGGCAAACTTGTGTGTTCAGCAGACCATGAGAAGCACATGTGGAGCCAGACAATTCTGAACTGAAATGCTGCTTGATGATGGACATCCAGGAACGGCTCAGGATTCTAAAGGCTGCATCTGTCACCTTGGAGAGGAGGTAACTAGAACAGCTTAGGAATCCATGTGGATTCCACATTGGCTGGAAATCACTCTGCAGGCCCTCTATTCCCACATGCTCTGACTTAGGATGGAGCAGTATATTCACATTCAGGTAAATCATGTACAGATTGAACCTCTCTAGTCCAGCATCCTTAGGACCTGACTGCTGCTGAATCAGAGAATTTGCTGGACCACAGGAGGTCAATATTGTCTAGCAGCATTACCAACTCTTCTACTGCTTCCTGGGCTCTTAGAAGACATTTAGGGGTAAATTAGTGCTAAATAACAGCATAGAACACTGAGAGCCAGGACTGGTGGCTGTAGACAAATGTTATGGGACGGCAGGAAACTTGGCCACACCCATGATAAGTGGACATCTGGTTAACTAAAATCATGCCAGGCCACCGATGTTGCCAGACCAAAGAATGCAGGACTAGAGAGGTTCAACCTGTATTTTCAGCTGGTTCAACCTGTATTTCCGATTAACGTGAAGTTAATTTAAATTGCCCATGCATATCTGAGGGGCCAAAATAAAATAAAAAAAATATTTGTTCTTCATTTTAAGCAGCAATTGCCTTAAGCTTTCTTTCTATTCTGAACCAGCATTCAGTCCTGTGACATACTGAATCCTCTAGCTATTGCAGGTACTCCTGGGGTAACTAACAGCCTTCACAATACTCTTGGGAAATAGGACAGAGCTGTTGTCCTCATTTTAGAGATATGGAACTGAGGCCCAGAGAGACCAAGCAACATGCCTGCAATCCCACAGGAAGTCTAGGAGAGCCAGAAGTTGAATGGAAATCTCCTAATCACTGGTCCATTCTTCTGTTCTTGCAAGATGCAGAGGTACCTACACCCTGCACATTCAAGTCTATATAGTGCTTGTCATCAGCAATTACTAAGACAAAAATGTTATGGCTATACCTCCTGTGCATCAGTGGACCCATTCAGTTACATACAGCCTTTGTGTATTATTACTGATCTGCAAAACAGTGGGCACCATGCGACTTTGCAATGTATTGGAAAACGCATTCTAGAGTAATAGAAAACAAAAGACTCCATCCAGAGCCCATTGAAAGTTAATGGGAGTTTTGTCTTTAACTTCAATGAGAGCAGAATAGAGACCCAAACGCATGTAGCTGCTTTTCAGGTTCTGTTTTTAAAATATGCATTCATATTCTATAAGAGGGGAATCCTTATTGTGTATGCCATGCATGAGTATTAACACCAGACTTCATTAACACATTTTGGCTTCAAAATGCGGAAAGTATATAAAAATCCACCAAACTTCCTAGGTACCACTGAAAATTGCTGCCCCAAAACCTGATTATTTAGTTTAAGTTATATTTTTATGCCTCAGTTTCAACCGTGTGAAAACTGGGGTTCGTAAGAGAAGCACTAGCAGTTTCTGTACTGGGCAGCACTTGTACAGTATTTAAAAGGCCTGCATTAGGAAGGCAGCACATTGGAGGACACTGATTTCCAAAAGGGGTAGTTTGCCTTACAGATCAATATTCTAATGGAAATACAACCCTAAATTAGGTGGTTATTTCACTTAACTACAATAGCAAAGTCTGCAGCCAAAGCTGAAATACCAGATGTGGATTCATTTCAATAATTCTCATCTTGGGTCATAAGAACATAAGAACATAAGAACGGCCGTACCGGGTCAGACCAAAGGTCCATCTAGCCCAGTATCCTGTCTGCCGACAGTGGCCAGCACCAGGTGCCCCAGAGGGGGTGGACCGAAGACAATGATCAAGCGCTTTGTCTCCTGCCATCCCTCTCCAGCCTCTGTCAAACAGAGGCCAAGGACACCATTTTATCCCCTGGCTAATAGCCTTTTATGGACCTAACCTCCATGAAATTATCTAGCTTCTCTTTAAACTCTGTTATAGTCCTAGCCTTCACAGCCTCCTCTGGCAAGGAGTTCCACATGCTGACTACACGCTGTGTGAAGAAGAACTTTCTTTTATTAGTTTTAAACCTGCTACCCATTAATTTCATTTGGTGTCCTCTAGTTCTTCTATTTAGGGAACTAATAAATAACTTTTCTTTATCGGCCCTCTCCATACCACTCATGATTTTATACACCTCTATCATATCCCCCCTCAGTCTCCTCTTTTCTAAACTGAAAAGTCCCAGTCGCTTTAACCTCTCCTCATATGGGACCCGTTCCAAACCCCTAATCAATTTAGTTGCCCTTTTCTGAACCCTTTCCAAGGCCAAAATATCAACAATTTACAAAAAAACATTGTATTGAAAATATGAGCTACATAGTCTGCTGATTCTCATTTACACTAAAACCATGGTAGGCTGTTCTGGTGGTACGAAGTAGCCCTAAGATGTGAGTAAATTATATTTACACACCCACATTTTGAAAAGTCTCTTTATATTGCTAGAGGAAATCCTGGCTCTACTGGGAATTTCCCCATAGACTTAACTGAAGTCAGGATTTTATCTCTAAAGTGAAGTAAAGCTGCCTCCATGTAAATGGGAATCAAGCCCATATTCCAAAACCACATATAGCCTAGTGGCTTGGTAGGTTTTAAAAATGACTTTTGTAATTAAAATGTGGTAGATGAGTAATTTTTTATTACTATTAATCAGTGCTATAGTATTTGACATTTTCTGCTTACAAAATAAACAATTTGATCAAACCTTCCAAATATCTGCAGATCTCCCCTGGGAGGAAGGCTGAGTTTATTTTCTACATTTATCAGAAAATATACAGTGTAGAATATAATAACACTGTGCAGAACAGAATGAAAAAATGTTAAATTTAGAACATAACTCCATACGTAAGAGAATCTCTCCCGGGGGCGTCTCTACCGTAGTCTACAGAGTGCCATTCTCGGATTCTAACAGATGCCCAACAGAGAAGTTCCAGGCCCTAAACCTCACTGTAGTCTCTTGTGTTAATGAGGACTCTTGATGCAGTTTAAGGTACACTGAGCAGCTTTAAATCAGAGCTCATCCTGCTGAAGGAAAGTTTACAATGGATACACAGGCCAGTCTGTTAGCATTCCAGATGTGGTGCCTGTACCCTGTCTATGACCAGCATTCATTTCTGCACTCCACAGCTGGTCCATGTAAATGTGCCATATTGCAGCCCATCTGCTCAGCGAGAGCACAGTGGCCCATCTCTCTCTGACAGTGGACCATTTTATTGAACACTATAAATATTGAAATTCATAGGCATGAAGCAGCAGATTTTTAATGTTACTTAGAGAGACATTTGAGCCACAACCTTTGGCAGCAGCACACACTGTTAGTATCTCAGTACACTGTGCACCATTTGGTTCAGACACATGAACAACTTTTCCAGAGATTTCATGGCTCTCCAATCCCAGGTAAAATGGAGTACAGACCCTATGGGATGATATTTAGTGTGAATGTCACCCTGCATACAATGTGCATTTGGGATATGGACTTTCCAGCCCTGCGCTGTGTTAAACCATATGTTAATGTTTTTATACTCAGAAAAGATTAGACTAGGGACCAATAAAGTTTCAAAACTACAAATAATAGGCTAACCGTAATGAAATGTGAGGTATTCCTTAGTCTTTTTTTTCCCCTCACAAAGTCTATGCAGTTTTCATTTTTGAAATGGCAGCTCTATATTTTGCTAGAGGAAAACAGCTTATTCATATTTTATAATCTAATATGTGCAAATTTTGTACTAGAGAGTAAACATCTCCATTAATTTGAAATTACTGGCATCTGATCTGGAAAAGAAACAAAACACTGTTTTGTGGTTTTTCTCTTTGTTGTGTAACCTCTAGCAATGTCTGCCCTCACTGAAGACAGTCATATATATAATTTTTCTCTTCATGTCCAGGCAGAAAGTCTTTTAGAGATTAACCCTTTTCCTTTTGTACTTAATGAGAGTTTTGGCATTAATAAAGGAAACTGCATTAAAAATGAATGCCATTTAAAATTCTCTAAAACCTTTGAAAAAAAATCATTTTTATGCAGAAGGTTGACTCTGTCATAACATTAGACCATTTGCGTTTCACTCTTTGAATCAGACATTCAAACCCTCAGCTACATCATGCCCATTTACAATAGCAGGGGGAATTAGATAAGTGCTCCCAGTGTGGCATTTGTTTTGTTCAGAATTTGTGTGTAACTGTTAATGTGACAAGCTGTCTAAAAAGTTGTTCAGGTATATTAATTATATGAAGAACTGAATACTAAGAAAAAAAGATCAGCTTAGAATATTGTTCTGGCACGTACCTTGCTTTGTACATTTGTTTCATTATAATTTTTCAGTTACTCAGTCGTCTTTGTTACAATTAAAAAGAAAAGGCATCTTTAATAGTGAAGTTGTAACATTCCAACAATAAGCTGTGTCATTGTTCAAACAGTTCCCTGAGTTCCCAATCAGTGGTGTTATGTAAGGTGGCAGGTTAATAAAAGCGACACACTGAAATCATTTGTACCAGATTATCTCTCCTTCCAAACTCTGACAGATGCTAAGTCCAGCTGGTAAAAAAAAGTTTATTGGCGAGTTGGATCTGGGGCCTTCACACACTCCACAATGTTGGCTACCAATGCTTGTTTTAATGAGTCACGAATTGCCTGTTTATCTTCTGCTCCCTGCTGTTTCTGCATTTTCTCTTCCAGAACAATCCTAGAAACACATGCTGCTACAGACGCTGGAGCAATGTGTGTAGACATTTGAGCCAAATTATTATAAAGAACTCTTTCTTCTCTGATATTAAAAAAAAAGGGTCGAGAATTGCACATTGCCTAGCAAATCGTTATCTCAGATGTTCGCTGTGACATGCTCAATATGGCCTACCAGAAAAAGTTGGAGACATTTGAAACCTTAACAACTACACAAAATGACACTGTAATTGGCGGGTTTTGTTGTTCATGTTCTGGCTCGGCTAAAAGTGCTCTAAACACTTTGTTTAATGATGTTACATTATGACAACACATGGCTTCTATAGAGCAAGTCATCATGTTTAACATGCAACTACACAGGAAAAGTAGCAAGTGGCCAGAAAACAGTACCAGTTAGAGGCATTTCTCAGGTCTCAACTCCAGGAACAAAAATGCAGTAACAAACAAACAAAGTCAGTCTGGCATTAACTTGCCTGTGCAGGGATGTACTCACTTCCTATCCACTTATAGTTACCATAACTACAGGTACCTAAACCCTTCAGGCTGTTAAGGCACTTCTGAAATGCTACCTGCAGAAATGGGTCTTTCTGGAAGTAATGTTACTTTAGTGACTTATTGTGATAGGGCAGTGTCATTCCTTGGGACAATTGCTCTTCTACCCTGTCTGGTCATTTACAGCTATGAAAATGTAAAATGCTGTATCCAGCACTGGTAGTGTTTTACTCTCACTTTACATAGGTTTAAACCACCAAGTGAAGAATCAGATTCCTGAGTGGGAGAACAATGTAAAAAACTATCAATGCCCATGAAGTAAGCAAGCATTGGCCAAGTAGTAAATTACCTGTCTCAAAAAAACTAGCTTCTGCACACTTCCTGCAAGGATTTTTTTGTTTCTTTTCTGGGAGATATTGAAATAATACCACCTCCACATACCCCAGAACAGCCATGATGGCATGGCATAGTGTTTAAAGGGGCACTATTGAGAAAAACAACAATTCAAAAAACCCAAATCCTACTAATTTAGATGAGTACAATGAAAAAATTCTTAAAATCTATTTTCTTTCTAATGTTTATGTTATTTATTGTCATGGAGCACTTCATTGTTTGGACAGTTGAAATAAATTATTAATACAATTAACTACCTGGTACTCACCTCCTTGGATTTATAGAAGTTTTCCAACAATTCAAGAAGAGGACCTCTGACATCCTGCCATTACAATGAATATTACAATGATAACAAACAATAAACTATTTATTCCATCACAAAAACTTTACTCCAGTACCAAAAATGTATCTGATCCAAAGCCCACTGACGTAAACGAAAAGATGCCTATTAACTTCAATAAGCTTTGGATCAGGTCCCAAATACTGAAGTGGATTCTCTTTTCCCCCAACTCTAATGGTCTGATTTGTGACAGGATGAAGAGTGAGATTTCCAAATACAACCATAGATGCAGGCCCACCAACAGGGCAGGCAAAGGGGGCAATTGTACTGGGGCTGTTGATTGAAAAAGGCCTGGAACTCCTTTCCACAGACACCAGCTGTGGCAACTGGAGCCCTGGGCCTTTTAAATCACCACTGGAGCGCTGGGTGGTGCTGAAACACTGGCAGGGGGAGGCTAGCCCCCAGACCCACCCATTTTATCTGAGGCTAAACCCCTTCTGGGAGCACGGAGCTGCAGCCCCCATCCAGTCCAGGGTCCTGGCCATTCTGGCGGTTCCCCTGTGTAGATGTGCCAGTATATCAAGCTATTGAGTATTAACAATAGTTCTAAATGGACATTGGGGTCAGAAACCATACGCTTTTATGAACCATCCACTTACATTGATTGTTATTATAATATTATTATAGTAATGCCTAGAGATACCAACCAATATTAGGGCCTCCATGTGCTAAGCACTGTACAAACAGTCACTAATGCAAAATGACAGTTCCCACTCTAGAGAACTTAGTCTAAATAGACAATAGACAGGAGGGAAAATCATAGACACAGAAAGGTGAAGAGTGTTGCCCAAGATCATGTAGCAAGCCAATGGGTAACCCAGGAACAGCACCTCTGTCTCTGTCTCTTGTGTCCACCCACTAGAGCAGTGTTTCTCAACCAGTGGTACGAGTACCCTTAGGGGTACTTAAGAGAAGTCTGGGGAATACAACAACACAATTGAAATTTGGAGAAAACTGAATTTTTTTGGTAAGTTTTACAGCGCTTTATTATTTTTGTACTTTTTATACCCAAAAATTTCATCGCCTGCCCGGCTACGATTAAGTTGTTTAAACAAATGTGTTGCAATGGTAGAAAAAAATTGTGTGTGTCTGAAAACTGTAGGTACTAGGGGGTACTTCTAATTTTATCTTTTTAAAAGGAAGTACTTATAATTTTTTTTAAAGGGGTACTTTATAAAAAAAGGTTGCGAAATACTGCACTAGAGCACACTGCCTCAACCTATGACTGCTATTACCACTTAAGTTGCCATTGCTTCTCTTGTGTGCATTTTGAAATGCTTTATGTGTAATGTTATATACATATAATGAGAGAGAGAGAGTCAATACTATATGTTATACTGTGGGGCTCTAGATGAGTAGTTTGTACAGTAAACTACAGTATTAACTCATTAATTGAAAAAGCAGTAAGCAGTAATATTGGTCACTTTTTAAACCCATGAGATTAAAATTTTCCACTGTGAACCGCAGCTCCAGTCAGTATATGTCATACTATAATAATCTCTGTTAATGTCTGTTTGCCCTAAATGTGCTTCAGCTTTAGTTACCTGCTACTGAAACTTCCGTTCAGCTCCCAGCATTATGTGATTCCCTCAGTTAATAGTAGAGGCAAGTCAGTTAAAACAGCTGCCTCCTTGGAGGGGGGATGTCTACATAGGTGTGTATATAGCAGAATTACATCTGGGAGGAATTGGGCCCACTGGGCTCAAGACAGATACAATCTGAGACATAAATAGTTTAAGACTAATGAATAAACTGCAAAGGATCCGCTGCTGTATTAATGTAGAAGAATAGACACAACTGACTGGATTATTTGCCATTCGGAAAAAGTAGAATATGACACACAATTTCTACATCCTTCAGACATCCCTTAGTAATTTTACTTGTAGTCACCGTTACTAATAGTCTAAATCTTTATGAGTGTTTTCAGTGATAAAATTTATTTCATGGTCTTGTTTAGTGTGTGTGTTTTAAAAGCTTTATTACATGGAATCCATACTGCCCATTCATGATCAACCAGATAGTTGAAATCAAAGTGTACAAATGCATTAGGCATACTGAGGATTTCTGAGGGAAGTGAGGGGGAAAAAAATCATATCTGACACCTAGGGTAGCATCTGTCATGGCAGTCTTGCTTTGCAAGATATGATGCCAATGTATCTCTGAAATGACAGCTTTATCTGTCCCTGTCTCCGCAAAGCCACCTTGCACAGCCATTTGGGAAGCCCTGGTGAAGTTGGGCTGATTCAGGCAGTGAGTCTCACCATTCAGCACACTAAGGGTATGTCTAGACTACATGCCTCTGGCGACAAAGGCATGTAGATTAGCCTACCCGGCATAGGAAAATGAAGCAGCGATTTAAATAATCGCTGCTTCATTTAAATTAAAATGGCTGCTGTGCTGAGCCAATCAGCTGTTTGTCGGCTCAGCGCGCTAATCTGGACGCTCCGCGGTCAACATCAAAGGCATTTGTCAACCGCCCTGGTATGCCTCGTGGGATGAGGTTTACCGGGGAGGTTGACAAATGCCTTTGATGTTGACCGTGGAGCATCCAGACTAGCGCGCTGAGCCAACAAACAGCTGATCGGCTCAGCGCGGCAGCCATTTAAATTTAAATGAAGCGGCAATTATTTAAATCGCCGCTTCATTTTCCTATGTCAGGTAGCCTAATCTACATGCCTCTGTCGCTGAAACCAATCCACACAGCTGGATGGCTGCTCCTCAGTGCAGCATTTCCATTTTGTCTGGAAATGCACGACAGAGGAGGGATTGAGGATTACCTGTTGTGTTCCCTCCCTCTGGGGCATCTGGTATTGGCCACTGTCAGCAGACAGGATACTGGGCCAGATGGACTGTTGGTCTGAGCCAGTAAGGCCATTCTTATGTTCTTATGACACGTCTTTATATGCAGTGTTGGACCTGTGTAAGTCCCAGGATATTAGCAAGACAAGGTGGGTGAGGTAATGATGTGTTTTCCAACAACTTTTGTTAGTGAGAGAGACAAGTTCTGGAGCTTTCACAGAGCTCTTCTTCAGGTCCTTATAGTCATGTGGACCACATAATAGAAAATAAATGTTAGCCAGAGTTGAAGCAAAACTGGAGAGAAAATGAAAGAAGACAAAAGTGATTTAAAACAGCCCTAGAAGCACCAGGAGCTTCACCCAACAATATCTGGAATAAACAGGGTGATGATTTACTGCAAAAATTGAAACCTTTTATTTTATTCCAAAGATCAGATCCTCTACCCTGGGTAAGTTTCCTTTGCAAAGTGCAGCTGCCCTGGGAAACCCTCAGCTGACAGATGGGCACCCTCCTCCATCCTCCTCCTGCCTCACACATAACACTGCTAAAGGGGGCATTCAGAGCAATCTGGAGTGGTGGTGGGGATGTCAGTGTTGGAACAGGATAAAGGGCTATTTCTAAGGCCAGGTTGCTTCTTGACACTCTCTCCGCATGGGAGGTGGAGGCTGAAAACTATCAATGTTTGTCTTACGTGCTCTGAGCACCTGAAATTCTAGCCCTATGTAGAGATGTCTCAGGGACTAATCTTGAGAATTGCAGAGACACCTCACTCAACGCTATCTTATTGGAAATTACATGGTGCAGCTCTTGGCAAACCATGGCACCATTTATGGGGGGCAGTAGCCCCCTCTCAAGTTTGAGTTCCTGGATTACATGCTTGAGGTCTGCTTAAAGCCCATGCACTGACTCCAGAGGCAGTTCTTAAATGCAGCAGTTTGAGCAGTTTGAGCTGCTTGCAGATTTGTCTTTGGGGCAGGGAGTTTGTTATAAAAAGAGGCAGGGGCAGGGTGATTACGAATAAGAAAGGCTGGTTATTTAGGTAATTAAAAGATCGTTAGATCATCATGAAAACATTGCCAGGTACTCCACTTAAAAGATAGCGGGGAAAGAGTAGGAATGAGTGTTGTGCTACAGGGATCTGCATTTGGACCATTGCTGTTAAACTTCTCATAAATGTTCTTGGAAAAGGGGTAAACAGTGACTAATCCAAAATGGACTTCAAAGAGTTACAAAGGGATCTCACAAAACTGGATGACTGGACAACACAAGGGCAGATGGAATTCAGTGTTGATAAGTGCAAAGTAATGCACATGGAAAAATATAATCCTAATTAAAGATACAAAAATGATGGGGTCTAAAATAGCTGGTACCACTCAAGAAAGAGATCTTAGAATCTTTGTGGATAGTTCCCTGAAAACATCTGCTCAATGTGCAGTGGCAGTCTAAAAACTAATAAGCTAACAGAATATTGTGAATCATTAGGAAAGGAATAGATAGTAAGACAAAATACCATATTGCCTCTGTATAAAGTCATTGTATGTCCACATCTTGAATACTGTATGCAGATCTGGTCACTCCATCTAAAAAATAAATATTGGATTTGGAAAAGGTACAGAAAGGGCAACAGAAATGATTAGGGGATAAGGAATAGCTTCCATATGAGGAGAGATGAACAAGACTGAGACTTTTCAGCGTGGAAAAGAAATGACTAAAGGATGGGGGGATATGTTAGAGGTCTAGAAAATCATGAATGGTGTGGAAAAATAGAACAAAGAAATTTTATTCATTCCTTCACTAACATAATACAAGAAGCTGACCCAATTAAATTTATAAGCAAATAAACTATTTTTTCGTCGTCAATATGTGGAACTCTTTGCTAGGAGATGTTGGAAAGGCCCGTACTATAACAGGGTTCCAATAAGAACAAAATAAGTTCAAGGAGAACAAATCCATCAATGGCTACTAGCCAGAATGGGCAAGTATGGTGTCCCTAGCTCCTGTTTGCCAGAAGCTGGGAATGGGTAACAGGGGATGGATCATGATGATTGCCTCCTCTGTTTATTCCTTCTGAAGCATCTGGTATTGGCCACTGTTGAAAGACAGGATACAAGGCTAGAAGGACCTTTGGTCTAACCCAGTATAGCCATTCTGATACTCTTATATAGAGCTGAAATGTATCTGCCCCCTTGCTGTAACCCACTAGACCCCATTCCCCATCCAGAACTGAGAGAGAGCCCAGGAGTCCTGACAGGGTCTCTCTCTCCTCAGAGTTAGTAACAAAGTAAGAGTATACATTAAAATTTTAAGGTTAACTAGTGTCCCTTAAGTGACTTGCCACAAGATGCCAAAATATGTTAGTGTTAGAGCTGAGTGGGTCTGATATTTATTTAATTTTCTTTATTTTATATAGGAATTAGATACAGTGCTCCTGTCAGCTCACTGCTACGTTGTCTGATTAAAAAAAAGCAGAGTTTTCCAGAGCCTAAGTAGTCCCGGGCTAGAGATGATGTGTGTGTGGGGGGGAAGGGAGGGCAGAAGAATTTGGTCCCCCTCCCCATTTGGTGCATGTCTTGTACTGAGCATGCTCAGTAACACTGCTGAAGCCACTGTCCTCAGTCTGCCTCCCATTCTCTTACTCTCTCTCTCTCCCGCATCATGGCATACACAGGTCGCCCTTCCCCAATCTGAAATGGTGCCCCTGTGACAAACACTATGTTCCTTGTCTTTTCTTTGGTGCTACCACAGTGCCTGCCGAGTTCTTGGGTTTCCCAAGGTTCCATTTGTGTCTGCTGCCTGGCTGACCACACTTATTGATGTCCTCGGCAAGACAGGGTCAGGGGAGCATTTCTGCCAGCGTCCCTAGTTGTTAACAGAATATTTTGGAATGTGTCTTTTTTTTGCACATGGGAAACTGTATGGTCATTTGGCAGATGTTGAAATCTGCCGATTTTAATCCAGCAGCTTGGAAAAACAATGGGTGTCATACTCTGCTTTATAAAATATATGCCACGGAGAGTCCATCATCTGCGCTGGCAAAGTGAAACTTGCCCCTGCCAATTATTCACTGTCATTCTGTTGAAGGGAACACCAAAATTCCACAAGCTTATTTTCTTTTCAATTCCATCTTTCATAAAATCAATGTGACTCTCCCAATGTGACTCTCCCCGCATTCTCTTTTCATTCGGTGGGTTTAACAATATGCTCATGACAGGAAGAAAACATACATATAAAATATTGTAAGCATCAAGACTTGGAAGGAGAGGGTAAATTTGGCTCCCGACCATGAAATCTTATTCTGCAGTTGCCTTCTTAATGGCATCTCTCGAGGTCAGTGGCTTTGAATTCTCCCAATTGTACGGGGTCACTCTGGCAGCACTGACCAAGTAGAAAAGATTCAGCCCAGGGAAACAATGGCAGAAGTCACCCTTTAAATGTCCTGCCTCCTATATCACGCAATTGATTCCGAGGCTCCCCACTACGATGTCACTGTTTGACCAGTTTGCTTTAAAACAGCTTAATTAGCTGAAAGGAAAGCTATGTCTGAGCATGTTTGTGAGAAAAAAACAAAAAGCTCACCCCTTTCAGAAAGCTCATGCTCTGTCTTGTCGGAAATCTCTGGTTCTGAAATGAAACAACATTCCTTTCATACAGAATTAGGTCCCTGACAACAAATTTTCCTAGATCGGGGAAACAACTGATTCTGTAGTATATTGGTGTGGACATTTTTATTTTTGTTTGTTCTAAAAACCTGCTTGCTCTGCATCTTTGTTAAAAGTAAGAACTCAGTGGGGAAAGTTCATACAATGAGTAATAGCCACATGCATTTCCTGATGTGAGAGGAGATATAAACCAATCAATACTAAATTCAATACTTTGCTGTTACTTTGTTTTCCTAGCCAGGCCAGTGGATAAAATCCACCTAAGAAACTAAGTAATTGAAAATTCATATTAATATAAGATACACTTCTAATTTCTGCAAGGAACAAACTGGAAATAAAGGTTCCAGGCAGTCCTGCACTTCTTAATCAGGAAAAACCTGTACTGAAGTCAATGGTAAATTATTTGTCTGAGGATTAGACTTTAACTTCATTTCTTCATTTTCTGAATTAAAATGTCTGAAATTGCCAATTGATATGTTTCCTAAAATACAAGATACCAAGGAATTTATTGCATGTCTTATACTTTTTCATTTGTCTTCTCTGAAATCAGAGCTTCAATCCTTTTGTGGGAAGGGGCTCTCTAATTTTTTGTGTTTTTTAAAGATGACTATTACCATATATTCCCATGAAATCCCAATTTAATAACAAGATAATAATAATGATAATATCTAATAATACTACATACACTTACTTTTCATCTTCAATTTGTTTTACAAATATTAATTAATTTATTACCTCAAAATAATATTTTGTGGCTTGGAAAGTGCCAGTATCCTCCTTTTATGGATTGCTAAACTTAGCCACAGAAAGATTAACTAACTTGTCCATGGCCTCAGGGGACTCAGTGTCAAAGCCAGAATTAGAACACTAAAACTCCTGATTTTCTGTCTTGGGTTCAAACCATTCATCCATGGTTCCCTCACAGTTACCATTGTTTGTGCGTAATGATGGTTAAGCATAGGAACCAGAGGGGAACACTTATATCTAAATCATTGCAAGACATTATCTAATTAGAAAATGATAGGATTAGGGGACGTACTACATCCTGATCTCCCAGGTCAGCAAACCAAAGCTACAATCTTAGAACACCTACACATATAAGTAACCAAAGTTTATGGGTTCAAGATAATTACTCACATGTAGAAAGTTATGTATGGGAGTATTTGCAGAATTGGGGCTTTATACGGGTTTTTTTTTTTTAAATTGAGGAAGGAAAGACATTTCCCCCACCTTTTCCACAAAAGGACTGTGACCTTCTGACTCTCTACTTCAGGAATTCATCAGTTGCATTTATTTTCTTGTGCATTTATCTGACATTTCAGTCAATGGCAGCTCATTTTCTCAAGTGCATTTTCTCAAAAAACTGGATTGTTTTTTAAAGATGCATTTTGCTTTCACTGCAAGGAGAATTGTTATCCACAAATGTGAACAAATAGGCTGTCCTTCACTGCGGCTCTCCAAATCGTAGCTAACACAAGATGTCTTTTGCAAAGAAATATACCCACAACACATTTTACCTCAGATTTTATTATTAGTTGGTCCCCTCTGCTTAGATTTTTAGAAAGGTGAAGGAAAGGATGATTAAACCAGAAACAAAGTCGGTAATTAGCAGTATAAATCTCTCAGTGATTTCTGTAGGTCACAAAATTAACTGGTACAGACTTTGGACACATCTGCTGTTTTGGCAACTACTGCCTTTTCCAAGCATTCTCATTCGCTGGCACTAATCATATGATAGGTCTCCTGGAACTTATTTGTGTTCCCAAAGCTAGAGGCAGGCACAGTGATGAAACCCTACATTTCCAAAATGTTACAGCACATACCAGAGTACAGAACTCACAGTAACTGAAACAGAGGGTCACTTTTTTTTTTTAAACACTGCGGTCCTTGCCTAGGACACACAAAGGAGAGAAAATGTAGGGTTTTATTGTGTATTGATGAGTTGCAGCACATTGCAGTGCAACACTCATGCTTGGAAGCCCATTATTAGCCTTAAGAAAAAGGTGGCTAGTGACAGCAACACGGGTTATTATATTGCGGGAGGAAGGTGGCCATGCCCAACAGATAGTATCAACGGTGCCAGTTTAAAAGGAGCTGCTCAGTTTTAATCATGGCTAGGGGTTCCATATTTTGATGGCAGAGTTGCAAGCAGCTTAGAGCTCAGAAAGCAGGTAAACAGGAAAAGAGGAAGAAGTAAAACAGCTTTCCTATTTTAGTTCTTAAAATACAGGGTTCCAAAGGAAATTACAACGCAGCAATCAGATGCTGTGTGGCATCAGTTCCTGCCAACTGTACTGTCAAAGAAAGAGGCCAAAGGTCAAGTGTCTTCAGCAAAACCACATCTGATTTGCTTGTTTTAAAGAATTCTTTCACTTGAGAGTCTGTCATAAGGAATTGTTACAAAATGTTAATGAAACATTTATATTCTGCATTGTTGTATTCATTGGCTCCACGTAGATGAAGGCGCTAATAGAGTTTCAGCTGTATAAGCTATAAAATACATAGCACAAAATGTTAGGCTATGAATTCTAGGGATTATAGTTACGTGCCTGCTTTCTTATCTGTTGCTCCGCTCCCCCTGTTATTTTGTTACACTGCAGAATTTAGAATGGACTCTGCAGTGGTGAGAGACTGCAGCAAACAGCATAACTGTCCCATCCAAAATAAATAAATGCAGTGACCAGAGCTGTGGGAAACATGCTGTTTTTATTTTGTAACAGGTTGCATGGCATTTCTGTGGGTTTCATTCCTCATGGTTCTGAAAAGTACAAGTTCTGCTGTGCATTTAGGTTTCAAACACTTAACATACAGAGCAAAATTGCACTGAAATCCCTGGCAGGCTTCCTCTGATTTGTATTGAAAGCTTTCAGAGCCATGAGTTCCATCAGCTCTGTGTGGAAAATGAAAACTCAGCCCGTGTTCGTACGAAAGGCTTGTGAACCTTGGGGAGAATTCTTAGGACCATAATACAAGCTGCAAGTTTGCGTATGATGACATTGAAACCAGATGAATTTTGTGTGGTGTCTAGTTTCATTGCAAACATTCAGTTCATCGCTGGTCACAAATAGTGCCCTGCAAAGATAACACTCTGAATGACTTCAGTAAGAACAGGATTAGGCCACATCTGCCTAACATACATTGCTGAATGCAAAGCATTTCAGGAACGGGGTATAACAGGCAAGGGTTCATTCTTCAGATGATTTGCCTTAGGGGATGGACACTATACAGGGAAGGACGGTTGAACACTTGCCCTGGAAAGCAGGAACGATCACTAGCTGTGCTTTGTTTAGGGAAGCCTGCAGTGCCATTGTAGCACTGACTCCATGCTATTCAAGAGAGAAAATAAAAAGAAAGAGAATTAAGCAGATCTATTATTTTGGAAAGTAACCCCCCCATATATTTTACTATTTCATTTGGGATTTTCTACCTTCTTTTCTCTCTCCATGGGGAAAAAGGGTCATAATAAGACAGCTGGGGATGAAGTTTTGCTTGTTGCATTTGCTCAGGAAGTAGATGTCACTGTTAATTTTTGCTTCTTTTTTCCTCATGTTGTGGAGTTTCCATTTCACATGGCTAAATTTGGTATCTTCCAAGATGGGGCCATCTCAAAGAAGAAATCATTATAGTCTCATAGTCTCCCACACACTGGAGGGAAAAAAAACAGGAAGGTTCACTGGAAATAATAAAAAGAAAAAAGAAAGAAAAAAGCCCCAAAACAAAAACCAAACAACCCCCCCCTCCAAAAAACACCCCAAACCCCAAAACTAAAACCAAACCCTAACATAAAACCCTGATGATAGCCATCTAACACACACACACACACACACACAAAATGGAACCAACTACAACTACTCCCCAACCCAGAGAACTCCACATCTGGAAGAAACCATGGCTCAAGCACTCACCACATGAATACTATATGACACCTGAATGTCATCAGTTTCTCAAAACTTCCCCTCATTGGAGCTGAGTTATGTTTTCTTTTTATGGGACTGAACTTTTACCTCACCACAGAACCTGATACTAAATTAAAATGTGGAAAACTAGAAAAATTCTTCCACTGTCTCTGCTTCAAAATTTTTTTTCCACGACAATACCACTTACAATTACCACAATTACCAAAAAAGAGCAGGTGAAACCACACTCCTGATCTTTACATTGATTGCTTCAGAAAAAAAATTGACATCACATCCAACACAATCTCAACACTGTTGAGAGGATAGCCATACAGTCCCTAAAATCTAACAACCAAATACTGATCAAAGCAGCAGCCAAAGGTAGTCCTTAACCAGGAGAACTATGTTAATGAGGCCAACTAACAACTCTCCGACACCACCTGCTAGAAAGAACTCAAAGAAAACCCCACACCACAGTACATCCAGGAAAAGGATGTCATCAAATCCTTCCTGACATAACACTAAGCCCTGGTCTACACTAGTATCTTATTCCGAAATAACCCCTCCAAGTTTGAATTTATAAGTGGTGCGTCCACACTACCAAGCGCGTTATTTTGAAATAACGGGCCATGGAATTCGAACTCTGTACTCCTGCTTTTCATGAGGAGTAACGCTAATTCTGAAATAATAATTTCAAAATAATGTTTGTGTGGACGCTCCAGTGCTGCTAATTCGAACTTATTGGCCACTGGGAGGCCACCTGCAGTTCCCAGAGTGCCTCCTGGTGCTCTAAGTCTAGGTAGCGCGTCCACATTAACAGAGCCTGCCTTGGACTAATTTTGATGCTTCCCCGTAGTGAGGACACACTAGTTTGAATTTGTTAAATCGGGAGTTTTTAAGTCGAATTTAGTAATTTTGAAATAGTTTCCTAGTGTAGACATGGCCTTAGAGAAACTCCACAAACTCATTCTCCACAAACCTAATCCAGGGTCCTTCTACATACTCCCAGGCAGACCCTTCATATCTAGTCACAGCACTCTTACTCAAGGAAAATTGGGATTCATAGAAACCATTCACCACACAAAGGACCAGCTTCTTCCAGGACACAACTGACTTCCTTCATAAAATCCACAAGATTAACAAAGACCCTCAGAATGCCATCCTCACTACCATGGATATAAATTATCTGTGTCCCAACATCCATTACATTGACAGCCTGGCTGCCTGCCTCAAATATTTACAAAACAATGGACAATAGTCAGATATCCACCTCCAACACACCACCAAACTTATCCATTTTATGCTCAGTCATAACATTTTTAAATTCAATAATGAACATTTTGTACATGACATGGGAACAGCCATAGGTACTAGGATGGCTCCCCAATATGCCAATCTCTTCATGAACCAACTTGAAGAAGAATTTCTGGATAAATGATAGTCTCATAGAATTGTAGGAATGGAAAGAACCTAGAAAGGTTAACTAGTCCAGTCCCCTACATTCATACCAGGATTAAGTGTTATCAAGACCATCCTGGGCAGGTGCTTATCTAACCTGCTTTTAAAAATCTCTAACAATGGAGATTCCACAAACTCTCTGGACAATTTATTTCAGTGCTTAAGAACCCTAACAGTTAGGCTTTCCAACCAATACCTCCCTTGCTGCAATTTAACCCCATTGCTCCTTGTCCTATCATTAGCAGTTTAAGGGGAATAATTTTTCTCCTGCCTCCTTGTAGCAACCTTTTAGGAACTTAAAAGGCATTATCATGTCCCCTCTTAGTCTTCTCTTTTCCAGACTAAACAAACCCAGTTCTTTCAGTCTTCCCTCAGAGGTCATGTTTTCTAGACCTTTAATCATTTTTGTTGTTCTTCTCTGGACCATCTCCAATTTGTCTACATCTTTCCTGAAATGTGGTGCTCAGAACAGGACACAATACTTCACTTGTGGCCTAACCAGCTCAGAGTACAGAAGAAGAGTTACTTCTCACATCTTGCTTACAACACTCCTGCTAATGCAGTGGTCACCAACCAGTAGATTGGGATCTACTGGGAAATCTTGGAGCCTCTGACAGGTGATCCTGACTGGTTTAGCCAAGAGGCTATTATCAAGTGCTGGCACTTCAGCTGCCCCTCCCTCCACTGCTGCGCAACTCCTGCCCTTTGCCTTGGAGCTGTCCCCTCAGGAGCCTCCTTCTTGCTGTGTAGGGGAGGGAGAGGAGGGTGCTGATGTCAAGGTGTCCCCTCTCCCACTCTATATCTTATCTTCACAAAGGGGTGCGTGTTGGAGGGCACAACAGGACTTGGGATGGAGTCTGCTGACTGCTTTTGGGAGTGGTGCAGGGCCAGAGCAAGGGTGAGCCTGCCTTAGCCCACTGCATCACCAACCAGGAGTCACCTG
Source organism: Pelochelys cantorii (assembly GCA_032595735.1). Classification (NCBI taxonomy): domain Eukaryota; kingdom Metazoa; phylum Chordata; order Testudines; family Trionychidae; genus Pelochelys; species Pelochelys cantorii. The sequence continues at coordinate 101,138,805 of CM064328.1, forward strand.
AGGTAAGCAGTGCCCAGCTGGAGCCCACATCCCGAAACCCTACCCCAAGTATGAACCCCCTCCTACACCCCAAGCCCCTGCCCTAGCCTCGAGCACCCCTGCATCCAAACACCCTCGCAAAGCCTGCACTTAGAACCCGCTCCTGTACCCCAACAGCCTCTCCAAACTCATCTCAGAGCCCCTCTTACACTCCAAATCCCTTAATGCAAGACCAGAGCCTGCAACCCAACCCTCTGACCCAGACTGGTGAAAGTGAGGGAGGATGGAGTGAGCAGGGGCTTCAGAGAAGGGGCACAAAGGAGGCAGGGCAAGGGTATTTGGGTGTGAGGTAGATCTTGGATTGCACTTAAATTCAAAAAGCGATCTTGTGCTTAAAAAGGTTGGAGACAACTGTGCTAACGCGTCCCTGAATGATGTTTGCTTTTTTTCCTAACAGTGTTACACTATTGTTTCATATTTAGCTTGTGATCCACTATGACCACCAGATCCCTTTCTGCAGGTACTTCTTCCTAGGTAGTCATGTTGCATTTTGTATATATTTGTTCCATCCTAAATGGAGTACTTTGCATTTGTCCTTATTGAATATCATCCTATTTACCGCAGACTGTTTCTCCAGTTTGTCCAGATTATTCTGAATTTTAATCCTCTCCTCCAAAGCATTTGCAACTCCTCCCACAAACTTTGTAAGTGTAATCTCTATGCCATTATCTAAATAATTGATGAAGATACTGAACAGAGCCAGACCCAGAACTGATGCCTTTGGGACCCCATTTGATATATCCTTCCAGCTTGACTGTTAATCACTGATTACTACTCTTGGAGAATTGCTTTCAATTCTGTTGTGCACCCACCTCATAGTAGTTCCATCTAGGTTGTATTTTCCTAGTTTGTTTATGAGAAGTTCATATGAGACGCTGCCCAAAACCTGACTAAAGTGAAGATATAAACCACATAAACTGCTTCCCCACAGCCACAAGGCTCGTTACCCTGTCAAAGAAAGCTATTAGTTTGGTTTGACATGATTTGTTCTTGACAAATCCATGCTGACTGTTACTTATCACCTTATTACCTCCTAGGTGTTTACAGATTGAGTGCTCAATTATTTGCTCCATTATCTCTACCACTTCATGAACACTTTCATCATGCTGCCTTCCACTTTCAAATTTTCAACCAGTTCCTCCCTATTTTTAAAAATCAAATCTAGAACAACGTCTTCTCTAGTTGCTTTCTCCACCTTTCTTCTGAACTTAAAAATGCACCATGAAACCAATGATATACCCAAGACATATCAGTTATTTTTCCATCCTCTGGTCAGATGGCTAAAACTCTCTGTGATAGGGTGTTCCAACTCTCCAATGGGGCTGCGAGGGTTAAGCCTGGCTACTTGGCTGAGAAGGCCCCACCACCACAGCACTGCTGGGCATGCTCCAGCTGGAGGCCAGCTATAAAAGCCTGTGGAGTAGCTAAGTCTTGGCTGACTGCTGACAAGGCAGGAGATGCCCCAGTAGCTCCTGAAGGAGAAGTTCAGGTACACCTAGAGGAGGTTGCCAGTCAGCAGTGAACTGCAGCAGAAGCCTCAGGGCTGGAGGAAAGAGACAGAGCAGACTGTAAGGGAGATACTGGTAGGAAGTAGCCCAGGGAAGGGAGTTGTACCCCGGGTGCTCAGCATCTTTCGGCAGGATTCTTTGCTGAGCTAGTGGTGGTCCCCTCCACTGCTGACAGGGCCCTGGGAGGGGATCCTGTGGAGAGGTTGGGCCCAAGTCCCACTATCCTATCCGCATTAACCCTACAAGGAACTTCAGCCTTCCCTGTACTACTGACTCTGGCTAGTAAGCCACTCTGCCCTGTGTGAGGGGAGGTGTACTACTGACTCCGGCTGCTAGGCCACGCTGCCCTGTGGCAAGGGAGTACTATTGACTTTGAATGTTAGGATGCACATGGGGTTGATCTCCAAAGGAAGGGCTTTAGAGACTGACTCCCCCTCCTGAGGGGAACCAGAAGGCTCACCCTGTGACACTCCCTCATAGATTTCCACCACAGCTTCAATGGCTACCAGGTATCCATTAAACCAGAAATTCCCAAATGTGTGCCCCTACAAGGCCATGGAGGAATATTTGGGGTATGTGACTGGGGCCCAGGGCAGCCTCCATAAGGGACAGGGAAAGAGCACCACCAACCACCACTCCTGTTAACCTGGTTGCTGGTCTGTGCCCAGGGCTCAGCTCCTGGTCCTGCTCCCTGTGCTCCAGCTGCCAGCCTTGGCCCCACCCCAGCTGTTGCCTTAGCCTTTGCCTTCTTACTTGTGTCTATGTCCTCTGCTCCTGGTACTGTGTCCCTGCTCCTGGATCTGGCTCGGGATAAGGGACACAAGTAGGGAATGGGACTATGAGATAAAAAGTTTGGGGACCATTGAATTAAACTTTCTCTGGAACACACTTCACACTAGCATCAAATTCCTGAACACCACAATCAGCTTCAACAATGGAACCCTACAGACATCCATATGTGAGAAACCCATGGATCACCATGCCTACTTTCATAGATGCAGTAATCACTCCAAACACATCAAGAAATCTGATATCTACAGCCAGGCACGAAGATACCACAGAGTATATTCTGAGGAGAAAGTCGAGGACACATACCTTAAAACACTTAAGACCACTTTCATCAAACAAGGATACCACATCAGAGAAGATCACCGCATGGAGTAGGCCATCCAAATACCCTGAGAGAACATGCTTCGAAGTAAAAATAAAATCCCATATGACTGCACACCCCTAATTGTCACCAACCACTGCCCTCTATGAATCCACAGAGGGCATCATCAACTACAACCCAGTGGGGACGCTATATTTAAAGAAATCATTCATAATGCCACTCACTTCTGGCCTTCAAACAACCCCCTAACTTCTGTAAGCTCATCATGAGAGGCACACTCCCCACAGATCAAGGCACACCAAATGAAAGTGGCACCAAATCCTGCCAGAACAACAGATACAAAACCTGCAGATATGTCTCCATTGCTACAATGATTAACACCCCTGTAACACATATTTCAAGATCCATGGATCCTACACCTCCCTATCACAAGATGTGGTCTACCTCATCCAGTGCACTAAATGACTCCATAACAATTATGTGGGTGAAACCAATCACAACGTTTGCTCATGAACTCACTCAGGAAAATGATAAAAACATCCTGTCACCTATGAGTGAGCAATTTTCCTAGAGTGATCCCTGTAGATCTGATCTACCAGTCTTTATCCTCAAAGAAAACCTGCGCAACACTTTCAAAAGATGAGGGTGAGAGCTTAAATTCATAACTCTGCTAGACACTAAAAATCAGACTGAATGGAGACATGGGATTTATGGCTTATTTCAACAATCTGTAACCCACTAACTCCCTCTTTTTATCCTATGGCCACAAAGCTGTTAATAGGCCCACTCTACCTTCAAAGGTCCCTTACAGGATATACTAACTACTTATGCTGAACAATCTATTCCACCTTGCATTTAGCTCTGTTGTTGGGAATACCTTTCCCAGACCTGAAGAAGAGGTTTGTGTGTCTCAAAAGTTTGTCTCTCTCACCAGAGGCAACTGGTGAAGAGAGACTTGAGGGGGGGAGGTGTACATCAGCCATGTGACCCGCCCCCATGCTGGGGAATGGCTGGGACAATCCCCCTGTGCCTCAGGACCCCGTCTCTTCCTTGCCCCTGCTCTGCCCTCCCCCTGCCTCTTTCCCCACTGAGATGGCCCTAGGGGACTAGTGGGGGGCAGTCCCAGCAACAGGGGTCCACCTCTCCACACACTCACTTGCAGCAGCAAGGGGAAGCAGAGCAAGGCAGCCCCAGCTCACTTTGTTCCCCTGGCTACATCACTCCCCTTTCTGCCAAGGAATGTGGGGTGGTCCTGCCCCTTCCCCTGAAGCAGAATACCAGGACAGCAAAGCAATGAGGGCCGCCTTGCTCTGCCTCCCTCCACCGCTGTCAGTGTGTGTGGGGTTGGACCCCGTGGAGGGTGCCAGCCCCGCCACCTCTGCCATGCTGGCTGCTTTTCACCCATGATGTTGGGGGCACATGACCCCTTGTCTCTCACCAACAGAAGTTGGGCCAATAAGAAAAAATACATCACCCACCTTTTCTCTAATATTGGAGAGCTCATCAAGATTTTGAGAGGGCTCTCAAAGCAGCTCCTGAGACTATGCTAAAAGTTAACAGAATCCCAGGAAATCCTGTTCTACTATCAACAGATGCTGTTATCTTCACTAGTGCTCAGCAGCAATCCGCAGACATGACCTGATATCTCTAGATGAAGCCTTTGGGAAAATGTACCTGAGAGTTGTATGATACTGTATATATATTTAAATGTTTTCCAATGCCAGATTCCAGGAAGTGGGGTCAACACTGAGCTATCATACTAAAAATTCCAGCAGCAGAGCCCAATGAAAGGAGTGAATGGGGGAGTAATGTGAGTGGGAGTAATGCTGCTTATACTCAGTCCTTCACTTCAGTGAAGAGGGAAAGAGGGAACTTGCAGGATTAGGACCAATGACTGTAGCTAGCAGTTACTAGGTCCTCTGAAAATCAGGTCATCTTTAATTATTAATTGATCGTGGAGGCTTGATTATGGAGTTAGGAGCTCAACATAAGGCACCTGTATTTAAAAATGTTGGCCTTAATTTTTAGATATGTAGATGTTTAAACACAAACCAATTGTATTCATTGGACACTTTTGTCTTCAACCCCACCCAGCGCTGCTGGATCCTTCATTTTTATTTTATTTTTATATATGTTTTCACAGTGCCCTTCTGTGTATCCTTCGCAAACTTCCTTGGTACTTCCTCAAGGCTCCCAGCTCATGTCATCTCTGGTTTTTTGCAGCAGAAAACCTGTATGTGAACATGAGATGGCTCTGATGCTTTTTGGGAACATAGTGCAGTTCAAAAGAAGTTTGCTCAGAGTGGAGCTAATTTTCTTTCTTTCGCACCACAGCCATTGTTTAAGTGTCAAGGGAGCATCCCTCTCATCTCTCAGATTGATGGCATCGTCTAGGACTTCCCACATAGACAAGATAAACTAAAGGCTTCTGCAGACAGGTATGTAACTGTGGAGACAGCAACACTGCAGAAGAGGCCTCCTGATCAGAGGGAATGTTTGTCCCACAGTCAACTTTCTGGCATAGCGGTCACCTTTGACATGACTTGCTGAATAGGAGTTTGTTTTCTAATTTCCATGGTTCAGCCATAGGCCATGAAAAGTAAATACAAGTAAACGGGCAACAGTGGGTTCAAAGGAACATAAGACAAGTATTTCCCCCTTGGAAGACAGTTTGGGTAGTGTTCACATGTGAATCAATCTGTTTTGGGTCTTTGAAGTGATTTTGATTAAGAAGAGTGGGGCTGAGTATTGAAAATTGATGGGGTCAACAAGAGAGTACCCATCTTTCAGTGCATGCCACTTAGCCACATCGCTTGTACACCAGAATGCAAAGTCGCAAATGAGGCTGACACTCAATACAGCAGATGCTGACAGATTGTAATAAAAAAGGAATACTTCCTCAAACAGGAAAAGGTGTAGCCAGTCTGGTCTTGAACTGTCTAGAAAAATGGGGATCAGGCCTGGGAAAGTTAGGGAGGGAAATGACGAGAAACTCCTATACATGGATAATTGTGCAGTTGCCAGATAACTGAAAGGAACACAAATCAAAATCTTGCACCACATGTATATGACCTCTTGTCTGCAAGATGACATGCAATCAATTGAAACTCTCTCCCACAGTGCTGGAAAGGCGATGGTCTGAGAACTTTCTGTCATGCTTAATGGGTGCATTCAAAAGCACAAATATTCTAAGAAACCGATCCAAAAATATTTTTGGATTTGAAATTCCACCTACTTTCATGCCTAACCACTTTATTTTTACTATTACAGTTACATGTAGGAGCCCCAGTTATGGACCAGGACCTCACAGTGCTAGGTGTTACACAAACACAGAACAAAAAAATCAGTCTTTGCTCCATAGAACTTACAATCTAAGTAACGCTCCAACTGGACTTACTCTCAGACATCCTCTTGAGATGCCACTAAAAACTATGTGCTCACTATCTCTTCTTTAGCTCTTCTCTAACCCTAGCCTCACTCTCCCAAACAAAAAAATCTCAAATCTAAATCTTGAAAATTGCTCAAACTGGAAATTGAACCAATGTCTCTATGGAAGAGACTCACAAATGGACATACAGTATACATGGCTGAGGAATCATAAGAACGGCCGTACTGGGTCAGACCAAAGGTCCATCTAGCCCAGTAGCCTGTCTGCCGACAGTGGCCAGCACCAGGTGCCCCAGAGAGGGTGGACCGAAGACAATGATCAAGTGATTTGTCTCCTGCCATCCTTCTCCAGTCTCTGACAAACAGAGGCCAGGGACACCATTTCTATCCCCTGGCTAATAGCCTTTTATGGACCTAACCTCCATGAAATTATCTAGCTTCTCTTTAAACTCTGTTATAGTCCTAGCCTTCACAGCCTCCTCTGGCAAGGAGTTCCACAGGTTGACTACACGCTGTGTGAAGAAGAACTTTCTTTTATTAGTTTTAAACCTGCTACCCATTAACTTCATTTGGTGTCCTCTAGTTCTTCTATTATGGGAACTAATAAATAACTTTTCTTTATTCGCCCTCTCCACACCACTCATGATTTTATATACCTCTATCATATCTCCCCTCAGTCTCCTCTTTTCTAAACTGAAAAGTCCCAGTTGCTTTAACCTCTCTTCATATGGGACCCGTTCCAAACCCCTAATCATTTTAGTTCCCCTTTTCTGAACCCCTTCCAAGGCCAAAATATCTTTTTTGAGGTGAGGAGACCACATCTGTACACAGTATTCAAGATGTGGGCATACCATAGTTTTATACAGGGGCAGTAAGATATTCTGGGTCTTATTTTCTATCCCTTTCTTAATAATTCCGAGCATCTTATTTGCCTTTTTGACCGCCGCTGCACACTGTGTGGAAGTTTTCAGAGAACTATCAGTCCATGAGAAGCTGTGTGACACTGTGACCAAAAGAGCTAATGTGATTCTGGGAGGAATAAACAGGGAAACCTTGAGTAGGATTCGAAAGATTATTTTACCTTTGTATTCGGCATTAGTGTGACCACTGCTGTAATAGTGTGTCCAGTTCTGGTGGCCACACTTCAAAAAGGATTTTGATAAATTTGAGAGGGTTCAATGAAGACCCGCAAGAATGATTAAAGGGTTAGAAAACCTGTCTTATAGTGACATACTCAAAAAGATCAGTCTATTTATCTTAACTAACAGAAGGTTAATCTTAACTAAGAGAAGGTTAAGGGGTTATTGATTACAGTCTATGTATCTACATGGAAAACAAATATTTGATACTAGGCTTTTCAATCCAGCAAAGAAAGTTATAACACTAGCCGATGGCTGGATATTGAAGCACATTCAGACCAGACATAAAGATATTATTTTGGGGACATTCCATAACTTATTTTATACCAGTGGTCCCCAACACGGTGCCTGCAGGTGCCATGCCCACTGGGACATTTATATGCACCTGCCAAATGATCTGGGTCGGCCCCGCCCCCCCGGGCACGCGGCACATGTGCGGTACCGGCCCCGGGTACATGGTGCATGGGCGGCCCCTGCCCCGGGCGTGCGGCACATGTGCGGTGCTGGCCCCGGGTGCAGGGCGCATGGCGCATGGGCGGCCCCGCCCCCGGACGCCCAGCACATGAGTGGCCCCGCCCCCGGGCGCCCGGCAGCCCCAAAAGGTTGGGGACCACTGTTTATACAAAAGGTCATACCAGATGACCACAGTGGCCCCTTCTGGTCTTGGAAACCTATCAACAACAGAACATTTAGTTCCACTTTTTTAAAGACTCCAGTGGTAAGTTTCAATTTCATGACTTACTTCTCCCATATTTATACTGCTAACAGACAATAGGACAAATTTAGGGTTTAAGATTAGCAAAAACTGGTGTACTTTCTTCTGACCCTCTCTGTATACATGTTAAGCCTTAGGCTTAACACTACACTACCACTAACCTCAACAAAACTTTCGTCAGTTTGTGTGTGAAAAACCATCCCTTTGAATAACAACACGTTTTGCTAACATAAGGGCTCATGTGCATGATGTTATGTTGGCAAAAGACGCTCTCCACTGACACAGCTGCTGCCATTTGTTGAACTGATTTTACTATGTTGACAGCATAAAGTGGCTACATGAGCTCTCTTAAAGTGGCACAGTTCTATTATAAACTTATAAGTGTGGGCATGACCTTAGACTCACAAATACACCATCACTCATGTAGATGCAAATTATACCTCCTTACGTATCATCTTTGAATTTGGTCCCAAATCTTGTGGAGCTGAGATGAAGGATGTCTGTGTTTGTATAATGCACCCAAGTGTGTTGAAGGAGAATGGTGTTTTATTACTTTTAATATTGTATGAATTCATTATTTGTTTAGATCCAACCATTTGCTATGCAGTGCACATTACACAAAGGAAAACACAGACCCTTCTAAATAGTCCTTACCTAAGGGAGGACATTAGATCAGAAGTAATTCAGAGAGAAGAGCTGGTGATTGATTGATTGATTACAGGCGATAAGTATCTACCTGGAGAACAAATATTTGATACTGGGCTTTTCAATCTAGCTGAGAAAGCTATAACACCATCCAATGGCTGGATGTTGAGTTCATGTTACTGAATGCACTACAGCGACAGTATTACTTGAGAGGAGATCACTTTTCCCTTGGAGGGCGGTGCAGATCCTGTTAAGAATCTGGCTAAAAAGTCAGTCTTGTGGAGGCTACATAGTTAGGGTTAGTCATGCTAGTTCAGTTACCTAAGTACAAGACTTTTCTAATAGTATACTGTAGCCACCTCCCCCAACTTGTGCTGAGATGATGTCAGATTTCACAGCATGTTTTCAGTAAGGTGTAACAGGAAGTGAAGCGAGTCATTTGATAAGCATTGCTCTTCTTTCTGAATTAGTAATGAACTAATGCCCTCACCTGAGTAAGGACTATTTAATGACATAGGTAACATTTTTCAAACAAGACAAAAACTGAGTCATGAGCACTTGTGGTCCTAGCAACAGTTTTAAGTGTAAAGGGTGGTAAGCCCATTGCCCAGCAACAATGCTCTTTGTGGAGTCTAGATGTGCCACAATGAACAATAAAAGTTGGTCCTAAGTGAGGATGTCCCACTATTGCTAGGCTACTTTGGAAGCCCCGGGGGCCACAGTGATACTCACAGCACATACCGAGGGATGCAACTTAAGTGTGATTGCATATACATGCAAATATATATGCAAATAGCTTCTTTCACACTGACGGGCATGAATACAAAGATTAAGCCGTAAGCTGCGGCGCCGGATCCAAACGTGGCTTGTGTGAGCCAGTCAGCACCTCTCAGGCTCTGCCCACAAGGATAAGCCACCAGCACTTCCCACAATGCCCCAGTGCTCCCAGCACCTCCTCCCTGACAACTAGAAATGCCGACACCCTGTAGCCATCTGTTCCAGCCAGCCCGTCCACTTGTGTCTTTCAGTGCTTACCCCGACTAGGAGATGCCTCGCCGTTGTGGAGCATGTTCCCACTGGAGGCCATGTTCAAAGGATCCCACCTTGGGCCACATGTTGAGCCCTGCGTAAACCTAAACTGCACCGCCAGCCACAAACAAACGGGCTACGTGTTGAGTAGCTCTGCACTATTATATTATGTTTGTCAGAATGCAGACTAGATTAGAACATAAAATGAAATGTCACGGCACATGTAGATACAGGAAACCTCAGAGCAGAACTTCTGAAGCTTTCACAGCACTAATGAAAATATACTGAATTGGGCTTTTTGTTTTTCATTTGACATAGCCTTCTTCTAACAACCCTGCCAAAATGGCTATTCAACTAACTGAATATAACTAATTGAAATAAACACAGTGGAAACAGTGGAAAACCTAGTACACATTGTTTGGGGGACAGCCTTTTCTTTGGTTGCTCTATAGTCTGCTCAAAGTCTTCTTAAAATGTTTCAACTTGCAAATCACGCTTGCAGGTATTCAGCAATGTCTGAACTGGGTTCATGTACCTAGTTCTTCACCTGCTTCTGTTGCTAACCTGTTGACAGATCAAACTATAAGTCTTAATGCATGTTAATTTGCAGAGAAAGGACAGTGACATCACGTCTACACAGCAGTGTTATTTTGGAATAACTGATATTATTCTGAAATAACAAAGTCCATGTCTATACTCCAAGCAGTTATAATGTCAAAATAATGTCGAGATGAAAGAGTGCTTACTCTGGTTCCTGTAACTCTCATTGTATGAGGAGTAAGGGAAGTCGGAGGAAGAGTGCTCTAACTGACTTCCTGCTGTGTAGACAGTGCCAAAAGCCAAAATAAACTATTTTGACTTAAGCTATGCAATTGATGTAGCTCAAGTTGTGTAGCTTATTTTGGCTTTAGCCCAGCTGTGTAGAAGTTCCCTGAGAAATGAACGAGATTTCATTATTATTCCCCACAATCAGGCTTCATTCCCCTCCCTCCTCTCCCCTCCCCGCTTCCCCCCACAATCTGACCACTGTAGGATTTGGCGTCTGGGTGGTTTGTTACCTCAACTCTCATTCTTCTGGTAGATTCTCATTCTTTTTCTTTTTTGATGACCTGTTCCATATGCAACAGAGGACATGAATGTCACCAAAGAATAATGCCAACTTTTGAGAACATTTCCAGACATTTGTTTGTACTATGAAGTGTGACATGGCTAGAGAAGTTGGAAAATGTGAAAAATTACATTTTGTTTCTGTTTTTCACTGAAGTTTTCCAACCAGCTGTACCACTTAAAATGCATTCTTTGAAAACCAAGCCCTGTACTCGTGTATAGCCATCATAGTCCTTTATGCAGACTCTAGGCCCTCATTGTGGCAATCAGTGATAGCCATAATCTCTTGCCAGTGGGAAGGAGAATAAGTCACACTCCAAGGGTACATCTACACTGCAACACTATTTCGAAATAACTAGTGCTATTCCAAAATAACGTAGTCCGCGTCTACACAGCTGTCAGTTATTTCGAAATAGTGTCAAAATACTGTCAAGCTGGAGGACTTCTTACTCCAACTCCTGCAATCTTCATTGTTTGAGGAATAAGGGAAGTTGGAGGAAGAATGCTCTATTTCAAAAAAAGTGCCATGCAGACACTCCCTATTTTGACGTAGCTTAATTTGCGTAGCTTATTTTGAGTTAAAACCCTGCAGTGTAGACGCACCCCAAATTAGTGCAGTAGCACAATGTGGTCCTTTTCTACCTTTGTTGTGTGTTGTGCTGCATGTTTGTTCAGAAGGCAGGGGAGCCAACAGACTTGCTGGGTTCCTGGGCAAGGTGGCAGGGGCCAGCTCTGTGCTCCCAGAGAGGGCGGGACCTCAGATGGAAGGGGCGGGGCTGGGGCAGTTGGTCCTCAGTGCCTCCCAGAGCATGTTGCTCCCCCCCCTCAGCACCATCCAGAACACACTACTTGGGGCTCTGCAGCATGCCGTTTGGGGCTCTGGCAGTGTTTTAAAGGGCTCTGGCCACCACCATTGTTGCAGTAGCAGCAGTGGCTGGGAGCCCCAGGCCCCTTTGAATCACCAGGCCCTGGAGCAGTTGCCCCCCTTGTCAGTGGGCCCGTCTAGAGTATCTGGGAGATGGGAAGCCAACACCCTGGAACATTTGCTGTGAGACAACTGACATATAAATGGCTGTTTGACCACTGACTCACACATTTGGAATGATGTGCGCTTAGCAAGACTCAGTTTCCTTTTGGTCGCACACATCATTCTCATGTGCAAAGCTCGGCAAAATGGTGCAATAGCCCTTGAAAGTCAGTGTGTGAAAGAGCTGCCCAAAGGGGATCAGATTCATCAACAAATGTTATTCCTGATTAGTACATGTGTTGAACCAGAAACCCCCAATCCTGGGCTCATTGGGCTAACATTGTATACACATATATGGGCTCCCAAAGAGCTTATAATCTTAGTATGTCATGAGAGAAAACAGGTGGGTACAATAAACAAATGGGGAGCAGCACAAGTTGCATTCAGACTATTATGATTAGCATAACAAGCAGCAGTCACAGCATACCAGCTGCCTAACCATTGTCAAGAGTTATGTAGGCAGTAAATAATTTTATGTATGTTTTACTGTCCACTAGATTTAACAGACGCATGAGGCCAAATGTGAGCTCTCCTTTTTGCTTACATCCTTGAAGTAAAATGACTTGCTATAGATTTGGGATTGGGCAACATGTCTTGAACCAGCCATTCCGACTCACCCTAGTACTGAAGTGTGTTTGTCATAGATAGGTTTCTTTGTAAGACTCCTATGCTGCTTTGGGGGCAGCATATAAGCCTGTGTTTTAGGAGGTGAGTTATCCAATTTTCCTGAGCACGAAGCCCAACTTCCACTCTATTTCTTCATTGTTAATTGTGCAACAGACCAGGAAAGCAAAGTCTTTGTTTTGGTCTCACTTTTATCTTCTCCTCTCCCAGCACCATGGGAGTGGTGATGATTGAGATACGCTACTTACCTAACTACTCCTGGGTATGTAAATTGCATTCTCACAATACCTTCGCTGTTTTAATGATTGTTTCCCTATAAGAAACACAGAGATAGGGATAGGAAGAGAGAAAACCTGAGAAATGGCACAGCACAAAGTGTCCAAAATAAGAGGGTAAAATGAAGCCCCACAACCAATGTTCCCTCTAATTTTTTTCCATCCATGCGTAGAATAAAATGTATTATGTGCACTGAGGCATGTGTAGATGTGCACGACCAGTAGAAACACATGCTACTGGCTGTGGGTGCTACGTGTGCTCTTCTAATCAGCTGGGTGACATTTGAATCTTTTCTGGGTGATCACTCAAGTGCTCATCTTACAGGGAACACTACCCACAACTACAACACTTGAACAGCGACAGTTTGACAATATTGACTCTTCAACTTCAGTGGGAGATTTACTTTGATTTAAAATATATAAATAGCATAGGACCAATCCTATCTATCTGTCTATTGGGTTTAGTCTCACCTATATGAGTTTAGTGCTTTCAGTCCTTCGTTTCCACTCCAGTCTGTCTTGAAGCAGTTCCTCTGAAATGCCACCATCTCTAAAGGTACAGAAAGGACTTCCAGCAAAAGCGCTTATATTAATTTTTCTATCTCCATTAATTAAACTTGCTTCAGTGTATGTCTTGTCAACATGGAAAAAATTGTTCTTGTGTAGTTCAGTTGAGTTCAAATTAATTCAGCAGGCCATAAAGTTCTGATTTTTTCTAATGATGGCAATGAATGGCCTGGGACAAGAGACAGCCCATATTGCAGTAGCAGTTACCACCACATGGCTTCCAGACTTCATCATTAGCTCAGATTTGTAGTTCTAAGAGGATTTTCCTTTTGATACCTTAGAAAAACATCTGAAGAATTCAGCCATTCCAGTCAGTCTATTCCAGAGATGAATGAGCACATAAAAGCCATGGGGAGGGGGGATAATAGAATTGCTGGGCTCCTGGGCAAGCTGTGTGTGGGGGTGACTCCCTGTTCCCAAAAGGGATGGGCCCTCAGGCAGAAGAAGTGAGACTGGGGGCAGCCAGCCCTCAGAGCTGCCTGGAGCATGCCACACAGTGCTCTGGCAGCGATTTAAAGGGCCCAGGGATCCAGCCACTACTGTAGTAGAGGTGGTGGTGGGGAGCCCTGGACCCCATTGAATCTCCAGGCCCCTGGGCAATTGCCCCTTTTGCCCCTTTGTCATTAAGTATTCAGTTCTCTGTATTTAAAAATCAATCCTTGTCGGTTAGTGTGATTGGTTACATAAGCCAGACAGTATTGTTTCCATTATCTGAATGAATAAATATGTCTCTCAAACTCAGAACAAGGGGTTGACTGGAGCTTTGAACCTCTTATGGGGAGGCAGAAATGTCAGGGGAGATAGCAAGACATATGGGGAATTAGGAAAATTTAGAAAATTGTAAGTCTCAGTACAGCCATATAGAATTTGGGCAAGACAGAATTCTGGGGGTGGGGATGGGGGGAGGGTCATTGTAAGATCTGGTGACAGGTATGGAGTTTAATGTATTTTCTTCCACACTATTCGCACACAGCAACTACGTGAATTTTGAAGGGTGTAGTAATACCTTGGGTAGCTGATTTATTTGCCTCTGTGCCAGAGCTCTGGAAAGGAGGGTTGGGAAACCTTGTCCACCTTCTGAGTTAATTAGCAGTGTCCCATTTTAAGTAAAACATGCCATTTTGGGTGTGACTACTCAAGCACGCACGCTTAAAGTTCGCTTCTCCCAAGCCTTCTGCAATTGAAACTTGATCACTAATAGGTTTGTGGGAAGCGAATTAAAGGTGGAGCAGTGAGGGCCAGAACAAGATCATTTTTACATTCCAGTGAATAGTCACCGAATTTTCAGACCATTTAATCAACAAGGAACAAATGCATTTAATGTATGTAATGTATTTTTTTTTACCTTCCTTTCAGAAAAAGGTTGTAAGAGGGGTGGGATTTGGTGTAAATTGAGATTTACAGAGTGGTGTGAGGACACAAAGGGTTCATTGTTGGGACAGCAATCTGTCATGCAGGATGGCTGTCATAGACGCCTAGGAAAGGAAAACAATGAAACACAACAGTTATGTTTTAGAAAGAGACTTTAACTCACCTTGGGTCTGCTCGGCTTTAGCTTTCCATGGTGGACCACCTGCCAGGAAATGTGTGGCAGGCTGACCTACCCCAACTCTAAATCACTTCTGAGAGGTAGAACTTCATATAAATGAGATGGACGATGGGCTGGGTAAAGAAAGAGGAGAGATTTATAACTATACAATATTTCTCTCTTTTGAAAATTAAATGGCATGTTAGAGAAAATAAAAAACGGTCCACTGAAAAGGCCAGTCCCATGCATGACCAGTTCAATATTTAGGACCTAGTGGACGAATACATAAGTATATAAATTAAAGGAAGTTGTTGTTTCATAAGGTATGAGTTACAAAAATGAAGGGAGTTCTATGCTTCTCCAGGTCTTCAATAGAGTTTATGTCCTTAAAAAGAAAAACTAACAATAATCTCTCATGCAGGGGTGTGTGGCTGCTATTTTAATAGGCTCTCTTTAGAAGTTGCATCCACAATGAGGAAAGAGACGGAGTCACAACATGATCCTCACGCCAATCTATAGAGACAGCCTTCTTACATTCAACCCTGAGCTGATTGCAGGAAAATGAACTTCTTTTTTGGATTTGATCTGTAAAAATAGTGGATAAATGAAGGGGCAGATGCTATCCTTGTAAATGTAACAGGATGTGAAATTTACTATGGTAGTTGTGTACACCCTCTGGATTTTGGTAGTGTGTCAGAATGCATGATTTAGTTGCTAAATGACATCTCACCTAATAGAGAGAAATTAATGGACACTTTTGATTCTGAAATCACAATATTATTATCTCAGCCTAGGGAGTTACTGTACCTTCAGCAATGTGTGAACATACTGGCATAAATACTCAGCTGGTGAAAATTGGCATAGTTCCTCTAAAGTCAATGCAGCTATGCCAGTTTTCATTAGCCAAGGATCTGGCCCTTTGTCTTGAAAGATAGGGGACAAAAAAAATCTCGTAAACTACTGAAGTTTGGCTTACTAAATACCAACAAGTTAGCTCTTTATTCTTTATCAGGGAAGTCTGCACACAATGAAAACATGGACAAGGGAAATTTGCACAGCATTTAACTTAGGTCAAAAAAACAAGTAATTTGTTAAGTGGCAAGGGCACCAACGCGTGCCATGTCACGCTGGATTTTCTTTAAAAATAAAAAAATAACAAAGTTAAACTTTCAGTCAACCTGAAAATATTTGCTTTTTATGGGGGCAGTGCGGAACGAATGGGACAGCAAATCTTTCTTCACTGGTCCATTTTCAGAGAGTGAAAAGATCTATAGAGTGAGTGGGAAGAGAAAGAAAAGGAGGGGTTGCAGAGAGAGAGAAAAGATGGGGTGAAAGAGTAAGCAAAAAAAGAAACAGAAAAGTGAGAACAAATGAAGAAGAGTGAGAAAAAGAAAGTAGGAAAGTAAAATAGAAAAGTCCAGTAAGCACTGATGTAAATATGGTATTCTCACAATATTAAAGTATACCAGGCATAGAAATCAACCTCTCCCATGATTAGTCTAATACATTTTTGATGGTGAATATAACAGATTTTTTTAAAGAATCATTCAGCGGCTAAAAAAGGAAGCCTCTGAAATCTGCCATGGACAGACAGAAAGACAAGAGTCACACTGAAAGAACTCAGAAACAAACTACAAAACTGAAACAATTCCTGGTGTTCACAAAGAGCTAAGAGGAATCAATTCTACCTAGAAGGCCAGGATGTTCATTATTTTTAACTGGACAATTTCATCACGTCAGTTAATTAGTTCGTGTTTATAAAATATGTGACATTCTTGAATCACGTGCTAATTAATTACTTCTTAATTATTGATGAACTTGACTATTCACAGAAAAGTCATCATTTCTAAAAAGGAAAATATGCTGCAAGGAATCTAAAAACTGAATTATTTTAATCTGCAACTATATGTTAAGAATGTTTGCTGAATGTGATTTATAAAACATTTTTATTTTGTAAATTACCCTCCCACGCCTGACTTCCTGGATAAAACCATTTTCTTAAAGATGCAGTCCCTTTCCCTTGTCATTAATGATCTTGTTTCCATTACTTCAACGGGCTTTTTTCTTGTTGCTCAACATTACTTTTTCCTGTTTGTACCACTACACACCAGACCTAGCCTCTCTAAGCAGACACTTCTATTTACTTATTTATTATTAAGTTCCCTCTCCCCTTTGTGCATGCAAGGTCAGAACAGCAGGCAGCTATTGCCATCTATTTATATGTGAATCCACATTATTTCAGTCTTTTTTTTTGTTCACAGTAGCTGTATTTTAAACTGAGGCATATACATTCTGCATTTTTGCACTGTGTTTCTGAACTGTCATTATTTTAATAATTAATTAGCAAAATAAAAGTCAATGTTGCTCTTGTAATCTCTCCCTCTCCCTCACTCTCATACACATACAGAGAGAGAGAGAGAGAGAAAGCAGGACTGCTGGATAATTTTGACCTCCAGTGTCCGCAAAATGAGCAATGGACAATACAGAAGATTGGCTGCTTCTATACAGACCTGCTTTTGTGTTCTTGTCCGGGGCTTGATCCTTGAAGCCCTGTGTGCTCAGTAGATGCCAAGGAGATAGATGTGATCTGTTAGCCTCATCCAGAGCCGGCAGCTGAGCCACTTTCACACAGGGAGGCAGGTATGGCAATGCCTGGGTAACAGATGAGAATCCATGGGGAGCTCTTGACTATGGAGAATGAAAAATCAAAAGAAACCATATTGGACACAGATACAAAAGGAGTCCCCTGTTCCTTTTCTATCCTCCCTTGTTCCTTTTCGCCTCTTCCTTAGTAGGCTGCAATGAATGTGTCAAACTGCTTTCCCCCGAGAAGTATCGGAGTACACACAGGGTCCAGATGCTATTCTATGCAAATACTTCCACTATTTTCCTGCCCAAGAGCATTTCATGTTAACCCTTCTGCTGATACATTTTCTATTTTTCTCCATAGAGTGTGTGGCAGGGAGAGGGAAGTTACTTCAAATATCATTTTGCTCAATGGGCAGTTTTGCAAACCATGTCGTGCATTTTGGTGCACCACAACTGAGGGCCCAATGCAGCAACAAACACATTTCTGGTGTTAAAGTAAATTTGAAGCTTTAAGCATGTCACCTCCAGAAAAAAAATCTGTTGGGTCCAATTCTCTCGTTGATACACACACGGCTCCCACTGAAATCAGTGCAAGTTGATAAACTAAGTCAGAATTTGACACACTAAAACCAATAGCTAATCGAGTATTATACATTTTCAGAAGCTGGTCTAAGTGATTTAAACTGGGTCAGAGGAAAACAATGCAAGAGAACTCTAAGGAACTCCTGTCAGGTACTGAGTAACAGTCAACTCCTGTTGACTGGAAAGAGTTAAAACAGGGGGGACCCTCAGGCCTGAGGGCCGGATGTAGCCTTCAGCTTGCCTAGATGTGGCCCCTGAGGCTCAGGGCTCCCCTTCTAGCATTGGGGAGCTCGTGCCTACTGAGGGACTGAAGAACACAAAATCTACTAGCCTGGGTCCCAGTAGGCTCTGGTGTGCGAGGGGAATGTGAGGGGTGTCTTTCTCCTTCTCAGTCAAGGGCCACGTCAGTGCGGGTTTGGGGGGGGAGTTGGCGTCTCCCTTGTGTGCGGCCCCCAACTGATTTTTCCATGGGTCAGCGGCCCCTGACCCAAAAAAGGTTCCCCACCCCTGGTTATAGAATTCAGAAATTATCAAAGACTTAACTTAATGTAACACTACACGGCTTCCAAGAATTGTTCTTATACCCAAAAGGAAAATGAGACCCTGAAGAGCTGCAGGACCCCTCTAACATATTCTCTTTAGGCAGAAATTACTATCCTAACTAAGGGTATGCTTAGACTATGCAGCTTAGCTATCTCTTAAATTATTTTTATAGCTAGGTTGGACCTCCCAGAACCGGCACCCTTGGAGCCTGACAGAGAATCAGGAAACCTTTAAATCAAGACTGAATATTTTCTAAATGATATGTTCTAGTTCAAACAAGAATTACTTCAGGGAAGTCCAATGGCCTAGAATGGAGGTCAGACTAGATGATCCCAGTGGTCCCTTACTCCCTCTGGGCATTAGAATCTGAGAACTGATTATTAAATTGAGTACAGTGTGTGAAGCATGGTGCTACCATGTACCGTGTTTGGGTGAGGGGAGAACTTCAAAGAATTCAGTGGTTCAGTTCAGGCACCAAAAGTTTAATGGTTTACCTGAACTCAGACCTTATGAGATTATTCCATGTTGTCATCTCATCTCAAATAGACCTCTTCTTGATCCCCTTCTACCCAGCCCTCAGACAGATTACATGTCTTCTTATGAATTCCCCAAGTCTCCAGCTTTCCCCTCAGTATTAAAGGTTCATTGAAAGGGCCAGCTCCATGCATGTCTGGGAGATCCGGGCACCTCCCCTTTCAGTTTTTGCTCTAGACCAGGATCTACCATGAATTCACAAAGTCCACCAAACTGAATGACTCTCAGTCACTACCAATCTGAAGCCTGATCCAAAGCCCTCTTGAGTCTTTCCATTGGCCTCAGTGGGCTTTGGAATGGGTCTCAAATCTTAATTCAAACTAGTGACCTGGAAATAAAAAAAAACATTGTCAGGCCCTTGAGACACCTTTTCTCTTTGGTCTTTATTTCTGGGGTGAACTTAACATGATCCTTCAGCTGGCTTCTGGTCTTTCACCATTCTTCTGACTGGACTCATACAGGCATAGATGCTAACTCCACAAAAATTAGTGGGTGCTCAGCACTCACTGATACCTGAGCTGCCCCTTCCCCTTCCAGTGCCTCTTGCCTCCTGGCTTCCCAACTGATAAACCCCTCCACAACCCTCCCAGTGCCTCCCAACCACTGTTTTGCAGTGTGCAGGAGGCTTCAGGTGGGAGGAGTTGGGATGAGGTGCACTTGGGGGAGGGGGCAGAAAGAGTTGGGGAAGAGGAGAGGTGGGAACGGGCACGGGCTTGGGGAAGGGGTGGAGTGTTGTTGTGGAGGGCCTGTGATGGTGGGGCAGTTTGAGCACACACACCCCCACCCCACTAGAGAAGAAGTCTCCATCTTTACAAAAAGTATGTGAGGCTTCCGCCCCTACACTGGGGAAAAATGTTTTCCTTTGTATTTCAGCAAAAATCAAACAACTGTGGTGGGGCAGCGGCTTCCCAGAAAAACATAGCGGGCAAAGCATTTAAGTGTTAGTGTTCTGAGAAACACTGTGGTGATAGGTGCCCCAGGAATTCTTATGCCTTAGCAAGCACACAGCATAAAGCACTCACAAGCCAGGATCTGAAGTTCAAGGTGGAGTCTGCCTCTTACACCATCACTTGGCTTCTGTTACAAAGAAACAGACACTGCTGTTGGTGTAGGAGGCAGAAAAGATCCAGATCATTTTAGGTGCAACCACACACAAAATACTGGGAAGGGAACAATAATTATTTTGACCTGGACATGGGGAGAGGTACCAGGAGCTGGTAACACAGATGACCTTGGTTCGCTTCCCAGAATCTCCCCGGAAGCATAACACCCTCTATTTATCTCATAAAGGTGTCTGTGTGCATGACTGTGTCTGTGCACGCATCCATAGATGTGTGGAGTTCTCTGTACCCCACTAGTTGTCCTTCAGTGCCTTGTTCCCCTTCCCATATACATACTCAATGCTATGTCCTCTCTCCTGGCTCTTTCCCATACCTGCTCTGTGTACCCTTGTGCTATCTCCAGTGTTCTGTGGCCTCTGATGTCCCTCAAAGCCTATGCTCTGTGTATCTTCAATACCTGGTCCTCCTCTGTCTCTCAGTGTCTCCCCTTTTCGGGGTCTAATCTCCCATCTGGGGATATCTGCTTCCCAGCAACAATTCCTTCTCCCATTCAGAAAGTATGTGGGGAACATAGTGGGATGAGGCAGTAGGTGCCCTCTGCCCTTTTCTATCTGCTCCGGGTCTATAGAGAGGGGACTCTTGCTCATACTTTTTGTGAGTGCAGTCGTCAGAAGAAAACTGAACTCTCCCTTTTTTGGCAGCCCAGAGGGGTAGGAGTGGAGTGAGCTCAGAAGCTGCTGCTGTACTTTTGGAGCTGGAACTGGCTTACCCTTTACTCTCTTGCATCTCCTCCACCACAGGCTCCTGGTTGGGGGGAGACAGCTTTGTGCCCCCTCTCTGAAAGCTGGACAAGAAGGGGAATGTTCCTTCCTGCCCTGAACCTCTCCCTTTCTCTGTTAGGAGAGCGTTCTGCAAAAAAGATGTCTGTCTACATGCAGATAATTGATAGACCCAGTTGATGACACTCAAAAATATACAGCATTGATTTTCTAGGACCAATTACAGTTATTGTTGTGTATGGCAAATGGCTGCTGATGTGCAACTCGTTACCTGCCACTGTGGTTGCTTTTGTGCAAGCCATTCTTCTAAAGCTGCATTTGCTTTGCAACTCAGACCATAATGAAAACTAGGCTGGGTCAGTAAAGCAAATAGTTATTGTATGGCTGGAAAACACACAGCGAGAGGGGAAGGGAGAAGAGTTTTCCTGGTTTGGCCCAGAGTGGCCACCAGGGGAAACTGGGAAGGCTGGAGGCCCCCAATTTCAGAATAAGCATCTACACAGCGCTTATTCCGAATTAGCTAATTCGAGTTAGGCATTATTCCTCATAGAATGAGGTTTAACTAACTGGAATTAAGCACCCTGCTATTTTGAATTTAATTCGAAATATTGGTTTGCTTGTGTAGACGCTATGGAAGTTAATTTGGAATAACGGCTGTTATTCCGAATTAACTTTGATGTGTAGACATACCCTGATCTGCTAAATTCCAGCAAGGAACTTGTAGTCCCTGCTCATTCTTACCTAATCATTCTACCCTGAGTCATATTTACAGACTTAGTTGCCTCCCTGTTCCCTTTTATAGTGTGTGAGTGGGGTGGTGGGCAAGATTGATTCCTCACAGATGGCCCTGCCTGCCTCCCCGTAAATCCTTGCACTCCTGGGCGACATGAGAGTTAATCCCTTGCTTGATGCTTTATTTTCCTACTCAGAGAGGTGTCCATAAAGTTAGCTTTTAATAACTCATATGCAAGTATCGACTTGTGTGTGTTTTGCTGAGGGGCAGGAGGTGGAAGGTTAGTTGCCGTGCACTGGAATGACAGAATAGATCACTCCACTGCAACATATATTAGAATCATAGAGTTAGATGGAACTACAGCAGCGATAGGCAACCAAGACTAGTGAGTGGGCCGCACAAGTGGCCCTCCTTCATCTCAGTGGGCTGCATGATGGGCAACCTACTGCCCGCAGCCCACTGGGGTTCTGCCTGTGGCCCGTGCACCCCTTCTTTGCCCTCTGCCCCTACGCCTCTCTCACACTGGGGCACTGGAGCCCCATAATTCCTACCCCTCCCCTTCCCAGCACTTTTGGAGTGCCACAGATTGCCTGATTCATGCTCTGTCCCTGCTTCGCCTACCCAGAGCTTGAACAGCTGCAACCAGCTGATTTGCCATGTTCAAGCTCGAGGGCAGGGGGGAGGAGTGGGAACTGAGCATGAATCAGCAGCTTCATGGCACTTCAGAAGTACTGGGAGGGAAAGGGAAGAGTAGGAAGTGCAGGGCTCCAGTGCACGAGGTGCATGTGGGGGAGGAGGGCAGACTGAGGGTATGCAAGCCATAGGTGGAACCCCATTTGGCTGCATGAGGCCCACAGGCCACAGGCTGCCCACCACTGAACTACTGCAAGAGTCATCTAATCCAGTAGTTCTCAGCCAGGAGTCCGTGGCCCCTTGGTGGTCCACAAGCAGGTTTCAGGGGGCCCTCCAAGCAGGACAAGCATTAGACTTGCTGGAGCCCATGGCAGCAACACAGTAACTAGGTATTTTTGTGCCTGAGGCAAAATATTAATTATGTGCCCCCTCTCCTAAGGTTAGCACGTGTCACATTCTTTACTTTTGCAGCTTATTTTTTTTCTTATTGCATCTTTGTGCCCCCTGATTATGATACACTCTGGGTAAGCACCCTGTCACGGCCCTGCATGGCAGAAAGCCAAAGCCCCACTGCCTGGGGCTGAAGCCCAGGGCCCTGACTCCAGTCATCTGTGCTGAAACAAAAGCTTGAGCAATTTAGCTATGTGGTGCCCCCTTGTGGCATGGAGCCCCACACAACTGTCTTGCTTGCTATCCCTTCATGTTGGCCCTGACATTTATATGAAGAAAACCTGCTATAGCACTTGTGGGCCATGACATTTTTATAGTGTGTCTGGGGCGAGGAGGGGAAGGGGCTCAGAAAGAAAAAGATTGAGAACCCTTGATCTAGTCTAAGCCCTGGGTAAGATGCAGGATGTGTGTCTGAACCAGAGGTGCAGAGGTGAGGAACCTCCAGCCTGCGAGCTGGATGCAGTTCCTCAGGGTTAGCTGCTGGCAGTCTGCCAGATGCACTGTTTACCGGAGCGTCCACAGGCACTGAGGCCTGCAGCTCCCAGTGGCTGTGGTTTGCTGTTTACAGCTACTGGGAGCTGTGGGAAGTAGTGGGCTGGCCCATGCTACTGGGAACAGTGAGTGGCCGTGCCTGTGGACGCTCTGTTAAGTCAACTGTCTCATGGCCCGCCAATGGCTAATCCTGATGAACCGTGTGTGGCCAGCACGCTGGAGGTTCCCCACTCCTGGTCTAAGCCATCCAAGACAGATATCTATCCTGTTCCCAGGATTCATAGTTAGTATGCACTGAAGCCTAAGTCTGAATATGCAACAAATCCCCCCAAATGGATGCACTCAGGCACTAAGGAAGAGACTATCTCCTTATAGCATTGCACAGAGGGAGTCAGTCCACTTAAGTGAAATCCACTCCATTTTAGAGCCCCTGGTCCCTTCCAGATCTCTGGGCGAGTGACTCAACTGGAACTCTGCTGTCAAGCACTCCCCTGCCCTCCTACCTCTCTGGAACCTCCCATCAAGCTATCAGTGCCACTTGAAAAAGTGGGGTGCGGTCATACAAAAAGCTCCAGGGATGGGGCTGTGCCAGGGAAATGCTCAGCTTCAGATTTCTGAGGGTTCTATCTCCTCCTGACAGGGTTAAAGCACACCAGGGAAAATGAGGGGTGAAGCTCCCGTTCCCTGCACTGTACATGTGTAACACTGACAGGCAGAACCGAATCTCAGAAGCTTAGTGCAGGAGCTTCTACTGCTTGAGCTAAAAGCCAGCTGGCTCTCAGGTAAGGCCATAGAGCAAAGTCATTCTTCCTCTCTGTAAATGGTCTTGGTGCCACTCGGTCAGACAGTGCACCAAACCCAGTAGGTGTGTGGGTTACATACTTCCCTTAGTTGAGGAAGCAAAAGAGACACAGTTGAAATCCTGGATGTGCCCCCCACTTGTAATGCCAATAGGTGGAACTGAACCTGGGATCTTTGGAGCTAAGTGTCTGAACCTCTACCACTTGAGCTAAAAAGCAAGCCAGCTCTCAGCTAAGGCTGTAGAACACACTCACTCTTTCTCTCTGTAAGTGGGCTAAGTGCCACTACAAGGGACAGTGAACCACACCCAGTAGGGGTGTGGGTTACATCTGCCTTGTCAATAAACTTCGCTTGCTAGTGCTGTCACTCTAGCAACTTTCACCAGCACTTACTTCACTCAGAAAGAAAAGATCCAGTATTACAGTTACACTGGAGAATGACTTTTGTTTTTTCACTGTTGAATTCTTATCTCCTTATTGTCCCCTTTCTTGTTTCTATATCACTCCATCTTGTTGTTTTTGCATTGTAAAGTCATATCAACTTCTAAATATAAAAAAGCGGGAGAAATATTCTTCCTCGGAAGTAGGTGACTATTAGTGGAGTTGTGACAGGTTAAAGAAATGTATCTGCTGTGCAAATTCCCCTTTAAAATGATTTATTATTAATAATATAATTAATTAATGATAATAAAGAGCTTCAAGCTTATAGGCCTCCAGGGCAGCTTAATTAAAGATTTGGGAACAATTAAAATGGAAAGTAAACCTTAATATAAATCATCTAGAAAACATTAACTCTCGATTTGAGGTTCATAGAAGTCTTCAAAGTATGAACAGAAAACTCTGCTTTGGGGCCCAATCAATGAGGGATTTGTGGTAGTTCTCAAGGTTTCATTAACCACCAGGTGCTCGCTTCATTATTCTAGCACTTTTGGAAATCCAGGGACTCACATGAATGTCACTTGGAACTGGATGATTCATGTGATGTGAGCGATCTATATGCATTCACTTCCGTTCCTGCTCTCCAAAATGAGCCAAGAGATGAAATACGGACACCACATATTGCTGTGGTCAAGCAGGAATGACAGGAGTGCTTAGCTGTGAGTGTTGCTCATTGAAATTTGGGGCCATGTTTTTAAAATTTCAGGGTTTTTTCCCCCTGGTTTTCATTAACCTTTCAAAACTCTCTCTCCCATTCTAATTAACAGCCAATATGGCCAGAAAGTCACCCACATTTTTTTTTTAGTTAGACCCAGGCCAAATCTCTGTTGAACAGAGCTTGCTACCAACTAAAAAGATAGAATTACATCCTGGGGACTGTAGACCAAATTCAACCCTAACATAAGAGAGCCCTATTTCCATTGACTTTAAAGAGAGATGCAGATGGCTTCTCTAAAGCCCAGTCTGGTCTTAAGTATTTGGGAAAATAAATAAATAAATAAATACCACCTGCCTATTCACTCAAGCTAACCAACCCAAAACTCGCAAAACTCTGTCTTGTGTGTCTAGGGCAGGAATGGCAAGCTAGAGTTGCTGGCTCTCATTGCCTTTGTCTACCAGAGTGTTTGTCAAGGGGATTTATATGCCCCATGCTAGTTTGGCAACTAAGGGGAGGATCAAAGCCTGTAAGGCAAGGGAGGTGGAGAGAAGCCCCTGCCAACAAACTGGAAAGAAGGGGGGGGGGTGCTGGAAAGCCCACAGAGGTAGGAAGGGACTCAGGGAGCAGCCAAGGACTTGACAAGGGTTAACTCTGTCTGCTCTGACCCAGGACCCTGACCTGGAACCCAGCTAAGCAGGCAGGTCTAGGTTCCCTTATTTCTTCCCCAGAGTAAGATGAGAGAGGGAAAATGGTCCGTGACTGTGAATGTTAGTGGCTGGAGGGGAGCCTCTGAGACGGCTGGACTTTGAGTTCCTTAATTCTGTTAATCAGGATGGAGACTGCACCGTGACTTAGTGGGAAAGCTGGGCCACAGGGGGTGACTAATTGGCTTGCTGAGGCAGAAGGGCAGGATGGTGTGTATGTGTGGTGGTGGGGGGGTTAAGCTGAAAGGACCCCAGCAGCACAGTGCTTAGTCAGAGGGAGATACTCTTGAGCTGAGGGCAAAACTCCTATAGTGCCATATAACATGAATGAAAAATGCATGTTCCTACTAGTCTGACAAGGGCTGCGGAGGGAGTTAATGTAACTTCACCTGACACTTGGCTCACACTTGCCATTTTTACTGATGTGACTTTGATCTGTGCCTCCCAACCAGTCTATCAAGATCAAATAAACTGTTTCTCATCATTAACATGCCTAATGACAAGAAGGATGGAACTGAAGTGACCGAAATTGCTGTGCAAACCAATGCGGTCATTTTCCTATAATTTGTGTTATCATCTGTGGGAAAAAAATCCCCCGTTCCACCTCACGTGTATTGTGTGCCTTGTCTTTCCTCACGCAAGTTGGATCTGAGTCCTGGACTAACTCCTAGGATTAGAAGTGAATTGGATAAACTAAACCAATGCAAAAAGGTTTCAGTTTTAGTATTTAAAGTCAAATTGATGGTTCCTATTCCCAGATGTGTCATGCTCAGTTAGTGAACAACAGATTGTCAAGTAAAGCAATAAATCTTTTTGCTTGCTGACTGCTGTGCAGAGCTGCCATGCTAAAACACTCACATACTTTCTAATTCTGTGTGATGAGTGAGGTTGGCTGCATCCATACCATCTCCAGAGGCCATCCGAGAGGGGCAAACATATTGAGTTGGGATGAGTGCTGGATCAGTATTGCTTTCCCAACACTTTCAGGCCATGACCAGAAATCTGACAGCAATATGCCAAGTCAATCCTGTTAACTTGGGACCTGATTTAATAGGAGTGGTACTACCCAAAGTGGGAAAGGGGGGCACACCTGAGTTCTCTCACATATAAATCAGTTACTTAGCTGTTTTCTTTAGTAAATGTTTGTGCAAGGAAAATGTGCTGGGTTGATTGTCAGTCTGAATCCTCCATTATATAGAGAGATTAGGTGTAACATGGGACACCCCAGTATAAGATCTTTCAAATCCTGTTCATGTGCTTCAGTCTTGATGTTATGATGGACAAGGCTGTAACAGGCTTTTAAAAAGAACTAGATAAATTCAGGGAGGACAGGTCCATCAGGATGGGCAGGAATGGTGCCCATAGCCTCTGTTTGCTAGGAGCTGGGAATGGGCAACAGGGAATGGATCACCAGATGTTTACCTGGCAGTAGTCAATGTCGGAAGACAAGCTACAGGGTTAGCTGGACCTTTGCTCTGATCCAGTATGGCTGTTCTTATGTTCTGTAAGGACCATATCAAAAGATGAAAGAATAATTCAGACCCCAGGTCATTCAGTCTTTGGCTTCTATATTGTCACAGACATTGATTAATGCAAAAAGGGATGATGGGTTTTATGACATGGACTGGACTAAATCCATCCATTCATATCACCTAAGGATCAAGAGAAAAAAGCTCACAAGAAGGTCACTAGGAAGAAAGTCAGCAGCCAGAAATTCTAAATGTTTCTGCCACATTTCAATGCACAAATGAAAAGCTAGTGATTGAGCAGACATGAAGCACACTGCTGAAAAGTCAATGTGTTGTGAAGTATTTGACATAGGCTCCTGAATAGCTGCCACATGATAACTTTTAGTTCTTCATGACTTGGATTAGATGATGTCCATCCTGGTGACCTGCAGATGAAATACTCTATTTTTCCATAACCATCTCCTACTCCCCTAAACTTGCCATTGTGTTCTGATTCTCAGTGGAGGAACTTCAACCCACTTTCCATCCCGTGTAACTGAATGAGAGGTTTAGGAATAAGAGCCAATAATGCTTAAAATATTAGTACGAATTCTCTGGTGTGAAAAGCAAGCACAAGTGTATATAAGTAAACATGACAAAAACCTCTTTCCTGGCTTTTTTCTACCTCCTCCAGAAGCAAAACAAGGCATCAGTACTTTTTGTGTGCAGCTTACCTGGCGCATGATTAGTATGCTTGCTTTTTTATATCCCCCTCTTTTGTACATGTGCTCTGTATTCCCTCTGACCAGGGAAAGGACTTCTGAATGTTTCTGTGCTCCCAGGACATGCCCCTCTGCTCTAATCTTTCTGGGGAATGTCTCAATTTGGTTCTGTGTGTGTGGTGCACTGCTTCCCCCATTTTGGTGCCAGCTGCAAATCTCACATATTTGAGTGTACACCAAAGAAATAAATGCCTGACAAAAAGAGATGTGATGCAACAATGCAGGATGCAGAGAAGATGCCTGGGATTTGGGTTTACTGTCAGTGATCAAAATCTTGAAAACCTCTGGGAACCCAAAAAGAATGGTGGACCGGGCTACATCTAGCTGAAAGTGTCAGTACTTTCAGACTGATCGGTGCAGCCCCATTGTTATGGACATAACCTTGTGAAGAGTTCTTTGAATGACCAGCTGCCCATGGCCACTGTTTCAGCTGATATGGGATGGTTCTTTGAAATTATCATTAGGGCTCTGATTCAAAAAAGCACTTAAGCATATGCTTAACTTTAAGCATGTTCTTCCATTGGACTTTAGCTTGTGCTTTCCTGAATCAGGCCCTGGGGTAGAATTCTTCAGCCAAAAAGAGACAAAGAAGATCACTCTTTGTGCTCACAGTGAATGGATTTGGTGATCAGTGATCATGGTGAAGTTCCTCAGCTGTCCATGACATGGCCAGAGAGTACCGTATTTTAGCGAATATAACCCACGGGTTATATTCGTTTTTACAAACCCTGCACCCCCCCTGCAGGGTATACTCGGGTGCAGGGTATACAAAACATTTTTTACTCACTTAGTGGTGAGCGCTCCCCTGCCCCTTCCCCCGCTGCGCAGCTGCCAGCCTCCAGCCTCCGGGTGGGGGAGCACTCATCTCCCGGTTCCTGCACAGGAGTGCTCTTCCTGCCCCTTCCTGCGGCTGCGCAGGAACCGGGAGATGAGCGCTCCCCTGCCCGGAGGCTAGAGGCTGCGCAGCCACAGAAAGGGGCGGGGGGAGCACTCCAGCGCAGGAACCGGGGGATGAGCTCTCCCCCACCCGGAGGCTGGCGGCTGCGCAGCCACAGGAAGGGGCGGGAGAGCACTCTCATTACCCCATCTGGAGGTTGTGCGGCTGCACGGGAACCAGGCGGGGTGAGTGCTCCCCCGTCCAGAGGGTGGCTAATTCCCCCCCCAACCCGTAGAAGCCACCCCTCCCCCGCACAGTTTGAAAAAAAGTCTTGTATACCCTGCGGGTTATATTCGTGCGCGGAGTATACACGATTTTTTTACTCAAACTGCAAAAACCGTGGGGTATATTCGGATGCGGGTTATTCTCGGGTGCGGGGTATATTCGCTAAAAGACGATAGTTTGGGTGGGATTCTGTTACTGGAGTGGTGGGCATGGAGGGGAGACGAGGGAGGGAAAAAAAGAAAAACTGTTTTTTTGTTAAGTCTGGTCCCTTGCTACCATGTTGTCCACCTGTTTGTGGGCTGTATAAGTGAATTAACCCTTAAAGTTTCTGGGGAAAGTAAGATGGTTTTAGTCAACCAGTCTGTCTCAGCTCTAATTGTGCTTTAGGTTAATTTGATTGCTTATATAACATTTCACATCTCTAAAGTGTTTTACAGGCTGGTGCTCCATATTCACACCACTATGAAGTAGGCAAGTGGATTTTTTAACTTCCAGTATGACTGTAGTTCAGAAAGTGCCATAAGCACATGTCTAAATTTAAGCATGTAACTAACTCTGCTAATATCAACGGAACTACTCATGTGTAAAGTTAGGGATATGCCGGAGTATCAGAATCAGGATCTATGCCAATATAGAAGGGGAAACAAAGAAAGGTGAAGTGAATTGTCCTAGTCAGAAGGAAAGGACCACTAGGTCTCACAGTATCCTACTCTTGGCCCATGGCTCAGCCCTCCAGACTGTGACTCCTCTATGAGGCGTGATCTCTCCTTCCTAAGCTTTAAAGTCTTTCAACAGTCAAAGCTCTGGTACTGTCAGTCTTCTGGTGTCTGAAGAAAATGAGTATAGGTTCCCTCATTTCTTCATCAGATAGTTTCTCTTGGTTAGGTTTTTATCAAACATCCAAGAAAGAAAATCCTGACAGAAGAAGGGGGAGGGAGGAGAAAGTACAGCAAAGGCTTAGGGCTGTTCATGGCATAAAACTGGATTATAATGTCATTTGCTAACTGACAGATCATTTAGTGTCTTGGAAGAGTCTGTTTTCACATTGCTGAAGCTCTCACCGGGGAATTCCATGTAGGCTTCTTATTGTCAGAGCTATTTTTCACCCAATTTGTTTCCAAATGATGTCTAACCTGAGGTCTTCCCGCTGAGAGGGGTTTAAGCAATGATTAATGAGAAGTGTTTTGCCAGACCCACCTGGGGAATGGCCCATCTGCAAACTCAGGTAAGCTGGAGCTGCCTATACAGCTTCGGCGGGTGAATGGTAGGCAGCTTCCCGTGGCTTGAGGCATTGCTCACAGCCAAGGCAAGGTGTTCGCTGTTAGCATCACAGCCGTTCGTAAAAGGTCTGGAGATAAATGTCACTTACTCTATCATTAACGTCTAGTCTGAAAAAACATACTCTCTTACGTGTGGCTTTTAGAATGCAGTCTCTCTCTGTGGAGCATTTCTGTTTCATAGAAATGTGTTCACTTGTATTAGTCAGTCAATATTTGTAAATTTATCCCACATAAGCATTTTAAATGGCTTGATTTCATGTACGATATTGATTCTATTTTAAATGCAGCAAATAAAACAGTATACCTTGAGAGACAGAACTGTATGTCTGAAACATAGCTTTATATTTTGAGCTATGCACTCATTATTTTGAATGAATGTGTCAAATACACGATGTTTAAAAATTTCAGCAGTAGGTTTTCCAGGTACATGATAAAGTGTGCAGGAAATATTGAGGATTTTTCTTTCCCCACAATTTTATTAGATTGCATTGTTTTCTCAGCAAAATCTGATAGTCCAAGGCTTTCAGAAACCACAGTCTCAAGTATACATGGGGATGGCACTTGCTGGAAAAAACATGTTGGGTTCTAAGTCTTTGCTGAGATAGAATACCCATGTTTATAATGTTCCAGTATTACTATATTACATTTGAATTCCCTAGCAGATGCCCATAATCATTTTTAAAGGCCCACAGAAGACTAAGAAGCCCTGAAAATTTGGTTTCTCTCTGCATTTATAAGGCAGAAATCTGGACATATTTCTTAATGAAAAATTTCCCTTTTCTGATTTATGTGAAGGCTCTAAGCTCAGTTATCATGTGGAAATACATTCCTGCACACTCTATGTCATTTAAATGTAGCATCCTACAGTCCTGTCTGTCAGGACAAAAACATAATGGATCCAACTGTCTACAAATGAAACAGATTGTTTACAGGAAATATTTATTACCAATAAAGACCAAGAGTTTATATTGGCAAAAGCATATAAATATAAACAGAGAAAGGCTCCCAACGTTTCCTGATTTTCAGAAATATTTATTCCACTGTGGAGGGATCGACACGTTTCTCACTCAGTGTTTAGCTTAACCCAAAATGAGTTTGACACTGTTGTTTTTAACCAACTGTTGTGATATCTTCAGTTTGATTTGCCTGAAATTTTGCAAAACAATCTCACACTTTCTTTAACTACTTCTCTTGCCAGCAATGTGTTTACCATGATTTAGATGTCTATTATACGCATGAACGACTTGTCTACTTAATTTCATCAAAAAAATGAACCCTCGTAAGTGGCACAGATGCTGGTATGATGGTAATCAAATTAGTTTTTGGACAGGTTTATGGCCACTTGCTGTCAGTTAAGCTCTCTTTGGCTATCTTCACTCCTAATACAGTTTTGATGGTGATTAATGGCTCCATTAACACACTGTTTGTGTTGTGATAGACACAACATTATGGCCTGGTTTGCTGACCACAGATGATCATGTATTTTTTTTTAAATTCAGTTCTGAAAAAAGTATTAGCTGTATTTCATATGTCTGTATTACATATTAGTAGGCTGGCATCAAATAGATAGGCCTTCCAAGTTGTTTCATAGCCAAATCACAAGGGAGGCACTATTGTGCTTGTAAGAGATAAAGAAGTTTCTCGAATAGCATAATTAGACACAGTCTTCTTCAAGGTTCCTCTAGTTGTTAACATTCCCAAATATCTGGCTTCACAGATTTTTCTCTGCTATCCTGCCATGTCACTTTCCTGCCTCTTCTTTCCCAGATCTTTCCCGATTAATCCCTTTATCCCAAAACTCCAATAAGGTTTTATTTCTTTTACTCAATTTTCTCTTCTCTCTGTTTAATTTTCCCCTCTCACTCCCTGGTGGAAAACTATGCTGAAACTTTAACTTTTCTGACTTTTATTTAAACCTCTCCCTTTTAGTCTTCCAGGCCATGTCTACACTAGGAAACTATTCTGAAATATCTAAATTCGACTTAATAACTCCTGATTTTACAAAGTCAAAATAGTGTGTCCCCACTATGGGAAAGCCTTGAAAGTAGTGTGAGGCAGGCTCTATTAATGTAGACATGCTACTTCAACCTAGAGACTCAGGAAGCACTGGGGAGTAATAAGTTTGAAATAGCGACACCAGAGCATCCACACTAATGCTATTTCAGAATAAATATTTCTAAATTAGTGTTATTTCCCAAGAAAAGCAGAGTACAGATTTCAAAATAAGCGGCCCCTTATTTTGAAATAATGGGCTTGGTAATGTGAGAGCTCTGCTTATAAATACGACCTAAGGGGTGTTATTTTGAAATAAAGCTCTAGTGTAGACTAGGGCCCAGCAACTTTAATTCCCTTGATGCAGGGCAATAGGACATATTCACCAGTTTCTCACACAATAATATCTGGGTCTTGCATGCAGCACATTTAAGTCCCTTTTTAAGATCCATTTCTCCTGAGATGCCTGCAGTAAATCTCATTAACTGATATCAGATAATTCTGATCTTTTATTCCCCTTCCCCATATCTACTATGGACAGCACCAGACATGTTAGGCACTTTCCAAATATTCAAAAAGGGATGGTTCCTGACCCAAGGAGCACACAGTTGAATGAGAATAAGAAAAATTAACACCACACTGACCAATATTGTCTCATTATTTCCTTGTGCTCCCCTTTCAGTCTGCATCCATCTGTTGTCTCTTGTTTTATAAACTAAGTATAATAACAATGAAGAGAAAGTTGTAGTTGGAAAATCTGTTAGTCTATATATGTCCCACACCATAGACTGATGCTCAGCACTGGAACTTTTTTGTATAAGCTTCGGAGATGAAGTGAGTTGTGCCCATTTTTTGCCTTAAGCATTAGTGTGGGCTGGCTTTACTTGGGAAATCTGCCTTAGATTCTCACCCAGTGGTCTTGGCTACTTATCATGTCTTACTCATTCATTAACAGTTGGAACAGCATAGGGCAATGGAACATAGATTCCATTTTACTGTTTTTGTGAACAGGAAGAAAATGGTAACCATGAAAAGAGCCAACAAACATAGAAGGGGTGTTTGCATAGGGTTTTTTTTATTAGTTAAATAAACAGATTTTATTTCAATAATTTTTCTGCCCATATTTGATTTTTATGTCCATCTGTGCACTTACCTAAGCTCCACCCACTTGCTGCTCTGCAAATATTTATTATGCAAATGGATTGTTTTGAAGGGGCTGATCAGAACAGATGCCCATTTCTGCATAACTGTTCTTAGCAAAATTACAGAATAGCTGGGTAACATGTTATCTTACTAGTTAAATAGTTATGATGGTTATTGAATTGCTATAAATGTTCCTGGAGGGTTCTGGTCTCCAATACTGATATTTAAAATATTTGCCCACAAAATAGTTACATTTTAAACTATACTCTCCCAGCAAAACGTTCAAACCATTCCCTGAAAACAATGGACAATTACAGTGGATCTACCCATTTTCTTTGAATCTATTCATTTATTGTAATTCCCCTTCACATAAGTAAGCATGATCACATCTATCTAGTAAATTACTTTTATCTAATGAGGGCAACTTTATTGACAGCTTTATCTCATTATTATAGAAAAGCTTATTACTAGAACCAGTTATCAAAGTACTGTATAAATAACCTCAGTCCCATCAATGCAAAATCAACCATGTTTCAAATTCTGTTTTATTCTACTTCAGACAAAAGAGAAAAATAAAAAATATTTGAGAATGCTAATAAAAGGAATCTGAAGAGGTAGAAAAGACAAAAAGGTCATCTGAACAATATAGCACGGAAGATAGAAAAGGATCAAAGTAATCAATAAAGGAAAAAATGTCCTAAATCACCTGAAGATGTATGCAAAACAGAACACTTTTGATTTTTCTCTCTTTACAGGTATGTCTGAAATTAACTTTTAAATATGGTTTTATGGTTATATACCATTGTATACTCTTAGTGCTGTGTGTGTATAAAGTTTACCTCTTTTGACCACTGCAATTAGTGCATTCACACACATTCACATGAGCACACACATTGTACACACACCTTTTTTTTACTTAAGCTGTTAGCCAATAGTTGGGGTTTTGAGGGCTGTTTCCATTAGAAGAAGAAATGGGTGATAGACAACTCTTTGATACAATCCTGTTTCTTTACAAAGAGTTGACACAAAGTCATATTTCCCTGGACACACTGGAAATCAACGGGAGGCAGTTTCTTTGCTAAGTTACAAGTCTCATTTCAGCCAGCACTATACTCAAAAGCTCTATCTCTGAGTTTTTTTCTCAGGGTCCTGGTACACATCCTTCTCTGCCTGGGGCTTCCTTGATGCTTCTATAAACACCTCCCCTCCCCATTTCCCCACAACACTACCCAGCCCCCTGGATATTCATTTAGCCTACATTGGAACCCCTCTGCCCAAATAGCACTAATTCCTGACTGGCCCTATATGTGATCTGCATCTTCGGGCAGTGGCTCCTGATAGTTCAACTGTCTACTTCATAAAGGAGCTGGATTGTCTTTTACATTTATCCTAATGTAGGACAGCTGTTATGCCCACCAGTTGCAATGAGGTTTCACCCAATCAATACTTACAGCTAGATTCCTCTCTAAAGACCGTCAGTGAATTCAGAATTCTGTTTACCATATGGGCAGTAGTTCTGTTCCTCTGGGTGAGTCTTTCCAATATAATCAGGTGTTTAACTATAATTGGTATATGCAATCTTTCTGACCCTCAACCTAGCTAACACGTATTTGGAAAGTCAGCCTTTATTCAATGCACTTCCCTGTCACCCAATGGTATATAATAAATGATGAAAGGGTCCCCATGTAATCATGTAAAAATAGAGAGGTTCATGGAGGATATGTCCATCAATGGCTGATCAGGGATGCACACCTCACACTCTGAATTTGCTGAACCTCCATCTGCCAGAAGCTGGGACTAGACAACTGAAGATGGGTCATTAGATAAATTGCCCTGTTCTGCTCATTCCCTTTGTAGCATCTGGCACAAATGCTTTATCCAGTGAATTTAGTAAAGGTGGCCAGGGAAATTCCCATACAAACATTTCATTTTTTGTTTAAAAAGTGAAAACAAAAATATTGGTCATAAAAATTTAGATTTTCAGTCAACACGTTCTATCCGAACCTGAAATTTCCCACATAAAGCAGGCACTCTCCCCCAAAAATTATATGCTCAAGGCCCCAATTGGTGAAAAACAGTTTAGACAGAAAATTTTTGACTAGCCCTAAAATTTAGACTCTGGTCGCAGAATGCCCATGCATTTCCTCAAATATATTATTCTTAAAAAATTCACTGTAACATTGTTTATGTTCTTATCTACTTTCTACATTAATAGCAATAGCTTTCTTGAATTTGGAATTCAAGCTATTATTGGTCACATGGACCACATGGTAATGGATGAGTCTGTTTATTATGTAAGAACATACAAGCATAAGGACGACCAGACTAGGTCAAACCAATAATCCCTCTAGCCCACATCTTATCTTCTAATAGTGGCCATTGCCAGATGCTTTAGAGCGAATGAAGTTTTGCCATGCATTTGAATTTATGGGAGCTATCTGGAGTTCAGCTGAAGGTGGTCTAATTCTTAATGTTTTCATTAATCTTTTTGCCATCTCCACATGTTTCCTATTATCCTGCTAAGGTTGAACCTCTTAAGTCCGGCACCCTCAAGGCCTGACTGGTGCTGAACCAGAGAATTTGCTGGACCACAGAGGTCAGTATTGTCTAGCAGCATTACCAACACTTCCACCACTTACTGGGTTCTTTGAAGACATTTAGGGGTAAATTAGAGCTAAATAACAGCACAGAACACTGAGAGCCGTAAACGAACTTTATGGGACTATGGGGAGCTTGATCACACCCATTATAAGTGGACATCTGGCTAACTAAAATCATGCTGGACTATGGATATTGCCAGATGAGGGAGTGCCGGATTACAGAGATTCAATCTATACATAATCCTATCACTTTTTGGGAGGAGGGCTATGGTAGGAACATACAACTATCCCCTCTCCCTAAGATATTTCACAACTCCGATGTTCACAAAATAAGACTATTCAGTGATCCACAAATTGTTTCAGCATCTGACTAACATCATTGTCTCGTTAGAGAGACAAGATGAGGGAGGTATCATCTTTTGTTGGAACAACTTCTGTTGGTGAGAGAGACAAACTTTCAAGCTACTCCATGTCTTCTTCAGGTCTGGGAAAGATACTTGGAGGGTCGCAGCTAAATACAAGGTGGAACAAATGGTTTAACATATGTAATTAACACATATAGCTATTTATAGTAAGCCTTATATTTAGCCATGACACTCTGAGTACCTTTCCCTGACCTAAAGAAGAGCCCTGTGAACCATGAAAGCATGTATCTTTCACTAAGAGAAGCTGGTCCAATAAAAGACATTACCTCACCCACCTTGTCTTTCTGATATCATGGAAGCAGCATGGCTGTAACAATATGGCAAACAAACAATCATTGTCTCATGTTCTGTAGTAAAACTATGATATCCTTCACAGTTCAAAGTTCATGATAACCTTCATAGGCTTTGTAGCAACCTGTATGGAACTTGGAGGGAGGAGCACAGATTGCAGGGGAGAAGAATTAGGAGGCACCACAGGAAGTTAGTCTGTGTGCACATGGCTGGAATGCTAGCTGGAGTTGTAGCATCTCTGTAAACCATGTTCTTAATGAAGAGCCAGTTTATTTTCACAAGCATGATGTTCTTGCATGTTATTACTCAACACACAGTATATGAATCATGGTGGCAGCAGTCAGTC
This sequence comes from Pelochelys cantorii, assembly GCA_032595735.1. NCBI lineage: Eukaryota > Metazoa > Chordata > Testudines > Trionychidae > Pelochelys > Pelochelys cantorii. Next base: position 101,175,971 of record CM064328.1, read on the forward strand.
TAGTGAGACTTTCCACAGCAAGGAAGAGTGTGTATCCAATTAAGAGGCAAACAAAGCAGTGGCTGGAAAGATTTTGTCATGAGTCTCATGATCATTATTGTTTTCCTTAAAGCCCTAGCTCCTGGACCCAAATGGCTATGTGATGATTTCAGCCTTCATTCTTAAAGTCAAAGTAATTTGCTAACCCTCTTGGCTGCAGACGAAGCTTTAAAAATGTGATCTGAGTGCAGTGTGCACCCTAAAGGCTCAAAAAGCAGAAGGCACATAAAAAAATCACCAAATCTATTATTTTCACATAATCTCATAATTTTCAAGACAGGCTCATGATATTTTTGATGAGCTGATTTGTGATTTTTTCAATATTTAGGTTTGGCACTTCTGAGCACTGGTCCACTCCAAATGGTGTTCCATCTCTAGACACAGCAGATCGCTAACGTTTCAGGGGGAAGAAAAACACAAAACCAACCAACCACACAAAACAAACAAATTAACAAAACCTACCTCTGTACAAAACAAACAAAAAGAACCAAAAAAACCAACAACCAAACACCACCCAGATCAAAACTGTGCATTGGGAGGAGTAAATTCCTTGCTCCTTGTCCCCCGTGAGTGACTTGTGGAATGCATATAGGCTCATATCATTTAATAAACTTTTGTGTGGGTTCATTCAGTTGCAAAGATTTACAGCATACCCAACCTAGCTATTACAAATTTGCGGCCTGATCCTGAAAGTGCTCCACAACTATGACTCACTTCTGTGCAGTGAAAGCTCTCATCATCTTGTAGTTTGGGCCCTTAATTGTGTTCCCACATGAGGAGAAACAGCCAGCTAAGTGTCATATAGTGTCATAAAATAGCAAAATATGTTCACAGCTCTGCTCTACCTGGTTTCTACTTGCATTGCTTTATTACCTGAGGGAGGCAAGGGTGGGAAAATAGGTAAAGCAATATAATAAAACAACAATGGTTCTTGCTTTTAAATGATAAATATCTCCCTGGAAAGTAACATTAACAGCGATGAGCAATGATACTTTTTCTAAACCTCACACAATATTTTGTAAGTATATATTTCTGAGTGTGCACAGATAATTTCCAAAGAACAGGGATAAGCTATGATTCTTCTTTAGAGAGCTAACAAAGTTTAGTCATTCCTACAGATAGGATAAGTGTTCAAAAGAAAACAGTCTGAGAGGCACTAACATACTGCGATTCTTTTTTTTCTGACATTTTTTCACATAATATCAAAGAAAAATAATTTTTGATAATGAACCATGTTGTGAAAGTACATAAGATAGAAGGGTGGGGGGGGGGTCAAATTACACTTGAAAACAAAAGCTTTAACTTCTGGCACCTACACGATTAGTTTTTGCTTCTCCTATTGTTGGTGCTAGTGGTTTCATCTGTAATATGTATAGTGATTGTTTGCAGCCTGGCAACAGCATGAAGGAGTGTGGGGGGAGGGAAAACTATAGCCCCTTGTTAGCTGCAATCCAAACTTCAAAGGCTTTGGGGACATTGAGCAGACAGGTTTCAGCAGCCATTAAGGCAGACAGGAAAACAAAAGGAGCTGCTTCCCTCTTGGAAAAGCAGGGGTGACTTTTTGGTCCACTTTTTGTTTAAGGGGGGGGAGGATTTAGGTTGGAGGGACAAATCTCCTGGCACTGGGAAAGATGTACTCTGCCCATGATTGTGTGCCCTCTTGATTCTGCATCACAAGCAGAAATGGGCAGTTATGGCACCATAAATCAAGGGATAAGCCATACATGAGCAGCTGGCACATGTGCTAATAACTATAATTATTAATCATGTCAATTTCACACCCTTCAAATTTATGCTATGTGCTTTCTGTAGGGAAGCCATCCCTGGCGCCGTGAGCTGTTTATGGCATGAAAATATGATGTGCTGATGGTCTTTGATAATTGTCCTATGACAGTATTGATCGGCCTACAATTGGGTTTGTGGGGTACCGCCGCCCAACAAAAGTGGTTCTCCTCGTCTTTTGGTATATATCATTGTCACACATTCCCCATTGTTAGCGATTGGAGTGAATTACTTTCAGCATTTGTCCCAGTCTTTAGCTTCTAGGTCACCATTATTCTATCCTTATGTCAATGTGGGGACATTTACTTTGATGTCTCCTTTTGTATGTTTCGCAAAGCAAAAGCATCTAGCTGCATAAAGTTGCTACAAAGAAAAATCAGCACTTCAGATTGGATTGTCTGAAAAAAGTCAAAGAAATATGGCCCCTCCCCCGCTCCCAAAAAGAATCAGATTTTCCTTGTCCTTGGTGCTGGCTGCATTGATCAGAAAGATGCTTAACCAAGCAGCGTCCTAAGGATTACATCCAATCTGAAATATGTAGCTGACAAGTTTTCAGTCTTCTGGAACTAACAAACTCCACACCCTTAATGATATGACAAGAAGATTTCTTTCCATTGCAGAGATTTTTATTTTGTTATTTAGTATAACCAAGTCCAACAATATTGGACAATAAAGCAGAATAGCTTTACAGATGATAACTGTTCAGTAATTCGGTGATTTTTATAAAAATCATCAGCAATAAAATAAGCCCTCCAAGGCTGGTTAAAAGCACCTCATAGACTAATCTGCATGTTAACTTGACATTGCAGTGGCCAATCATCTCCTACTGGCCTGAACAAGTGCATGGGACTCTCTCCACTTGTTCAAAAATCTGCCTGGTCTGCATTGGGCAGTTTCTAAATTACTCCTGCTGTCTTTACAGCTGCTCTGTTCCAATGACCCCCAGAAGGTTGCAGGAATTGTGAGAAGAAATTTCTATTAATCAACCACAAACAGACTGTTACAATTTCACACTTTTTTTCCCATCATTTCACACATTTAATGAATTTGGGTGTCTGCTAAACTCAAAACATTTACAATCAGGTCGGGGGAGGGGGGGAGAAAAAATAAAACCTCAAAACAATAGACAGCAGCAAGGCAGAAAGCCCCACTTCTAAAGCGTTCCTGAAACTAGCTGGGTAAAGGAGAATGGCTGAATGTGAATGTGAGCTAATACAAGAAGCAGATTGTTGGCTCATTGAGGGCCTGTTCCTATTTAAGTTAAGGGGAACTTTGATTTCAACTGGTATGAGAGCTGATCCCTATTTAATTCCTGACCAAAATCTTAAATGTCATGCTTTAGGGCTCTACCTATAAAGGAGAACTAATGTGGCAGGGGACTGATTATCCCAATTGTCTGCCTATTATGGGGTCTTTGCACCTTCTTCTGAAGCATCCAGTGTTGGCCACTGTTGGAGACAGGACACTGGACTAGACAGACCTTGGATCTCCTCCAGCCTGACAGTTCCTATGTTCCTAAAAACCTTTACTCTTTACTGGTGGTCATTTTTGAACAAACTCAGCCATGGAATCCTTTCAAAGCTGTCACTAGGCAAGAATCCAGCTTGCTTTTGGATGTTCTTTTATTCATGCTAACTGAGTGGCATGCTAACCCCAGGAGGAATCAAAGCTTCCAGGAACAGAAGGAAAAATGGGCTTGGAGTTGCCTGCTCCTACCATTCCTCCTCCTAGATTGGAGATCAGGCAGTGCATTGCTGCCTCCTCTGGTCTTCCTGCCAGAGAGAGAGAGAGAGAGAGAGAGAGAGAGAGGCCAGGCTGGTTGGTGAGCTGCCCTATCAAATGTTTGCAGGATCCCCAGAAGTGCATGGTCCCATGCAGTTTCTTATACACACGTAATGTTCACCTGGATTACATACAATTTACCTTGAGGTTGCTTTAAAAGATGGCTCATTCTTGCCTTGATGCTGTATCCAGGCCAATAGGCTCCTACTCTGGGGGAAAGACAGTAGGTTTCCAAGCTTGATTGAAGAGCCTCTTTAAAGATCACTGGAAGAGTTGTGGAGGCAGTATGTGTGTTTAGTCCCTCTGGGGAGGAGGAGGAAGCATCTCATCTTGGTTTTGTGTATCACTCTCTGGCTGATGATCAGTGTGTCATTGATAGGTTTTTGGGGAGCTCTTTCCAGCCCTCTTCTATTGTCCCCACTCATGTAACCGACATGGCTCACAGTTCCAGTGGGATTAATACTTCTGTCATGTGACCACTATTATTATCTCTTCTCTCCAGCAACTACCCTTGTGTCTTATTTTTCCTCATGAAAATCAAATGAAAATAAAACAATGGCAGTTGAAAACACCAGCCAAAAATTAATTGAATCTATTAACAAAACACATAAATAGTGACATCCAGGATGATGGGCAGGGTAAATAACTAGAATCCCTTACACATGAGATTATTTGGCCTCTAACTGGATTTACTGATTGTCCTTCACTATAACCACTGAATGCATGGGCACCTCTTGTTCTTAAGACAATACTTGCTGCAGCAGCTTGTTCAAGTTTTGAGGTTGTTCTTCTCTCTGGAATCTGTTTGCTGCTCCTCTTGTTTTTTTCATTGTCAATGGTGGGGTAGGAATGTGATATATGCATTATATCCAGACAAAGAGAGAAATGCCATGGTGCTGTGTCTAGGGCCTTGCTTTGTTCAGCCAATCCTGTCAAGAATGAATCCCTTGAACTTGCCAAGTTTATTTTTATTTTAAATTCAATTCTTTGCTCTTTATCCTGACTTTTTTGCTAATCCGTATGCTGTTGCATAGAAACATCTTGATGTGGTGTGTTTGGACGGATATAATAAAAAAGAATGGCTAATATGAGACCCATGTGAATTGTGAACTCACCTGGAATCACATGACAGACAAACGTCAATCTACAACATTCTATGATTTTATTGTCTGATGTATAAGAGCTCGATCGAAAACTGAAAGAAAGCAGCAGTCCACTAACAATGGGAAATCAATACCTGACCAAGAGCAATCAGGGATTTCCTGGTTTCAGTGTTTCTTTTGCATTCTGTTTCCTGTATTTGTTGCAGATTTCCCACTTGTCTTTCATGGCAGCATTCATGCCTGGTCAGAATAGGATATGTCAGGCTCTCTTCTTTACACTTCTTTACAGCAAGGTACTGTAGATTTGCCATAGCACTTCTGATCTCATATTGCCTAGTATTATGATACAATGTCCTTTATATCAATTCCTGTCAAATGCAGCAGTTCTATTGCTGTAATCCCAATAAGTTTTACTCTTAGAGGTGGCCATCCAGCTAGAATTATTCCCTGATGGTTCTGCTCATTTGAGCTAAAGGTGTCTATCCCTAATCAGATGTAAAGTATAGCTTTGTCGCATGGGCTCATTTTGTGCTGGCTCTATGAAATGCCTGTAGTTTTCAGTGTTAGCTGTGGATGGCCATTAACTATTTGGTGTACACTTGGTGCGGTTATATTGCCGCCAGATCCTTGTTAATTCCAAAATGGATGTTTTGGTCATTTTGCCACAAAAAGAGATGGTGGAGAACTTTTTTTTGTACCTTGCTCTTTGTTCCAATGTCAGCATCACTTAGCTTTTTCTTGAGCTCTGTGTTCACAAAGGCATTTTGCTTTCATGTTTGATTTCAATGTGTGTGGGGAGCAAGATATTAGTGCAAGAAGAGTGCTGTTATTGCATACATAACAGCTCACCCCTTGTGCTGAATATCTCTGTGTTGTATTATGATTGCCTACACATTTAATTACAAGTAAATCTAGTCTTTAAGTCTGGTCACATTCCCGTTAAAATCAGTGGAAACTTCCATTGACTTCAGGGTGATTGGATCAGGACCTGTCTTATTCCACCACTCTTGTATTCTGCCTTTAATTCTACATTAGATGCATGTGATTTGATTTTGGAAGCACAGTTTTCAATAGCTCTCAAAATACCTACTTTTCTTTCCAAATTCAGTTTCTTATGATAACCTTGCTTTAATCTGATTATAGATGAATACAAGTAATCCAAGATAAACATTTAAAAAGTACTAATTCAATGTAATAGCCAGAATCCCTTTAATTTTCAATGAGACTTAGATTACTGGGTATCTAAGTCACTTCTGAAAATAGTGATAGAAATGTAGCTGTGTTAGTCTGGTGTAGCTGAAACAAAAAACAGGACTATGTAGCACTTTAAAGACTAACAAGATGGTTTATTAGGTGATGAGCTTTCGTGGGCCAGACCCACTTCCTCAGATCAAATAGTGGAAGAAAATTGAGGAATCTGTCTCCGAACTGTCATTCATGCTTAAATTCGACACTTTACACCGAGGTTTGAATAAAGACTCTAATTATCTCACCCACTACAAAGATAGCTTCCCCAATTATCACCTCTAATATCATTAGCTCACAGACATTTACCTCCCCCCCCCCATCCCCCTTCTGTTCTGAAATTTGATTTGTCCTTTTCATATGTGTTCATTTTTTTTAATTGTATCCTTTGGTATATATGGTTGTGACAATTTTCTTCCACTATTTGATCTGAGGAAGTGGGTCTGGCCCACGAAAGCTCATCACCTAATAAACCATCTTGTTAGTCTTTAAAGTGCTACATAGTCCTGTTTTTTGTTTCAAATTCTGAAAATGTGAGTTAGGCTCCAAAGTCATGGAGGGCCAGATTTTTATAGGTACTCAGATACCTGAGGATGCAGAAAGGCACCTAGCAAGATTTCTTTGAAAATCCCACTAACTGCCCATCTACATCTTTAGGTGCCTAAATCCCCTTTAAAAATGACCCTTACATACTTTAAAAATTTTACCCCTCTCTCTTACTGTTCAGATTCACAGAATTTTGCTTTATTACCTGGGTCTGCCACAAGATGGACTATAGTTTCACCTAGCAGCTCATTTCTTGGAAAGAAAAGTTGACTTACTCAGGTGGTGCTCTTGTGTGGCTAAGAGTATTCTTGAAACATTGGAATACTTTTGTCTAGTAGTCTGTAATCTCCTTCATGTTCTCACTAATGGACATTGTAGAGATCTAGTGTCTCTGGATATTGCAGTACAGCAATCTGGAGAATTCACTCTCTGATTTCTCCTTCAGGACAATTTAGAACAGCCACCTCCCCTTAGTTCAATGTAAAGTCTTCCTACCCTCAGACTGAGGGAATCAGTGCCTTTTTTTTTTTGTTTTGTTTTGTTTTGTTTTTTTTGCTACAGTTATGCCAAAGATTTAGTTTTCTTCTGACACCATATAATAAAGGTGTGAGACAGGAATGATTGTGAGAAACTAATCTTTCCTGACCTCACTCATGTGACATGTAGAATTGATTGAAATTTTTCATTCAAAACTTTTTTTCTCACAGAAAATGAACTATCTTTGAACATGACAGTTTTTCCAGAGAGGGTTTTCAAGGGTTTTTGAAATTTTCTGACTTTTTAATGAGAAAACTGAAAATAAAACTTGTTTTTCAAACAAACAAACAAACAAATAAACAAAACCAATATGACTTCAGAAAGGCAAGCCTAATTTTTTTAGTTTGGGGATTTATAATTTATTGGTTCCCTAACTCTATTTTTCTCCTCCTTCCTTTGCTCTCCCTCCCACATTTTCAGCAGCAAACGGGGAGGGGGGGGGGGGAGAAAGGAGGAAAAGATGTGGAAATGAAAAAATGGGGCAGGGAATGAAGAGAAAAAGAAGAAAACAAAAAGTGAATACTGGTGGGGGTGTGTATGTGTGAAAAATTTTCAGAAATGAAAAACTTCTGAATTTTTTTTCAGAAAACATTCCCTCTGGCTCTAATAACAGAGATTGCAGTTACAAAAGGGTTACACCCCACTCACATGTCAGGAGTCAGTGCCCACTGAATCCCATGGAGTATAGTTTTATCTTGGCACACATCCCTGTAGTATCTGTGCAGTTGCTGTGACTAGAGAGGCATTATTCTGCTCTGACTTCCATCATTATAAATCCCCTTCACTGCTTTTACTATACCAATGAAACCAAGAGCACCATTTGGCCAACAACTTATTGCCTGTTATGCTGAATTTCTACTTTGTCCAAAAATTAGGTTGATTCCTATTAAAGCAAATTAGCTTAGAAACAAGACTTTCTAAAATGTTCCTGGAGAATCTGAAGCTAGGAAGTAAAGGACTCTGGTTCTCTTTGTCTCACTATTAAGGATCCAAAGAGAAGAGTTAAAAAAGTAAATGCATAAAAAAGCTTGAGAGAATGAATTGCTTTAAAAGAGACTAGGCTCCTTGCAATGTGCACTAGGTGTATATAATGCCATTCAGTACATTCAGCCTAAGAGGGTACAGAGGATGGAGAAGGCTGCTTCTTTTGAAGAAAAGTCTATCAAGCTAGAAATACAGGAGAAAAGCACAGCTTCTTTCAGCTGTCCCCTTTTGTGTGCTTTCCCATACGAAACTATGTTACCGCTGCTGCTCTGCACTTTGTTATTATGACAGGAAAAAATGAATTTCTAATGAGCTATCTGTGCCAGCTGCAAGCACCTTGTGGATCTCCATGGTCCACAAGCGCTGTCAGCCACAAGCTTCTAAGTGCTAACCAGCCTTGGGGAGGAAGGCCAATTGTCAAAGCTCGTTTCCTGAGATAAGCCCTTTTTTGTTCAGAACCAAACAGACTGAAATGCCCCACCTTTCCTCTTTGCTGCATGTACTACATCCAGAGGGGAAAACCCCAGAGTCACATGGGGCTCGGGAAAGCTTTGACGCTTTTGCAGCAGGTTCTGAGGCACCATTAAATATTAGAACTTTGTAAAAATAATTCACTTCTAAAAATAATAATTACTTGCATTAATAAAACCCCTGTTATCCCTGTGATTCCTAAAGGATTTTGCTGTGCAGGAATCATTCCCCCTGGACACTAAAATGCAGCTGCTTTGCCAGTGAAACACGGCAGCTATCAATAGAACACAACAGTTTTGGACAGGAAGCCAGTAAGAATGTTCTATCCAGCTGCAGCTACAGGGGTGCCTGAAGTAGGAAGTCAGAGTGACTACCTAAAACAAAGTGGCCAAGACACTGGTCTGCACAGTTTTCGTGCTGCTATGACTGGATCAGTTTAAAGTTGCTTAGGTACGGCACCTAGGTACAGCACCCTAATGTGGATTCAATTATACTTCTAATTTAGGGGGTATACGCTAGACCTATATAAGCATATTTATAGTGGTATAACTGGGCCCACAGACATGGGAGTAGTACCATGTTATTTATATTGGTTCTAAAGCAATAAAGTTTGACTGCTGCCAGAACTGTGTATAGACCATGCCTGGAGCCAGCACTACTTTTAAAGGGCATTCAACACTGTAGTAAATATCAGGCAAACCTGAAAACTGGTGTTTAACCCAGTCACTTTTAAAAAACATTATGCACCAGTGAAGCACTTACAGAACAGCACCTGATGTTATGAAGTCTGAACTGCAATATACCTTGTATCAGAAACGTATACAACAGTGAGGCTTAATCGTGTTGGGGTTCCCTTAAAAATCTCTGCTCTCATAAATCTCTTACAGGTTTACAGCTTTTCATTGCTCCAACACTGCAGTGCTTCTGAATTAGCACACACTCATCTCCTTCTTCTCACACTTATAGACAGGAATGAGTGAGTGACTGAGTGACTGCTGGTTCTATCCCTGCAGGTGGTGATGACATTGATGGAGAGTGATGGATGACTGTGCCACAGCCCCACCCCACCCACTTAACCATGTGCATGACAGAAGGTCCTGCAGGCTGGGGCTAGTTATTTCTAACAATGCCCCTGGTAGGCATTTAGATGTGTAAAAACAATGCATTTGGATCCAGCAGTGATTGTGCTACAAATTTGAAGCCGTATAATGAGTTGCTAATGTGAAAATAATTTTCTTTTCTGACTTTAGAATTGAAGGAATAAAGACAGATGGAAAGAAGCCATAGAACTGATAATGGCTTTGCCAAGGAGTTAAAGGCATCTCTTCAGGAAACGTAAAAAAGGAGAGACCTGTCCCTGTCAAAAGCTGACAGAAGCCCACTGACATTTTCTCTCTTCTTTTTCTATCTCGCTTCTCTCTCATAGAACCACCTGTCAGAGCATGGCTTCACATTTCCAGGTAATTAGGGTTACAAAAGTGAGTGGCATGTTTCAAGTTGAAATGTCTGCTTGGAATGGGAGGAGAAAGAATTACTGACTTAAGGGTTGGAATGCCAATTGATTTCTAACCCAGACACATGAGGAAGTACCCGTGATTGATCATTTGATCTAGATGTCAAATGAAAGAAAGAAAGAGGGTGGTTTACTGAAGAAACAATGTTAATGCTAGCAAGAAATCTATTTTTTTTCAAATGCAGAATACAGTTAAGCAGGAACACTGGTATGTGTAAAGGGGAAGTGTTGTCTCCAACAGGCCTCTGCATTTAGCTTTTATAAAACTAAACTTTTGCGAAAGCTATAACCAATAAAAATATTTCACCCTTCCCCCAGTTCCAGGTTTTTAACAGATAAGCATTCCCTCTACAGTCTAAATGAACAGGAAGCTGGCAGTGAAATGACTTCCTTGCTTTTGTTGCTGAATATGAGAGAAAGATAAAGTTAACAAAACTATTTATAAATACCAGAGAGTACATTCATTCAGTCAGTTTTAGTGATCTTAAGCGTAGTTAACAACAATGAAGGTGCCAACGATTCTTTGTCTGTTTAGTATCTGGTGTTAGTACTCTTCTTCTCTATTGCCTACTAATAGTTCTTATCTGCCTCTTTTGACTATCCAGTCTTTAGGTGCTTATGACTATTTGTTTTTCCTATTACACTCCAGCTCTGCATTCCCCTTGATATTTTTATACCCACTACCTCTTCTTGTCCCCCCCCCATTTTTTCCTTCTTCATCCCCCTCTTCCCTTCTCCCCTATTTATTTTAGTTCTGGACATCCAATCCTCTGGTCATTTGAAGAAGTGGTCTGTGCCCACGAAAGCTCATGGTACCATTTCCATGTTTTGTTAGTTTTTAAAGTGCTACCAGGCTATTTGTTGTTTTTTAACAATGGTAAAGACAATCAATTTTTCCCCAAGTCAGATTGTCAGGAACCTTAGGGTTTTTTGCCTTCCTCTTCAGCAAGTGGATTATCTGAGTATATCTCATTAAATCATTTCCCTGCCTTAGTGTGTGTGTGGGGAGGGAAGGGAAGGGCTAGAGCATTGTTTCACCTTGGTCTCTCTTTTTCTCTGCCAGTGACATAATAGTCTAGTCTCCTGTTATATTTTGGTTGCTGGATTGAGTGTGAATATGGGAAAATGTACTTTACAGGAGGTCTGACTAGATGATCTAGTGATCCCTACTGGCCCTAAACTCTGTGATTACACCTCTTTGACTAAGTACAAATGTTATAATTGATCACAAACTTACTTGTTCCCTTTTAAACACACCATCAGTATTTATCTCAGATCTCCTGCAGCAAGGAATTCCACAGGTTCTATGCCTGCCTCTGCCTGAAGGAGGCAACATACTTCCACCAGTCACCTTTCCTCACTCCACAAATGGATCCCCTGACCAGATTTTAAACCTAGAGAAATCATGCAAACTGTCATTTGTTCTTGTCTACTCTCTTAGTGAAATCATGGCCAGGCACGGGTTCAGCTGCACACATTATTGACTCCCCTTATCACCAATAAGTAGGTCTTTTTGTGTAGACAGAGCTTAAGCTACGCTAACAAGCTTAATAAAAATTCTTGCAGAGACAGCTAAAGGAGGGCTAGACTGTGGCTGGCCTTTACATGAGTGCTCAGTGTTGGGGGAGGGGTATGGAGCCTTCTTCAATCCCTAAGCAGGTTTTCAGCCCTGGCATAGGCCTGCTTTTGAGAAGCAACCATGGGGAACGTGGTTCCATCCTACTGCTTTCCATCCGCTGCATAAGCCAATGAAGCTGCATATTAGGACAGATTAATAACCTGCTGAACTGTCACACATTTGGCAAATTATTCTGCATTAACATTGCTGAGGTCACCATTTGGCACTCAGGGCCGGCCCACAACATTTTGGCACCTGAGGCGGGGAGCTCAAATGACGCCCCCATGCCCCCTCGCTTGGGCCAAAACTTTGAAAGGTCTCAATTCTCTGGGTCCTAGTGGTGCCCCCCACAGTCTGGCACCTGAAGCGGCCACCTCAGTTCACCTCATGGTAAGGCCAGCCCTGATGGCACTAGTTAAAGATGGGTGTTGTTGGGGGTGAAAACTGCTTTTTGGTATTTTCTGAAGGAGATGCGATGTGTTTTCAACCAGCCATCAAACTAGGTTCTCTCTCTCTCGGATATAACTATACAAACAGCTTCACTCTAGTTTCACAAGAGCCAGGACAATGTTTTCTTTCTCATTCTCTCCTAAGCTGGTGAAAGGGACCATGACAGCAACAATCAGATACACTAACGTGGAGCGGATATTCTCTTCCCGCCACCCTGCTTTATTGAAATGTGACAGAACTGTCCTCCTGTTTTCTGGGAGCTTGCCTTTAGTAGCTAATCTCCAGAGAGGGAACGTCTACAAAGCGATAACATCTGGTGCCCATTATTTCACCAGCTCTGTTGTGATTAGTCCATATGATAAGTCTGGCCAATTGCTATTGGTATGGGATTGCTACGCTCCCCCCACCAGCCTACTTGAGCTGTCACTTCTGGTTTGTGGCCCCTGCTAATTTGCCACTGCAATTTCCAATATTTGCTAGAATCCCACAAGGAAATCTCCCTGCCTTTCGGGGGCAATAGACTGTATGGCTTCCAACAGAAGGCTAGCGCTGGTAATAAAAGGGAAGGTTTATCAATTAACTCAAACAATTCTATAGAAGCAGTAGCAGGACCCCTCCCATTTTAATTATGCATGACTCATGAAATGCTCTGGTAAAACTTTTGCGCAGGCAAGCATATCGTGAGAGGGTGGGAGGAGGGGTCACTGAGGCTTTAACAAGTTGGAAAAGGGGGTCAAAAATCTTTTCTGTTTTACTAAAGAAATCCTCATTTCCCAAAGGCTCGTTCAGTTGCATGCTAGTCCGTGTGATAGCTGGAGCACATCCAACTGGCAGAATGGCTAGTCATCTGAGATGCACAAAGGGGTGTTATGTCCTTAAAATGGGCAGTTGCTCATCATTCCTCCCCTACCCCGTTATATGCTTTTTCCTTAGTGTAATGTGAAAAAAATAAAGTTATAAAACTAATGCAAAAGTTGAATGGATGGTAATATGATCATTGCAACTTTCAGCATATTGAATACATTTGTATCTTGAAATTGCTTTAAAAACATTAACTAATTAATCCTTACAGTCAGTCCCCCATGTGTGATACACTAGGTAAATACAGGTTGAATCTCTCAAGTCCGGTACCCTGAGGGCCTGACTTTTGCCAAAACAAAGAATTTGCCAAACCACAGGAGGTCAATATTGTCTAGCAGCATTACCAACTCTTCCACTGCTTACTAGGCTCTGAGAAGACATTTAGGGGTAAATTAGGGTTAAATAACAGCACTGAACACTGAAAACCAGGACTGGTAGCTGTAAACCAGTGGTCACCAATCAGTAGATTGGGATCTACTGGTAGTTCTTGGAGCCTCTGACAGGTGATCCTGACTGGTTTGGCTGGGAGGCTATCAAGTGCCAGCACTTCCGCTGCCCTTCCCCCCCCACCACTGCCCTGCCGCTCCTGCCCAGAGCCTTGGAGCTACCCCCTGGGAGCCTCCTGCTTGTTGTGCAGAGTGGGGGAGACAGAGGCAGGGGGACATTGGTGTCACACTGTCCCCCTCCCCTGTACCCCATCTTCAGAGAGTGAGGTGTGTGGAGCCTCAGCAAAGAGGTGGAACAGGGCCTTAGAGAAGGGGCAGAGGTAGATCCTGGATCTTGTGCTTTAAAAAGTTGGTGACCACTGCTATAAACAAACTTTATGGGACTGTGGGAAATTTGGCCACAGCCATGATACGTGGACATCTGGCTAACTAAAATCGTGCCAGACCACGAATGTTGCCAGACCAAAGAGTGCCAGACTAGAGAGGTTCAATCTGTACTAATATCTCCATATTTCTTACAGCTGGAGGAAGTTATGCCGAGATAAATGACTCTTCAAAGATCACAAAGGGAATCAGTGTCAGAATTCGGATTCAAATACATGAATTTCTGGCTCTCAGGCCTGAGCCAAGATAGCTAATTAGTACTCTATCTAAAAGGTTTCAGCAGACTTTTTATAATACAGAAGCTCATTGAGAAGACATAAAAGAAAGAGCCTACCATGGTAAATTGGCTGATATGAATGTTGACATGATTCACAAATATATTAGGACCACAATTTTATAGATTATTTTCTATCCCATAGTTAATTTTTCTGTAAATGCTGTATTGGCAAATTTCCCCACAATTCTGCATAACACATACATATCAGCGCTGTCTTACACATGTTATCATAATGAGCTTGCTGAAGCTTAGCTCAAGCAGAGCTCCCCAAGTGAATTTGGCTGAGGAGTTAACTGCTGCCCTGTGCATTTCCTCCACAGCTTTATTACAGGTACAATACAGCTCACTTTTAAATGTTTAGGTTTTCTGGATCTTTTCCATCTTTATTTTAAATCGTAAACTTTTACCTTTCAGCAGTGGATGATATTTAAGTGACACTGGTGTAACACGAAACCACCACAACACTGAGATGGCTGATTTAGTCTCTGCTGCAGTCCACATAGGAGTGAGCAGGAATGTATGTGCCCAGATTAAAGGAAAAGGAGCTCATCTGGGGCTGCAGAGTGAAGTGGAGCTGATTGTAAAATGGAAATTCTCTGAACTTCTACTTTATCAAACAACATCGACACTGCACACTCATATCAATGGAACTACGTTAATTTATACCACTGAGGAGCTGATCCATTCTATACACTGCCTTTCATTCAAGGACATCAAAGCATAGTTTAACAAGACCTCTTTAAGTGGGAGTAGTAGGTATTATTACCATCCCATACTACAGCTGGGGGAATTGAGACACAGAGGGTTTAAGTGAAGTACCCAAAATCACTTCGAGAGTCTATGTCAGGATTAGAACCTCAGTCTTTTGACTCCTTAGGGTGTGCGCTAACCATTAGACTATTGCCAACTTGAGTAGCTGTAGGCAGACTATGTGGGAAGGACGCCACATGCATGTGTGAATGCCTGCATGTCCACATACAAAACAGTTCTACCATCAACTCAGTTACTAATTAAAAGAGAGTTGTGAATGGGTTCCGTGAACTGCAATCTTAAAACACCATTTCCAATGGCAGGTAACCTCTGCTCCTCATGAATTTACTCCATTGAAAATAAATGTCTTTGCTTATAGTGTTTATTTAAAAAAATATTTTTTTATTTTTATGGAGGGAGGGACACATTGTCCCAGGCCCCTACTTTCAGCAGAATTCAAATAGTTCTAGATCTTAAGGATGTCAGCCCCTCTCCGTTGATACTACTGGGCCATTATGTGCATAGCCTGTCTGAATGGCGGAGTGATTCACAACATCATGTTCCAAAACCTGCCCTTCTAGCACGTCTGTCTTTTTAAAGCAGTGTGACTGAATGCAGACTGACATACAACAGAAAACAAACCCCAAGTTCTAGTTGCTGCATTTAAGACACTGTAATTGTTTAGATGATAACAATACGTGCTAATGGTGGCCTTGTAGCATAGGACTCATTCTTTGGGACAGAGTGGCTGTTACATGTTGTTCATTGTTTCCCCTCCGCCTCTCCTTGGGTGTTTGGTTGTTGTTGTTGTTTGTTGTTGTCCATTTCAGAAGCATTCACAACACTGAAGAATTCAGATTACATTTCAGGCATCCAGAAGTGCTGCTCCTATTCTCACCTATGTAGGTTTTTCCCCTTCCTGTCTCAATATAACAGTAAAATCTAGATTGTGGTTGTTCAGTCCTGTTATGAACTGAATCAGATTGGCTATTAATTACACCATTTTTAAAGGGGCCATGCTTTATTTCTTATTGTCACATAGTGATGTTCTTTGTAGGGAAGGACAAATGAAGCCAGCAAGAATGAGAAATGCCAAAATTTCAGCAGAGAAAATATCAGACCAGAGATTTCTCCTCCTTCCCTGCAGGAGGGTTAGGAGATCGAAGGGTCCATGGATGAAACTAAATGGGGAAAGAAGGCTAAGGTTGAGCTTGAGAGGATGGCAGGCAGAGACAGAAGAAGACTGATCTGAGAAAGTTTAGAAAAGCTTTAAGGATCCATATTTTCTAGGCCTATCCAAACCAAACTATATAGCCACATTTTCTGAGTGCAAATCGTCATTAGCCCCATGTATATTTCATGTACTGTTGCTTAGTCATTCACAGGAAGACATCATGGACTAGAGGACTGGGCATGGAACAGGGAACCAAGAGCGTCTACATTCTCAGTCTGGTTCTACCACTGATGACTCTTATGAGGTTTAGTAAATCACCTGGCTGCGTAGTTCTCATCATGTGTAAAACAGAGAATGTAATTCTTATTTACCTACCTCACCACCAGGCTGGCAGGGTGACTTGGTGTTCATACAGCTTGCTGAACTGTACAGCATTACTGACCATATCATAAGCTCATTTAATTAACCCTGATCGTGTGTGCTGTGTCTGTCCTGCACTGGGAAGAACAATTCTCTTGGGCTCCAATGATATTTCTTTAGACTTCCTCAGTAGCATTCCTTGGAAACATACAGCGTTATCCCTTTAAGGAGCCAGTAACCAAGTGCCTGTAAAAGGTCCATTTTACCATTTCACTGTCGTTTGGGCAGCCCTCACCTACTCAGAGCTCAGCTGCACCAGGCTAATTTCCATAAGCATCATGTGGTGTTACAGAAACCACATTTTGCCAAGCTGTCAACTGTACAGCCTTCTCTTTGCTAAACAGACTCCCATTAAAACTGTCTGCACAATTTGTCAGTTAAATGAGGTACAAGAGGGACGCTCTATTTGCCCCTAATTAGCTGTGCAGACTACCTTTGTCTGTTTGATTAAGTATTCACATTATCAATTTTGTTTAATCTGATTCATTTCACACACCTCCCTTGGGACTCAGCCCATACGGTTAACTAATCTCTGATATCATCTCTTATATCAGGCTGCAATGATCTCTCACGGAACACATTCTACCCACAAATACAGCCACCACCAGAAGCTTCGGAGAGGAGGATGTTTCATGGTGAACAAAAATGAAACAGCCTGATTGGAAGTGAGCATTGCCATGTTTATCCTAAGTTATAAGGAAGCACACAAAGCCCCAGTGCTATGCCCACTCATCCTTTTAATATTTCCCCCCAAGAAGTTGTACAAAAACAGAACGTGTGTCATTGCAGTTGTGTCATGGCATTGTCTTCTTATGGTGACTGCTCTAAATGGCTGCCTATCTCTTAATCCCTCACAGGACTGAACAAACCACAGATTTCAGGTGAAAGCAATGGTAAATATCCAGTGTATGAGACTCTCTGGTGAGGGAAGTGAAAAAGGAGTTCTTCAACAAATTTGCCTGTGAAGTTGGAAAGGTTTGAGTGACTGTGGCTTCCAGAGAACATCACATTTCTAAATGGGCTGGGCAAAAGGTATCCCCTGATAAGTCTAGAGGGAAAACACTGCCCAAACCTTTAGCCAGTTTACTTGAGGCCCTGGTGCTAATTCCTTGATAAAAGGCAGGAAGGATGGAACAACTGGAAACATTGAAAAATAGAGATTATTTTTATCTGTGTCAAGTGCCTCAATGCAACACAAAAGCTTATGTCACTATAGATGTGGATATTTGTGTACACACACATACGTAACATAAAACATTCACACCAAATTTCCAAGAATTTCTAACTGTTAGGTTTTTGTGTTTTGCTGAGAATTCATGAAACTGGTCTGCATTAATGAAAAAAATGCACATTTTTGTTCAAATATAGGAATGTTTTTGAAATAAAATGGGCCCATAGCTACTGAAACCTGATGAAAATAAAACCCGGAGATTTTCAAAATTCAGAGTTTCATTTGGACACAATTCAATTTTTGCATCTACTCAACACAAGAAAAGAGTTGAAATTTTGGTTGTTCCAATGTGGGACTATCCATTTGTGATAACTGTGCAAGAAGTGACTTTTAAAAAGATACTAGGATGCAATTGTAAATTGATTTTGGAAATACTGAAAAGTATATTTATACATATTCCTGCAGTATTAGTAGCACACCCACCCACCCATGCTATGCACAGGACAAAACATAATATCATAATCATTCAAAGTTCTGTCATACTCTTTTCACTGGGCCCTGTTCTCCTATGTAGAACGTGAGTAATTCCCAGGGCCATTGCAAATTAATGAATAGAGTGTGACTTGGGCTACATGCCTGTGCAAGTGCATAAGAAACTCACATATGCCTCTCTCTGGGTACCGAAACTTAGGACCAGATGAAAGGAATAAGCAGGGCTATTTGCCTAGGAGCAAGCGGCCTGTGAGGAGCAGCAAATGGGCAGGGATTGGACAAAGACGTGACTCCGCCTCCTTTCTCAGGGGCCAGTGTAGCTGAGTCTGTGCAGACGGGTAGAAATTTGTTTCTGACATAGGCCAGTGGTGC
Organism: Pelochelys cantorii; assembly: GCA_032595735.1. Lineage (NCBI taxonomy): Eukaryota > Metazoa > Chordata > Testudines > Trionychidae > Pelochelys > Pelochelys cantorii. Next base: position 101,194,388 of record CM064328.1, read on the forward strand.
ATTATCACTTCCCAGGAGCAAAGAAGAAGTGGGGAGAAACTGTGATCCAGGGGGACGTCTCTGAGACTCACTCTGACCTACTCGTCCTGGAATGAGGCAGCTCAACAAACCTTGTTCAGGGTTGAGATTCACAGTGCAATCCAGTCCAACATAAATTTTCATCCCAATCCAATCCAACATTCATCACAGGCTCTTTGCACACGGAGCTCCCATTAACAGTTCATGTGCAGAAGGATGACAAATGGACACCTGGATGAAAAACAGAGCAACCGGGCCGGACAGTCACAAATTACGATCAGATCATAGTAAGTGTTCCTTTCAGACTGGGCATGACCCAAATATGCATAGATATAAGGTTTTTCAAAAAAGCCTACAGCTTAGGAACCACAAGAAAAAAACAGAACGGGTATGAGCCTGCTCACTACATAGCTCTGATCAATTGTTGTATTAAGATTTTTCTAACAGTGATACTCTTTAATGATGCACAAAAGTGACCACCCTAACATCCTACCCAGTGTACTACATTGACCTTTTAAGGCACGATAGGCTATATATTGAGGGAGACTTAGGTGTGTGCATCCCAAGTGCCATAAAATATCTAGCAGTGAGATGATGGCTAATAATTCAATATATGGAACTATGCATTTAGATTTCTATAAACTACAGTAAAAGAGTTCCCAGCCAATGCTGAGGGTGCCCCTGATGATGTTCCCACGAATGGCTGACAAAGTCACAGAGGGCACGTCTATACTTACAAGAAGATCGATGCTCCGGAGGTTGATCTTCTAGTGTTCGATTTAGTGAGTCTAGTATAGACCCCTAAATCGAACACTGAGGGCAGCCTCTGCCAGCATCTGGTACTCCTCCTTCTGCAAAGAGTAGGTGAAGCTGATGGGAGCGTGTTCTCCCGTTGGCTTTCTGCTGTGTGGATGTGTCTACCACTTGGCTTAAGGTAAGCCGACTCCAGCTACACATTTTGCATAGCTGGAATTGCGTACCTTAAGCCAACCTGCCCAGACTAGTATTGACCAGGCTAGAGAGATCTCTCCAGTCCAGTGTTTCTCAAAGTGGTCTACGAAACTTTGAGAAACCTGCTAACTGGCCACTTTGGTGTGTTTACTTACCGGCTCTGCAGCCACGGAGACTTGTAGCTCCCATTGGCTCTGGTTTGCCATTTGCAGCCAAGGGAAGCCATGGGAAGCCCACGCCGCAAGGCTCCGTGGCTGCAAAGCCAGTAAGTAAGCACATGGGAGTGGCCAGTTAGCAGGTTTCTCAAAGTGGCTTTGCAGACCACTTTGAGAAATGCTACTCTAGTCAAATTCTCCTTGTGTGGGTCCTCTTCACTCACAGAAGCTGAGGGGTTGATCTACATGGCTTAGATATTTTTCCATCCCTTCTACAAAACCTCAGTGTATCTCTCCTTTCACCTTTTTCAGAGTTTTCATTTTTTTTATTGTTTGAAGACTCTTCCCATACTATTCTATTTCTACTCATGGTTCCTGTCCTTCAATCCTGTCAGCACAGACAGGGCTGTTGACAATTCTTCTTCTGATTAATTTTTCTTCATGCCAATATCTTTCCCAAAACATTCTGGAGAACGTGTTCAAAAACAGACTTCATGGAACACTCCAAAATAGTTAACTTTACATTAAGCTGGAGAAAAAAACATTCTGCTTCACTTGGAGTGAAGCAACAGTGCCAATATTTTTCCACAGAGTGCTATATTGATTGCCACGTTATCTTCTGTCTCCTTAAAGATCATCCATAATACTGTACTTGATTTGATCGAGCATTGTACTAAAAGCAAAAAGTGGTATTTTCATTCTCTAGGACCAAAATGATAAAGGACAAAAACCTCAAATTTCTCCCAAGTGGATGGCCTTGCAAACTCAATGCTCTTTAAGAATCTAGTATTTACTGTACATTTTTCTGCATTTTTTTCTCCAGTCTGATAATGTTATAGTATCATCATCATCGTTATCATCATGCCTAGTAAAGGTATTACTGTGTTTTTAATGATCGGTGGTCCCATAGGCATACAAAGGATGCTGCAGCACCCTTTGGCTTGAAATAGTTGCCAAAGGTTGAGGGTGGAGATAAGGGACATCCTGAAGATAAGCTGGTAGGGCAGGTTCTGGCATGGCCTAGGGGCTAGGGCATTTGCTTAGGGAGGGTGGTGGGCTCAAGTCCCCCCCCCCACTCTGGGAACAGCAGGATAGCCCAATACACGGGCTGCCCTGGTGGGATAAGGGATCCCTTGAAGGTAAGGTAGTGGGGTGGGTTCCAGTGCGGTCCTTAGTTCAATGGCTCTCAGCACCTCCACTATTCACATTGTTCCAGCTCCCCTACATGGGCCTATTTTAAATGATTTAATAAGCAAATATTATATTTCATTTTCCATAATGTTACAGTGGAAGGAGTTGCAAAATAGCATGGGTCAGAAAATGAAACTGTAGTTTATGTAACAAAATATCTGAAAGAAATTTATTTTATAAACTCCAACTGCCTCTGCAATAAAGACATTTTAGACCTTTTTAGCCTATAAATGCTTTGCAAACTCATTTTAGCTGTATGTATTTTAAGTGCCACACCAGTTGTTATTTCTCGGAGAATAAACTGTTTTATGGTAAGCACAGAGGTTAACACCAAAATCAGACGTCATAAGTTACTTGATTGTTCTTTCCAGCGCTAAACTTAAGTGAATTGACACATCTTGGGGTACTTAAAAATAGAAAGAACATCTGGATTTTGGTGCTAATAAAACAAGCATTGAATTTTTTATTTGAAAGAAATGGAGACTGTATATATCGCTCCAATTTTAACAGAACTTTTAAAAACAAAACATTTTGTGAGTGACAAGCCAAAAATGCCAGCAAATGTAAACAAAGACACCATTCCAGCTCAGGAAAATGCCTTATTCAGGATAGTGCATCAGTATATACTTGATGTTCTGACCATGCTTAGCTGGCCCTGAACATGGATGGATTTAAGCATTTGTTTTAAGTGCTTCCATGAATGGGCCAAAGGCAGAAAGATTAAAGAAATGGTCAAAGGGCCACACTTAACCTTGTAAATACTATTTAAAGCTAATCAGTCCTCCTATTTACATTAATAAATTGAGGAAATAACTATTTCTGTCATATTTTAAGATTTCCTCTGGTTCATTAGCTTCTGTTATATTAAGCAGTTAAGTATCAATACTTATGCTCATTGGCATTGACATCAATTTTAAATCAATCTAATTATATGGCATGTTAATTAAAAGTGATACAAAATCTGAGAGAGAGTGGATTGATTCCCAGTTGTACCAGTCAGCTCAAGAATTATAATTCATTGGGACAGAGCAGTATTCCAAGCAAAGAGAACCAAAGAGTGATCAAATGTATCTGCACAGAGGGAGTTCAATGCTGCCGGAATGGGAGGTAAGATATATTTTCTATGGGTTTGGGCCAGTCAGGTTCCAAAAACAATGATGTTTTAGTTACAGGAAAGAAAACAGCTGTTTCATTAATTTGCATGCAATATTTTCTGATAATATAATATAACATAACACTTCTCTTCAATTTTCCAAATAACTAACCAGCAGTGCAAGTGGGCCAAGCCAGTATGCTGTACCAGCAAGACACAGTAACACCCCCAACCCCTCCACAGAGCTTTCCTTCAGCTGTGTCTGTAGAGAGCCCTGAATTGAGGAGAATAGGGCTGGAGGTGGAGGGAGCTGGGAGCAGTACGGCAGCCGGAGAAGCTACCAGCATTCTGCTCCTTTCCTTACTGCCTGCCCCCTCCCAGTGGGGAAAGGATCCGAACCCAAGTCCTGCCCCTTCCCAGCCCTGTCCCCTAGCAGGGCTGATGCTGTATAGATGCAGCCAGAGGAGAGACAGCTCCATGGAGAGGCAGGAGGCAGGGCTAGAGCTTCTGCTCCTTTCCTACTGGCAGGGGCAGAGTGGGAAAACAGCAGAACTGCCAGCAGCCCCTCCAGCTGCGGTACTCCTCCTAGTCCCCTTCTGCCCCCAAGTAACATGGGATTGGGAGAGGAGGGGAAGAGCTTGGGGAACTGGGCTGGGGTGGGGTAGAATCACATGGAGGGTTACGTGAAAGATCACATGTCCCCCCTTAAGCTGGAGTCTCTCCCCTGATCAGTAAGACATTTATTTTACTTGCACCACTGTAAATAACACTTGGTTGCATAGGAATTGCCTAGACGTTGTACTGTTGCTCTTATTACTACTGGTACTACTACTGCCTAGGTGCCCTAGTCATGGAGCAGGACCCTATAGTAGTAGGCACTGTAAAAACACAGAGCAAAAAGACAGTCCCTGCCCTAAAGAGCTTACAATGTTTGTAGCACATCCTTCCTTGCAGTGGGCCAGATTCTGGTGTCCATATTCATGCCAGAGTGCATCTTATGCCTTGAGTAGTTTCTGTGACTTCCATAGGGCTAGACGTAGAGTGAGTCAGCATGAGTAAAGGGTATCAGACTCTAGGCTTACCAATGTGTTATTTTGAGTTCTGGGTTAAGCTTATGTATTTGTCTGTAAAATGCAAGTTGATAGTTACAATGAATCCAAAGGACAGGATGCTCCACTAGCCCATGTTGGTAGAGACTGGAATGTGTAGACATCTGAGGGCTATTCAATTATCTATGTGAAAGAGAGTTGGTGACCTCAGTTGATCTCCTAGTGGATAAGTGTCCACCTGACAAACACAGCAGTGTGGGTTATCCTGAGTGAGAGCTACAATGGCTCATATGCCTGTCTCATCACAGTGTCCATTAACTTCATTGGAGGTCATTACATTCACTATGGATAGTCAGCTTCAGCAAGCACAGTATAGCACATAATAGGACTGTGGAAACCTATTTCTTTCTTGTTTGCTTTCTTGCTTTATCTTTAGTTTAGTTTAGCTTTGTTTCTTAACAAAAAGAAGCTGCTACTCTTTTCATTTCAGAAGTCAACCTTAAAATCTAGGCATTTTCCTAGGCATTGTCAATTGTGAAAAGATATTTTGTACTCACCAAAAAGCTCACAAAGGATGGTTGCTGAGCTTCTAAGGCTTTCTAGAGGTTGTCCTCTACTGAATATGTCAGGAGATCAATGGAAGTTTTGATCCTTTCTGTCAGTCCCCACTCCCGGCAGACCTCCTGAGGTCCATACAAAGGGAACCACTGTTCTGCAGACCTTAGAGGTGGAGATAAGAACTTGTTATATGAAGGGAGAACCCCCGAGAAAGAAATGTTAGGAAGTTTCTTGAAACCTTCTTTCCTGACCTCATAAGACTAAGGCTCATGGGGGACTACCCCTGTGCGCCATAGGAGGCCTATCCCAAAGATCTCTTCAGAGGCTTACAACAAACACTACATTGACTTGGTAGAAGCCAACAAACCTATTATGGCTTGTTTGATGGAGCAAAGTCAACTAAGTCTTGTTGTAGGTCTTCAAGAAGAGGTCTAAGATTTGTGAAGGTATGTGGATTTGTGATTCTTCCCGCCCCTCTCCCCCCCGCTAAAAAAAAAAGGGTCGAGCAGGGCCACAGGGAAAAGGAAGTGGCATGAGATTAGAAGCCCATAGCATCATCATCAAACATTTTAGAAGAGAGCTGAACAACACTGTATCCCACTGAGAATGCAGAGGAAATTTCAATAAGCAGAACAGACCACAATTTGTACTTAGGTATACATTCAGTACTCTTACTGAAATTGACAGCAACCTGTGAGGACAAAATTTGACAGAATATTTGGGACACTAACACCCCCGCATTTGTGAATGGTATTATGACTTCTTTACTCCTGACAAATGGTCAAGAAAGACCCCAGTTTTATGTCTCATCCAAAAGCTAGTGTCCACTAACAGCACAGTTGCCCCTATCGTGCATGTCCAAGACATGGGGTCAAATATTTGATTCCTGTTCATTGGACCCATCTAAACATCTTCTATCATGCCACTTTAAAATATTAATACAATATAAATGTTTTTTAAAAAGATAGTATGAAGGCAAAAGCTGCCATCTCCTACTGGAGAAGTGGCTTTATTGCCAATAGATTAAAGTGATTTCCACAGGATGGAGAGGTAGTAGCTTCACTGTAGTTGAACTGAAATTATCTTTCTATTATAAACTGGATTTCCAACATACCCAAGACACTTTAATAGCCTTAGAAAATGTCCTTTCTGGCAAATTAGCTCAGGGTCAAAAAGATTTTTTTCCCCACAAAATTTGACATGAATTGGTCCATCTGATACTGACGTATGGGACAATGAGTTGTCCTGTGGCATATCCTTAAGGCATATCTACACAGCTGGGCTAAAGTCAAAATAAGCTATGAAACTTGAGCTACGTTAGTTGTGTAGCTTAAGTTGAAATAGCTTATTTTGGCTTTTGGCACTATCTACACAGCAGGAAGTCCGAGTTAGAGCACTCTTCCCCCGACTTTCCTTACTCCTCGTAAAATGAGGGTTACAGGAGTCGAAGTAAGAAGTCCTTTAGCTCAACATTATTTTGACATTATATCAAAGTAACTGCCTGCTGTGCAGGCACAGACTATCTTATTTTGGAATAACATCAGTTATTCCAAAATAACACTTCTGTGTAGACATAGCCTCAGTAACTAACCAAAATATATAGAAATCCATGAGGTTTTATGGGCAAAACCCACTTAATCAAATGAATTAGAGTGGAAAGTGGAGGTTTAAAAAATGAGGTGTTTTGGCCATTTGGAAAATTCTTGTCATATTTTTTTGTCCTACCTCAAAAGAAGAGATGCCTTGAAACCTCGAATCTGGTTTGCCATGAAGCTCTTGAATTACACTATTGTCTTGTTCCCAGAAATGGTGGTAATTCGGGAGGATTTTTTTCCCCTGGTGACTTAGCCATAGCTGAGCCTTCTATTGGCATACTGCAATCTTCTAAGCTTTGCCAAAAGTCTGGAGGATCCAATGAGGTTACCAAGTGTCTGACAGGCTTGGCGAGTTTGTCTAATTAACTTCAGGACCCCTTCAGGGCTTCTAAGCTCCATGAAAAGTCTATCAGACATGTGTTGCAGCACATCTCCTAAATCCCAGAGGGATTTTTTCTGTTCATCTCCTTACCCCCACAGGGCTCTTTAGCCATGTAAGGACTCCTTTGAAGAGTTCATAAGTTCCAAAGCATGACTAACCCCAGAGAGTCTCAGGTAGGGCTCTGATGCTGAACTGATTGAGCTAAATGACTGTAAGAAATCCACAAGTGTAGCTTGGAAAAAATTGGGTGTAGTTCAAGCAAGCAGGCGACCAAGATATGCTAATTGACACAGCTGTCATCTAGGATGTAATCTAATTTACATACTTGGTGGTGAATAAATGCTTCTATATGGCAGAGCACCAGTATTTTTCCTTGACAACTTTATCAAAAGGCTAATGAAATTCCCAGACAAAAGTTTGCTCAGCTTGATTTAAGGGTGTAACTACAGTAACTCAAATAAAAGAAACTTGAAGAAATGATGCTGTTTACAAACATTGGAAAGCCAAGAAACTGTACATTAAAAAGCAGCTTAAAAGAAAGGCTGTGGGAAAATATGGAGATAAACTGCTAGGACTCCCCAGTTGACAATTTCTCCCTATTCCCAGCTACTCACCAGCCTAATTCATGAGCCATCCTTTCACTGGCTCATCATACAGCTTCATTGTTGACAATATGAGCAAGACACCCCTTGCCATACCCTGGATCCTAAATGTATTAAACACCCACCAAGCACAAACTGTCACAGGTCGCTCTCCACTAACAACATAGCAATGCCAACATCCCACATATAACAAGTTCTTATCTCCACCTCTAAGGTCTGTAGAACAGTGGTTCCCTTTGTATGGACCTCAGGAGGTCTGCCGGGAGTGGGGACTGACGGAAAGGATGCTTTGGTGTGAAAGGGAAGTGCGAGATGTGGGATTTTGGCATTGCTCTGTTGTCAGTGGAGAGCGACCTGTCCCCATGTCCTCTTCTCAATATACTGTGGTTCTCTGACACAAATTAGTCCTTATCTTGGCCACTTAAGGATACAAGAATGTGATGTCCCTAACCTCTGAAGTTCAAGGCCAAATCATTAAAGTAGTACAAGATTTAAGATGTCAAATAACTGAGACACTTGTCCTATACACAAATACCTCACATGTTGGGTGTATGGGGTGACAGAGGTATGAGGAAAGAGTTAAACTTATTTGGCTTTCTTAATTCTCCATTTTCATTCTTTCTAAAGTCCATTTTATTTACCTTGAATTTATTAACCTTGAATTAGAATTTTATCCATGGGTTAAGCTAGAAAAAAGGAAAGTGGTATTCTTTTAAGCTCCACCCATAAACCAAGCTCTGCCCAACCCCGTTGCTAAAATGAGACATTTCCTCATTCTCCCAACCCCGGCTTTATTTCTTGGTTTTAGCTACTTTTCACTTTGGAAAATAAAAAATGGTGATTTTTTTCAATGTGCCAATCAACTGCAGCACTAAAATGATGCCACACATGGCAAATTGTGCAGATCTTCACCCATGAGATGTCACAGTAAATTGTATTCTGTCCACTCCATGTGTTCTGGCCCCTATTCAGCAGGCCTCTTAAGCATGTTATATGCTTTATATGCTTAACTTTAGACATAGGAGTTGTCCTATTCAGAACACATGCTTAAATGCTTTGAGGATCTAGGCCAGAGCGCTCAACACTGAGAAGGCCCAGGCCTAATATGCTTTCCTTCTCTTTTCTTACATGATTTGATCAGTAGTAAAATAATGTACAGTATTGATATTTGAATTATGATCATCAGGTGACTGAGTTACCTATTTATGTAAATGAACAGAACAATGTCAGGCAGACATCATTGCATCAGCTACCAATGATCCGCATTTCAACATGCATGTGGTTCTCTTCACAACTATGAAAGGTAGAGATTGATTGATTGATTGATTTAATAAATACAGTTATATATAAATGCATATCCGTGTATCAGATTTCAGAATAAGCCCTGATTTTAACTTATTTCTTGGCTTTCCAATGTCTGGATTCTGTATAACTGCAATATTATTTTAACTTTCTTTTTTTGCGTAAGTGATTGGTATACGTCCATACCTTCACTCCAGCTTAACAAAGTTGTGGAGGTTTTTTGCTTTTTTGTTTGTTTGTGTATTTGTTTTGTTTTTGCTGTTGAAGGGGTGAGGGACTGGGGGGACTTGCCAAGGAATTCTGTAAGGAGGGTTAAAAAATTTCCAGTGGAATAGTTTTCCATCAGAAAAAGCCTGATGTGAGTAAATGAAAACATCTTGTGGGAAGGGATCAATTTAGTTGAGGATGAATGATTAAAATATTTCTTTTCAGTAAAATCAAAACCTATTGTTTTGATATGAACAAAGAGCTTTGTTTTGACTTCATTGTTTTGACTTTTATATCAGATTTGATTGCAATGTTTTTGCATGTACACAGCAACTTTAGCTCTGAATGCTATAATATAACATACAAGTGAAAATGCAATGGTTTGACCATTATCATAATGTTTAATTTTGATAAGATATTTTCCAAATTGGCTTTTTTTCTGAATTTTTGTTTTGCAGGAAATTTTAATTTTCTCCTCTCCCCCAATTCTGGACAAAAGGTGTTTTTGAAATCCCAGGATTTCATGTATTATGGAAATTCTATGTTTCAACCAGCTCTAGACTTCTTTTGGAAAATTGATCTGCAAAAACTCTATGCATTGAAGATGAAATGTACTGCAAAGATGCAAAATTATTGTTACTAACAACTGCCATCAGGCCCCTCTATTTTTCTCCTGAGCCACTCTAGGATTTTTGCACTAATTTGTATATATTTTAATTAGGCATTCCTAAACTCGGTAACTTTAAAGACATGTGAGCACACTCAATGCCCAAAGGAAAGAATTACTCAGCAGCCGCGGCAGCAGCCTGGACCAGCTGACTATGAATAAAGTGGAGTTGGCAGGCTCCAAAATGGAGTCCCAACCACATAGCCAGAAAGATGATATACAAGCTAAGGGATTGTTCTTGTCCAGTTAGCCCAGGCAGAAAATGGGAGCAGTTAAATACACAGAGGAGATACAATTTCTGGCTTGAAACAGAAATTGGTTTTCAGCCATATCAAAAGTGGAACACCTTCTAACAACTGCTGAAAAAGATGTTTTGCACTAGTTTAGGAACACATCTTTGAGAGTGTGCTAGAAATAAATAATTGTGGTTAGATACTGTGTGTATTTGAAATGCTGGACATGTGCCAAAAGGAAATGATTATTGTTAAACTGATACAAAGGTTTCCCAGTTGGTTTCATCTTGGGTGAGAGGGGACTGAAGTGTTCTATACCTGATTTACATTATCACCTTCTGTTTCTGCTCACTGTCATTAGTGCAGGACTACAGTCACAGAGGACAGCACTGTTGCCTGGCTGCTTTCTAGTTGTGCGCATGCTGTCAAACGCAAATATGCCTGGTGCAATGGGACCTTTCCTCATTCTGTGGATTTTGGCTTCTACTGACAATGTCACTAAAAGTTTCCTCTTCTTGTACTATTTTGGAACAGAAGAGATCTAACATAGCCTGGGAAAATGTGGTAAGCCTGATGGGTAAAACATTTTTAGGCTGGAGTAAACACTATTGCCATAAAGGCTGCATTTCCTATTTGAGCTGTGTTCCATCCATAGAACGAGAGCTCAAGACATCTCAGCTGGGCTGGCACAGTCCTTATTTCTTTCATATCCCCCTTGTCAACAGTTTGAAAGTGAGATGGTTAATTTTGTGCCTGACAAGAAAGGACACATCATTTTCTCAGATGCTGCTATCAGCAGAGTCAGGGCTGGTACACTCTCTGAGGGAGTCCCCAAACTACAGGTTACTGGCAGGCAGACAAACACTCACTGACAGCCATTTGTGACCAACTATGAAACACCATCTGCTGTTGTTGGGAGGAAGGAACATATCCAGTAAGTGATACCACTGTGAGAAATGAGTCTCTATGTTGACACACAGCAGTCTTTAGCTGGCCCTAAAGAATAAGCTTAGTTTTCCAAGATTTGTGAGTGTGAGGGAGAGAAATGTATATTGATGCAGCACTATACATGCAGCATTCTGGCTCTGTTTATAATAGAATTAGAGAAGAGAAGCTTTTGATGCATTAGCATTACACATATGAACTAAATACAGTACATCCATGAAGTGAACCCAATGGCTGTGTCTAGACTGGCCAGTTTTTCCGCAAAAGCGGCCGCTTTTGCGCAAAAACTTGCCAGCTGTCTACACTGGCTGCTTGAATTTGCGCAAGAGCACTGAAGTTCTAATGTAAGAAATCAGTGCTTCTTGCGCAAATACTTTGACGCTCCCGTTCGGGCAAAAGTCCTTTTGCACAAAACCTTTTGCGCAAAAGGGCCAGTGTAGACAGCTCAGTTTTGTTTTACGCAAAAAAGCCCTGATGGCTAAAATGGCGATCGGGGCTTTCTTGCGCAAAAGCGCATCTAGATTGGCCACGGACGCTTTTGCGCAAAAAGTGCTTTTGCGCAAAAGCGTCCGTGCCAATCTAGATGCTCTCTTGTGCAAATACTTTTAACGGAAAACTTTTGCATTAAAAGCATTTGCGCAAAATCATGCCAGTCTAGACGTAGCCAATATGTATGGGAAGACATGCTAAGGAGAAGCAACATTGTCTAGGAATGAAAACAAGTGGACAAAAGCTGGAGTGTGGGGTTTTATTCTTCCTCTGCCACTGATTTACTTGTGAAGTTGGGCAAATCACATAATTTCAGTGTGACTTCATTTATGAAATGTTAATCTCAATTCCTGCTTACCTCTCAGGGGTTTAGTGATGGTTCATTAATATTCATTAAACACTTTGAGATCCTTGGATGGAAGGTGCTGAACATTGTCATTGATACTAACAAGCTGCTACTGCAAATTGTTAAATACACTACAGTACCAAAGATGGTAGATAATTTTCCTTCCCACTGTGGAAAGAATCTGCCTTTTGAATCAGCTCTCACGCTGCATATAAAATATAAAAATGGGAGTTTATGTACATTAACTTAACTTAGTGAAAAATGTCACAGCTGTTGTAAATACTGACCTGAATCAAAAGCAATGTCAGTTTAACCATGTGGCATACAAACCATTTCAATTCAAAAGTTTCAGGATGGCTAAAGAGCCTGCAACCTAATAAAAGAAAAAAGGAATCTTACTTGCTCATTAACTTAAATAAGGCATGCAGCCAAAGGCATATGCCAACTCTTCCCTCTCCGGTCAGAAAGTAGACTTCCATCTTTAGGACTTTTAATAGTTCTGTGTTGATTAAGTAATGAGAGCTGGCATCCAAAGTGATTGAAATTCCGCTGATGTTGCTTTAGCTTTGTAGGCCCTTGTGGACCATAAAGCACAATGTTTTCAAATAAAATAAAATAAAATAAAATAAGGACCTTAGAATTTCATGCTTCTTCCACAGCAGAGAAGTGACAGGGTTATAGTATTTGGCAAGAAATCTGTCTAAATTGTTGTTTGAGTGTGTGTGTGTTTTAATGGTGAAAGAACCTCTGTATGGAGACTAACGTTTGAGTTCTGAATTCTAACCATATAGGTCAATGCATATCATAGAAAATTAATTGAGACAGTGCTCAATTCAGCTCCCATTAAAGTCACTGGGTGTCTTTACATTAACTTCAGTAAGACTTGGGTCCGATACATAATCACCAATGAAAAATGTCTTTCCAAAAGCATACATTTGTGGTTGGTGCCTCTTTAGAGGAGAACACACAAGGAGCCATGATTTCCCTGTGATTCAGGCTGCTTTTACATCAGTGGACATCCTGCAAGCTCAAGTGACCTGCAATAGAGATGAATCAAAAACTTCATAGTAATTTGTGCTGGTGGAGAAGCCTGTTACATTACACCAGAGGGCCAGAATGACCTGTGCATGGGAACATAGCAAGATAATTACAGGGGGAGAAAAAGGGGATGTGGGGGGAAGCCTTATGATTTAAATATGCTCTCACTTATGGCTGTGCAGTATGAAAACCAAATCTAAACATTTGTCTGTAGAATCAGGTGATGATTGGCCCTCTACTGTCTCAAGGGGGGCAGGAAAATGGTCTATGCACCTGCCACCTAATTCAGTTTAAAACCTGACACATTTTCCAAGAGTGGGCTGGCATAATGAAGTTCATTCAGGCTGTCAGTGGAGTCAATAACTTATCCCCAACTGCTTTTGTTTCAGTGGCGGCAGTGCCTCTGATGGGGCTGAGGTACTTATCCAAGTAAAATTTATTTTCAATTGTAGGCCATAATACAACTGGCACAAGCCTGGCTTTGACAGAAGCTTTTGCTCAAGGCTAACCCATTGTTAAAGTTTGTGCCCATTGTCCAGGGTCTTTGATCTGTCAAAGCTGCTTAACAAGCTGGTTAAAAACTGTTTCAGATAACAGGTGTGTCCTTTGAGGACACTGAGACATTTTTCAACTTCTTTAAAAGACTAGTCCAGTGGCTGACTAAAATTTACATGCTGGTTGGTGGTGATATATGGCAAGCACTTTTAAAGCAAGAAACTAGATTTAGTGTTTTATTTCCTGGAATTTCTCTGTGTGCCTCTCCTGAATTGAGTTAGATGTAAAATCATTTCTCTGCAGATTTTCAGAAATTTAGAGCAGCAGTGAAATATTCACCAGAGCTGCAAGCACTCTCTTTGTCATTTCAGAGAGAGATACCATTCTTGGTGTTTGACAAGAGGAAGGCCTAGAGGGAAAGGGTGTGACTCATACCAACATGTCAGCAGTCAAGGGAAACTTTTACAAACACTGCATCCTAAGGCAGTTGCTGTGTTGTTATGTGATGAAGTTCAATTCCCTGTCTCTCATTCACCATCTTTGCTGTACATAAAGCAAGCCTGAAACTGAAATGGTGTCGGGGCCAAGCTGAGAGAAAGCCTTTTATCAACACTGGAAGGCTGACTCTTGCGATGTGGGAAAACCCACCTTGTCATAATAAATCCCAGTCTTGCTCTCTATTCTGAATTTGAAAGGATAGGTTTTGATTTTTAGCCTGAATGCTGAACAATCTACAGAATGTGCCATATGTAAGATGTTTCCTTTAGGGTAAATGAAGAATGGATCCTTCTTTTTTATTATTTTTTTTTTTTTTACTTTCAGTACTATCCCTCTTCTCTTTGTACTATTCCTCACCTTTTCCCCTGATTTACTCAATTTACCCAAAATCTGTGAGCAGAACCAATCTTAGTATTCTTGTGTATGGCTGCAAAACTACCAATAAAATCAACTTGTCTATAAATACTTTACAATGAAGAGGGTCAGGCAAAGGATTCGGACAGGGGAGTATTGGGTGGGATGACATTTAGACGACAACCCAAATTCAAGCTTACCACTGGGAACATTTGAACCTGAGACCTCTGGAGCTTAATACAAGAGCCTCTACAGCTTAAACTATAAAGCTAGTTGGCTACCGGTAGAGCACTCTTGTTCTTATCTCTTGCTGTCAGTGGTCTAAGTGCCACTACATGGGACAGTGAACCACACTAGGTGTGTGGATTACATATGCAGAGGAAACATACCTGCTGGTGGTACAGGGAGAGAGGAGGACAAAGTGAGGGCAGCCATTTTCAACTGTGTTATTGAACATGCTCAGTACAAGCCAACTAACAAATCTATGGGTTGGGACACATGATCCCCACATGCCTCCTTCCCACGTGTGGCTTCTGCCCCTGAATAAGTGCATGTGTGCAGGATGGGAGAGGTCAGGATATGTAGATGCCTCAGCAGGTCTCAGTCTGCTTGAGGAGCTCAGCAGTTTGTGTTGGGGTCTTATGGAACCAAACTACACTTTTCAAAGTTTTGCAAGTCAGAGTTGTCCAAATAAGCAGGAAACACTGCAGCCTACTAGGCCTCCAGACAGTGTAATATTACACCTACATCTTGCTGAATTTTAGCACTCACTGTCTTACAAACATTAACCAACTTAGTTTTCACAGGCCAAATACACTGTGAGGTAGGTAAGTGTTATCAGCATGGCTGACTGGAACATTTTTGACTAAGTGAAGATTTGTTGAAATATGTCGCTTTGTGAAAGCTGAAACATGCTGTGGAGTCATGTCAGTTTTGATGAAGTTTTCACCAGGAAGCTGCCTTTTTGCCCAGGACTTTTGGAAAAGAAGTGACCAGCTCTTGCCTGGCTTGAAGTCACCAATGTCCATTTACAACAATCCCAAACAGCTTTCAAGTAAATCTGATGTAGGCAGGACAAGGTGAAATTCCTTGGCTAGAATTTTAGCAATTCTTTTCTTCCTCACACCCGGAGCCTAGAGGTTACTGGCGAAGTCACAGTAACTCTTTTCTTCCCTTGATGTTAATATAGCGCAGTGCATCTTGCCTGGTACCATATGCACGTGGGAAATGTGGTCTTAGGTTCAAACAGCATAATGTGTGGGTGTGTACACCCGGAGCTGCTTAATGCAAGAATCTGTGGTAAGTGCTAACTTCACTTTAGTTCCTCTGAGGCGGATAAGGGAATAACAGCTTTAGAAATGGGAGCTAGAAGGAACCCTTTCAAGTTAGTACCGCCGGCGTCACAATGGAGAACACAACGCAGAAACTTCTGTCGTCTTCACGAGCAAAGTAAGGGCAGCTCAAAGTCCATCTGTCGGAGACGTGAGGCTCAGCTTCCCCCTCGAGGTTTGGCTGAGGACGCCTTGGATTCCCGGGGGTTAGGGGAAGAAGGTGGGCGTTACTCATCAGGGATTCCCGTTGTTTCCCCTTCATTCCTGCGCTGCACTAGGACTAGCTCCTCAGCACTGGTAAATTGAAGTCGATGGAGCTAGGGCAATTCCCAGTCATACAGACGGTCAAGCCGCCACGCCTTGCTGCCGAAGATCGGTATTTACCAGCAGGCCCCTGGCGTGGGAAGCAATTCCCCTTGTGGCCAGCCCCTGGAAGAAATGGGTCAGAGGCGCCTAGCCCCGTCTCCTCCTGCAGCTCTCAGCAGCTCAGGCCCGAAGACAGCCCGAGCCTGCTCAGACAGTGTTGCCTGTGCCAAGAGCAAGCGATCTGGCGACAGCTGCTGGGAACGGGAATTACCCAGCTTGCTGCAGGCTTGTGTTAGCGCCTGCTGAAGCGAGGCAGCCCCGGGGCGCTGCGGCTCCTGCTTTGCCGGCCAGCTCACACGCAGCACTGCTGCCCTGTGTGGGGCTGCAAAGGCCGCGGGGCCGCCGCGGGAGGGTTCCGGTTGCCGGGGGGTGGCAGGCTGGGAGAGGGAGAAACCCAACCCAAGCGGCGTCCAGCGTGCGCCAGGTGGTTAAGGAGCCGGTGGCCTTCTCCGCCTCCGGCCAGGACCCTCCCCGCTGGGCCAAGTTCTGCGCCCAAGGGATCCACATTTTCTCCCTGCGGGGCGTGCCGCGAACGGCCCCGCAGAGCCCCCCGCCCTCTCCGCGGTGACCTGCTCGGCAGGAGGCAGTGCGCACCCCCCTGGGCCCGCCGCGTTCTCCAAGTGGGCCCAGCAGGGGCTATGCATGTCTGCAGAAGAGGCACAGAGCAGCCCGAGCTCACTGCGGGCGGGGGGTGCAGTTTCAGAACAGGGCAATGGTTATTTATCGAGGCGGGGGGGGGGGGGAGCCCCAGGAAGGCTTCTTAGCAGACTGCCCAGGAGGGCCATGTTGCCCCCAGGGAAATCGAGGCAGAGATCCTGAGCCCTTGAAATCAGTAGCAAAACTGGCTTCGAGTCACCGGCCGTACAGTTTCCTTCACGAGGTGGATACGTGCGAAGGGGCCGTAAGCTTTACCGAGAGCTGGCGTTTGCCGTCAGCTTGTGGGTTTATTTCTCAACCTTCCCATCAGGCGCTACAGCCCCGAGCGAGCCTCTAGCAGGGCGGTGCTCACGGGGTTGACTTTGCCACGGCCACCGGTGGCACCAGCCCGGAGACTCCCTTCAGGGGTGGGAAACCTAAGGCCCGGGGGATGCGGCCCTGGCTTGCCTGGATCCGGCCCCAAGGCTCGGGGCTTTCTCTTCCGCAGCATCAGGGAGCCGGTGTTGGCGCTCCAGCCCTGCGCCCGCCATCCCTCAAAGACTCCCCCACCCGCACTTCGCTCCTGCAGCATTACCTCTTGGGCAGACCCCTCACCCCCAGCCCGCCTTCCTGCGCAGACCCTGCACCCTCACTCCGATCCGCACCCTACCAGACTCACCCCCACAGCCCGCTCCTGCACCCTCCCTCCCGCCCTGACCCCACACCCTAAGCCTGATTCTGGGCAGCCCCCTCCCACACACTGAACCCCTCATTTTGGCCCCACCCCAAAGCCTAGGGGGACCCACAAAATCTACTAGCTGGGCCTTCCTAGGCACTGAGTCTTTCTGCTTCTGGGTTGGGTGCCACATCAGTGAGGTGCTGGCTTTTTTTCTTCTCACCTTTGTGGGGCCCGGACTGATTTTTCTGTGGATCAGGGACTCCTGATCTGAAAAAGTCCCCCGCGCTTGATTCCGAATTACAGCCCGGAGGAGAAAATGGGAAGGAAAAGAGTTTCCTCTTTCCCGGTCACCCCCGAAATGAACGATAAGCCGCATCGCATGTTTGTAATTTAAAACATGCTCCTGTGTACACGAAAACCCTTGGGTTACAGCGGGGAAGCGGACTGGACCCGAGCTCCGTGTTAGAGCTGGCTCTGCCGGCTCGCCCAGGGCGGATTTGCTGCAGGCACGATTTGAGAAGCGACTCCCGGCTTAGGAACTCGGGCTCCAGCCCCGGCCCTGCCTTAGCCCCAGGAGGAGAAGTGTATCCGTGACACTGCTGGGCAGGGGCGATTGGCAAAGGTGTGGCTCGAATGCCGGCGGCTTCATTGGAGGGGAAATGAGACAAGTCCCTGGACCTGGAAGGCGGGGCGGGCTTGGTGTGAATATAGATTCCTCGCGTCAGCTGTGCGGTTTTCTGAGCGCTCGGCTGCCCTCCCTCTTCACAAAGAAACACGCTCGGGAAGGCCACAACTGGAGATCCCTAGAGCTCTTGCCGTATGAAATCCGCAACAACAACTGTCCGGGGCAGAGCGCTTTCGCTTTTAGCCCCCGGACATACTTAAGCTGTGCTTTGTAAAGATCCAGCCCTTTACACTTCGCGTGGCAAAAGAGCAGAGAGACTCCTCTTTGGGGAGACTCGCAGGGCGTCCCCTTCCTCTGGCCAAGAGAAAGGCAGGCCCGAGGAGTCGGAGTACACTGTGACACTGTGAGTTACCCAAATCACTATCTCTGGGAGCTGTGACGTCTGAGACCCAGCGCTCTATGTTGGCGTATGGGGGGCGGGGGGGAGAGTTTGATTTGGTTAAAAACAAACCTGAGAACTTTGAGAGACCTTGAAGCAAAAACAAAGAAGCCGGCCAGAAAAAAAAGTATCTTTCTGCGTTCTCCAGCCTCCTAAACCAATGAACAAATGACTTGCAATAGTTCCGCTCTTCTGATGAAACCCTGACCGTGATTATTAACACGGGGAGATAGATTGGTTGTACAAATGTCTTTCCTCGTTCAATTAGAGTAGGGGGAAAGATGCTCTCTTCATCCTACCTTGAAAAATCTGCTGACATTCTGCAACCTGGATTTGTGAAAACTGTTTTCATGGTCACACTCTCTTTTCCCTACCTCCTCTTGTAAAAACACAACATCCACGAGGCAGGAATTTGCGATAGCAATTAGCAGCCCTCACGCCCAGATACAAAGCACAAACTCGTCCTTATCTGCTTTGAGTCTACTCTAAATCTTTCCTGGAACATGGAAGAAAAGGCAATCCGGAATCTGCTCCTGGCTGCGGTGTGAACTCCCCCAGGGCCCTGGAACCCGGGCTGGGGGATATCTGATTGTGGCTGGGGAAGGGTGAAATGAAGTCTTTCATTAGCACTAGCACTTCCTGACGGATCCCCTTGTGCAGAGGGGGCTTTTTTTGGGGGGGGGGGAGGGAGCTGAGCTACTAGCTACTCCTTAACCAACTTCCTTGACCAAGTTTCTTGCTAGGATCGCATATAACCCAGTGCAAAATGTTTCTGTCCCTCTGTCCGAGAGATGCGGCCCCCCGAAGCTCCCACCCCGCATTGGGGAAATCCATGCTAGCGCTCCAGCCCCCCGTTTCCCATGGAGCTAAAACACACAAAATCTACTAAGATGCCTCCCCAGGCTCTGATGTGCGAGGGGAATGTGAGGAGTATCTTTTTCCTCAGTCGGGGGCCAGTCAGTGAAGGTTTGTGGGATTGTTGGGGTTTTCTGTTTTTTGGGGTTTTTTTGCTCCTCACTTGTGTGCAGCCCTCACCGATTGTTCTGTGGATCAATGGCTCCCAACCCAGAAAAGGTTTCTCATCCCCCTGCTAGGGAGTTTCTCATCCCAAACATCAGAGAGGCTCGCCAGAGACATCCAGATTCTTCCTGCGGCTGTTTCCTCCCCACCCCCTTCCTCTTCCTCTCAGTCTCAGCGCACCCCGAGGTAGCCCAGTACATTTTAGGCCTCGCCTGCGCAGGAGCCGGGGTTGGGAATGGGACATTTGGTCCGAAGCGCTTTGCTCTTGCGTCCTGCTGTTAAATCCCCTGTTTGATCCGGCCCCTCTAGCTCCCCTGAGTGCAGAGCCTCGCCTTGTGTATTTCGTGTTTCTGTACAGAATGCCCCGAGCTGGCTCGGGCTTTATAGCTGGCAGTTTGATTCCCGATTAGGAAAGACACGAACAGGGTTCCCCCGCATCCCCAGTTTTGTGAAAGGGGCGCGGGTGGATTTCCAGGCCATATATCTTTATGACGTGACAATTGCTGGGAGCAGCAAACGAACCACTTGATTGGAAAAGGTTTAAATTCAGAGAAGGAGGAAATTCAAGTGAAACACTCTCCGGCTACTGCTGTTCGCCTCTTCCCTTCGCCGGGGGAAGGATCCCTCGGTTGTTTGGCATGTTGTGCCGAGCTGCAAGAAGCTGCACAAAGTGACCTCAGACCCAACCCTAAAGTCTACACAAGCAAAACTCTCATTGGTCCATAGAGCTTTAAAGAAAAAGTAGATGGATGCCGGCAGTGCTCTTACTCTCCGGCATGTGCCCTGATTCCCCGTTACTGGGAGGGGGGCGGCGAGAAGAAACAAAGTGGGAAATTCAGTAGTTGACTCAGATAATGACGCCATTAATGTCAAGGGGTGAAAAACCAGAGGGGGAAACTGTATCTGGTTTATCAAGCCGATGGGAATCTTGAAACGCGTAAAAGGTCCCAAGGAATAAAAAATCACCTGCGCTGCGTCGTAGTGTCCCCTGCAGGAAAGGCAGGGTGTCGTGTCTTTTTTTTTTCACTCTCTATTATTAACACGTTACAAACTTTCAAAAGCAAAAAAACCTGCCTGGGGACTCCCTATTGAGACACTGTAAAGGAAAAGACGAGCAAGTGTGTACCCGCACAGCTGATGAGAAGCCACTGGGAGGTCGATTTGGAGTAGTCTTCAAACATCGTACAATAGACAAGTCTCTCTGCACACTGCAAATCTCCCCAGCGCCGCTATCTTTAATTTCAATGGCAGTGTGGAGTGAAAACGCTGGAGTCTGTTTTGCGACAACCCACGCGGGGAGGAAAAAGATACCGCTCATCGTTGTTAGGCCTCATTTGGCCCCAAAGAGAAAGGATCTAGCTAGAGCTGCATATAGGAACATACTAGTATGGAGTCGAGTTTAGATCAACAAATCTTCCTTCCACTGATGTTACTGCCACTTTCTTTAGTATTAATTTTAACTTATTCTCGAAAATACGTTTAAATATTTTTGGGTCTCCAACCTCAGGACTACCCACGTTTTGGCTAACGTATGCGCCCTTTGCTCACCCATTGCAGGCAGTATGGGGTTTCATTGGAGTAATTCTGAATTTACATTAGGGTCCTTGAGAATAAAACACGGCCCCAGTGGGCCTACGAGCATGTGTAAAACGGGCAGGATTTGGCCCAATACCTTTAGTCACTGTGTGTCCCATAAATAAACACTGGCTTTTTCAGCCTCCTCGTGCTCACCTTTCAAGCCCAGGACAGCAAGAAAGATACGATGCGCTTCTACACTTCTCTGCTAGTCAAATGCCCCTTCCCACAAACTCCGGGGCATCAAGCCAGGTTCAGCATGCAGGGAATCAAATTTCGAAAGCAAGTGGATTTCCACTAGATCCCATCACGGCCTCACTTTTTGTTTTATACCAGTGACGGCGGTTTTCTTGCAAAGAAGAACTCCCATTTGCATCTAGTTTCCCCCCGTAGCGCTGCATTCTCCTTTCCATCGCACCCCAAAGATGGTTTAGTTACATGAGCCAAAAAAAGTCTTCATCTTCTGTCGCCCAGTTCACAAGGCCAAAACCTGCTCGATTTTTTGCAATGGGACAACTCGCTTGAGTAAGAAGAATCAGACCATATGCAGGTCTTGATCTAACTTTGTCCTATCTGTCTCCAATTTAGAGAGTAGACTTTGTGGAAAGAAAGAAAGAAAGAAAGATCCTTTTAGAAGAGGGGACTGGATTAATTTAAGCAAGAGAAAACTAAGGCCCTCTTCGTTAGTGTAACACTTCGTTAGTGTATTCGCTTTTGTGGTTTTCGTTGGTCTACAAAAGAATCGATTGCTGTAGCACTTCGCAGGCAGTGTATTAAAAGAAGCGGGGTTACTTTGGGTGCATTCGAAAAGCTGTTTCATTTATTAATTCAGATCTTTTAGCCTGAAAATAGTAAACTTCCCGAGAATTACTCTGTTTCGAGTAACTCCTCGACAGCTCCTTCATCACCCAGTGGAATGAATCACCAGAGGGAAACAGACCATTATCCCCCTATTTGTCTGCCTAACTCCACTGGACATAATCCCCCCTGCCAAATTAGATCTTCGCTTCATCCCTTTCTCCATTTCATGGACACTCTCCGGGCAGTTTTTGGGTTAAAATGAGTTTCTTTCAGACTGAGCAACATAAACTTTCCTCCCTCTGTTCATTATTTTCCTCTACACGCCAAACTCATGCAGGAATCAGGAATCAAACTCACTTCTCATCGTTTTTATTTGAACATAAACAGCACGGCTCTGCGGTCAAACAGTCTGACCATCAGTCTTCGTTTCAAATCCCTTCTAAGAATCTTCTTTGGAAGTTCCCAGTAACCATAAAGTGGTGGTGGTTGTTTCATTTTGTTTGCAGAGTCTTTTGTGTTAGATTTGTATAAAGTAATGAACAATAATAACTACCGCTTCTTCACAAAGTCATCGAAGCTCAAACATATGGAGTTTACACGGATAAAAGTTCTCAGTGGACCTAGCACAGTAGAAGTTTGAGAGCAATTCTAAATGGAGAATTTTCTCTTACAGAATTTTTATAATGTCCAATTTAGAGGCAATATAAAGAGATGTTAGAGAGCTGGTATAAGAGGGAAGGAAAATAAAGGTACGATTTCCGGCATTATTAATCCTTTCTTCATGTGCAGTAATTAACTGATTCTTTTCCAGTAATTATGCAAAAACAGTCCTCACTATAGAAAATAACAATAGTTTAATAAATATATGAGAAATAGGGAATTTCGTTATTGTTATCCAATCAACCCAGAACAATATATTTTCTATTATTTTGCTTCTGAGACTCATTTTGAGCTTGTAATATTTTATAGTTGATTTTTCTGTAACGAATTTGTTTTTAAAAACTTTTTTAGCCTGGAAAATAAATGTTATTTGTACATAAAGAAAAGTTAACTTATTGCTTCTCTTTTTGAAAATGCATCTGCATTTTGCACTGTCATTTTGCTCCTGTATATCGCTTTGACAATCACTTTACGGCGAATAGTTTATGCACTCAGAAAGATATTGCACACTGTACAAAGAGAAATAGCCCTATAATTCAAGCAATTCATTTACACACGCAAGAACACAAGGAGGGGAGGAGGAGCTGGACAATTGGCTTCGTTTTTATTGCTATCCTAAAAGTAGTTCTTGTTAGCCTTCTTCAGCTTGTTGAGAAGAGTCACAGCAAGAGACAGATAGGTTTTCCTTTTTGTTTTTTGTCTTGCAGTCTCAGACAAAGGCGAAAACAGAACTTTTATTTCATTTTTTATTTGAAATCTCATCCAGAAACACTGGTCCATAATAAATATATCGATAGTTATCAAGAATATATAAAAAATAAAGACACGTTGTTGTCTTTGAGGCCGTAACAAAATATTTCAAGCAAATGCCCAGGAAAACATAACAAAATCAAACATAAAACGACAGTAAAGTTCCAATGGAGTAACACAATGACCAATCTGGCCAGAGTCGACCCTGCATGCAGATCACTGAGCAAGGGGTATTGAGGGCAATGTGGAACCCAGCCAGCTGAACTACTACACTGCACTTAGAGCAGGAGATAAAAACCTGGCGAAACATTGTGCGTGTTTTGCACTATTTCTCGTTTTATACAGCCACGGACGGGGTGAGGGTGTAGGGAGGAACCCAGGAAATGCTTTAGGGAATATCCTTGTTACAAGGAAAACTGCACCATTGCCAGAACAACATGTTTAAACGAGATTCAATTATAAGCAAGCATGCATTCTTTTGGGCTATATTGGGTACAAAAAGAATCATCATTCCTAGCTGTCATACCCTGGAGTGGAGCAGAGAAAATTCCCAGAAATGGCGGCGTTTGTCTTTAAAAACAAACAAATAACAAACAACTCCCTCCCCCCCAACAACTCATCGTCTCTTTGCAGCTGCGAACAGTACAATGACCAGCATGTCTTTTTTTTTTTTTTTTTTTTGCATCCATTTAAAGGAATTATTTACATTTTTATTTGTTTTTTTACAACAGGGATTTTTGTTTTAGCATAAGAAGACAACATGGCCCGAGCATCCAACTAAAACATTACCTTTGGAAGGTCCTTACTACACTAATCCCTTGTTACAACAAATGCAGTTTGGACAAGCTCGGATGTCAGTGAGGGGGAGAACACACCGGCGTCCATGGGAGGAAAAGAAGCATGCATGCGAACACTGGACTTCTTGGGTTGAGTCTTCCTGCGGCAGCACCTAACAGAACTTGGGTGGAGGTGTGAGCTCTGGGACAGCGAGCGAGGGGCGCTCAGCGTCACTTCAGCAAGTCCTTGGATTCTGCAGCGAGCCTGCTCATGTTGGCTGTGGTGAGGGCAGACAGGTGTGGCGGGGGTGGCATTTGACAGATCGTGCAGGGGCAAGGCAAACCGGCCCAGTGCTGGAAGCCACTGCCAAGCTGGAGGGCCGGAGGGGTAGAGGGAGTCTTGAGTAAAGAGTGAGGGGGCCTGATGGTGCCAATCCCTGGTAGGGAGGCGGAGAGCGGGGAGGAGGTGTTGGCCGAAGACAAGGCACTGCCAAGGATGGGGTGAACCTGGTGGACCGTGCTAGCTGCGTGGGCCGGGTGCCCGCTTGCGTGTCCCACTGTGCCGCAGTGAAAGGCGGAGTGGTGCCCCCCATAGATTTCACCCACCAGCCTCTTCATCTCCTCCAAGGAGCTAGTGAGCATCAGGATGTAGTTTCTGGCCAGCAGGAGGGTGGCAATTTTGGAGAGTTTCCTCACGGAAGGTCCATGTGCGTAGGGCATCACCTCCCGCAGCCCATCCATGGCCAGGTTCAAATCGTGCATCCTTTTGCGCTCCCGCCCGTTGATCTTCAGCCTCAGCTGCTGCAGGTCCTGCTCCGAGAGCTGCTTTTTGATTTTGTACTTGCTGCCTTCCCCTCCGGCCTTGGAGCCGTTTCTGGACAGGCCTTCCCCGGACATCTTCTGCACCAGGTCGCCCTGCGTGGAGGAGACCGAATTGAGCCGGTTGTCCTGATGGTGGTGGTGGTGGTGGTGGTGGTGATGGTGGTCTCTCAGGTACATCTCATCCATGTCTGGCGAGGACGCTCTGCTGGAGACAGAGCTGGAGTCAGAATTCATTGTATTTGGACTTCCGAGCAAGAAATGTCTTCCCTGCTCTAAAGAGGGTGACGTTGGGTGACTGTTATTTTAAAAAAGCAAAACAAAACAAAATAAAACAAAACCCTGCAGGCTCTGTGAGTGTGGGGGGGAGGGGAAGGTTCAAACAGGAGGAAAATTCTTCTTTCTCCCTCTAATCTCTTCCGCTGGATACCCAGCCTGCATACGGGATAGCTGGTTGGTGTATGCTTGAACTAACCTCAGCCTGGAAAAGAGGGGCTTTTATAGCGCTGCAGCAGAGAAAAGAGACAAAAGGAGCCCTCCTATCTATAATGGTCTTGTTAGGATGACGTGCAATTATTCAGGGCGGTGCGCTTTGACTGTCCCATTTAGCAAGGACTCCCATTCATATTCATTGTGGTGCCACCCTGGGACACCTCAGCCATGGACCATCAGGAGTCAAGGAGACACAAAACCTCTCTGATTGACAACACGCACTCATCCCTGCATGTTCACGCCCTCTCCTCCCCCTGTTTCTAATTTCCAATATAAAACTGCCTCTAGTGTACAGTAAAGAGCAAAGGGGCTGATTGGGGTGTGTATTTTTGCTTGGGGTCATTTTTCAGTCTAGCATCTCAGTGTTAGTAACATCGTAGCAAATTCTATTTGTCTGAAGAAGCAGAGGAAGATTGGTTGTTTTGGGGTGTGTGCGTGTGTGTGTGTATTTTGCTGGTTCCAATCCCGAAAGAAAATAATCGTCTCACTTTCTTAATCCTTTTCTATACATATTTTAGTTCCCCTTTGTTTTCATTTGCCACCGATCTTTATGGTTTTCTCGCTTATCATTTCTATTAAAATATTTGGAAATTCATCTCTCTGGCTGTAACCATTTGACTTTTTTTGCACTTTGAATGAATAGAAACTATGAATCTGTGTTGACAGTTTTATTTTTAAAGATAATCCAAATTGTTTCAAAATTAGAAGAGAGACCACGATATATTCCCAATCGATACACTGAATGGGAGGAGGTGGGGAAAGGAAGTCGTTTGTGAATTGGACTAAGAAGCCGCATAAAAGACTGCACACATGCAGGCAAAAGGAAACTAACATCAAGTCACAAGGGGGAGAGACTCTTGCAAGCAATAATATGTTACGCGTTGAAGATTTGTTAGAGTAAGTAACTGGCTCCTTGAAGTAGTTTTAGTTTGATATGTACCTGGTTACAGACACAGGAGTCTGGTGTATGTGTGTGAGAGAGAGTGTGTGTGAGTGTGAGCGTGAGAGTGTGTGTGTGTGTGTGAGAGAGAGAGACCCTGTGTTGGGATACTGAAGGATGACAGTTTGTGTGTCTATAGCTGGAAGTGTTTCCTTTATGTTGCCCTGAGTGTCTGTGTGTATTGTGGCGGAGCTTCTGCAAAGCGCCATGCAAGACTGTTCCAGATATGCGGCAGTCTGGGTACCGATGTGTAGGATTTGTTTGTGGGCATATGTGAGTGCTTTCTGTAGGAGCCGGGCAGAGATACTGCGCATTGGGATGCGCCATTGCGGGACTGGGGAGAGAAGAGTTGGGGGGGGGGGGAGTGAGGGGAGCGGAGAAGCCTGCCAAAACCAGGTGTGCTTATGAGGAAGAGTGTAATCTGGAGTAGTTTTGTAGAGATCCAGTGTACATAGAGACGGCTCAGCCCCTGGAATTGCCAGGGACTGATTTGTGTGTGCCCTGCACATGCTGATTGCATGAGTGTGTGAAAAGGACAGGCGTAGCGAGTGAATTGTGAAGGGTGACAGCGACGGTTTGTCTTGATTGCAGTGTTTGGTTAGCAGGTGTTAGCTGACACTTTCCAACAAACTTCTTCAAGCACTCTCGTGTAGACACGGCAGTGGAACCTTTAGCACGTGCAAACTGGCTCGGGTTGAAGCCTGGACTCCCCCTTTAACAGCTTCCCTGATTGGAGAATGAAACCTTGACAGCAGTTTTCCGTCTTTGTATGGGTTTTAAAAGACCAACTGCACTGGTCAGACTAAAAACAACTGCTAGCAGGCAGGGTCCAAGTTATTGTTACTCCAAGGATATTTCAGACCCACAAGGAGAAGCGTCTGAAAGCGATAGATGTTTTCATCCTATTGAGTCTAACTATACTTAAACTGCTGAGAAACAAATTTAAGACGTTTTAATTGTCATTGCTGTCTGTAAATCCCGCCGTGGGAACTGGAGCAGATAGAGTGATAAAGAAAAGAAAAGAAAAGAAAAGAAAAGAAAAGAAAAGAAAAGAAAAGAAAAAGGCGCTTCTCTCACTGGGGGGAAAGTTGGACCAATAACTTGACTGAGAAACAAGGTGCATTAACCCCTTGTTCAGAAGCACGTAAGACAGAAAAATGATTGCATTCAGTTTCGGTTTGCCAAGCTTCTGCTGAGAGCATGGGAGACGCGGCGTTTCTTGTAGCTGAACCACTCCATGTATAAGGAGAAAGAAAAACTGTTTGACTAACTTGTCCAAATTTCCGTGTAATCTGGCGCCTATACAGAGATTCACTCCCATTTAACGACATCAGGAACCTCATAACTGATAGTCTGTAGGGGTAGCCGAGTTAGTCTGTATCTCTAAAAGCAGCCAGGAGTCCTGGGTCACCTTACAGACTAACAAATTTAATAGGGCATCAGCTTTTGGATCAAAACCACTTCGTCAAATGCATGAACATAAGTGAATAATGCATCTAGTGATCGCCATCCCTCTTCCCAGCCAAGAGCAGAAATCTAAGCAGGACCAGGAAGGGGACACTTCTGAAGCTATCTTTACTCATGAAAAGACACCCGAAGTGTCTCTTTCTGCCCCTTTCTATTTTTTTATGTGCTTGGAAAAACTGCTGGCAGGACCTGCAAATTCCAGCCTAGCCCACTGATTTCCCTCCCCCCAACTGTATCTATTTGAAACACTTTAGAAGTTTTAAAGGGGGGGCATTAATTGCTTAGCTATTCACATTAATAAGGCAAAGGTGTAACCATTAGAGACCAAGGGAAAAAGAATCAAGTAAAATCCCACAAGCGATCATAGTAATCAATGCGATAGCTGCAACCAAAGGGATTCTGTTGTCTCAGTTAAGAGTTCTTCGTCCTCAGAACCGCCCTTAAGACAACTTCCATCGGAGCAGGGGCCGGCTGCATGGCACAGACTTCTTCTTGGTCCCCAGGCTTTGGGGTTCATGGAGATCCCTGTCCTCAGACGTACATGGGTTTTTTTTCTCTTAGCAAGAGGAGTAGCGCCAGTTCCCGGCTTTCTACCAAAACATCTACTGCCCGGGAGAAGCAATCCCCGGGTGGCTGCCTTCTCTCTTCCGAGGGAAGAGTGTGGAGGGCGAGAGGGAGGCCCTGTCAGCCAGCTATGGAGGAAGGGGGATTACTAGAGAAAAGCGAACTCCCGGCTGCCTCGTTCCCCCCTCTCCCCCGCACCCTGTCCTGCTCATTCCTCTGCGGTCCTGCTGTTCTGCTGCACACTGCAGCGTCTCCCATTGCCAAGGGCAGGAGCGCTGCGCACGTGCTTTTTGGAGTTGGGGGTTATCTTCAAGCAGTGATGGGGGGAGGCCCAGAATGAGTTGCAGGGGGAAATTGGCATGTGCACGCTCTCTCTGTCCCTGCCAGACATAGAAACCAGAGGGGTGGGACAGCAGGATCTTCGCTGGGAATTGTTACAGCCGGGTGTAATGTGGGAACAGGCTATGGGGTGAGGGGCCGGGTTCCCGGGTGGGATGGGGGAATCCCAGGCAGCATCAATGACTGGGTGTCAGTGGGGACAATTTTGCTGTCAGGACATTATACTTTGAGCCCGATCTTCCAGCTTTTATCCGGAAGATCCACAAACACACATGTACATGCTTCTTCTCTACAGCGGCCAGGGGGAGGTTTTGCCTGAGCTAGGCAAGTTGACTGGCAAAGACGAGAATTCGAGCCCCAGCGAGGGAAGGAGAAGGACCAAGCGTCACGGGGCTAGAGATGAAGCGATCTGACTGCAGAAATGGCCTTCGGACAGACTTTTCCAGCGCTACAGCCATCAGCCACCCTGTCCCGTTCCATCTCCTTGGCAGGTTTTAGCCACCACGCCCGCCTGCGACAGAGTTTTGCCTTGCTGGCTGGAGAGCAAAGCGCCTCTGGTTGTTTTTGTTCAGTTAATTGGCAATCCAACGTACACATACACACACAAAGGCATAGTTTGCAAAAAAAAAAAAAAAAAAAAAACCGCAGAGAGATTTCGGGGCACACGAGCGTATTCTGTCGTCCCCTCTCCCTCCAATGCAACGAAAATACCCTGCTTGAGGCGGGACAAGTGTTATTTTGCATTTGCTGCGACTTTGGCTGGGGCAAGGTTCTGCACCCCCTTCTCCTTGTTTACCATTGCACATTTTTGTTAGGACCGAAAGAACGCAAAATCTACTCCATATATTTCAGCAATATCAGACAAGCGATGTATATCAGTAGTTGGTGTAAGATTTGACAGAAAATTTCACTGCCCTTGAATTCTTATACATAAACCCAACCCTACGCCAGAAAGGACTAAAAGAGTCTTTGCCCCCCTCCATTTGCTCTAGTCCTTCCTCTGGGACATGTGGGAATATAAATAAGCAAAAGGGGCGGGGGGGGGGGGGAAGGCTTTGAGAGAATAGCTTTGCATGACACTCTACAATTTAGAGAGATGGATTATGTATTAATTATTATCAACATGGTTGTTACAGTCACCAGCAACTCTTGTTCGGCTTAGTAATGCAACAGGCTGTTTCCCCAAGCTCCTTGTGGTTTAAAATGGGTCATAAGTGATTTATTACTCTATTCACTGCAACAGAAATATTACACAAACAAAATACCTGGTTACCAGCTCTATTCCTTGTTAGCGCAGGAGTGTTCCCTACAATATGTACTTCCCTCTAATCTGTGTTTCTCGTGTGTGCGTGAATAATAAAGCAGTAACTCATACGTCTTTGTACAATGATACTGATTACTCTCCATTATCTGCTACACTTGCTTTTTGTTTTGTTTACTTTAAAAAGTGAAGTAGGACCAAAAGCAAAATCAATTTTAGACAAGACTATTAAAGATTTTTAAAATGTGCTCTTGCTCCCCTTTCAGTAAATAGCAAAACTCCCAGAGTGCATCTACACAGCATCCTAAACTCGAAATAAGATATGCAATTTGTGCTATGCAAATTACATATCTTATTTTGATTGAATTTTGAAATAGGCTATTTAGAAATTTGGCATGAGTACACAGCGCCAAATTTTGAAATAACGTGCTATTTTGAGACATCCCTTAACCCTCCTGGAATGAGGGTTACCGGCATGCCAAAATAATAGTGTGCCTGTTATTTTGAAAAATAGTTTGAAATAACAGGCTGCTTGTTAAGACAGGGGTAGCTATTTTGGGATACCTCTGGTATCCTGAAATAGCCATGCAATGTAGATGTACCCCTAGTGACATCAATAGGAACAGAATTAGGCCCTAAGATTCAGTAAGTTAGACAAATACATATTATAATAATTGATGGAAGGAAATAAGAAGAAAGGTAAACTGTGCTGGAAAAACTAACCTTTCCTTCCCTTCTGATCCCTCTCTTCACAAGGGGAAGATGCCTCAGAATAGCACAAGTACTAATTATACAACTATATATGAAAATGGAGTTTATTGGCAGAACTGGAAGCTTAATTTTAATGATGCATAAATATCATGGTTGATTAGAACTTGCAGACTCATTATACAATTCTGGTTTTGAAAGGTATATTAGAATGGAAGTAATTAATTTCTATGGACATTGTTTACCTGATTTTTAATTAGTGGATGTACTTCAAATTAGCAACTCCTAATTCCGAAGTCTCGTGCAGTTTCTGATGGTATATGGATGTGTCCTAAATATTTTTAGCATGGAGGCATGTTTCATCTTGGATCACTTCCATGGTGGTTTTGTTTTGTCAAGGACCCCCTAACCTAAGGACTGACTGATTAATTCAATATGTAATTTTAATGTATTACTACTGTTAAGTTTTAAGAGGCTATTTAGTTTTTTTATTCTTTGCCACCTAGATTTTGTTTCCTATTTAATGAATGCATTTTTAAACAGTGCTTTTAACAACTCATATATAAGGAGATGACAAAGTTTTGAGATTCTTATAGTACATTATATTGTTACTATTTTATTAACTAATAGTGGAAAGAAAGAAAGAAAGAAAGAAAGAAAGAAAGAAAAGCTTTTGCTTTATCATAATATGTTGTACAGAATTCTGAAATCTGCTTGTATTTCTTTTAAGCATGTATTTCATTCAACAGAATTTGAAAGGTTTCCTTTTCTATGTTCTGTTTTTGCTCAAAGTGTGTTATTGATTTACAGCCAGATTGATAGCATCTTATCATTTGACATTCCTACATCACTAAATTGTATAGTCTGCAAGGCTGATATTTAGTTCTTGTGATCATCACAAGCTTCTTTTCCAATAATTGACTCTATCCTGTACTCAGAGAAACTAGTATTACAGCTCCCATTGAGTAGAATAGGAGTAGGATCAGGCACAAGAAGTTTGTCACTCACTAGATTCCAGTGGAATAAACCCAATTTTCCCCTTGACTCACACTCACTTTCAAATTTATTGACATCAAGGGCAGAGCAGAGTACGATGCCATTTATAGGGTATAACTCCAAAGCCCTTACTCATTCCAAAGTCACATTGGAATTAATGCAGGATCAGGCACTTAGGGTACGTCTACACTGAAACACTATTTTAAAATTACTAGTGCTATTCCAAAATAACTTAGCCTGCGCCTACACAGCAGTCAGTTATTTTGAAATAGTGTCAAAATACTGTCAAGCTGGAGGACTTCTTACTTCAACTCCTGTAACCCTCATTGTACAAGGAATAAAAGAAGTCGGAGGAAGAGTGCTCTGTTTCAAAATAAGTGCTGTGAAGATGCTCCCTATTTCAAAATAAGCTACGCAATTGATGTAGCTCAATTTGGGTAGCTTATTTCGTGTTAAGCCTTGCTATGTAGACATACTCTTAACAAGATTCTGTTTTCTAGACAGACTATAACATACATTATTGAAAGCAACAGAAGTGTGATTACGTTCTCCCTGCAGTGCAGTTTATTGGGGTTGCCATTTTCTTCCTACATTTAAATACGGCTTTGCAAAACTTTATGAAAAAAGTAGACATTTAAAAAACTCTGAAAAGAGAAAGGGAAAGAATTAGAAGTCAGTTTTCAAGGATTAATTAGTTTGATGTGTGTGAATTACTAACCCTCAGTGACATTTGCTATGAACAGCCTGAAATTAGTTTCTGTAAACAAGTAACACTACATAATCAACAATATGCATTTTGTTCATGTTTTTTGCCTTGCCTTAAAGATACCTGAATCATAAGTTTTACATTTAATGAATGGATTATAGTAAATACATTTGAAGGTCTAAAAGGCCTTTAGATATACTGGGGATTTAACCAACAGTGAAATATTTTGCTGTCTTTGGATTGTAGAGAGAATAAAACCACCCAGGGTTGTTTGTATGCATCCATTACAGAATGTATTTTTTAGGTGCTTGGTAAAACTGGCATTACTTCCAAACACTGAAAAGGTCTGCGCCACAGTTATTTGCTTTGTCAGTCATAAAGAGTTGTGATTATCATCTGCCCATTATGTGCGCAGAATGGGCTGAATCAAGCAGTCTTTATTTAGGCAAATCTCCCATTTACTTTGGAATCAGGACCAGTTTGTGTTAAGTTTAAAGGATAACCATAATACTTTTCAGTGGTCCTTATTTCATTTATTTTCCTTTTTTCTCTCTGATGACAACACACACATATTAAAGTCGAAATGTTTTAAATTAGTAATGCTGAAATTTTAAAATAAATTATATGTTTTCCTCCTCTTCCCATCTGGACCGTCAAACCACTAATAGTTGTGCACATCTGAATCTCTATTAACCTCCTTCTAAACACTGGCATTAATTCTGACCCTTTCCAACTGACTTTTACCAGTGGCTATGAACAGAGACATAAATAACAATGTCAGCTAAGAATAAAAAAGGTGCAGGCAGAGACGATATGAGGAAATAATTGGGAAAATCAGCTGTGTTGTTCTTTGGTAAGTTTTTAGGCAATTAATAGGTTATTTAATATGATACGATATTATACCTATAGCTAACACATTAGTGAAATAACCAAATGAAATGTAAAAAGGGTGCTAGGATTCCAAACATTTTGTAGAAAGACTAAGAAATTCAATTACAAACTGACATTAAGAAGACCAAATAAAAACACCTGAGTAGTCCAATAACCCCTAAACATTTCCAAGTACACATGGCTCAATAAGAGAAAAAATCATATTCTAATTTTTATCATTTATAGGTAAAGATAGATAGAGATAGAGATATATACACGCACACATTGGGATAAAAATTGGAAGATGATTTTCATTTGGTCTTCATAATGCTAATTTTTAATTGGATCTATCTATCTATCTATCTAGTGTTCATGTATGAAATAGTTTTCAGGTACCTTGCTATATTACAATTTATGGTTACATTTTTGGAAGTATGAATGTGCAGGGAGACTTTGGAATTTCAGACAAGCTAGTCTCATCATTTTAATAATTTTCCTCTGCTTATTTGAATTAACTAGGTCTTTATCCTTATTACACTTGTAACTGAATTCAGTCAGGCCACGTATAAAGGCAATAATGCTTTAGCTATATTTATTCATTTAAATAAATGGACAATAATATGCTGGGGCAAAATAATGTCAAGCACAAGCACAAAATGGAAGAACAAAGTGCAGAAAGCAATGGCACAGGAAAGGTTTGGGCCAATAGTGTGTAACCAGATAGACACCAGAACACACCGACAAATAAAAATTAATAGTCTGAGATGTATATATGTTCTGAGGTGTTTCTTGTATAATGGAGAAAATATATCTTAGGAATCTATGACTGTTTCTAATCCATGTCCCCTTTTAGAAAGATACTTAGCATGTGTGTAACTTTAAACATGAGAGCAGCTGTACTGATGTCAATTCAGAAAATGCCTTTTTGTGTGCCCCCCCCCCTTGGAATATGCTAGGGAATAGGTTTACTGGCAGGGACAGGGGAACAGAAGGTTTGGTGTGATTATGGAAAATGAAATAGAGTTAGTTTACTATCTCAATAAACAATACAATAAAAGATGGAAGAGAAAACAGAAACACTGAGAACTAAAGTGACATGCTCAGTATCACACAGCTAGTCTAAGGTAGGACTGGGACAAGAACTTAGGTCTCTGGATGCCACATTTAGCACCCCCTCTTCTAGACCACACTTTCATGTTCTTCAGTGACAGCTGGAAATTCCAAACATATGGTACAGTCTAGCGCAGTGTTTCTTAAACTTTTTAAGACTGAGGAACACCAAACAATAATTTTTTTTTACGAGGACCACCAAGGATTTTTGTTGAGCAAAAAAAAAGGTCGCCTGCCCCTTTAAGGGCAGCCATTTTGAATTCTGTTGTTCTCTACAACACAGCTCTAACTGCCTCGCGGCACACCGGTGTACCACAGAATACAGTTTAAGAAACACTAGTCTAGCACATTCCGAAGAACAAATGCACTCTTTGGAAGTATTTCCATGAGCCCCAGCAATATGCCATCTTTGACAGGAAGGATTTAGCAGTATCTAAAGAGGAAGTGAGCCCAAGCAAATGCAGAGATATTATCCCAGCCCTTTCTTCAATTTTATGGTGAAATCCAGTACATCAGCACATAAGCTCTACTTCCATAACAGCTGAGAGAGCTAACAGTCTCAACTAAACCAATGGTGTTGCCTTAAACTGGTTGCTGGTAGGCATCCATTAATGATGCAGCACACTACATCCCCCTTCTACCTAGTATCTCTCTTCTGTCGTCAGCCTTTGTTATTATAAACCCATTGTGTCAGAAACAAAAGGTTAGATTCTCATCAGTGGCAATGTAGTGTGCCCAGGAGAACATAGAACGGCCGTACTGGGTACAATCACACGTCCCTCTAGTTCAGTGCCCTGTCTTCTGACAGTGGCCAATGCCAGGTGCCCCAGAGGGAATGAATAGAACAGGTAATCATCAAGTTATCCCTCCCTTGTAACACATGCTCAGCCACTAGCAAGCAGAAGCTAGGGACACCATTTCTACCCATCCTATCCAATAGCCATTGATGGACCTAAGCTCCTTATCCAGTTCTTTTTTGAACCCTGCTATAGTCAAAGATCATATTGGTCTGACCTGAAACCCTTTTTCCCTCATGAGTAAAATGTCACAAGAATCATTGATGTATCAGTGCTTTCATCCTGGACTGAAATGATTTTAAAAGCTGCTAGCAAATGTCACTTTGAAGAAAAACCTGGAGAATATTGATTCTATTATTGAAGGCTGGATTGTGTACATTGTACTCTGGCCCCACACTGGGTTGTAGTATAGAACTCCAAGCCCCAAGGGGAGAGTTTGGGGAAGAATTGCACCTCAGGAGGTACAATCCCCAAACTACCTAGTGCACAGGGGGATATGTGGATACTGCACCACCGTTTTTAGGGCCAGGCCCTGCACTCGTCCTCTGTAAGGTGGTTTGCAAACCCAGGGGAGACTAATCCTTGTGGTTTGCCAGGGGCATGAACTTCCCCTGTGCCCTTCCCTTGTGTATTTGAGGTGGAGTGGGACACAAGAAGAAGAGGAGCTTTTGCATCCCTGTTCACCACCAATCTGCACCCATATAAGGGCAAAGACAAAGCACAATGGAGCAGTAAACCGATTTACTACTCAGCATTTTCCACCTCACATCTTCCATCTCATCAGTACTGCAGTATCTTGGTGGAATTATAAAATAATAACAAAATAGTAATAAGAACAATAATATAGTACCAAAAGGCCTTAGCCAAGATCAAGGCCTTAGTGTGCTAGGCACTGTAAAAACACATAGTAACAGATTGTCTTGTCATGGAAGAATTTAGACTCTAAATTGACAAATTAGGTGGGAAAGGACTGACAAGAATAAGGGACACACTAAAAAAGTTGGGGGGGGGGAGGGAATGAAGCAGGCAGGTTAATTTCTTTTGAGATGGCTGGTTTTAATTACAGATCTCTATGTTAATGCTATCCTAAACTGTAGCATAAATTAACCTGGAAACACTAGGCTTTGTGTGTATGATTGCAAGTTAAGCGTAGGTGCAAAATGAGTGGTATCTTTCATCCCTGTAACTGATAGTTTATTTAAAATAAGAGTTTTACAAAAAGTAGCCTTTAAATTATTCTATCCAGCACCATCAACTCTGACTCCAAGTGAATTTCCACACCAAAAGTCTGTATTCTGACTATTATATCACTTCCCTACAAATCCACAGCACTCAAATTGTGCAGTGTTAGCATACATGGGCTCCCTTGAACATGCCAAGAAATTGCCACTCCCTACTTTTCTCTGTTTATTTGGGGGCATTGATGCCCACCTTTATTCCTAGTTCATCTCCAGAACTGCATTTTGGGCCCTCCAGCAATTCAACTGCTTCTCTGAACCACTTTGGTCTGGAAATCTTAGAACCTTTCCCATCTGGTTTCATTAGAACCATTTCCAGCCATGGACACATCCAGGAATTGCAGAAATGCCTAATTAACCAACTGTTGGCTCAACTCCTATCCACTTTGCTCCTGTGATTAAAGATCACATTTGGACTGCCAGCGGGTATTTGTAGTGTGCTCAGAGTCAGAGCCATTGATTTCAGCCAGTAACTCAGCCTGAACTTACTCTATTTTCTAACAGCACAAGGAATAAGAAGGTTCCATTTAATTTTTCAATGACATTTCAGTTCAATTCTTATTGAATTAGGCTTGTTCACCCAGCCCAGAGTAGAAGAGTTCTCCACTTTGGTTTGTTTGTAATGCGGGTATGTATACTTCCCCCTTCCAAGTGCTCCTGAACAATATGTTATTCCACACGAGCTTTTATCCTAGTGAGCAGAAATTGAATGAACAAAAGAATGAATGAATTAATGAATGAATGTATTTAAAAACCTCCACCTGCTCTGCTCCAAAAATCTCTCACTCCACTTAATAGAGACTTGTTAATTTTGGCTGGCTACAAAGTACTCCCTTTATTTTTACACAATACAACAAATAGAAGGTGTTTTCAATTGAGGTTGATTGCCGAAAATGAAAACTTTGCGAGAAACCAAAAAATTGCTAGTTAGCGTCTTGCTGGGGCGAGGGCTAACCTCGCTGCCCATGAGGTAATGACGGAGTGAATAAATCAAAGGCAGAAGAGAGAAAAGGTAGCTTTCTCTAATGCCTTTCCAGAAATCTCACGCAGCTCTAAAGCACACGTGTGCCCTAAGGCTGGAGCCTGCAAGACCGTGCTCACATATGTGGCACTTACATGAGGAGACCCACTAACTTTGCAAGAGTAAAGATAACTGGATATGGACATGAATATTGCAGGATCAAGGCTCTAGACCCCAAAATATTGAGAAGCAGTGTTTATCCCTTACACACACACTCTCTCTCACACACACACACACTTTGTCAAACAACTTTAGCTAACGCCGAACACACACTTTGTTAAACAAGTTTAGCTAACGCCACACACACACACACACACACACACACACTTTGTCAAAC
Organism: Pelochelys cantorii; assembly: GCA_032595735.1. Taxonomy (NCBI): domain Eukaryota; kingdom Metazoa; phylum Chordata; order Testudines; family Trionychidae; genus Pelochelys; species Pelochelys cantorii. The sequence goes on from CM064328.1 coordinate 101,231,879, forward strand.
AACTTTAGCTAACGCCAAACACACACTTTGTTAAACAAGTTTAGCTGACGCCACACACACACACACACACACACACACACACACACACACATTTTGTCATATAACTTTAGCTAACGCCACACATACACACGCACACGCACACACTTTGTCAAACAACTTTAGCTAACGCCACACACACACACACACACACACACACACACACACACACACACACTTTGTCAAACAACTTTAGCTAACGCCACACACACACTTCACACACACACGTTAGCCAGAAGTCTGTATCAGGGATGCAGAGGCAATTAGAGCTAGTTCTGAGTTATGTGTTCCTGGCAACATCGGTTTGAATCGATTTGCCCTGGGGACACACTAGTGGGACCGAGGTATGGGAGTTTATGGCTCAGGGAGGCTGCCGATGATTAAACAGCAGCATTTGTTTATCCCCAGTAACCACCGCTTTGAGCACCAATAAAAAAGCAACTGTCCCCCGCGTGAAGGTGCTGAAACGCTAAGCCAGCGCTCAGCTCCTTTTCTCTCTCTTGGTGGCATTTGAAAGTGTAAAGCTTTGAATACCAATTGCTTGAACTGGACATATGTGAATCTCTTCTAATCCTACTAATCCCGTCCCCAAGTGCTTCTTTGTACGGGCAGGCAACACACATAGATCTAAGTGAAAGTGGCCGTAATCCTGGAAATGTGGAAAAAGGTCCCAGTGTGAGAGTCGGGAGACGGGAAAGCTCCCTGGCAAAGGGGACCTGCTGGAGAACTCATTGTCTTTGGGGGGTGTCAGGGGGCGGGGGGAGACACGAAGGAGAACTCTCACCTTTTCTGGGCTGCTGGGAGGAAAGCAAACCCACCCAGCAGGAAAGCTCCCTCGCCAGCGGCCATCGCACACTTGAGCAAGCCCACAGAACGGAGACAAAGTTTCCAAACGCTGGGAAAATTCACCCACTGGCAGCTTTCAGCAGTGTGAACGCAGCAGGCCAGGCGCTAATGTGCTGACTTCATTATTTCCCACCCTCGCCTGTCTGAATGGCCGATTTGTTTATGGGATTGTGTAGGCTATGCTATGCCTTCTCTTCTGTACACAGATGCAGGGAGGGAAACGCGGATCCCAGCCCTAGGAAAAGGACGAGACATTGAGTGTAAATGAGAATCAGGCTCCGTAAGCATTTCGCCTTTCCCAAGCAACAAGCAGATTGCAAGGCATGTGAGGCGCTCATACAGCTCTGTGTGAATAGCAATGTTAAAACCTCTGCAGCTAAAAAAGTATCCGGATCACAGGCAGGGCACGCTGTTTTAGTTTACAGCACAAGTCAGATTTCATTTTTAGAGCTTTCAAACTAATGTTTAAACTGGAGCAATGAAAAACATAAAATTCTGTTGGGTGAGCACTCCCAAGACAGTCTATCCCCTCGGAAGTGACTTTTGGGGCTTTCATAGATAAGGGTATGTCTACACAGTAGGGCTAAAGTCGCTAAGCTACCAACTTCAGCTATGTCAATTGCCTAGTTTAAGTCAAAATAGCTTAATTCAGCTTTTGGCACTGTATACACAACAGGAAGTTGAAGGAAGAACACTTTTCCTTTGACTTCCCTGAAATGAGGATTACCATGAGTTGTAAGGGTGTCTACACTCTACCCCAAAACTTGAAATAAGATACACAATTTGTGGTATGCAAATTGCATATCTTATTTCAATTTTATTTCAGAATAGCTTATTTTGAAATTTGATGTGTCTACACAGCACCAAATTTCAAAATAAAGCACTATTTGGAGCCATCCCTTATCCCTCGTGCAACAAGGTTTACTGGGATGGCAAAATAGCGGACCCATTATTTTAAAAAAATATATTGAAATAACAGGTGGCTTGTGTAGACACAGGGTAGCTATTTCGGGATACTTCCAGTATCCCTAAATAGCTGTGCAGTGTAGACATACCCTGAGAAGTCCTCCAGCTCAACATTATTTCAGAATAAAGGGTGCATCTAGAAAGCACCCTTCTGTTGGAATAAGCTGTGCAATTTGCATAGCTTATTTCGAGTCTAGGTTGAAAGAGCTAATTTTTGTGTAGACAGTGCCAAATTTCAAAATAAGGTACTATTCCAACAAATCCCTTAGCAAGGGTCACAGGGATGCTGGAATAGCGCACACACTTTTTCAGGAAATAGCGGGAGTGTTTAAAGATGTGGAGTTGCTATTTCGGGATACTTCCAGTATCCCAAAATAGAGCTGCAATCTAGACATACCCAAAGGTTTGTAGTGTAGATGTGCATTTTGTTATTCAGAATCATGTCAGTTATTCTGAAATAAAGCTGCTGTGTAGACATACTACATCTACACTGAAGTGCTATTTCGGGATACCAGAGGTATCCCGAAATAGCTCTCCCGCATCTTCACAGCAAGTCTGTTATTTCAAAATATAATGGGCTCACTATTCTGACATCCCTGTAAACCTCATTCCATGAGGTATAAGGGACGTTTTGGAATAGTGGGTTATTTTGAAATTTGGCACTGTGTAGACAGCCCCAAATTATGAAATAAGCTATATCAAAATTGACTTGAAATAAGCTACGCAATTTGCGTAGCTCAAATTGCGTATCTTATTTCGAGTTTAGGGTGCTGTGTCAGACGAACTCAATCTGCTGTTTAGTGATTGTACAAAGCATCTCCAATTCAACTAGGAGCTTATCTGAAAAGTTTTTGGCATGTAAGCCCATTCAATGGAGCAAGAGCTCTGGGTGCCAGGAGGATGAGGGAAGAACCCTGACTTTGCACTGAGTAGAACAATCTGATTTTCATCAGCAAGGAAATAAGGAACTAGGTGACAAGCTACTCCTGGGGGGATTCTGTGCTAAAGACTTGAAAATTCTGCACATCATATTTTCAAACTCTGCAAAATTCTGCATATTTTATTTCTTAACATAGCACAATATAATCACCCTGGTTTCAATTATTTTGGTAATTTTATTTAAACTACAGTACAATGGATGAAGAACAGGATTGGGGAGCATTGGAGGAAATCCCCAATCCCACTCTGTCTAATAGTAATTTAGCTAGTATTACTTCTAGCTATGAGTCAACATATCTATGCAGCCAAGTGCTACATCATAGGCAACTGGAGAACAAGTGAGGGCTGGAGACTCAAACTCAGTTTGTATTGACTACTAGCCAGCTCCAGAAAGGTTGGTAACAAACAGTTCATGGACCATATTTTGATAGGAATTTTTTTCAAACCAAAAATTAGACCACTTCTAAGTACCATAAGCATTCCTTTACAACAAGACTCCTTTACACCACTCTGGCAATGTAAAGCAGCCTTAACATTTTCACATTTATTCTTTATTTCTGGGAGAATTCACTAAGAACAATGGGAACAATTCACTAGGCAGGCTACTACATTCTGCTCTGCCTGCGGGGATGGAGCCTTCCCCACACCTACTTCCTCAGAAACACCACAAAGCCGAGCATGCTGCAAGCATGGAGTCTCTCTCTCTTTTTCTCTCACATGCATGACTGCCTAGCCCTGCCCTCCCTCACAGTGATTTTACATCTCTACCAGCTGCTCTTGGTGCCCAAACAGACCTGCCTGCACTGCTGGGGAGGTACTTGGAAGCCACAAGTGTGATTACTTTTACTTCCCCATTACAAGTCATTTTTCTGCAGGGAAGCAAAGAAATCGGCAGGGACCATGAATTCTGTGCACATGCAGTGATGCAAAATTCTCCCATGAGTAATCACCTCTGCAGCAGTGTTTGGCAGTTGACCAGCTTTTGCAGGCTGAGTGGCAGCAGGCCCAGCAGAGCACGGCTGTTCAGCACAAAGTTAGTCTTCAGCACTATGCATGCTGGCCATATCCAGCCCACCAACAAGAAGTAGCCACACACTCTAAACTGGAATTACACTGGTTCCAGTACTAGGGTATTCAGGGTCTTCCTCACCCAGGGACACATAGGTTAAGAATTAGCTGTGTTTTAAAAACATAAACAGATTTTTAAAGGTGAATCAAAAAGATTTTGACCTCCCAGGACCTGCATTCAGAGTTTTCTCTTACACCTACAAAAGCTCTCCTCACTGTTACCCTAACAAGCAGAAAGCAGTGTCTCTTTTTGTTATCATTTCTCTTAATGGTGTAAATTCTTGCAGTGGAAAGGCAGATCTCTGAACTCAGATCATGGAAGCAAAATAATTGAGGAAGTTATTTTCAATGAGTTTGCTTTTAAAATACTTCTATTTGTGATTCAAATCTCTATAATTATTCCCAGTGGAGACAACAGGCTCACTGGCCCTCTGGGACTGATTGGGGGGGAGGAGTGCTCCAGGCTCCTGGAAGGGGCCTGGCCTTGGTTAGACATATTTAACACGGCCTTTTTATGGCATCAAAGGAAAACAATTGTAAAACCGCTATTTTCCCCTAACTCAATGGCTCCCATCCCAAAGGTCCTCAAGATGCTATAAGTACTCCTAGAGTTAAATGCAAGATTTGTCAGCTTTCTGCTTCAGTAAACCCTGCATTGTCCATTTCTCCTTCAATGAGATGACCTTTGTCTTCAATCAGGCGCTCCTACTTAAATCCATTGGTTGAAACCAGGCAAAAGTACATGCTGAAGCAAGGACATTTTAGTTGTTAATCTTGTTTACAATACTGTAACTTTTCACTTGTACAGTACCTTTCACAGCCAAGAGGCTATCATGATTCAGGGGGTCTTGGATCTATGTATGCAGGAGCAGCTGCAGATCCATCTGGCAGCCTGCTGACATTTGCTTACCTGGGAGCCTGGAAGCCCAGTTTCAGGTTGAGGCTCTGTCCTGCATGTCTATTGGCAGACTCCAGAACCAGCTGATTGGCTTGCTGGTCCTATTTAAACCAACAACAGGAACAGGAGGCTGTCTGAACAGCTGAATGTCACTTTGTTCTGGACAGTGTGCCACCTGCTCCTGCCTTCAGTAGCTCGATTTCCTGACATCCTAACTTCTGGCATCTTATTTATGGCTCTGACTTCCAGTTTCTTTCCTGCTTCTGACTTCCTGGTATCCTGACCCAATTGACTCCTGTCTTTTGACCCTGGACTCTAGCGCTGTGACTACTAGGACTTTCCATGACCTTACTGTGATAGTAGCTGTCAAAATGCTTTTCCAGAATTATGTTTCACAACACCCCACTGATACAGAGAAGTACTGGAATATCTATGTCACAGATGGAGAAGCTGTGCTGTACAAAGATTAAGTGACTTGCCCCAAAAGCATATGGCAATTTACTAGCAAATCCCATTCCCGGCTGTCTGACTGACACTGATTGAGGAGTTGCTATAGCAGACAGGGCATTGTTGGAGTGCAGGAACATCTACCCTTCTTCCAGAAGCTAGGAGACATGTACAAGCCATGATGCCAGTTCTAGGCCAAGGATCTCCTATGGTCAGGGACTCCTCAGGTGGCTGATTATGCTTACTTTAGGGCTGCTTTGTGCTTCGGGGGGCAGTGCAAAGCAACTATGACACTGGAGAACTGGGCCTACCATCTTTTGTTTGTGAATAATATCAGTTTTGTCTGAGTTGTAGAGTGATTAGAGCTGGAAAGGATCTGCACTAAAAGAAGAGGGGTATTTTCTTGTCTCCATAAAGAGGGAATGAGCCGTATATTGCTTATTGTTACTGATCTGAGTAATAATACTACATACACCCCATCCCATTATTCATTCATTGGGTACAGAATGTAACCCATCCTTTCATTTCAACTTCCCTTTCAATAATGCTACGTACATTTCCTTGCATTAGTACAAAATAAATATGACAACATCACTTTTTAAATTCCTTGCTGTTTCAAATGCTGTTTAATTAGGCAAACTGCCACCCTGGAAAAATCTAAGAGGCAGGAAAGCGATATTGATTCTTTGTCACTCTAATTGTCTATTTTGATGTGTTAAAACTGAAACAATCTTCCAGCTGCAATGTCTAATGAACTCCAAGATCAAACAAGATCTTGCTAATTACTAAGTTAATGAGGACAAGTTCACAGGAAGAGTTAAGTTAGTAATTACATGTTTCAAAGCATCTTGAAGCTAAATAAGATTTTGATTTGTGGCTATAATGGTATATATTTTGCATCTCTTCTGTCTGAACATGGTATAGAAGGGCACCCCATGTACAATATATTCTGCTAATAATGTGGAAAGAGGACACAAGGAAGACTTCAATAAACTAAACTTATTGTTTATAAATCCTTCAGTTAGAAACTGAAATCTCACTTAGGTTTCTGCTATCACATGTAATTTGTACATACATAATTTCAAAATTTGCAGGATGCATGTGGGGACCTATTCTGGATTTAAATTCCAGAATATGTGTCTCAATCCAAGGAAAGGCTATCAGAATTTTAAATGCACGTATTAATGACATTTGCAAAATCTGGCACCACTAGGCCAGGTCTCTGTGTCTGTAAGAGTGGCCACACACATTTACACTTAGTGGGACGTGTGTTGTTCTCAGTCAAACCAGGAGAAGACCTTATATTTAACTTTTTTTATGAAAACTCAGCAGAACTCAGTAGTCAGTCTGCTGTGTATTGATCTTCCTGCAATTCTCAGCATCATCTTTCAAGATGGAGGTCTCTATAGTCATACCTGTCCCCTCTTGACTTAACAATAGCAGCTGCCCTACACATGAGGGGGTCTGTTGGAGCCCTGACCAAGAAAAACCATGCACAATCGGATTCTCAGAGGAGCACACCTGGAAACAAGTGGTAACTGGGCAGTGGGGTGCACAAATTCTGCATCAGAAAATGTTCCCAACAAGCACCTATTCCAGGTTAGCCGCCCACACCAGCTGCTCCTCTCATTAGGACAGCCATGTTACACAGAGAAACCACACGCTGGCTTGGCAGTTCTTTGTGGCTATACTTGCAGATCATGTTCTTCGGCTAATGTTCTGGCAGCCTCAGATGGAGAAATGAGGGCGAGGGAAGAGGAAATGATCTACAAGCACAGGGCCCAAGTATATCTTCAGAACAGGATTTCCACGTTAGTATATACTGGGACAGCTTTGCATAGTTCAGGTATCTGTCATTTTGAGTTGTACAATGTGAGTTCGTTCTGTCTCACCTTTGGTATTTCTCTTGCAGGTACCCGGGAGTTGTTTCTATTGTCAAAGGAATGGATGACTGTCAGACTGGAGATATTGAAGCAACATTTTTTCCCTTTTGTTCCTATTATGTCTCTTTTCCATTGGTTTTAGCTTACATTGCATACATTGTTTTTCTCTCCACCCTCCCCCCCAATTGAAGGTAAATAAGAAAAACTCTGTGTGTTGAAACATTTTCTAGTATAGACATTTATTTTTCACTTTCTCTGTTTTTTACATTTCTCCAGAAAGAGCAAATGCCAATTCAGTGAAAGCTGCAGTTGAGTCCACAGCTCTGCAGAAATCAGATTTATTTGACATTAGCTGAGCCAAAATTAGAACCATATTTAAATACATATATGAACCCTGAGACCTGGCCTACAGCAGGAAATTCGGCTGGTATAACTACATTGCTCAGGAGGATGAAACGTCCACACCACTGAGTTGCACAGTTAACCCAACATAACCCCTGGTGTTGACAGCAGTAGGCTAATGGGAGACTTCTGAGCTACAGCCTCTTGGGGAGATGGCTTGCCTGTGCCTATGGGAGAACCCTTCCCATTAGCATCATCACTGAAGCACTACTGCAGCGCAACTCCAGCAGTACAGTTGCAGTGTTTAAGTGTAGACAAGCCCAGAGACCTGGAGAACTCATAGATTGGGCCATCTATACTAAAATGCACACCTTTTTGGTAAACCCACACTGCTGGACAGTAAGGTGACGCTCAGCTCTTTTGGCTAGGGTTTTTTTCCCCCACTTTAGGTTGGGGAGTTTGTTTCAATAAGATCAAAATGAAAGAGGGTTTGAACATCTATGAATGCCCAGGCATCAAATTCAGCAGGGCCCCAGCCAAAATTCATCTGTGCCTGAGTTAGCTTTTTGTTTAACTAACCCTTGAAGATAGTTACTTGAACCAGAGAACTCCTCTCCCAGTACTCTCCACCCTGTTGTCATCTCATCAGAAAAATCCTTCTGTTTTTGGCCCAAATCCACCACCATCAGAGAGGCTCACCTGATAACTCTTAGCCTAGTGGCCAGGGCATTTGCCTGGGTTCAATTTCCCCTGCTCCCTTCCAGAGGGGAAGAAAAGATTTATAGTAGGGTCTTCAACAAGTTTGCTAACCAGTAAGCTATTGGATATTCTGATGAGTCATTCCTCAGTGTCTCCTGCTGAGGCTATTTCACTATGGAGAAATACTGGGAGTGATTGGAGCAGCAGCTTCTGTTTAACCAATTAATTGTGGTCTGATGGAGGGGCCTGAAAAAGACTCAGCTGTAGTGTCTGCAGCCCAGATTTAGGCAACTATACCTGAGAATAGCATGCAGCTCTGTCATTAGCAATGGCATCTCCCGCTGGCTAGCTAGGGCAATTCCCACCTACGGGGCCAACCTTTGTGAATCCCATTTGTTGTAGAGGGAGAATAGGTGCCTGACGCTGCTTTGTGGATTGTTGCTGTACAGGGCTGCCCCAGCAAGCTATGTCCTAATTGGCTACTTAAAAGCCTCTTCCTAACTGGCCAGGGCTCTGCGCAGGCTCCCTCCAGTCTGCTTTAACCCCTTCTGACCAATGAGGGGCAGCCGCCTCACCACACTGCCACTTCAGGTACTTAAGCCCAACAGTGAGGGGCCACTGAGATCATCAAGACCCCTACTCAGCTGCTGCTGAGTAGACACCTATGTTCCCATGGCACCTGCATTTCTGCCAGTAAAGGGCCCAAAATCTACCTACCCATTATCATATACACAGATGCCTTAGTCAAGGTGCCCAAGTGCCTCTCAACGGCCTTAAACCCCACTGGGCCAAGAGAGAAAAGACTGACTCATTAGGGCTCTGCCCTGGAATGTGTGAGACACAGTCCAGTCCCTCTGCTCCAGTGAATATTGAATTGTTGACACAGCAGAACAAATCCAACAGGCGGGGCTGAGAGAGCTCCCACCCAGAAAAAATCCATAGCCCAAGTGGCAGGGTACTCTCCTGAGAGTGGGAGCCATGTTCAGATCCCTTCTCCTCATCAGGCAGAAAGGGAATTTGCACCTGGGTCTCCCACATCTTGGATGAATGCTTCAATCACTAGGCTAAAGGTTAAAAGGCTTCGGAAACTCACTCTAGCAGAGGGTTCACAGTTGTGAAACCCAAGCACAGTTAAGTCCTATAGGAAGGAGGGATTTAGACCTTCTCCTTGGCATTTCCTATTGGCCAGCTCCTCACTCAGCTTGCTGGCTCTTGTGGATCCCATTGTTTGGTGCCTCACATGGGACAGTGGATTCCACTAGGTAGCAGGGCACGTAAAAGAAAGATGCTGCAACTCCCTTTATGGATCTAGCCCTTTGTGACTCCCAGGCAGGTGGCCTGGGGACAAAGAATTGTAGGGATCAGAAAGGCTTCTGGGTTCAGGGAAAGGACCTGGAAAGAGGTCTGAAAGAGGGCAGGGAAACCCACACTCATAGCCTATGCTGGGCAGAGGAGCTACTTTATTTTCATGTTATGCTTAAATTTTGTGTTTAAGAAATGAGTTGTGGCCTAAGGCAGGGGCTGAAACATGCTCAGACATAGCATTGCTCCTTCCCGGACTGGTGAATTAGCCTGCTGGATAATCAACATCTCACCCACTGGGAACTTGATGCTATTGGTTGCTGATGAAATAAAGTAAGACGGGCTTATATTGTTGGCACTGTATGTTCATTTCTAATGCATTTCTTTCATTAGATTTGTATACAGATATGCACCAGCGTGGTCTGGTAGTCTCCAGACATTGCCTGTGGATTATTTTTCATCCCTTAAAGAATGTTAATATTTTTCACCCTGGTTTGCATCATTACATGTCAGTTTGTGTCACTTCTCTTGTTTTGTTTCTATATTAGGAGAAGGCTTTTACTAAGATAATGAGGTTTGCACACCTTCTGCTCTGACTGTACCATGGGACTTGTGGACTGCTGTTGCCTAGAAATCATGCCTGGGTTTAGCTCAACTGCAGAGATGCCAAGCAGTTTCTACTTGTCTACTGGCAGTTTTTAGTGTGTTTGTGTGTAGCTAACACAGTAGGGAGTTAATTCCCACGACAAACATTATACCCTTTCCTGACTTACTTATGCTTTGGAATCAAGGGTAACATTTCTTTTTGAAGCTCTCTTTCTCTGAATAGTCTGGCAAGCTAAGTTGGACTTCCCAATCTTGGGCCAGAATTCAGATAAACTGAAATGCAGATCAGTGACTACAGCAGATTGTCCCAACCCCTACCAGCACACTAGTTTTCCAATGGCATCTGATCAGTAGCTCATGCTTCTTTTTCTGAGACAAGAAACTATTCACTTAAGACAAAGCTTAGCCAGAGAAAGTCTATCTATTTTACACCTGCCTTGAGCAAACTACCTTTGTCTAGTCTTGTATTCTAATACACTTTAAAAAAATGTATGGAAAATGTCATTTGAGATTTTGGTTTATACTTCATACAGCGGGCGTTTGGTGACAATGTTCATGATCACTGAGGACAGATGTAGCTGGCAAGCCCAACCAGCTAAAACGATGTTCAAAGCCCGTTCCCTTTTCTGTCACAGTAACAATGAGGCATCCTCACTCTGGAAATCATGGCAGAAGTTCTACCGGTAGAATTCTACCCACATTCGAATCAGTGGGAGCCAGACATGTAGCATTTGGCCCAAAGAATTGTGTTGCAAGATGCCTTCTTCTTTTCTTCCGGGCCAGATCTTGCTCTTAGATATTGGTGGGACTGCCATTGATTTCAACAAGTGGCTATGTGTATTACCAGCAAAATTTTGCCCTCGCCAAGTTTATGAAGGACAATGGTTTAAATGTGGAGTAATTCCACTAAAGTCAATTAAGTTATTTTGGAGTTACACAGGTGCAAGTGAAACTGGCAGCTGATCTTTGTATTTAATACCGTTTTTGTTGATGGGGTGTTTTGGTAATATATTCTCTGCAGCAGTTCCTTCCTTTTTGATAGGTAGAGTCAGATGTCAGCTGGCAGTGGCTTTAATGTGGGAATATTCGGTAGTGCCAAAGACAAGTATTTCTGGAATATTCTGCTTTAGCAATTGCTTCTAATAGCACACTTTTATTGGTGATTTTCCATACACCTAATAGTCTGTTTTCCTTTACTATGTGACATTTTCTTATCTGTATAAATCCAGTGAAATCAATAGTTAGACAGTGGCAACCAAAGAGAGAATCTGGCACAGGTTAGAAGACAGTCAAAGCTGATACACCATGCACTTTTTTAAGGTCATCACCAATTTTACATCACCAATTTAGACTCCCTTGTGCTCAGCTGGTAGAGCCAACTACTACTAAGCCACTTACTAATGTATAACTTACATATCATCTCTGCTTTTGGCCCATATGTTTGAAATTGGCATAATCCTTAAAATAGGACCACTGTTCCCTTATGGGAGTATTGATATTGCCAGTGTCAGAGGACATTGGATGTCAAGGTTGCAATAACCGCAGCATCATTACACAACCAGAGAAGATTAAAAAGCGTGGTTCTCCTTTCCCACATTCTGGTCTTCTGTCTTAGCGCAGTGGAGTGATTCCTGATTTCAGCAGTGCAGGTAGGATCAGAATCAGGATGATGTCTTTTATCCCTTTAGCCATTTTACTCATCAGGTCTTTGGGTTATTTTTCTTGCAGAACGTTCTCACTGGTAATAGAGATGCAGCCGTGTTCGTCTGGTCTAGCTGAAACAAAAGACAGAACTATGTAGCACTTTAAAGACTAACAAGATGGTTTATCACTGGTAACTTATTCTGAGAACAGCATTCCCTAGAGTTTGTGGCATAATTGTGTGTTCTCTTATTACTTTTACATGAGGACTGCACATCAGCCATCAAACATTTGGATCACAGAGAGAAATTCCAAATCTGAAAAACTGATGATAGATTATTTGCTGGGAATGAGTGTGAATCCACTCATCTCCTCCCATCTACAGGGTCATACTGCTGAAATGGTGGGGCGGGGGAAACCCAATACCAGTGCATCACCTCTGAGGCAATGAATATTAATAAAAACCTTGAATGGGAGAAGCATTGTGTCAAGTTTGCATATAGTAAGCAATAGCAACAACAACAAAAAGAATGGTGATCAATTTCTTTTAAGTGACTGACTTAATAAGCCACGGCTGTGACTTTTTTCAGTGACTAGTGTGACTACTTTCAGCCTCCACCCTGAAAGTACTAAAGCAAAGAGCACTAGTATTAACTGAGAGGCTGTCTGAAGGGACTGCTCACAGGCAATTAAATGTAACACCATCTCAACACACAGTGTGTTCAATTCTACGAGAATCACACCAATGACACTTCAAGGCCTAACCCTATATGGTTTAAATCTTTCTTGTGTAACTATCTTTTCAGTTTGCGTGATTACTTACCAAGGTCTTTTTTTCTCTCTCTTTCCTTAGACTCCTTTCAGCCTTGTCCTCTCTATTCTGGTTTGAATGTTGCTGTGTGTTTGGTTCACCCACTCCCAATGTGCTCGGATAACCTGAAAGAGAGAGGATTTTTTTTCATCCCTGGGAGGAGACAGAAGAGGAAAAAAGATTAAGATGTAAGCTGGCTAGATAAGCCTGGAACGGAGTTTATTACTAGTGCTGAATGGGGGTACAAGGATATAAAAGCAGACTGCTTTATTGGAGCTGGAGCAAGGTTGGTGGGAGCCCTATGTTGATTGTGTGCCACTCCAAGAAGGGATGTTTCATTAATTACACATTAACTATGTGCACTGAGTAGGAGGTAGAGGATGAAAAATGCAGATGTTTCTGCTGCCCAACAGAATGAAAACCACTCTTGATCCTGTCAAAAGAACATTTTGAATCAAAGGGGTTTCATGGGACTGAAAGAATAAGTTTTGTGGCGGAGTGCAATGGTGAAGCCTTTTAATCATTAAACCCTTTTATGGTGGTAAAATGAACATCCATTGTCATGGCCACTCCAATGGGGCCATCAGACCTGGTGAAAAGGGAATAGTTTACGAAGGGCACTAAAGCAGGACACAACCAGTCCAACTGCTGGAATTGTAAAGATAACAACAGCAGTGAATGACAAAGAATGAAAAGGCAGCCCAGGTTAGTTTGCTCAAATTACTTTCCTCCCCAAGCCCATCACACAAGCTGAACATGCACCAGCTATAATGAGCATTAGTACTTTACAGGCTGGCAGTTCCCCTCCTTTGTTTGGTCAGATTTTACTGTCTTGGTTTAATTTTTACTGTTCTTTAAGTGACAGTTCCTTAGGAAAACTGATTGAAATGTTGTTTTAATCACTTTCTGCAGTGGGAGTAAAGCCATTAGCATTGTGAGAAGGAGTGATCCATTTCCCTCCCATCTATGCAGAGGCAGGCATGCTGCAGGACTGTTTTTCAAATGAAACGTTTCCAACCCACTGTGAGAAAGCAACCCTAATTTCAAGCTGGCTGCCAGCCACCCTGGAGTTTCAGCTATTCTCCTTTCCTTGCTTTCTTCTCCCGTCCCTTTATTTGATCGCTCAACAGTCAAACTATTTGTAAAAAAGCTGGATGAATCTGTGCACTCCCCAGTTCCCTTCTGAATCAGAAATAATGCAATTAAAATATCTCTGATCTCAGACTGGGAGGTACTGGAAATCTTGGCAGATTTCTCTGATTTTCATCCCAAAGAGATTATCAGCTCAGATAAGTTCTGGAGAAGCGCCAGAACCAAACCTTCAAACTTTTCAAGCAGAACTGAGCAGAGAAAGATGATTCCATGTGCTGAAGGATTTTGAAGTTTGTTTTTTTTCTGAGCACTTTCCCCCCCCGCTCCCCGATTTTGAAATTTTCTGTGAACTGGAATGGAGCCCTGGCTGCAGACAGAATGCCCTGGATCTTGGGAGCTCAGGCTGCGGCTGAGCTGTGAGCCAGGGTTTCCAGGATCTTGGATCCTGGTCTGACCAGCAGGTGGATTGCCAAGTAGCCAGGGGGCAATCTGGCAGGAAATCAGGCAAGTAGATTTTGAAAGCTGCCTGGTGCACAGGACTCGATCAGCCTGCTTGAGCACCACTGAAATGAGAGCTGTTTCCAGGAAATGTTTCCATGTCACTGAACTAGAAAATTTCCATGAAAAAAAAAATTTTGTTGAGATTTTTAGGACCAGCTCCATTTCTGAGACTAATCCATCAATAATTAATACCGATCTGCCAGACTGGTGAGATTAATATAACTTTTATGAAGACTGAAGCATAAGGAGATGTCCCGAAGGGCGATAAGTGTAGAATAACATATAGAACAGTGGAACTGTGACTCATAGGAGACCTAGGGTACATCTACACAGCTCCCTAAACTTGAAATAAGATACGTAATTTGCGCTACGAAAATTGCATATCTTATTTTGATTCTTTTTCAAAATAGTTTATTTTGAAATTTGGCACGTCTACACAGCGCCAAATTTCAAAATAACGCACTATTTCGAGACATGCCTTAACCCTCATGGAACGAAGGTTACTGGGATACCGAAATAGTGCACCTGGTATTTCAAAAAATATTTTGAAATAACGGGCAGTTTGTTAAGATGTGGGGTAGCTATTTTGGGATACCTCTGGTATCCCAAAATAGCCACACAGTGTAGAGGTATCCCTAGGTAATATATCACCGGTTCAACCACTGTCCTGATGGCTGACCTTGAACAACTCACTTCCCTGCTCTGTGCCTCAGTTTCCTCACCTGTAAAATGGGAATGATACTGACCTCCTTGTAAAGCACTTTCAGATCTACTGATAAAAAGCTATGTGTTGGTTTTAAATAATGTCAAATAAAAGTTATTTCTATCTAAATACATGTAGACCACAATACACTGTAAAGTTACTCCTTCTAAGGTTCTGATGACAATCTCTGCGGGTTCTCATCTCATGCCTTCTGCTCTCACTAAGTTTCCTCAATGGAATTACAGTCTATTACATGGTGGCCTTAGCCACTTACCTTCATATATATTTCAGGTTAAAACTTCCTCCCGAAAGGTTTCTCAAATGACATCTGTAATTTTTTGTGCCTGGAGTGTTCTGAATTGTGAAACTGTTAGATGGCAACACTCAGTTATTGGAGTGACACAAATAAAGTTGTGGGAGATATTTTGAAGGACAGTTTGAATCCCATTTCAAAACTGGCCACTTGGAGATAAAATTAGTTTGATTTTTTCCCAGTTTATAGGTCAGACAGAGGCATTTATTCAATAGTCCATGCTGGGGAGTTATTTGTGTGAGGATATGTGTATGGTTTCCTCAAATCTATAGCAGGAAGCAATGCTGGATGTACAGGGGAAGATTTTAGGCAGAGGCAGGGATGTTGAAATGGGGACTAGGAAGCCATAAGGGTGACTGATGGAGGGAGGGCAGAGAGGAGCAAGGGAGGGGTGGGGTCTTGAGGGAAGATGCAATGCTGGCATGGGGGATTTGAGGAGATGGGACAATGAGATGCCTAGATCTCGGGAGGTACTGTACAGGAGGACATTGCCATGGTTAGGGCACCTGTGGGCCCCTACAATTTTAGGGCACTTCTGCCACTCCCAGGCCGAGGCTCTGAAGTGAAACAGAGTGACCAAAGCAACTTTAGTAAAAACGTTGTTATAGTCATTCCAGTAAAACTCCTTGTTCAGTATTAAAGGAAAGAAGTGTTTTCTGTGATTTGCTGCCATTGGCACATGGTTTTAGAAGCTGACTAATTCCCGAACTAACTTAAATCAGGAGGAAAAGAAAATGTCAAAGTTCAATCTCCTGCAACTCTCCTCCAGATTAATTTCAATGTAAAAGCAGACTGCTTCATTGGAGCTGGAGCAAAATTGGTGGGAGCCCTATGTTGATTGCGTGCCACTCCAAGAAGAGATGTTTCATTAATTACACATTAACTATGTGCACGGAGTAGCAGATAGAGGACAGAATAAACCCATGGAATAGGCTGAATGGACAGAGTGCTTCGTTAGATCTGAACGTCAAAGAACTTAACTCAGAAACAGGAAGGACAGGTCATCCCTTTGATTTATTCAATGGCAAACGAAGCCGAATATATTTATAAATCACAGATTTCAAGCAAGGAAGGAGATAAGGAAAACTATGAGGAAAACTATGAACTCATTATTATATAGTATGAGTCCAACTAGGAATGTAATAAATGAACATGCATGCTTTTAACAAGGAGGGCAGAAGTCTGGAGAAAGTTTGGGGATCTCTATAATGTCCCCATGTGAAAAAGAGCATTATGACTTCAGTGTCAAGTAAAGAAAACACTTCAGATAGCATCTAGTGCAGTGGTTTGCAACCTATGGTCCATGCATGCCTGGGGACCCAGCAGACTATGTCTAAGGGGGTCTATGAAAGGTTGTTGTTACTATAGAACAGTGGTTGTGTACTTGTGCTGTGTGGACTCTTGGAAGTCCACAGACTATTCCTAAGATTTCCAGGGGGGTTGCACCTCAATTTGAAAAATTTTAAGGGCCTGCAAATGAAAAAAGTGGAAAACTTCTGATCTAGTGGTTGTGATTTTAAATAATGAAATTCCTAGAAAAATTAATCTGTGGGGCAAAAATTTCAAGGTATTTAGTTGTCTTAAGAGGCTGACAGTGTCTAGTGTGATTTAAAGTTTCTAGACACCTAACTCCCCTTGGACTGTACCTAGGCCCCATTGAAAATTTCACTAGGCACCTATTTGCATCTTAGGCTCCTAAAACCTTAGCAAATCTGGCTCTTATGATTGAGCTAAATCTGGAACTTGCATTGCAATTTGCATAGTAGTCAGAGCTTTTGATCATGCCTCATGGTCTCTCAGCAAGAAAGGGATGCAAGCATGGTGTTAGAAATGCCAAAGGTAAGGAAGCTCCCTAAACATGCCCCTCAAGACTAGTGAGTTTCCTGGCAGACGTATGGCAGTGGAACACAGAGCAGATGGAAGTCTGCCCAACCAGGGAAGGCACATTCAGGAGATGTTAAAAAGAGAAGATGTTGGGAGCAGGTGTCAGAAACAAAGGAATCAAGGAGAAAGGCTACACTCTGGTAAGTGTGATCCCTATTTCCTGTGCTCTGTGTCCCAAGAGAGCACTCAGGAATGGGCATGGATTGTGAACATCAAGGTTTTCAATATTGTTGTGAAATTTAAAATTGAGTCAGGCAAAGGCAAATGATTTGTAAAGGGATCCAAGAAGGTGAGCCCAAGCCCTAAACGAGAGCAGCTCAGGATAATGCTCAGTATTCCAGAGGCACAGATAAATTGTCTGAGTAAATTAACCTCTGTACTGGCTACAAAGACATAGAGTTCATTTCACACTATTGTCATTAATGAGCCCCTCTCAACAAAACTGTGCCATAGCCATTGAGAGATATACTCAATATGCAGAAGGAACTGGGATGGTATTCAGCAGGGAAACATCTCCTTGCACCTTACCACCTTCTTTGTCTTCTTGTTGTTGTTGTTGTTGTTGTTATTATTATTATTATTATATAATAATAATAATAATAATAATAATAAAATATTTTTTTCTTGTTCTGATTGCTGATCCAGGATTGAAGCTTGGAGATGTTCACTGGATGTGAAAGTAATTGTGCTGATTTGTTGGGCTATTTCTAGCTTTAGCAAATCACGAGGTGTTGGGCTCTCATTCTTTTTATTGTCTTCCAGCTACAGATTGTCCATTTCAGTTACCAGGTTTTAGCTGCTGATGTTACACAGACTATTTAAGATGAGAACCTCTGCTTTATGTAATTTCAGCAGTACAGATAAGTATTATTAGTTCCTGGCTTTAGAAGTTTTTGAGCTCATATATTACAACAGAAGTGAGGGGAAAGGGCAAGATAGTAATCAAAATAACATAAATTGAAGGATTGTCAACTTGTGAGTGACCTGCAAAGAGTAGGAGATTAACGCTTTCATGCCATTGGAAAGATAGTTTTTCTACCTCTCATGGGTCATGACAAATTGGCCCTTATAAAATACCAGAGCAGAATATAATATAAACATGCAAACTAGTTCTTTCAATAGCTGTGAGCAAATTTTAAACCTTTCACCATAAAAAATACCTCCAAGAAAGCAGGGCCAAAAGCTCTGATGTTTATGGTGATAATTAAACTGAATGCTGCTCAAATGTGGATCTATTTTTTGTTTATCATGCTATATGTGGATGATGTGTAGCATTATTACTGAACCAACTGATCCTCTTCTCTCAGACTAAGCAATACAAGTAACGCTACACATGAAGGAGAGACATTGTTGTATGACAACCTTGGGAGTAATATCCTGGTCTACTTGAAATCAATGGGAGTTCTGCCATTAACTTCAGTCAGAGTAAGAGTGGATCCTTGCATTGTGCCATTTACGTTATGGTAGCTCAATAAAAAAAGCTATGATACTGTTTATCAGGCAGTTCTCAGGTGTCATAGAAAATACTAACATTTTCTCTGTTGCAGGGGTCTCAGACTCCCAGCCCATGGGCCATCCCCAGCCAGCAGACTTACATAACCCAACCTGGGAATCCCAGAGGGCTGGGGGGGGGGGGGCGGGGAGGGAGAAGGTCTCTCTGTTACTGTTTCCCAAGCCCTGCCCCATCCTGCTATCACCCCGTCCTCTCCCCACCATGGCACCTCATCCCCCCAGGAATCAGCTTTAGGAATTACTGTCAGAGCTGTTCCCCACTCTGGCACTCTGAGTGTAGAAGGTGGGGGCCCACAAGAGAACTTAAAAACCTTGCCTCTAAAGGCACTGGTTTCAAAAAACTTCCCCCCAGAATCACAATACACAGATTTTTGGGAATTGCGGCCACCATCAAGTGATTTTTATCCCTAAAAAACCAGGGGTGAACACTTGAACCCACCCCCACGAGTACCCCAAGCTCTCTTGCCCTAAAAGAGCTTGAAAAAAGAAAAGAGGAAAACAAGCTGCAATCTCTAGTAGCTGACCTCTCAGTCAGAGGCATGCAGATATACACATACAGACCTTTTAGGACACAAGAATCAAATCCTCACCTTAAAAAAAGTGATTTTTTATTATAAAACAAAAGATAAACTTGATAAAGTATACTTGGTTGCTAGATGTTACAGAGCTACTAAGGAAAACAAATTAAAACCCAGAGAAAAGTCTCTGGGCACAGTGCTAGATGGTAAAGGGGGAAGGAGGCATAGATTCACACAGAGCAGTTCAAACCAAACCACAAAATAGAGAAAAATTACCCTGAACAAGATTAGATTCACATTTCCCTTTACTTACTTCCAATCTTCTCTTTGTTCAGTTCACTCCCAGGCCCCAAATTTCTTGGAGACGTTGTAGTCCTGCCTGGGTTTAAATCATTCTGTGTCTCTCAATTCCTGGTTTTTCTCTCCCACATAAAGAAAGCAGGCAAGGAATTCAAATTTTGATCTTCTATCTCAGTTGGTTCTCCTGGCCCCTTGGCCAACACCTTTGCTAGCTACCTGAATTTAACCCCTTAGTCACTGGGTGCTGGTCAGCACTCCACCTGTCCATTACAATTACCGAAGGGGCTGAGGAGCTGGTTTGGGGTGGCAGCAGTGGTTGGGCTGCCCCGCACTCACTGTGGCAGCAAGAACCATGGGGAAGCGGAGTGCACTTGGTAGGCGCACTCAATCTGCTTTTCTATGGCTGCTGCTGCTGTAGGGATTTAGACAGAGGGGGATTGCTGCTACTGCCTCACCATCTCTCCAGTAGTAATCCCTGAAGCTATGTCCTCAGAGATGGGGTGCCTTGGGGAGAGAGGGTGAGGGGATTACAGGAAGGGAGATGGTAATGGGCAGCCCCACTCCTAGATCACCAGGACTTTCAGGCCAGATTGCACAATTGCTCCAGCTGAGGATGGCCTGCAGCCTGCTCTACTGAGATGCTAATGCAGCAGGAATTAAGCAACATTTCTTCATTTCTTCAGTTTTTCAGCTGTGTAAAAGAAAATTTCAGAACACTCTGACCTCTTACAACAACAGCCCCCAGTGCACTGCACACACATGCTGAGTCCTGGGCATTGGACTTTCAGATCATTCCGCTAGCTTGTGTTTGCTCTGGGTTCCACATGGGTAGGGATGGGGAAAGTGCTAAAGGAGGAGAACTCAGGCAAAGCTGCAGTCCCTGCACAGCCCTGAGCATGAGTAATCAGGATCACTGGATTCTATTCCTGAGTCTGCCACAGACTTTATTGTGATCTTCAGCAAGTTACTCAACCTCTCTGAGCCTCAGTTTACCAACCTGCAAAATGGCTATAATGTCTCGTCAGTGGGGTGCTGTGAGACTGTATAGGTAGGGCCCTGCGCAAATACATTTGTATCCACAACCGCATCTGTATTCACAAAAATGAGCCATGGATATCTGCATTGACATCCATGGTTGGACACCCGCAGATGCAAAGACCCTCTGATTAAAGGCTGCTGAGCCATGCAAAGCATTGTTATTAATTGTTAAAATCAGCTCATTGAACACCAAATACCAGGAAGAACATCTGTTATCTTACTAGTCCATAGATCTTGGTACATTTCTGGAGCTACGAGAGAAGGAGATAGACACATGGACGCAGAGGGACCTGATGGACACACAGTGTTACAACAATTAGGCTTTCCACTGGGGACTGGGGACAGGGAGGGAGCAAGGGAGAGCACAGAACTCTCTGAAGAGTAAAGGAGCAAGACTTCACAGATATAGAGATGCTCAAATATTTCAGCTATCAAAAGCTTTTCAAGGTGACTTTGATATGCTATGAAGTGGTTTAAACCCACTGATTTTCATGCTGAGGCCTTGTTGATGGAGTTCATTCCCAGGCATGATCTTGTCCAGATTCTTAATGGGAAACACCTTTCTAAAAGATTCTAGACACTCATTTGTTCATGTGCATCCCTCAGGGTACATGTACACTACAGATTTTTTTCAGAAAAATGGCCGTTTTTCCAAAAAAACTTCAATTACGTCCACACCACAATTGCATTCTTCCAAAAGAAAATCGAAAGAACAGAGGGGTTTTTCTCACATGGGTAATCCTCATTTTGTGAAGAAGAAGCCTTTTTCTGAAAGAGCTCTTTCGAAAAAAGGCATGTGTGGATGGGGAAGAGAGAGTTCTTTCGAAAGAAGAGGAAAGAGGAAAGAGGAAAAAGCACAGGTGTCCTGGTGGCCACTCCATCCATAGTAATCACAGCTCAAATGTGAGAGAGTATCCATTCAGTGTGGAATGGATGCTATCTTTCGAAAAAGCAGATGGCTTTTTCAATGCATTTTTGCAGTGTGTATGTGCTCTTTTGGAAGAAGTTTTTCTGGAACATCTTTTCCAGAATTTTAAAAGAAGCCTGCAGTCTAGACATAGCCGCAGAAAGACCTTAGCCTGGCAATGGAATCTACTCTGTCAGACTGTCCATGGATGACATTAGTTCTGATATCAAAGTGCCCCGCTAGGTGCTAGTTATGGGCAAATTATGGAGCTGCCTAGGGCACAAGATAACCTAGGCCAGTACATTTCTGGGAAAAGCATTTTTTTTAATGTTTGACCCAGGTCATGGCTTGTCTACATGGCACTGCAGAGGGATCGATGGGGTGCAAATTGCAGAGCTCTCTGATGGGTAGTACTCTCAGTGCTCCACATATGCCCTGCTGGCACAAATGAGAAAGATACTGTAAGGACTTTTTAGGGAAATGTAAGGACTAAAGACTCTTTATTATTGTGATGGACTCCATCTTAAAAATATAGACTCCATTTTGTCTTTGGGATTGCTGGAGAAGTAAACAGAACTGGTTCCAACGGGATTTTCCTGCCAAGGACATTATTTACCTCAGATGTGCACTACGCTGCACACAGCACAGGACATTTTGCACACGGCAGAGACAGTGCACTCAGCACCCTTGCTGCTTTCCCCGCGCAAGAAACAATATAAGGACTGTCGCTCTGAGGGGCAGGGCTGCTCCTCCCGAACAACGTTGCTGCTTGATCCTTTGGCCCTTGGTCTGCTGCCGCTTCTTGCCTGTCCTGCTGTCACTCCGTGGCGAAGGCTCGAGTGAGGCCTACCATCCGGCTGCAGGATAAAAGCTGCTTGAGGGAGAGGAATCTCCGAGCTGCTGTGGGCACCTCCCTTCAGAGCCTCCACCGAAGGGTGTGGGGATTTGTGTTTAGGGGACATCCAGCAGAGCTCCTAGGTTCCTTTGCCCACTCCGGAATCCTGGCCTGGTCCCTGTGGTGAAAGCGCTCTGCAAGCCAGACCTGAATCCGTGATTGACCTGAGCCTGAATAACACTGCGGGATCACCTAGTGTTCCTCCCGGACAGCAGGTCTCCCTTCTGAACAGTAGAAGGTCCTAGGCAACTTGCTTTCTTCCCTCCGTCCATTTGCCACCCTCCATCTAGCCATACACCTACCCGTAAAGTATTTACTTACCTTGTTGTATTTGGGGAATCCTTTTCTATCTTCTTCTCTCTTCTGGTTCAGGGCTGTGGGGTTGGTTACTGGTTGTACTGGGGTTAATCTGTGTTATCATGTGCTGGGTACTGTTCAAATTCTTTAATAGACTGGTTAAATTTATATTTGAGTTGTGTTTTTATTGGGGGCTATAGAAATCCACTGGTGATAGATACAGTTGTCAGGGGACCTGTGCTTCTGGTGTCAGGAACAAACATCATAAGATCAGATCCTAGTTTAAACTAAATTTTATTATCGTTACTGAGTTCCAGGGTAACAATACCTAGCTGGCACTGATGTAATCCTATTTCAAGTACACTGCCTCAGTGTGCACTAGGTACTTTTTGTGCATGCCAGCAGGATTTATAGGGGGCAATCTGTGGGCTATACACTAGTATGGACTGCAGTTCATGCTCCCCTTCAGATGAGTCTGCAGTGCTGTGGAGACAAGCCGAGCCCATATGTATGATCACAGGAAGTGTTTGGTGCAGAATTTTTCTTTCTAAGTTAAAGCTACTGAATTTCTAGGGGCATGGGTGCACTCTAATAAGCCTAAAGGTGTGTCAGATTTCTGGGGGGGGGGTCTGTACTGCAATCAAAAATGGAGGGCAGTGTCTCAGAGCCCAGTTCAACTGACTTGGGCTTACGGGGTTAGAGGCTTAAAAGAGCAATAGATATTTGGGCTCAGGCTCTGAAACACCATGAGAGGGAAGGGCCTCAGAGCCCAGGCTCCAGCCCACACCTGAACACTTATATTGCTATTTTTAATGCCAGAGCCTGAGCCCCACAAGACTGAGTCAATTGAGCTGGGTGCTCCTGTTGTGGGTCTTTTATTGCAGTGTAGACATACCCTAAGAAGGCAGAAGAGGACAGCACCCTGAAGTTTTGCAGAGGGTGGCATATTGTCTTGTGTGGTCATTGTCTGATAATGGCTATTATACTGAGAATTGCAGGCCTCTGACTGGGGAAAAACAGTGGTTCTGCTCTTCCGAGCACTGTCCACAAAATAAACTCCACCACATGAGTTAGGAACATGAGACGCTGCTAATCGTAGATTGTGTCGATGTTGAAAGTCTGACTATGCAGGTCACTTGAGCAGCACTTAATCCAACATCCCCCTCGATTGGCCTTGACAATGCCCATAGGTTATTGGCTCTTTCTTGACTGATGGTAGGGTGACCAAGTAGCAAATATGGAAAAGCAGGGCAGGGGCCAAGGTGGTGGTGGTGGTGGTAACAGATGCTTATATAAGACAAAACCCCAAATTTATCAGGACTGCCCTATAAAATAGTGACATCTGGTCACCCTAACTGAGAGTGGGGAGAAAATCATGTACTCATGGCACCAGAATGAGATATCATTCAAAGTAAATTGTGCATATCTTTGGTTCTTCCTGTGATTTCTTATACGAAGAACAAAATAGCTAGCAATGTTGACATTTAAATCATCCTCACTAAGTATGTGAGTTGAATGGTGATGTTCATGCCTCTGACAGCTGCTGTGGCAGACTCAGAGGAACATCTCCGCATCAGTTGTTTCATGTTTTTAGATTTTTCTTCTCCCCATACCAGCTAGAGGCTTACATGCTTTAATACACTTCGAGATTCTGATGAAAAATACATCAAGTGAGACATTCCAGTACTCAGTACTGGCATGAACTGACCCTCTCCCAGCGCAATTTAGTTCATAGTGGCAGAAGGATGATCCACAGTACCAAGTACAATTTAATCACTTGGGGAAATCCTCTTTCCTTCTTTTTCCTCTTAAAGTGTATTAAACTGCTCCCTACCCCAGTTATCTTTTATTTCAAACCCTGAATATCCAGTCCCTTTTTTGCTTGTTCTTGACAAGGAATTTGATGGAATTACTTTGTCCCTCTTTCAAATGTTCACTATTGCAATACAGTCTGTCTGCTGTCACTACTGTCTAAACAAATAAAGTCTCAGAGTGGTAGCTGTGTTAGTCTGTAAGTTTAAAAACAACAAGTAGTCCCGTGACACCTTAGGGTACACTATGCACTTATTTCAAAATTTCGGAATAATAACTCCCAGAATAGCTATTTCAAAATAGGCATTATTCTTCGTGAAATGAGGGTTTATTATTCCAGAACAAGAAGCCTGTTATCTCAAAATTATTTTGAAATAATGGGCTTACTGTGTACTCGCTCACCTAGTTATGTCAAAATAACGTTAGTTATTTCAAAATAATACTGTTGTGTAAGCATACCTTTAGAGATGAACACAAATGTATAGGATCTTGATATTTTGTTCATCTCTAATGTGCCACAGGATTACTTGTTTTTAAACAAATAAAGTTCACCCTGATTTACTTATTTTCTCTCTGGTTTCCATTTGGTCTGTTTAATACACACCTCTTGATTAGAGATAAACATGATGCCTGAATCTGTGAGATGCTGAGCATCTCCTGTTAAATGTTGGCCATCCTTAACTTTCATTGATCTAAACAAGAATTGAAGGCTCTTGCAGGATGAGGCCACATTGACTATCCATCCATGAAAGTGGATGTATTAAACTAAAGAATTCAATACAGCCAAGTGAAGATAAGAAAAGTTGAAGGAATTTGCTAAACCCAGATTTCAAAGCCTGTTCTAAAGCTAACATTTTCAAAAGCAGCTAATAATTTTGGTGGCTTCATTTTTAGGTGCTCTACATGAGACCTTTTTAAAAAGACCTGATTTTTCAGAAAGTGGTGCACTTTGAAATTCAGGTTCTTCCAGTCAGTCACCCCCAAAACTGAGGCACTTCAAATCATTGGCCATATTAGCAAATGTAGGCCAAAATCTTTATTAGGGAGGTGACAACCAAGGGTGTTGTGAAAGTCATTGCTTTGTAAAGAAGCAGTTTACAATTCCAGTGAGACATTTTAAGTGAGACTATGTCACATAAAGTTCCTCTGGGCTCCGTAACAACAGCAGCACACAAAACAGTCACTTCTCTTGCTGCACTTTATTCTGTTGTCATGTTAAAGGCAATGAATTTATTTCCCCCTCTGCGTCCCCCTCCACTGCTGCAGTCCTGCAGTAAATCAAAAAAGTAAACTCTCACTCTCATTGTGCAGGGCTTACTTCCAGGCCTCTACAGTTTCCACAGTAACTAATTAGAAATTTGCATCTCCAAGAGAGAATTATTTAATACTGATGTAAGCCCTTTTATTCTTCGGAGCTTGGCCTTTTGCTACTCAACTTCTGGTAGATGTTGGGCCTTAAGGTCATACTGTACAAACTCTGAATGTAGGTGGCCGTGGTCTCTCTTTTTTTATTTCGGATGATTCATATCCTGTGAAGAAAATGTCTTGCCAGGTTTTTGTTCAATGGCTCGATTTGAAAGGCCGCACCCAATTCATTTAGTCACCATTTGTTTTAAACTGTAACATCTTCTCCAGTCCTCATTAGCTAACACTTGTGTAATTGAGTCATGCATTTTTAGTTGTGCTATACCAGCGGAGCTAGGTCATATCCATGCACCTTCCCCATTAGTTCTCTTGCTTTCTAAATCTAAGCAGGGCTTTTATTTTACATGACAGGACAGAAAGGCTGGAGGCTGGAAGTGCGTTGGCATTTGTTTTGTGGTCATGTCACAGGTACTGTATGTCTGATACGGTCAAGGCCTAAATAATGAGGGAAGAAGAGAATGAAGGCTGCGAATGAAACAAAAGGTTTCTTTCAAATCCATGCTCCACAAGTTCCACAAGCTTCCACAGCATAGACTGCTTGTTGGTAATATGGTAATAGGAGATACGCACAGGGGGCTTAATCCAGAGCACATAGAAGTCCTTGGCAAGTCTCCCATTGACTTAAAACAGGCTTTGGATCAAGCCAATTGTGAACTTTCAGGAGCTCTCTCAATACCAATATTTTTTCAGCCAGGAGGCATTTCTAGAAAGGATCTTGAAGAAAGAGAAATAGAGGCTATCATCTTTCTGCCAATACAGGAAACATGCTCACCCTGATTCTCCTCTCGCTTATACCAGATTTCTACCACTGTTTCTCCATTGACCTCAGTGGGGACACCCATCATGTCCATTGGTGGCAGCAAAAGAGGCATCTGGCCCATTGTAGTTTCTTCCTTCCATATTGCTCTTGAAGAAGACCTCATAGATGCAATATAAATAGTTTTGGGTGTGGGGATATTGAAAGCCTTTTGTTCCAGCCACTTAAAGTGTGTTTGGTAATGGTAAAGATCTACTCTTCTGAAGATAAACTAGATGGAACTTCTCAAGAAACCATGTGCAATAATAGTTTATGTCCCAGGAACAGTTTGCAGTAGCAGAGAGTTTTCTGGACCATTACAAAATGACCATAAGATTCCTTCCTTCCTTCACCCACCCCCTGAATTTTTGGATCCCTCCTTTGTGCCCAGGCCTGCTGACTGGGGGGGAGAAAGATGGGGGGGCAATTGCTCAGGGGCCCAGGATTTCAAAAGGCCCCAGAACTCCCGCCCCTTTGAAATGCCACAGGAGCACTTCTTCGTGGGGCTCTGACGGCAGGAGGGGATGACCCAACGTCGCGCTCTGGGCAGTTAAGGGCTGACTGCCCTTGGCCCTGCCCCTTCTGCCTGAGGCTCCACCTGTTCAGGGGTGTGGAACCACCCCCCAACACCTTGTCCCTCAGGCCTGGGGTGGCAGCTGGGCCTGCTGCTTGTGCCTCATGTTGGCAGGTAACAAAGATGCTTTCGCTTTGGTGGACCCTAAAACTTGGAATTTGCTTGGCATGATTGCAGTCCATGTGTTTCTATTTAAAAACAAATAAAAACCTTTAAACTGTTATTCCTAACGATGTTTTATATTATGAGCATAAGTTGGACTGACATTTACTATCTTCTCCCTACACTTCATTTTCAGTGGATGTTTTGATTTTTAATATTATTAATTTAAGGCTTTAATTACATGATCTCATCCTGAGTTCCAACATGATTAAAGGAATCAAAATCTGGATGTTAATATTCTAAGGATTTGGTGGCTTAAATTTTATCATGTACTAGATGTAGTCTAACATATTTCTATGGCATTCCAGGTGCCTTGGCATGAAGACAACTTAAAAATGCTGTCTCAGCTACAGATACAGTTTAGGATGCAAATCTGTCTTCTACCTCTTGGCTGCTCCTCAGTGCCTAACAAACAGTGAAGTAGTGAGGGGGAGCGGGGAGGGCAGTTGCTCCCAGGTGCCACACTAAGGGGATGCCAGTTTAGTCCCCCTCTGCTTCCCCTGTCATCCCTTGGCTCACCTGCTCTTCCTCTGCCTGCCACTGGTGGCTAGAGCCTTCTCCCCGCCTGTCCGCCCCCAGCCCGTCCCTCCTCCATCTTCACCGGTGGGTTAGTGCGTGCAGGAGCCCGGTCCCAAACTGAAGGGGACAGGGGAAGATGCAGTACAAGCTCTCCCCCCTCCTCTCAGGATGGGGCTCAGCCGTGCGCCAGGTTTGGGGCCCCGCCACGTGGCAGCAGCGGGGAGAGTGGGGCACAAATTTTGCCTTTGCCCTGGGCGCATAACACCCTCACTACGCTTCTGCAAACAGGCAAGCAAGCACACTGAGTGTCACTCTACCTCAGCCTGATGGAAACAGAGTAGTGGATTGTAAGGAATTTTGACACCACACATCTGCCACTTCAGTGCCCTCTAATCCCCACAATAAATACATGTGTGACAAAAGGAAGTGAGCAACAAAACAGACACTGTATTCAGATACTTTTACTGCCTACCATACTGCCAACAAGCCACACATGGAGGGGGGAACTGGAACTGGCTTTTAACTATAAAAGCCACGCCAGCTGATTAACTCAGAATTAAGTGCGGAGCAGAGGTAGTTTTATGGGTTAAGTGGGAGCTCTGAGGAATGGGTAGCTGGAATTAAAATCCAGGCCATACTGAACTACTGTTGAGTAAAATATTACACTCCTGACTACCCAGCTCATTTCTTGTTCAGAAGCAAAGGGATCAGGTTCATTAAAGTTATGAAACAATGTGCTAAATGTGACACCGAGACCTTAAATCTCAACTTTATTAGTTTAAAAAAAGAAAATGAGGGCAAGCCAGATGGAGAGGCTGACTTTTTAAAGTTTTTGAGTTATTTGTGTACAAAAACACCTCACCCGTTTTTATGGGAAAAGTAAATATCTATCTAACTCCTGCTGAGTTGGTTCAGAAATTGCTGTATGGATTTTGCTGATTCTTTCAAAAAACAAAACAAACCAAAAAAACAATTTCTTGGCCGAAACAAAGTAAGCAAGCAATTTAATACAAAAGGAGGCTTTTACAGAAAGTTATCATTACAGCTTGACAAAGAATGGAAACAATTATTCATATTTTAATTAATCTTAAATTGCTTTTTGAGTCTCCTATGTTCATGTCCCCTGTTTGCTTGTCCAGGAATATTTGTTCAGATGAGTGTTTTTTTACATGGGTGTTTGTGCAAGTACCCACATCCATATATGAACAAATGGCTATTTGCTAGCAGAGTCAAGCATGCACTGTTTATACCAGAGATCTCTGAGATACCTTCCTCGTTTAATGAATTTCGGTCTCCAGTAATGAAGCAGAGGGAATACCATATGTTTTAGGTGATCACTGAAATACCTAAAATAACAAACAAAATAGTAAAAAATATAGTCAAAATGAATAGTCTAGAAACAACCCAGCATCTGAAATACATCTGCATAGCAAATCACTCAAACAAGAACAAATACCTAAGGCTCTTCATTTTTCAATTTTTATTGTTTTTTAACTAAAAAATTCCCAGGTTTTACAAAAGCCGTTCAGTTTTTACTGATATTATCCAAATTTTGGACCACTCACAGGCTATGTCTAGACTGCAGGCTTCTTTCGGAAGAAGCTTTTCCAGAGAGATCTTCTGAAAAAACTTCTTCAGAAAGAGAGCGTCCACACAGCAAAAGCACATCAAAAAAGCGATCTGCTTTTTCAAAAGATCGCATCCGCATTTATTGGATGCTATCTCGCATTTAAGTTTTGAGTACTATGAACGGAGTGGCCACCAGGGCACCTGTGCTTTTTCCTGGAGGCCTCTTCTTTAAAAAAAAACAAAAAACCCTTTTCTCCGACCACACATGCCTTTTTCTGAAAGAGCTCTTTCAGAAAAAGGCTTCATCCTCATAGAAAGAGGTTTACCGCTGTAGGAAAAACCCCTGCATTCTTTTGACACAATTGCAGGGTGGACTTAAGTGTAGTTTTTCCTCCAAAACAGCCATTTTTCCTGAAAAACTCTGCAGTGTAACCATACCCAAATATATAAGAATACGCAAGTCTAGAAAATCCAATATATTATAAAAGCTAAATGTGTTTGTGTTGATAATAAATTAGTCTAAGTGTAAATGTGAGGCTGTCTGTTAAAGTAAGGGAAAGTAAGGAACGGTATACACACACATTCATGTGTGAGAATATGTGGATGTACTGTTAATGTATAATTCTTGAAATAAACCACAGCATCAAGCTGCTTTCACATTCAATATTCTTCTTCGAGTGGTTGCTCATGTCCATTCGAATTAGGTGTGCGCACCGCATGCACCGCGTCTTCCGGAGCGTTTTCCCTAGCGGTACCTGTAGCGCCGGCAGGGCGCCCCCTGGAGTGACGCCGCCATGGCAGGGCATAAGTATCCCTGCCGGCGCTGCCCCCCCTCAGTTCCTTCTTACCACCCGTGACGGTCGTTGGAGTGTGTCTCTCTCTTAGATCAGTTAATGATTCCCGTTTCTATTAGTATTGTAAATAGTCCTGAATAGTTCAGTTAGTTAGGTAGTTAGTGTTTCTTTGTTCTTTCCTTCTCCCCCTTTGGGGGTGAGGAATGCCAGGGCCACAAGGCTTTAAGGCATGCGCTGTCTGCGCAAAGTTCATGCCCAGAGGAGACCCTCATGACAGTTGTCTGAAGTGTCTGGGTGAGAGCCATCTTACGGACGCTTGTAAGATCTGCAAGTCTTTTAAGCCTCGCACTAAGAGGGAGAGAGACTCTCGCCTAAAACTTCTCCTCATGGAGGCGGCTTTACAGCCGGCACCGGCTGGGCACTCTGCGGTGCGCAGTGCACCGGCATCCATGCGAGATGCCCCATCTCGGGACCAGCCCTTGGCGTCAAGGGCCTGGCACCGGTCTCACTCTCCGGCACCAAAAAGGTCAAGACGTCTCGTGGTAGGTCTCCGAGCCGGAAGTCCAAATCGAGCCTACACCATGGTACCAAGTCTCCCGTGCGCATGTCCTCATCCACCACAGTGCGGCGTAAGCGAGCGGGACGTCCATCTAGTCCAGGGCAGCTACCCTCGCACCGCCCCTCCACGCCGGACACCTTTGAGGCGGCCCATGACCTTATTAGCCTCACTACCTCCCCTCCGTCGTTGGTTGAGGCGGAAGGGTCGAGATCACCTACGCCGGAAGCCGTTTTGGCACCGGCTTTGCCTCCGCACCGGCATGACCGAACGGCACCGGCCACTTATGCAGAGGGACCATCCCCGGTGGGACCAGTACCGCTTGCTGGTGTATCAGTGCCGACATCGACGCAGGCCGCCAGGCCCCACTCGGCGCTCGACTGGGCTCAACCTCCCGCGGTGCTGGGACCCCTTCCAGACCCTGTCTTCGCGGCGCCTGTGCCCTGTCACCCTGGCCTCACGACGATGTCTTCGACACCATCATTGGACCCTTCAGCATCAGCTTCTTCAGCACCGATTCACGCTTCAGCACCGTCACAGGCACAGGCATCAACCCTGTGGGCCACGCCGGTACCGCCATCGCTGGTGACGCCGGCCTCTTCGGGGTTTGTATCGCAACCGGTACCGATACCGACTACGGCACCACAGATATGCCCCGTGTCGGCACCGCAAATGGCACCGGCACCGGTTCTCCTGGTGCCGCAACCGGCTCCACCCTGGCCATCGGAATATGTTCTCCCAGCACTGACTCCTCTCACGGCACCAGGACCTGTTCTCCCGGTACCGCAACAGGCACTGGCACCGGCACAGTTTTTCCCGGTACCGGCATGTCTGCATCAAGTGCACGCAGGCAAACCCGAGTCCATGGCCAGGTTTGCTCCCCCCGTCGGTGGCAGTACATTCGTCATCTGTGCCTCCCTGGCCTGAGTCTGATTATTCGTCCGATTCTGATGTGGCATCGTTCAGGTCGGGGTCCTCAGCAGCTTCCTCGATGCATAGATTTCGTTCCCGGCACTGGCGTGATCGTTCGCGGGTGCAACAGACTTGGCCGCCTCAGCCGCAATGGCCATTTTGGACACCGTGGGCTTACCACCAATGGCAGGGGCCTGTGCCCCCTTCTGTGGTGTCTGATGCCTCAGGGCAATGAGCGCAACCGTCGGCATCGCTGTCAAAACCCCCTCTCTCCCCCCAGAGGTCGGTTGCTGCCGACGCTGCTGCTGTGCCGCAGGCCTCAGTACCGGAGCCGCTTCCGCAAGCGGTGCCGCCTGCCCAGCCAGCGCCTCAACCAGTTCCTGCGCTGGGCCCGGCACCAGTCCAGGAGTCATCGTCATCATCGTCACCGGACGAAGCTTTGGCGGATCCCGCACCGGCGTTGCCTGCTATGGATGCCCGTGCGCATCAGGAGCTGCTTAGGCGTCTGGCCTCCAATCTGGGTGTCCCAGTGGAGCCAGTAGTGGAGGACACAGACCCCATGATCGACATCCTCTCGGACGATGCGCCCACCCTCTTGGCTTTGCCACTTAATAAAACCGTGGCCAAGATTACCAATGCCCTGTGGCAGACCCCGGCTACCTTGACCCCTACCTTAAAGGGAGTTGAGAGGTGCTATTACGTCCCCCAGTCGGGACACAAACACCTGTACTCCCAGCCCGTTCCTGGGTCCTTGGTCGTCCAGGCTGCAGCCCAAAAAGAGAGGCGTCCCCAGCCGGGGCTGTCCCCGAAAGCTAGGGAGCCCAAGCGCCTTGACCTGATGGGCCGTAAGGTGTATGCCACTGGTGGGGTGCAACTCCGCATTGCCAATCAGCAAGCGATGCTGAGCCGCTATGCTTTTAATACCTGGCAGGCCGTGGATAAGTTCAAGGACAAGCTGCCTGCCGAGGCCCATCAGGAGTTTGTGGCCATGACCTCTGAGGGCAGAATCATTGCCCGCATGGCCCTCCAGGCTTCCCTGGACACTGTCGACTCTGCAGCCCGCACCATGGCATCAGGTGTGGTTATGCGCCGTGGTGCCTGGCTGCAGGTGTCTGGAATACCTCCGGACGTCCAAACCACGATCCAGGACTTGCCCTTTGATGGGAAAGCCTTGTTTTCGGAGCACAAGGACTCCAGGCTCCATACGCTCAAGGACACGAGGTCTACCCTACAGTCCTTGCGGATTCATACACCGGCCCCCCCAGTGTCGTCAACTGCCCTACAGACAGCAGGGCAGAACTCAGTCCCAGGTCCCCTATGGGGATTACTGGAGACGCCGTCCTCGTGCTCCCAGTGGGGGTGCGGGGGCGGCTGCGGGCCCGCCCTCCGCAAGGGGTCGTCGACGCCACCTGAGAGGGGATACCCCTCGTGGGGCTGGTCAAGGTCCCTCCCAGCAATCCAAGCACCTGTTTTGATGGGACGCTAGAGGGTCGCGCACCAGCCTCCCACCCTGGCCCCCCGTTTGGGGCCAGGTTGTCCCGGTTTGCCCACGCCTGGGCAGGGATCACGACCAACGCCTGGGTCCTAAAGATAGTCAGGTGTGGCTACACCATCCCTTCCTGGGCTCGCCCCCTTCCAACCCGCCCACCCCGTCGCTTGTCAGGGACACCTCTCACGAAGGCACGCTCCGCCAAGAGGTGCCGGCGCTTCTCGAAAAGGGAGCTGTGGAGAGGTTCCCCCCACATCTACAGGGCAAGGTGTTTTATTTCCGTCATTTCGTTGTCCCGAAACCCAAGCGCGGGGTTCGTCCCATCTTAGATCTCAGGGATCTCAACAAGACAGTCATGAAGTCCAGGTTCAGAATGGTAACCCTAGCTTCTGTTATCCCGGTTTTACAGTTAGGTGACTGGTACGCAACCCTCGATCTAAAGGACGCTTACTTCCATGTGGCAATAAGACCCAGCCACAGGAGGTTTCTCCGTTTTATTGTTTCCTGATGCCACTTCCAATTTACAGTGCTCCCATTTGGCCTTTCAATAGCACCCAGGATCTTTACAAAATGCATGGCAGTCGTAGCGGCGTTCCTCTGCAAAAAAGGGGTACACATTTTTCCGTACCTAGACGACTGGTTGATCCGTGGCCGCTCCTACGAGCAAGTAGAGGCCCATGTTTCCCTCACATGGGCTCTCTTCCTAAGGCTGGGACTCATGCTAAACGAAGAAAAGTCATCGTTGACTCCCTCTCAACACCTCGAATTTGTAGGAGCCCTCCTGGATGCCAGGGTGGCAAGAGCACTCCTTCCCAGGGCCAGGTTTCTATCCATAGTGGAGCTGGTCTCCGAGTTAACCCGGTTCCCCATCACGACAGCCCGGGTCTGCTCCAGGCTACTGGGACACATCGTGGCGTGTACGTATGTGGTACGACATGCTCAAATGAGGCTCAGGCCTCTGCAGGCCTGGTTGGCAAGGGCATTCAACCAAACCAGGGGTCTCTGGGACACGGTTCTCACAATGCCGCTGGAGGTGATAGCCTCCTTACAATGGTGGACCCAGGAGACGGTGGTGTGCAGCGGGGTTCTGTTCACTGTACCTCCCCCCTTGCTTACGCTGGTCACAGATGCTTCTGACCTGGGTTGGGGAGCACACCTGGGGTGGTCCCCAGCAGAGCGGGCTCTGCACATAAATGTCCGGGAGCTCAGGGCTGTCAGGAGAGCCTGCGAGACCTTCCTGTCGAAGCTCTCTCACCGCTCTGTCCTGGTGCGCCTGGACAACACGGCGGCTGTGTTTTGCCTCAACAGGCAGGGGGGAGCCCGGTTGCCTCCCCTCTGCCACGAGGCTCTGTGCCTCTGGGATCTGTGTGTAGAGCACGACATAGTTTTGCAGGCAGAGTACCTGCCAGGGTGCAAAAACTTGCTGGCCGATGCTCTGAGCGGGTCCTTCGGAGCCCACAAGTGGTCCCTCAAGGATTCGGCCCTTCGTCAGGTCTTCCACAGGTGGGGTTGTCCCCTAGTAGACCTGTTTGCCTCGGCACGCAATACCAAGTGCCAGAGTTATTGCTCCCTGTTGGGGCTCGGGGAACACTCCAGGGGGGGATGCCATGACAGTGCCGTGGCCGGCAGGCATCCTCTATGCTTTTCCCCTAATTCCCAGGGTTCTGACCAGGGTCAAGACCTTCAGGTCCACAGTCATCCTGATAGCCCCGAGGTGGCCCAGACAATTCTGATTCCCTATCCTGATGGACATGCTCACCAAGGACCCTATTTCACTTCCACCGGTTTGGGATCTCCTGACCCAACCGTGGGACGGGGGGACCATGGTTCATCCGAATCTCAGCTCTCTCCACCTAACGGCCTGGTTTATCCCTGGCTGACCCAACCAGAAAGGGAATGTTCCCAGGAGGTACAGATGGTGCTCCTAAGCAGTAGGAAACCATCTACCAGGTGGTCGTACGCAGCCAAGTGGCGGCGGTTCTCGTCTTGGGCATCCAGAAGGGGAGTGCACCCGTCCTGTGCACCTGTCCCATCCATTCTGGACTACCTCTTCGAACTTAAGTCCAGTGGCCTCTCCACCTCCTCTATCAGAGTTCTTGTAGCATCTCTCTCCGCCTTCCCTGTTGGTTCGGCAGGAGTTTCTCTGTTTTCTGACCCTGTGGTCAAAAGGTTCCTTAAGGGTTTGGATAAGTTGTATCCCTCGGTTAGACCCCCTCTCCGCTCTTGGGATCTTAACCTTGTCTTGTCTAGACTCATGTCGCCCCCCTTTGAGCCACGTGTTCTTTGAAGCACCGTTCTATGAAGGTTGCGTTCATTGTGGCCATTACCTTGGCTCGCAGGGTCTCCGAGCTGAGGGCGTTAACTGTGAACCCACCCTACCTAGCATTTTCTGACAATAATGTGAGGCTCCACCCTCACTCAGCCTTTCTCCCCAAGGTGGTGTCACCGTTCCATTTGTCCCAAGAAATTTACCTCCCAGTTTTCTTTCCAAAGCCCCATGCCTTCCCTAAGGAGCAGGTGCTCCATTCCCTGGATGCTAGACGTGCGCTAGCTTTCTATATTGATAGGACCAAGCCCTTTCGTAAATCCACACAATTGTTTATTGCTGTCGCTGACAGAATGAAAGGGCTTCCCATATCAACCCAGAGGTTGTCCAATTGGGTTGCAGGGTATATCAGGGAGTGTTATGCCTTGGCCGGGAAGGTCCCACCCCGGGTTACAGCACATTCCACCAGGGCGCAGGCGTCCTCTGTAGCTTTTGGGGCACAGGTTCCAATCACTGAAATCTGCAGGGCGGCCACGTGGTCGTCTCTCCATACCTTTACCGTGCACTATGCGCTGACACAGCAGGCTAGGGAGGACGCAGGGGTGGGCTCTGCGGTCCTCAGCTCTGTATTGTAAATATGTATGTTTATCTGTACCACGTTGCACTTTTTCTACAGTTTTTATATGTTCGGTTCGTTGAATAAATATGTTTGGATTGTTCAACTTTCGTGGACTTCTCTTTCTGAGTGCTCCGACCCATCCTCCTTGAAGTGGGAGTGGCTTGGAAGTCACCTAATTCGAATGGACATGAGCAACCACTTGAAGAAGAAAAGAACGGTTACTTACCTGTAACTGTTGTTCTTCGAGATGTGTTGCTCATGTCCATTCGACTCTCCCCCCGACCTCCCTTTCGTCGGAGTGTCCGGCAAGAAGGAACCGAGGGGGGCAGTGCCGGCAGGGGTACTTATGCCCTGCCATGGTGGCGCCACTCCAGGGGGCGCCCTGCCGGTGCTACGGGTACCGCTAGGGAAAACGCTCCGGAAGACGTGGTGCACACGGTGCGCACACCTAATTCGAATGGACATGAGCAACACATCTCGAAGAACAACAGTTACAGGTAAGTAACCGTTCTTTTCTTACTTTTAGTTGTTTTTTTTAATGTCTTCCTGTCCCCAATATTAACTGTGGTATTTACAGAGAGTTTATTACATAGATTTTCATCTGTTATTTTTATTTTTTTCTAGGAAATTTTAAACAAAATACAAATAAAAAATGAGCAGCCTTATGGATCAGTAAGATTTTTTTTGTTTTTTGTTTTTAAAAAAAGGTCAAGATTTGCAAAATCAACTAGTGATTTTGGATGCCTCCATTCTGAGGGGATCATTCCCGCCCATGGTGGGGGGCAAAGAGGGCAATTGCACATGGGCCTGGAGCTTCTACCCATCGCCACTGCTACTGGGGCAGCAGTGGCCCAAACCCTGGGCCCCTTTGAATTGCTGTTGGAGCTCGGGGCTCTGAGGGTTGGGGGGGGGAGGGAGAGGGCCCAGTGCCACACTCTGGGCAGCACTAAGGCATAAGTGCCCTTGTCTCTGCCCATTCTGAGGGTGCAGAGCCCAGATTCCCCCCCCCCCCGCCCCTGCCCCCGCCCCCACTCCTTGCCCCTGGGCCTGAGTGGCTGTTGGCCCTACTGGGAGTGATTTTTCAAACTGAAGCACGTATGAAGTATCCTATTGAACACTCAGAACCATAGCTGTGCATAACCACTTCCCATTTTAAAAAATCTTTCCCAAAGCCTATGCATGAAAATATTGCAAGCAGAAAAAATCATTAGCTATGTTTTTCACTGTGAGTTTGTTCACACAGATCTAGTGAGGGAGTGACAACAATAAACCTTAAGTGACAAGCCACAGCCACATAGTCTCCACACCTGCATGCGGGTGCTACAATAAAAGTGAAATGCCAAGACCAAGCACACACAGCAGGCACGTCTTCTGATTACAGTGAGACAAGATTGAGTGAGGTAACTTGTCTTGAACTAACTTTTCTGCTGGTGAAAGAGATAAGCTTTGGAGCTGTACACAGATTTCACTGTCAGTCATTTGGCTGTAATTACTTAATCACGGAGAGGTAGTAAATGGAAAACTCCCATTAAGAACAGCCTATCTCCATACAATCCCACTTTTGTACTCCCTGGAGGCATCTCAGTTCACCTCACTTCATTAACACCTACTTGTTGAGAGCTATTAGCTGGTCAGGTAGACTAGTTGGAGTCAAGGAGCCTGCTTCATAGAGTACTGACTACTAATTAGGGTAATTAGAATGAAGCTAGATTGCCCAGCCACCTGCACACCAGAGCTAGATATGTGGTTTTGCAGGGAAATGGTAGAAATCAGCAAGAGATTCATAACTAAGGGCATCTAATTAGATTAGTAGGTTTCTGTGCTTTGGATTTTCCCCATAATTCAGTCAATTAAACTACACTTTTATAGTGAGGCCTTTCATGCCACATATCCCAAGACACCGCACAAAATAATAAAATTAACAGCTCATGTAATTATTATGGAGAGATGATTACTTCTTCCTAGTTAAGATTGTGGGGTTTTCCATCATAAGACTGATTTAGACCTACCTTTTCTAATAGTGTCAAGAAAGCTTATTTCTGCTTCAAATTTTGCGTGTGTGATCTGTGGCCAGAGAACCATTTTTTAAAAATCAAAATTTGAGATAGGTAATTTAAGGAGGTGTCTGCAAACCCCACAGCCTGGAACCTGGCTATCTAGGAGAGAGACCATGTCTTCCTCTGTAAACCTATGATGGCAGTTGTAATCAATCAGAAATCTCTTTTCATATTGTATCGAATGGCAATCACAAACACACCAACTCAGTTCACCAAATACAGCCTCTTCTGGTGCCAAACAAAGAAACTGTTTAAACAACAAATAGACAATCCTTTCAGTGAGGAATGCTGTATCTGACTGAAAATAGGAAGGCATTTTATGTAGGCAAAATATAATTTACCACATCAAAATATAGCCAACATTTAGTGGCTAATCTCAACCCTTGTACAAAATACCAGGAGATCATTACATCTAGAAAATTATCAGGATATTATCACATATCTTAACAGCATCCCAGCTCCTATAGCACATATGATGGATGAGCATCTCATGAGAGCCCAGGTAACATTGTGCTCAGTGCCAGTGTCATATTTTCAGTTAATAAAGCAAAGATATTGTTCAGTCATTCTTCACTCTGTTCGCTGGCTCAATGGGTCTTATTGTCCTGTAATCAGATCTGCTATATATTATATGGCATTTGTTTTAGAGAAAAATCCAAAAACACAAATACAATGGTCATGGATACTGTATAAAAACCTAGATAAAGAAGAACGGAATAAAAATGAATCCTTTAAACTCAAAAGGGTGGCACAGAATCTGAAAACAAAATGTGGATATTGTTTTATTCTATGCACTAGTTCAATTCTAATTTAGATCCTGTGCATTCAGAGCTCTACACACTTGAACCAGCTATGTATACAACAGGCAAATAGCCATTGGACATATTGAGTGAAGGCTTTCGCATACCACCCTGTCAATTCTGCCTCAACAAGGGCCTGAAGAGATCGCCAACTGGGGTATGAAAAATACAGTTTCCATGCTCTTACAGCCATTTAGTTCTCTGCTAAAATGGCCAAAAGGGGTGAAAAATATGGTGATACAAGGGTGGTATAGACACCTATCCATCAATACATTTCATATGGGACAGTGCATAATCAGCAGAGGGCAATTCTATTTGGTCACTGTGGAGCTGGGCTGCTTTGTAGATTGGATATTTTAATTACTCAAACTTCCACCTAATTGGCGTGCTATGTAGTCAGTTCTCTGTATAACACAGAAAATACCCCTTTCCTGATTAATTGTCTTTTGGGATAACTTAGAAAATACCTCATTTCCTGATTAATTGTCTTTTGGGATCATTATATAAATAACAATGATGTAATGCAATATATATTTTTGCTGCTTTAAGAGAATGGATCAAATCCTCATTTGGTGTAAATTGGTGTAGCAATTGAGTTATCCCAGTTTACATCCATTGAGTATCTGGCTCAATGTTTCTAATTGTTCTGTGAGGCACTTATTGTCATTCTGAGGCTGTTACTTAGGTCTTCACTACTAAGTTCTAGTTCTATATTTCAGACACTTCAGCTTATTACTATTATTTTTTAACATCTCCAGTGTGAGTTACCCGCATCACCAGGGCTTGCCTGAAAAAAAATATTTTTAAACAAGAACCTCTAAAAATCCCAGCAGCTTTCCCATAAACACACACCAAAAGTCTAAACTGACTTTCCTGCTAAATAAACTCCGCAGTTTGCTCCTTTGCTAAAAGCTTTATGCCAAGTTGTCTTCCTTAATCCAATGTATTCAGCCGGGTTGCAACAGAGTTTAGGAATACAGACAGCTGTTCCACTGTAACTGTCAGGAGCTGTGTTATTGTATGCAGCTAGAATATACTCTGCATTAAAGTCTTGGAACCTACTCTCTGCACATCAGATCACGGGATTCCTGATTTACTCAGCTGACAAACAATTGTTTTGTCCTAAAAAAAGAAAATCTGCAAATTTTTCTCCTTCATTGCTGTGACTAACTAATTCCTGAATGCACTCTATACCACTCAGAGGTTTGTAGGGACCAGGACAATATTCTATAACATTTAAATTTTTAAAAAATAACAATAAACAAACAAACAAAACCTACAACTCCTTTCCTCTCTCTACTGTGCATGGAAGAAATTATGCTACTCCTTATAAATAATAGGGGTGTGCAATGTGTCATTCCTATTCAGTGTTTGTGGGGGTTTTTGTGCTTATTGATGCTGCATCTGTTTTGTCAGTGCGTCAGCTAATGGAGAAAGTTAATTGTGTTGGTTGTAAGGCCACCTGTCACACACATGCCTCATTTCCATACTAATGGTCCAACAGAGGCAGGCAGTGTACTCCTCTGCAGTAGCAGCTACTGCCTCTTTGGAAACATGGGCCAAATGCGTGTATGCAGCAACTGTAGGCCTCTTATGTGAATGCCTCTAGTGTTGTATCAACCCAGGCTCGCGTTAACTCCCTGGTGACGTCCTAAAGATAGATTTATCAGTATTTGGCAATATGGCAAATGTTATGCTTGAGCTAAGTCCACTTGCATAGCACAAGGATCAGGGCAAGCAGTACATGGCTGTCTGCTTCTGCAGCAAGTTTGGTATGACTAGCTGGATTCAGAATCCCTTACGCACATGCTTTGCCTAAGTGACCATCCCACAGCACAGGCAGATACCGTTCTTCATTCTTTAATAGCTGAATCCATTCTCTCCCCAGGTTCTTTCTTTTGCATTTTTAAATGGTTAGTGAATCCATAGCAAAATTGTCAAGTAGAGTGAGGGGCTGTGCTCATCCAGAGGAGAGGGGCCAATATCAAAGTCCACCTTTTTTGTCCCTTTTCTTCAGATTGCCAGTGAGTAGAAGGCACAGACAGGAAGGAAAATGTTACTGAGGCAAGCAGGAGTACTCTAGGCTGCAATGGATTCCACAGAAACTTTTTTAAACACTCCATTATGGTTACCGAGCCAGTGCCAGAAAAGCTGCAGCTGATGAATATTTTATTTTAACATATGGGAAACTATTCTCTCCAGTTGAAATTATTGGGGGCTTTTTTTTTCTTTTAGAAGGTTATGTGAATATAGGGATTTATTCTGAACTGTCCAGAATCTTTTCTTGTGGTTTCCTGTGCCCTGAAAAATTACTCCTAAATCTCTGATGGATTTTACACTGAAAACATGCTCCATATTTAGTCTTGGGACCTTCTATGAGTTTCTAACATTTTTGAAAGTAAAACTGTGCTGAGCTGCCCTCTAGCACATGTTGGAGGAGAATGATCAGGGCATGAAACACTTGCTGAGCTGCTGGATGTAGCAAAGATTCCTTAATCCCTTCTGTTTTCAGAGGAGTGTGTTCTGAGACTCCATAACCTAAAGTACCCCCAAATGAAAGAGTTAACATAAATAAATTGCTTTCCCTTTGCAAAATCTTGCTGCATGTCTGGTCCATACTACCTAATTAGGTAGGCCAAAAGTTCAGGAGTACAGTGTGTGCAGAGAAGTCAATTATGCTGATGATAATATTTTGTATTTCCAATAACAGGACAAGTAACTAAGGACCCATTTCTACTATTGGTGGCTTTGGCTGTGCAGAAGGATCCTGCACTCTTTCTGGAGAACCTAAGAGAAATTCTTGATTCAGCCAGAATACTTCCTAGGGGCCTCTGTGTTATTCATTCTGGAGCACTAGCTCTTCCCTCCTTGGGGAGGATATAGCTATGCTCCCTCGGAGCACTCAGTCCAGTGGATCAATGCACTGTGTGTGGTGGGGCAAGAAATCACTTAATCCTCATGTGGTCCCACTCTCCGTTGGACACCTAATTTATGTGGGGGCATCA
Source organism: Pelochelys cantorii (assembly GCA_032595735.1). Taxonomy (NCBI): domain Eukaryota; kingdom Metazoa; phylum Chordata; order Testudines; family Trionychidae; genus Pelochelys; species Pelochelys cantorii. The sequence goes on from CM064328.1 coordinate 101,273,678, forward strand.
GGAACAAGCTGGGTCTCCACGTTCCCAGAGGGTTCAGGCCAAGCTTTGCACAGAGGCACAAATGTGAGGGAAAGGCTCTTTGTGTTGTGCTCACATGTAAACATTTAATAGCTAAGGTGCCAGTAGAACATGTAGCATAGTCCCTGGGTTCTATGGGACTGGTAAAACTTATAGTTGTGCATTGCAAATGGCTCCTTGTGTGCAGTTCTTTATTCACCTTCCTTGCTTTTCACATGCAGGAGCTGGCCAGAATTTGGCCCTTAATCACCATCACACTCAGGAATCAATGAACGAAACCATTGTGAAAGTGGAAAGAGTAACAGTGATATGCTGGGGCTACCAAATGGGCTTTACCCCAACTAAGGAAAATCCAGGAAATGGATTAAATGGAAACTAAAAAGAAAAAAGGTTTAAGAAAAGATTCAGAAAGGCAGGGGTTCTCAAACTGTGATACCGTGACCTCCCTCTAAGTTCCTCGTGACTCCCCGGAAGGTCAGGACCCACAGTTTGAGAAACATGGCAGTAAGGTAAGGAATTTGTTTCTCTGTTTGTTTCATTTAAATTAAGATGGTTAAAGCAGCATTTTTCTTCAGCATTTCATTTCAAAGGCTATGTCCACACTGGCAATTAAGCGACAAAACTTTTGTCCTTCAGAGGTGCTAGCTCCCTTCCCCCAAAGACAAAATTTTGTCATGGAAAGTGTCAGTGTAAGCAGCACATTGTTGGCAGGAACGCTGCTCCTTGTGGGTGGCAAAAGTGCTGATAAACAGTGGCTGCCTGACTTTCAACACAGCCATATTGCTAAAAGCTGTGGAGAGCAGATAAAGCCAAAGCTATATTAAGTCAATGTTCAACTGTAAATTTTTGAAAGAGCCAGAATGTTTTGTTCAGCATTACAAACAGCCCTCCATTTTTGAGGCGTTCCACTGTAACTCACATTCCGCTGCTCTGGCCCATACCATTTTAGTTAAGGAGAATCTCTGTTAGCTGAAGCACCCCTTGGCTATGTCTAGAATGCAAACTTCTTTCAGAAGAAGCTTTTCCAAAACAGATCTTCCGGAAAAGCTTATTTTGAAAGAGAGCGTCCACCCAGCAAAAGCGCAACGAAAAAATGATGTGCTTTTCCAAAAAATAGCATCCACATTGATTGGACGCTATCTCGCATTTAAGTTGTGATTAGTATGGACGGAGTGGCTGCTAGGGCACCTGTGTTATTTCCTGGAGGCCTCTTCTTTCTAAAGAACTCCCTCTTCTGCGTCCACACATACCTTTTTCCAAAAAAAGGTTTTTTGGAAAAAGGCTTCTTCCTCGTAAAAAGAGGTTTACCACTATTGGAAAACCCCCTCCATTCTTTCAACTTTCTGTCGAAAGAACGCAATAGCAGTGTGGATGTACGTATAGTTTTTCCGGGAAAACAGCTGTTTTTCCAGAAAAACACTGCAGTGTAGACATGCCCTCTGACTCACAGTTGCACAGTTCCAGCTATATCCAGCAGAGGCTACTATCAACCCTTTGAGACAAACAATTTCTTCACAATACATTGCATGCACCTTCATTTTTTCTTCTACCATAAAAAAAAATGTAGTGTGTTTTCAAAATTGTTAAGGGGGAAGGAATGGGAGGAAGCAAATCAATGGTAAAGATAGTGAGTATAGAAAAATGTAGTAAGTTGGGGCATAAGGCGGAACACTCTGCTCCTGGAGGAGCCATCTTTTGGCTGTGAGGTAGAACAGAGGTCTCATTCCTTCGTTGGGGTCACTAAAATCCCATGAAAGATGCTTTGGCAAAAGAAAGGACCTGTGTCTGCTTCAAAATCTTGGGTGAATTCCAGCATTGTCACTACATCCCAACTGTCTACATTTATACATATATGCTAATCTGTCCAGGTTGGAACATGAGTGAATATGTGCATGCAGTATTCAGGAGTTCAGCTCTCCATTTTTGCTTAAGTATTTTCCTCCTTTCCACTCTCATCCTCCAAAAAGCTATCCTAGTCCAATGTTTTGCAATGGAATTAAAAGCTGTGTGCCTGTTTTTATCCTCAAATGCTGTTATTTATTTCACTCAGGTGCTAAGAGTTATATCTAATTTCCCTCTGATGTCTTCACTTGCTGTTTCTCAACTGCTGTGTAGTGTTGCTGACACGTACGTAATGGCCACTAATGTGTCCTAGCTGAGAGGCTGCTGCATTTCAGCAATGTGTGAAGTGATCACTGTATATGTATAGTATGTAATTCTGTGGAAATCCTTTGAGAGGCTTGAGAAGGAAGCTAATAATATAATTTTTAACAAATATAGCTGCCAGATGCTCACACCCTTTTCCTTAAAATATTTCATATCCCCAGAGTATATGGACGCTTTGGGAACTTTAGCTGTTAAAAATCTTGCAGGACTGTCTACTGAGGATATGTCTGCCATGCTTTTTTCAAGGATTTATAGTATGGCAAATTTGGGCAGATTCTCCCAAGAAATGCAAAAATAACACCAGTGCCACAAAGGCCACTCCCCCGTCACGTATCAAGCCCCTGCTCCTAAACCTGAGGGCACAAGAGCTAGTCAAGGAAAAGGGTTCCAGAATGTTTTAATGTGTGCAAAACAAGTTCCCCCCCTAGTCTTGTTTTCCAAAATGACTGAATGTTTTGGTCTGAAATGTTCCAGACCAATTCTGTCTGAGGCAGACACCTAGCCTAGAAACTTCCAGTCCAAACAGCTGAAGTTACCACTAAAAATAAAGTCTTAAAATGGGACCTGTTCATCAGCCCTGGTTTTGCCTGGTTTTTGGATTAACCCGTGAGGGGGGAAAATGGACTCAGTGATGATGACACTAATCCTCTGTGTAGATGGGTAGAGAATGAGTGGGTGGGGCCAAGGAGAGGGTGCAGCCTTAATACACACACATACCCCTCCCCCCCTCGGAGGCCTCCCCAGCACACCCACTGCACAGATGGGATGATGCAGTAATCTGCACCCAGTAAGGGTACCATACAACACTTCCTCTTTGGAGAAAGGGGAGAACCAGGGACCAAATTATGACTCTCCAACTAACAATTAAATCCCTGGTGTGTTCCTGGAACAGTGCTGCCCTTTGCTCATAGCTTGTGGTAACTCAACCATGGGGCACTTTCACAATGAGAGGAAGTCAAAACCATCCAACCTACTTACATTCACAAAATGTGAACATCTCACAGCAAAATAAAAATCAACGTGAAAATATTTTTCTGTTGGGAAATCTCCATCAACATCCAGAAACTGATATTGCAGCTGCTTTAAGCAATGCTAGGCAAATTACTATAAAATAACAGGCTGATAGTCTATTTGGCCACAGATCTTAGGAGTTGCTATTGCCAGCGAGGGAGCTGTACAGTTAGCTGATTAAGCATGAAATAACAGAAAATAAAGTCTGGTGTTTTCCTCCACTTTAAATTCACCAGTGAAGTCTCAGTCAGGAAAGATGTCTCAGCCAAGGAAAGTGTCACTCTATCGTAACAACATACAATTAAGATCAGGTTACTGCCAAAACCTAATATGCTTAATGGAAGAGGAAAGATACTGTGTATTGTGGGAAGTGCTATGCAAATTGCCGTAAAAGTGTGGCAACTAGACAAGAAAAATTCCTGCAATATCAGCATGTATTAGCTAAGAGCTGCTACAATTCTTTCCCCTCACAACTCTAAACATGTCTTGCTCATCTCTCTTGGAGTTATTTTATTTTTCAAGCCATTCAGTCTTGCCAGTCATGCTAAGCATACTAAGAAATTCCTGACGTCACACCACCATCTGTGTTCAACATACAGCAGAAGTGAAATAAGTGTGGTCCCTATCTAAATATAATTTTGTTAAAATATAAAGGGACTGGACATTTACATGGATATCAAGAACATTCAGAGTTATAATTAAGGATACAAATATTAGAAGGGATATTAAACAATATGTTTATGCTTTATGGCAGGCTTTAGCTATTTAAGACCAGAATGAGGCCTAATGTGGGGTGAGGGCAAATTATTCCACATCTGCTTATTAAAAGGTTCTTAGACTTTCTTCTTATGCCCTAAATATAGGACACTGTCAGAGATGAGATACTGGACTAGATTGACCTAGGATCTCATCCAGTAGGGCAATTCTTGTGTTTCTAAAAACACAGCGTTTGATATGTGAAGTGCTATATTCTGTTTGGGCTCCATGTTCACCTCACATCTTCAGGTTTTAAAAATGTCTTATTAAAAATACGTCTTTACATTTCATTTAAGCATAAGTGAATCTTTGAAATTCATTGCTTCAGAAGAGGTCACAAAGTCAAGTACTACAGCCAGATTTAAAGAGAGGGCAGATAATTTCATAACAAATACAATTGGTGTTTAATATTTGTGAATTATGCATTAATGATACAAGAGCATTTATATTAAGCTAATACGGCTAATCAAATTTCATGCATTAGCATATATGTTGATTGTCCCAAAATTCAGGGAGATATTTCCTCTTCGTATAGAGCATTGTACAACCACTTTTCAAAAGAACAACCAGACCCTGTGTCCTTGGTCAAAATTTTCTTCTTTCCCCCACTTGTAGGTGAATCTGTTCCTGTCAGTTGCATTACTCTTATTAGTCAGTTTGTATTGTATCCTCCTGTATCACTCCCAGTCCCTGCAGTGAAGTGAGAGAGACAGAGCATTTGTGTTAGACAAACATGCCTGGGTGATGGAATAAGCAGTTGGAAATAAGAGATTCCTAACAAACAGGGTGACTCTACCATGATTAAAACAAGGCCCAAATATTGTACCACTGTTGTGCAGTGCAGTATTTGGCTGCTGCCCTCTACCTTAGCAATGGTTGCATTTCCCTAGTACTGTATGAACGTAACAGGAGTTTGTGAACCGCCTATGGAAACTTTTCTGTAAAAAGTATTCTAAAAATATACAAAAAATAATTCACTGATTCTCCATCTCCCCTGCTCCCTCCCCCGCTCACCCATAGTTTCCTGTAACTCATCAGGTATGACTCCACTCCTGGAGTCAGGATATAAGACCTGATGGACCAAATGTCTGATGTAATTTCCGTATGTTTATATTGGAAAAAACCCTCTTTCATACTTTTGAAGAATTAATCCTGCAAGATGCTGAGTGCTGTCATTTCCCACTGACTCAGCACCTGGCAGGATGAAGCTTCAAATTACTGAAGAGTTATATTGCTTCTTTTATATGCTGCTGGAGCTACAGCTTTTGCTTTCAGCCAGATAAGCTGTTAGCTGAAGCTAGACCTGGGTATGGCATTTCAGATTTTCAGTTCCTTACTTGCTGATCTCACTCCTCACCACCAGATAGTGGTTTAGCCAGGGCTCCCTTCGAGCAGTGATCCATCTATCTTTGCTATTGTTCAAGCGGCTCCTATCTGCTGAAAACATTAGTGAACTAATTATCCTTTTACACTAATGTACAGCTGGAATACCTTTACTGAAGCCTGTGGAGCCACTGTAAACAGACATCAGTACAAGAGTAGAATTTAGCCCTTTGACTTTCCTGCCATTTCTTCTTTTTTTTTTCTCCCAAGACCCTAGGAACAATATTTCATCAGAGACCATTCCTGTCACCCAAACTTGTTTTGTGCATTTTTCCTTTTCAGGTCAGTTGTTCCCAATCTGTGTGCAGTAAGATGTGCTAGAGTGCTAATATGTTCCATCACTGCTTTAACTTTTAGCTGGAGAACCTTAGAAGAACTTCATTTTTCATTTCTTCTCCCTGCCCAAATAATCTTCCCAGGCCTGTAGCTGAGACCAGATCCCAAAATGTGAAAGAACAAAGGCTTGATCTGGCGTTCATCCGTCAGGCTCCAATATGCATCGTTTTGGGGCACCCCCTGAAGGCAAAATGACATCTGCATTCTCAACACTATAGAACCAAAACACAATGCTTTAAAGCCTCTCAGAAAATCTACAGGACAGTTAATATGATTTAAGCCTATATTTAAATTTTATGAGACTCATTTTCAAGGCTAATAACCCAGTTTACTGTGCACAATATCAAATGCAAATTTTATTACTGACTTAGTAAAAACCAAGATGATATTCATTAGCATATCTCAGTGCATCACCCTTTTTAGCCAAAAGGTGCACCAAGAGTAACAGTGGGAGTTTTTATATGTGCTGTAAATTACAGTTACTATCTCATTAGATAAACACATTTAAAATCAGGTTATCATTCACTTATATATCAGAAAGTTGTTTGTTCAATTGCAGCTAGTCTCGTATTACAACATATGGTGCATGAAATTCTTAGACTAATAAAATTTCAAGGTACAGGGAACTGGTGTCTTGGCAAAAACTGTTTCTGCTCAACGAATGGCTCGATGTACTCTTGTAATTGCTTTGAAACAATTATGCAGCAGGCTGTTTTGTACTTAATAGTATTTACATCCTTAGTTTTATTAGCAACAAAATCTAAGTGGAACTTGTGAAAGAGAAATTAATTTTTTCACTAAAAGATGTAAACTTTTAAGTTAAGGGTCCAGCAGACTGTGGAAGTCTAAAATACATGAAATATTCTCTAATTTAACTTTTCTTATGCTGAAATGGTTCTCTGATATTTGCAACACAAATCGGTAGATTTTAATCTTGGTCACACTTATGTATATCCATTGACTTTGGGGGAATTTCTTTGGATTCATACCAATGTGAGAGCAGACTCTGGCCCTGTACGTTTAATTAGTCTTTGGAAAATATCAAATAGCACATGTTGAGTATCCCCATATATTACTTCAGCCATATGATCAAAAATTCAGTACATGCTCATCAGATTTTTTCCTCACAAATTAAGATTTTTCAAATGTATTAGATTCCATATAATACATGCATATTAATTATTGTTTGTAAAGTTATTTTAATATGTATAATATGGTAACTATTTGCTAAATATATGTTATATTTATTTTACATAGATAGATAGATAGATAGATAGATAATTATCTGTCAACAAACATGCAACCACATAAAGCCTTTGGAGCATATTTTCAACTCGTATAAATTGACATGATTGAAATAATTTTAAAGGAAGATAATTTACACTAACCAAATATCTGGCCCTTGAATATAATTTTATGCATATTTTGCTAAGTTGCTTCTTTGAAAATGATGCATCAAGTATTCAAAAAAAAAGTTATAGCTGGCTGCATCCTAATAAACCTTCTAACTACATATATATATATTTTTAAGATTGAACTTGCTATAATAGCATCCAGTTCAAAACCAGGAACTGCATAGTACTGACTGTATGTCATACAGTTGACCTCAAGTGTTGGGGGAAGCTTGAGGACAGAGTCCAGATCACTACTTCCTATGGAAGTAATGGAATTACACCAGGAATGAATTTGGCTCATAGTAGTGAAGATAATTTTCCAGTGCTTGTCTAATAATTGGGTATGTGCCCTTTTTTTCTTCCATCTGGTATGTAACAAAGACCTAAATATTTGTGATTGATCATTCTTGTGTTTTTTGCTTGTTTTTACGGTACAATACCAGAAAATTCAATTCTGTTCTTTCCTGGTTTCACTGAAGGATTCTTTGGTGGGTCTCATGATGTTTACTGAACTCTCATATCTTAACTGAAAAGGCAAATTTAATATTAACAGAGATGGCCTTTCTCCCTATGGTTGACTGAGTATTGTTGTTAAATAGGTATTAATAGAACTGCACAAAAGCAAAGCATTAGGGGCCTTATGTACACGAGGAGAATTGAGTCCCATAACTTACTACCGGGCAGAACTACATGTAGCTTCAACCATTGAAGCTGTAGTGTAGACAGGGTTCTGTTGTTTTTATTACTGTGTTCTCTATTCCTGCTCTGCACTATATCTTCAATCATTGCTATCACCAAGGGAGCTGCAATGCTGGGGCACATCTACACTGCAGGGCAAAAGTCGAATTAAGATACACAACTTCGGCTACCTCATTGCGTAGCTTTAAGTTGAAATAGCTTAATTCAGCTTTGGTGCTGTCTACACAGCAGGAAGTCGAAGAAAGAATACTCTTCATTCATCTTCCCTTACTCCTCGTGAAATGAGGGTTACAGGAGTCAGAGTAAGAAGTCCTCCATCTCGACATTATTTCACAATAATGGCTTGCTGTATAGCCACACTCATTTGAAATTTGGGAAGACACGCAAGCAATATTTCATTCTCATTGACTATCTCCTTGAGACATCCCAGACTAAAACCCCAAAGAATTGGTACAGAGCAAATCAAACACAATGAATTGCATTTGGAAACAAAATGGAAATCAGACATCCTCTGGTGTAGAAGTTTTGCTAAACAATGCTAATTGTTCATTATTTTATAGCACTGATGACTATTCTAGGTGCTTAGTATTATACATAGAAGACAGGGCTCTGCTCCAAAGAGATTATACTCTGAATGATGGAAGTATACAATTAAGTAGGCACTAGTCATAGTTTAAACAGACTGACATTTCCAAATAGTCTTTTCGGAAAGTTGAAATTCAATGTCTTCATTAGTATGAAATGGAACATACACTCAGTGTGGCCAAAAAAAGATATATGTGCAGAATCAGCTTTAACACTAATATTGGGGAAGATGAGAGTTATATAATGTATCAATTTTTGAAAAGTGCTTCCACAATTCATATGGTCAGTGTTTATTTCTAGATATAAAAGGGTATTGTTTCTCACTGGATTTCACATCTCTCTCTCTCTCTCTCTTTCAAAGATACCATTTTCTTTTCTTCCTTTTTCAAGTAGGTATGAAAGAAAATGGAAACATTGCAAGAACTGGAAATCTTTGTGCACTGGGAATACAGATAAGGACAGGTCATAAACTGAGGATATCAAAAGATACTGATGCCTCTTGGCAATGCTATGATCCACACCTTGCTGCTATTCTCTTGGTATCCCAACTGTTTCCCATTGGTAATCAGTTTGCTTCTTTATTTGTTACAAACAATTCTTTTGAGATCTGAGATACCAATGCCCCACCCCTTTTTGTCTCATTGTAGCATGTGCTCCTGTTAATGCACATACAACCACTCCTTATGATTTTCATGCTGGTCACTCTCTCAGTCCAGCTGAGGCCCAATATTGTTCTTACCCAGAAGATCCCCAAGGCATTCAATTCTCCCTCTAAATCTACATCAGAGACCAGCTCTCTGAACCCTTTCAGAAGCACCAGCACAAAAGGCTTTACACCCGCACAGAAATAAGTCAGGTTATTTATTATCTAGATTTTTTTTCAAATCAGGAAGATTTTTGTTATTATTTAAACAGAAAGGCCAAGGCATTTCCTACTGACCAAATGCCAATGCCTGAGAAAATGCAGGTCTAGACTGACAACCAGTATGAATTATAACCGAGCCTCTGTGTTTTCAGAAGCAAAGAGGGAAAGTGGCAGGCTAGCTTTTAGTTTTCTTTATATTAAAAATTTCAGAAGGCCACCACCTCTGAGGTTGCCAGGCCCTCTGTGCAGGCCAAGAGAATAATTAAAACGCACAGGCAGGAATGGAGAGGAATTTGTCCCTAACGCTACCACTTCCCGCTATGCCAGTTATTGTAAAGGTCCAGCTGGGGTTGACCAAGTTAACACTAAAACAAACAGTGCCATCTACTGACTGCATAACATTATTGCCTAACTCAGACTTAACACATTCACCTCTAGTCTCCAGGATCTCTCTGCATCTTCAGGCTCTTTTCTCCTTCTGATATGTTCTGATACCTTACAGTCTCTCTCTGGTCTACCAGGCCATCTCTCTCTCCCTGCATATAGTATGTGACCCAGGGCCACCAAAGTGTGTGTGTGTGTGTGTGTGTGTGTGTGTGTGTGTGTGTGTGTGAGAGAGAGAGAGAGAGAGAGAGAGAGAGAGATGTGTGTGTGTGTGTGTGGTGTGTGTGTGTGTGTGTGAGAGAGAGAGAGAGAGAGAGAGAGAGAGAGAGAGAGAGAACGCATGTGACCCGGGACCACACAGTTTAAAAAGCCTGGAGTTCCTGGCCACTGCCACTGCTACCAGGACAACAGCTGGAGCCCCAAGCCCTTCAAATTGCTGACAGAACTCCAGGTGGCACTGGCCAGGTAGCGCTGAAGGCGTGGTAGTGGAGGCTAGCCACAGCCCTGCCCCTTCTGCCTCAGGCTCCACCCCTTCCAGGGGCTCAGAGCCAGCCCTCCCACGCAACCTTGCCCAGGGACTTGGAAATTCAGTTGGCATCCCTGGGTAGGCCTGTTTTTTATTCCCAGACTGTCTCTCTACGCTGCCAGGCTTTTCTCCTCTGCCTCCATTCTTTCCTGCACTACATGACAACTCTGCTTTTCTGCCTCTCAGTGCACCCTTGGCTTTCATCTAATTGTCCAGCATGGATGAGGTATGGGAGAAAATTAGTCACTTATACTCAGTCTACTTCTTTTTCCTATTAACTTCAATGGAGCTCTGCCAGTTTACACCAGCTGAAGATTTGCCCCCTGTGTGTTCCACTCGCTCTCTCATCCCTAATCTAAATTAGAAATCCCACACACTGATTTTTCTCCACTGTGCATTTTTGAGATAACTAATTCATGTTAGTTGCACATAATATTAGAGATGTGCTGAAAAGGAGAAGTATCAACATTACATTGTACACATCAGTTGCTTTGCATGTGCAAAAAAACCCCCCAAACTTATAGTTCTTCTTCGAGTAGTGTCCCCGTGGGTGCTCCACTACAGGTGTTGGGCTTGTCCCGGCACCGCAATCCGGAGAGTTTTGCCAGCAGTAGGCCCCGGTGGACCATGCATGCACAGAAGCCAACTCGCACCATTCGCGCCCTTTCTGCGTCGTGTGGTCCATCACGCCAGTTCCTCCTAACCATCCATGGCCGCAGACGGAGTTGGAACACGTTCCTCCTCACCTGAGGAGAATTTGAAGAAACTGAAGATTTGTTACTCGTTAGATCCCAGTTAGCCCCCTTCCTCGTAGTTATAGTTAGTTTTTCTAGTTAGTTAGTATAGTGTTTAAACAAAAAAACCCCAAAAAAACAAAAAAAAAGAGGTTTTTAGTTCTGTTTAGTTGGCCCGCAGGCCTGTTTTGGCCCGGCCTGTCAGATTTTTTCTAAAGAACTTAAAATATCTAAATCATGCCCGGCTCTTCGGGCTTCAAAAAATGTGCGTCATGTGGCGAAGCGATGCCGGCCTACAACAGCCACTCCTGCTGCATCCACTGCCTGGGAGAAGGCCACATACCACAAAAGTTCGGCCACTGCTCAAAGTTGACCGCCAGGGCCAGACACAACAGGGAGATTCGCCTGAAGATGTTACTCTTCAATAAGGCGCTTCAGCCCCCGTCGGCAGAACGACAACTGGACGCCCCAATGCCGCGTAAATCCCGTGAAGGGAAAAGCTCCACTCCATCTAGGAGTGTAAGTGCGGGGGATGCACTGAGCTCGTCGGGGCTGCTGCCAAGACATGGCGGGTTAAAGTCAGCCAAGGGCTGTAGCATGTCAATGCCAAGTCCCGCGCTTTCATCAACAGTGGCACCGGTAGCTCGCGCAGCACTGCGCCCCGAATCCGCACTGGCGGCAACGGCAACGGCACCGAGTGTGCAGACGGCACTGGACCTGACGCGGCACCATCTATGGTGCCGAGACCCGAGCCAGTGCCAAGGCTGCCAGAGCGTCATACACCTCGGCCAGCTTCGACCACAACTGAGCCGGCGCCAAGACCTGAGCCGGCACCGAGAGCCAAGCCAGCACCGAGAGCTGAGCCGGCACCGAGACCACCCCGCGTGCATACAACGCCCCGTGAGGCAGCTCAGCGGCATGTCCGTGCACAGCCGGCACTGAAGCACATACATCGCGGGCTGGCACCGAGTTTGCATGGACAACCGGCACCGACGCCGCACCCGGTACCACCCGTAACTGAAGCCCAACAATCTGGCCTTTCAGGGGAGGACATGGCACTGCCATCGCCGACCTCGGCACCCAGATCACCATCCCTGCCAAGGGATCTATCCGAGTCCGCCTCTGTCATCTCTGTACCGGGCAGCCCAGTCCCCACGGCCCCTCCGCCTGTTACTACAGTACTGACTAAAGCCCAGAGGAGAACACACCACATGCACACACCCTTGCTCAGTTCGAATAGGGCTGTCTTTTCTCTGGGACCCTCATCCTCACCTCATTGCGAGAGGTGGGACTATTACCGACGCTCACCTTCACGGCGGTATTGGAGATCTCCGAGGCGATCCCTCACTCCTCCTTGTTATCATTGCTCATACTACTCGAGGTCCCCCTCGCACTATTCACGGCGCTCACGATCTCCGTTATCACCTTCTCGTTCACACTACTATTGGCACAGGAGTGCCAGCTCATATTCGCCTGGTTACTCGCACCATGACCATCACCATAGCAGATACACCTCGCGTTACCAAGACCACCCATGTTCTTCCACGAGACGTTCACCTCCTTCTTCACCAGAACGTCCGCAGTTGTACTCACCACACCTGCCGACTCAGGACATTCTTCCTCTGGCACAGCCTCCCCCGACACCCACAGGCGATGCGCTATCCACATCCATCCATCATGGGGATAACGGTCAATCCCCCACCATGGAGCAGCAACCGGTCGACTCTCCAACGGACCTCTCCTCTTCTTCACCAGACGATGCAGACTTCAATGATGATTCTTCACCTGTGGATGATTATAAGCAATTTCAAGAATTATTCAGATGAGTCGCCCACTCACATAACTTGCGTACCTCGGAAGACCCTCAGAAGCAGAATGCCCTTCTGAGAAATCTCCAAAACTCCAGCAGGTCAAAGTTGGCTCTCCCCTTTGATGAAGCAATTCTTGAAATTTCCAACGACATTTGGCAAACCCCAGCATCCGTGCCACCGACAAACAAGCGCACTGACAAAAAGTATTTTATTGACGCCAAGGATGCGGAATTTCTTTTCACGCATCTGCCTCCTAATTCCATCATTGTCAATGCCGCTCAACAAAAGTCTAAGACTGCACAACCCAAGAACGCACCTTCCGACAAGGACGCAAAACATTTCGACCTGCTCGGGAGAAAGGTCTATTCGTCAGCTACAGCCACCTTGAGAACGGCCAATTACTCTGCCCAACTTGCAAATCATGACTTTGACAATTATTCTAAGTTGGTGCCCCTAATGCAACATCTACCCGACTCCAAGAAGGAGATACTTAAAGCCGTCGTGCAAGAGGGCTACACAACAGCCCGCACAGCACTCCAAATCTCCCTGGATATTGCTGACTCAGCATCTCAGACTATGGCAACATCGGTCGTCATGCAACGTGCTTCTTGGCTCCACCTTGCCTCCGCACCCAAGGACCTGCAGCCCAAGGTGGAAGATCTACCCTTCGACAGCTCGTCCTTATTTGCTCAGAACACCGATCAGGTGTTCCACTCTGGAAAGGACTCCCGAACTACCCTGAGAATGCTTGGGATGTATACGCCACCCTTTATGCGCAGGAGAGCCTGGCCTTACAACAGACAAAGGCCTTTTTCGTATACTACGCCGTGCTTCAGACCTTATGACCAGCATAGGCAAAGGCAATGACCTCAGCGACAGTGCCAGCAGCCTACCAAGACGCAAAGCCAACAACAGTCTCGGCAGCAAGTTTGACGTGCCCGTCGAGTGGCTGCGCGCTATTCCCCTTCTGGAGGCTTCTGCACAAGTAACCAAATTGTTCCATCATCAGTTGAGACCCTATCATCTTCGCTGGTTCGCCATCACTACGGAGCACTGGGTCAGGGAGATTGTAACCTCCGGCCTCACCATCCCTTTTTCCACCCTCCCCCCCTCCAAACCCCCTTCCCCATCCCTTTTCTGGGAGCCCTCTCACGAGCTCCTGTTGCGACAGGAGGTTGTGCGCCTACTTACCATCAGACGGTGGAGACCGTTTCATGCCAATTCAGAGGCAAAGGCTTCTATTCCCGATACTTCCTCACTCAGAAGAAGTCCGGCGGATGGAGACCGATCCTGGATCTTCGCGAACTCAACCATCATCTAAGAAAACAAAAATTCAAGATGGTTACTCTAGCCTCTATCATACCGACTCTGAACGAAGGGGATTGGTTCACATCCCTCGACCTCCAGGACACGTATTTTCACGTTTCCGTTCACGCAGTCCACAGGAGGTTCCTACTTTTCACCCTAGGCGATGACCACTACCAATACGCAGTGCTCCCTTTTGGGCTCTTGGCAGCCCCAAGGGTATTTTCAAAGACATTGGCGGTCGTAGCCGCTTACCTCCGATGTTCTGGTATTACGATTTTTCCGTACCTCGACGACTATTTGTTAAGAGCCCCCACAGCAGACGAGGCACAATATGCAGTTACGACTACCAGACACACGTTCGAGGCCCTCAGCCTGATCATCAACCTCCCAAAGTCTTCCCTGACTCCATCCCAGTCCATCGAGTTCATAGGAGTGAAACTGGACTCCACAACCGCGACTGCGTACCTACCGGTCAACAGATCCCAGACCATTCAAGACTTGGTGAACGTCCTGCTCACCGCTCCCACAGTTCCTATACTTAAGTGCCTGAAGTTGCTAGAGCACGTGGCGGCAGCAACGTATGTCGTTCCACACGCGCGGGTCCACATGCGATGCCTTCAACATTGGCTCCTCATAATCTACAAACCAGGCATCAACGATGCCCGCAAACTTATCTCTATACCCACTCATGTGAGGGACTCGCTCACACGGTGGCTTGACCCAAACAATACACTGGTGGGTGTGGCGGCGCGTCGGGGTCCCCCGACTCCTGCACCCCCGTAATGGCACGGACAGACTCCACCAGCCAGTAGAATAGAGGGAGTTTATTGCTTCTCCAGGATACAGCACAGCACAGATGTCATCTGGTTACAGGAACCGGGCCTAGGATGCCTCAGCCCCCCTTGAGATGGGGGATGCTGGGCCCCTAAATTCCAGCCCCTTTCCCTAGGCCGTCTCCTCCATGATCCCAGACAGAAACTAACTCACTCACTTCCAGCCCTGCCCCCAGCCAGGTCTGGCCTCGCCCCCTTCCTTTCCATTGTTCCGCTCCATGGGAGATACCTGTCTGACGAGTTTCGAGTTTCGAAGCCCCCTTGCATAATGACTCATCCCCTGCCCTGCTGGGTCGTGCTGCAGACAGCAGCCAGTGGAGGTCACTGACAACCCACTGCCCAGCATAGCAACCAGCAAGGTACCCACACTAGGTCACAGCGGGCGTCCCCTTTCATGCTCAGGCCCCATCCATTCAGATCACCACGGGTGCATCCCTCATCGGCTGGGGTGCACATATGCGGCATCACCAGGTTCAGGGGTTGTGGTCACATCACGAATCCCTACTCCATATAAATTTTCTGGAGCTCTGCGCTGTCTTCAATGCCTGCCGGCACTTCATCCATGAGTTGAGAGGGGCCACCGTTCAGATCCTTACCGACAATATCTGCACTGTCTGCTATATCAATCGGCAGGGCGGTGCCAGATCCAGATCCCTATGTGCAGAGTTCATACACCTCTGGAATTGGGCAATTCAGCATTGGGTTACACTCACAGAGGCTTATCTTCCCGGCAAGAGCAATATCATTGCTGATGCTTTGAACAGAACCTTCCACCTGCAACACGAGTGGGATCTGCTCGACGAAGTAGTTCGCAGCCTTTTCCAATCATGGCGCTACCCGACATAGATCTGTTTGTGACTTGACTCAACAAGAAGTGCCGCCTCTACTGCTCGAGGGCGGGCATAGGCAGTGAATCAATGGGAGATGCCTTCCTCCTCAATTGGGGAACGTACCGCCTGCTATACGCCTTCCCACCAATCCCCCTTATACCACGGGTAATAGGGAAGATACTGGCGGATGGTGCAATGGTGATATTGGTGGCACCCTTCTGGACCCATCAAACTTGACTACCGCAACTCATGCGATGTCTTTATCTCAACCTCGACAACTTCCACAATTCCGCAACTTACTCTCACAGCAACATGGCACCCTCCTGCATCCAAGCATCGAACGACAATACCTAACAGCATGGCTCCTGACTGGCTCCAGGGCCCAGAATTAGCCTGCTCCCAGGCAGTCAGAGAGGTGTTAGTACACAGCAGACGTCAAACTACCCAAAGTCTTACCTTTATAAATGGGGTTGCTTCCGGGCCTGGTGCCACTTACATGATCCTTTGCTAATACCCATTCAACACATTCTGGACTACATTCTTCACTTACGTTCTTCGCTAAAGGTGCATTTAGCTGCAATCTCAGCCTTTCGTCCTCCCATAGATGGCGCTTCAGTGTTCACGCACCCACTCACTAAGAGGTTCATGAAAGGAATTACCAACCTCTACCCTCTGCGTAAGCCTGTTCCGGACCATGGGACCTAACCCTTGTACTTGACACTCTTACCCGCCCACCGTTTGGTAGCGACTTGCAACCTACAGACTCTCACCATGAAGGTTTCCTTCCTCCTGGACATCACGTCAGCCCGTCGAGTTAGTGAGCTGGCAGCGCTTTCAGCCGACCCTCCATATACACTGTTTACCCAACAAGGTGTGATATTACGATGTCACCCAGCCTTCCTGCCAAAGGTTAACTCATCATTCCACATCAATGAATCCATCGTTTTTCCTACCTTTTATCCTAAACCCCATCCCACTCCAGAGGATGCACGTTTACACACCCTGGACATCAGGAGAGTGCTGGCCTTTTATTTGGACAGGACACGTCCCTTCTGAAAGTCACAGCACCTGTTGCTGTCTGTTGCGACCTGATCTAAAGGACAACAACTGTCGGCACAGACGCATCTCATCGCATATCGTGAATTGCATCACCCGCTGTTACACTGTTCAAAACAAGCCCTGTAAACCAAGAGCACATTTGACTAGGAGTTTGGCCACTTCGATGGCTTTCCTAAAGGATGTTCCTCTGCGTGATATATGTCGTGCTGCGACCTGGTCATCCACTTCTACCTTTGCTAGACATTATGCCCTTGATCGTATCTGGGTTGCCGACACAGCAGTGGCTCAAGCAGTCCTTTCTTCTGTGCGCAGATGATTCCGAAGCACAACTTGGCTGTTGGGCTACTGCTTCATACACACCTGTAGTGGCGCACCCATGGGGACACTACTTAAGGAAGAAGAAACTGTTACTCACCCTGTGCAGTAACATCTGTTCTTCGAGATGTGTGTCCCCGGGGTGCTCCACGACCCGCCCTCCTCTCTGCCTCGGAACTCTTATGTTTTTATCTTTCAGATGTTCTGGCTAGGAGGAACTGGTGCGACGGACCGCACGACGCAGAAAGGGCGCGAATGGCGTGAGGCGGCTTCTGCGCATGTGCGGTCCACCAGGGGCTACTGCTGGCAAAACTCTCCGGATTGCGGCACTGGGACAAGCCCGACACCTGTAAAGGAGCACCCACGGGGACACACATCTCGAAGAACAGATGTTACTGCACAGGGTGAGTAACAGTTTCTAACTTTGTGGGGGAAATGGATTTTTTGTCTGAATACTTTCATAAGATGTGGGGTTTAAATCCCATGACATCCACAAACATAGTGCCAGGTAATCTTGATATTAAACAAGAAGGAGCTCTAATTTTTACATCATGTTTACAACATAACATGTATGCACACATATTCGAAACAGATATGTATATCTGTCTTAGATATTCACATGGCACCTAATATTCTAATACCTAAACACTTCTTACAAGGCCAAGAAAGGCAAGGAATAGCTATAAATAGGACCCTACCAAATTCATGCCATGAAAAACACAGCAGGGACTATGAAATCAGGTCTTGTGCGCTTTTAATCTATACAATAGATTTCACAGGGGAAACCAGCATTTCTAAAACTGGGGTCCTAACCAAAAAGGAAGTTGCAGGAGGTCACAAGGTTAATTTAGGGTATGTGTGTGTGCAGTATTGCCGCTCTTACTTATGCCTTTGAGGCTGGATGGCCATATAGTGGCAGCTGTTGGCGGCACCTTGCCAGCAGCAGGACAGAGGTAAGTGGAGAAATACCATTCCATGCCACCCTTACTTCTGAATGCTGCCTTCAGAGCTGGGTAGTCACAAAGTGGCGACTGCTGACTGAGACCCCAGCTCAGCAAGTAGCAGCACAGCAATAAGAGTGGCAATACCACACCATGCCATCCTTGTTTTTGTGCTACTGCTGGTGGTAGCACTGCCTTCAGAGCTGGGCTCCTAGCCAGCAGTCACTGTTCTCTATCTGCCCAGCTCTGAAGAGAGCACTGCCTCCAACAGTTGTTCAAAAGTAAAAGTAAGTGTAGCAGTACCTTAAACACCTCCCCACAACTCCTTTTTGGTCAGAATCCCGACAATTACACCACCATACAATTTCAGATGTAAATCAATAAAATAATGAAATTTACAATTTTTTCTTATAGCCATGAAATTGACCAAAATGATCTGTGAATTTGGTATGGCCCTATGAAACTATGAAAAAAAAGTGCCATTATCATACACTTCACTGACACTTTTCTTATTAATCCATTTCCAGGACATCCATCTATCATCCTGACATGGCATCTTGGGAGTTATGCTGCCTGCCAGGGGCCCACATCTAAGACATTATGGAGGGACTATCAAAGGTCATACATATTGGCACTAAAGATATTTCAAGGTATGACCCTGAACAAATCAGAAGTGACTAGAAGGCTCTGGGAGAAAGAGCGAAGGAGCTAGGAGCATGGGGTGTTCTCTTCGATCCTTCTGGTCAAGGGCAAGGGCCCAGGCAAAGTCAGATGCGTCTTGGAGGCGAATGCCTGGCTACAAAGATGGTGTCACCAGGAGGGCTTTGGCTTCCTTGACCACAGGACGCTGTTCTAGGAAGGAGGACTGCTAAGCAGAGATGGGGTCCATCTGTCGAGGAAAGGGTGGAGCATATTTGGAGACAGCCTGGCTAACCTTGTGAGGAGGGTTTTAAACTAAGTTTGATAGGGGCAAGGGCAACTGGTGAATGGGTAGTAGGGGAGCAACTAGCCACATGACAGTCCCTAGCCTGAGGAAAGGCCAGGACAACTGCCCTCCATCCCAGGCCCCATCCCTCCCTGCCCCTGTTCTGCCCTCTCCCTGCCTGTTCCCTACCCTTGCTTTGCCCCAAGGGACTGGGGGCTGGTGCTGGCAGCAGAGGTCACCCTCCCACTCACTGGCAGTGGTGGGGCAAGAGAAGCAATGCCCCCAGCTTGCTTTGCTCCTCTGGCTGTGTTGCTCCCCTTCCTGCTGGTGAATATGGGGTGGTACCACCCCTCCCCTGAGCAATACAGCCAGGGAGCAGAGTGAGCTGGGACCATTGCTCCATGTGCCTCACCACTGCCTGTGAGTGCTGTGAAGGGCCAAACCCCTGCTGCGGGCACCAGACACCGTCCGTCCCCCCCCCACCAATCTTCCCACTGGCTACTGGCTGTCTTCTTGCCCCTCCTGCCCCTGGCATTTGGGACACATGGCCCCTGGTGCTACCCTCCACATGTTGCCTATGGGCAGGTGACAAAAGCCCACAGGTAAGTCAAAACCATGGAGGCCTGGAAGAAGAGTTGGAACCTGGGGACAGTGTGGGCTGCAATAGTAGGGATAAGAGAGAGACAAGAGAGAACATGGGGCAAACTAAATCAGTATCTTAACTGTCTACATACTAATGTGAGAAGAGTGGGGAATAAGCAAGAAGAAGCTGAGATGCCAGCTAATAAACACAACTGTGACATAGCTGGCATGACAGATGACTGGAATATTGGTATATAAGGATGCAGCTTGTTCTGGAAGAACAGGCAGAGCAAAAAGGAAGAAGGTGTTGCCAGCGCTGTCCTATGCAACTGCCCCCCTACCCCCGTGTGGTTTCAGCCCAGGTTTGAACTTCCCTCCCCACCCCTGTGCGACACTTGCCCTGCACATGGTTTCTGCTGGGGCTTGCAGATATTCCCCCACATAGCTTCTTCTAGGGGGAAGGGGGAGGCATGGGGCTTCCCTGTTCCCCCACCAAGGTGTGGCTTCTAGGGCTCTAGGGCTTCCCTGGGGTTGGTGGAGCTACAGAGACTGACAGCTCCTTTCCACCTCCAGTCTGGTAGGAAGGAGTCCTCAGTTAGTGATTGACTGCGAGGACCATATGTGGGTTGGGTGAAGGGAGAATTCCTGCTGGCAGCAGCTGAAGCTGCTCGCACTGCTCACTGATCCACCGCTCTGGAATAGAGCACACTCAGCTGCCTGCCAGCCTGCTTGATGGGCACTCTGGAGATGGGATGGGGCTCTGGGCTGTGAGCTCTGGCAAGGGAAGGGGGCGGGAGTGGCAGGAGAGGTGGGTCCCCAGGCAGAAGGGTTGGGCCAGCTGGGAACTAGCCTACCCAAGCCTGCCTGTCACCTGCTGTCAGGGCCAGATTAAGGGGGGGAGCTAGCTGGGCAGCTGCCCAGGGCACCAACCTATGGGGGGCGCCTGATGGCAGCTGTAAAGGGCGCCGTGCGGCCCCCGGCCCCGGGCGTGCGGCGCCTGATGGCAGCTCTAAGGGGTGCAGCATGCTGGGGGGCGGGGCCGCGCATGCGCTGTGTGCCCAGGGGCAGAGCCGCGTGTGCGTCGCATGCCCACTGTCCAGGGCGCAGGAATGGCTCGACCCGGCCCTGCCTACTATCCAAGAACTGGTTGGGAAACTGAAAGTAGAAGGCAGCTTAAGTGAAAATGACCATGAAAGGATAGAGTTCATGATTCTAAGGAATGTTAGGAGCGTAGTAAAGATAACTACAAGGAGTCTGGTGTCACTTTAAAGACTAACAAATTTATTATGACATTAGGGCATAAGTTTTCGTGAGATATAACTCACTTCCTCAGATGCTGAAGAGAAAAGAAAACAGAAAAGGAAGGGATACAGAGATGGGAGTGTGACATCAGGGCTAATTAAATCATAGTGCATGTGTCTCAACTCCAACCGTGGGGAGAATGTGAGAGTACCTGGATGGGAAATTACCTATTGTAGTGTGGGAACCACTCCATCTAACTATTTAAACCTTGTTTCAGACTCTCAAATTTGCATATGAATTCAAGCTCAGCAGTTTCTGTTGGAATTGTCAAGAACAAAATGTGGCAAACCAAACTAATAGCTTTCTTTGACAGGGTAACAAGCCTTGTGGCTGGGTGGAAGCAGTAGATGTGGTATATCTTGACTTTAGTAAGGTTTTTGCTAGTGTTTTGCATGGCCTTTTTGTTAACAAACTAGGGAAATATCTTATAGTAGCTCCTCTAAGTGCTGAGTGGCGAGGAGTCCTGTGGCACCTTATAGACTAACTGAAGTGTTGGAGCATAAGCTTTCATGGGCAAAGACCCGCTTCGTCAGATGACATGCATCTGACGAAGCGGGTCTTTGCCCACGAAAGCTTATGCTCCAACACTTCCGTTAGTCTATAAGGTGCCACAGGACTCCTCGCCGTTTTTGCAGATTCAGACTAACATGGCTACCCCTCTGATATAAGATGAGTGTGTAACTAGTTAGATAACTGTTCTCAGAGAGTAGTTATCAATGGTTCACTGTCAAGCTGGAAGGGCATATTGAGTGGGGTTTCACAGGGATCAGTTTTGGGTCCAATTCTGTTTGCTATCTTCATCAATGATTTAGATAATAGCATAGAGAGTTCACTTACAACATTTGAGGTTGATACCAGCCTAGAAGTGCTTGGAAATGCTTTGGAGGATAGGACTGTAATTCAGATTGATCTGGACAAACTGGAGAAATGGTCTGAGGTAAACAGGATGATGCTCAATAAGGACAAATGCAAAGTGTTCCACTTAGGAAGGAACACTCAGTTGTGGACAAACAAAATGAGAAATGGCTGTGTAGGAAGGAGTACTAGAGAAAGGGATCTAGGTGTCATAGTGGAGCACAAGCTAAAGATGAGTCAACAGTGTTACACTGCTGGGAAAAAAGCAAACATCAGTGCAGAATGCATTTGCTGGACTGTTGTAAGCAAGACATGAAAATAGGATATACAAAATCTGCAGATTGTAACTGTAAAGCACCTTTGCGTTATGCATATTCATATTCATAAGCCAATCTTCATAAAGCATGGGGGCATGACATCTCTCACCACCTTTAGCAGGGAAGGTGCTTTCTACCACATTCTAAATTAAGTTTCCCTCACATTTCATTAGAAATGCAGACTGACAGGGAACAAGCATGCCAGGCTCTCCCTGATAGAAAGAAACTGAGGTTTGACCTTATGAAATTTGAGCAGGCTGGATGTAACAGGTTTGGCATCCTGTGAAAGACAATGGAATTGTGATTCCCTTACTTATGGTTCAGCAGGGGAACTTGTTTAGCATGGACGGAAGGAGAGGTGCTAGACCTGGCTATTGTCAAATATTAATACAGGTTGGACCTGACTGGTCCCAGACAAGGGAGTTTTCTGGAGCAGGGGAGGTCTGAGAGAGGGCATGCCAGCCTCCCCAATGGGCTCCTCTCCTCAGGCACCAGGGCTTATCTCCCCAGCCTCCTGGCTCCACAAGCTGCTGTAGCCTTGCTGAAGCTCCTAGCCCTGTGAGCTGCAGCAGCGCTGCCGGAGGTCCTGGTGGCCTTGCAACAGCCCCACCAGAACTTCCCCCCCCCCCACTGGTTTCCCTGCCCCGCTGGCTATGGGCTCTACTGCCCCACTGGCCCTGCTGGCTGGCTCTGCTCTGAGTTGCCAGCAACCTCTGCAGATGGGGCTCTCTAGTCCCGCAACATCTGTGGTCCTTCCAGACAATGGATGTTGCCAGACCAGAGAATCCCGGACCACAGAGGTTCAACCTGTAGCATCAGTTTTAGTGGAAGATTGTGAGGCTAACTGATGCAGTGGGTTTCTTTTGCCCCTAGAAAATGGGTTCAGTGCGTTTGAATTTCATCTAGCAAATGGGTTTCAAAGCCTGTATCTTTCCCAGGAAGAAAAGATGTTTGGGGGGGGTCTCATTTTAACCCAGGTTTGTGCCCATCACAAAAGCCTCAAATACTTTGGCACGACTTTCTCAGTGCAGTAGAGGCCCAGAAACAGGAACAAGTGGTGTTTTAAAGTCAGAAATGACTTTGCTATGTTATTATGCTGAAAATATGAGACACACAATTTGAATAGCATGTACATCATTCGGCTTGACATACTGTCTCAGGTCTGGTTTATGTAACCCATTCAGCAATGTCATTCCAGCTTTATGTTGTTTAATATTAGTCTTCTATGAAGTCATGGAAACAATAACCTGTTGGCAGTCATTATCAGTGTTCCTGACTTATCAATTTGATTGCCTGAAGTACTACCCTGGTTATAAGGAAGAAATAAGGTGGGAGGGTTATGTGAACTTCAGTCAAGTAAACTTTGTGACCTGGGACTGCTACCTGCTGTCCAAAGTGGAAGAATTTACAAAGCCATGGTACCAACAGATTTATCATTCTAGATCAGGGTTTCCCAACCTATGGGTCGGGACCCAAATATGGGTCGTGATTACATTTCAAAAGGGTCACCAAGTGTCTCCCCAGCTGGCTCTGTCCCCTTCCTCCCCCCGTTTTTGAATTGCCTTGGGTCACCAAGTCTTCCTGAATTGTCAGAATGGGTCCCCATCTGGAAAAGGTTGGGAACCGCTGTTCTAGATCTTTATCAGATACCTATTTTTGGCACTCTGCTGTCAAAGAATTTGCTTGTATCTACACAAGAATATGAGGAATTGTTATCCTTGACTCCTTGTAAATGTTGGCACTACTAGCTGTCCGGATGCCATCTTGTGCTGAGTACTGACAAACAAGTCCTCCAGTCTCTGTTAGTGCCACTAACATAGTGGGAAAAAGGTAGGCAGTGCCCCAGGCTTTACGCCTCGGTGCCTGTCACCTTTGTCAGTACACATTCAGTACCTACTGCTGACCAAAACGTGATAACCAAGTGGCCAGCCACCTTTTGTAGATAGAGTTCTGCATTAGCACTTAGCAGTACAGATGGTGCCTGAAATATTCCTGGACCCTTTTGAAGTCTGCTTGGTTGTAACTGGGACTGCAGTATGTCTAGAATCAAAATCCAAGCGTGCTGGGTCAGGGAGGGATATGGGTTCATATTCCCCACCCGTAGGTTTTTGCCATTTAGCAACAGCTAACTGTTTCAAGGGGCTGCGGCAGACTGTAGCCCACAAGGCAATAGAGATAGGTAAGATCTCAAGCTGCCTCTTGCCAGGATGCCCAGCAACGAGGAAACAGTGGCTCCCCATGGTGATGGCATTCATTGTGTGTCCATGCAACCCAGGGAGGGAGGAAGCAGCAGGGCAGCTGGCTGCAGGCTGAGCCTTCCCCCTGCACACAAGATGGGGCTGCACCTCCTTCCCTGCTGCTGGAATCCCATCACTTCCCACTGTCCAGAACGATATATTTTAGTACCTTTGGATCTGAGGTTTAAAGTAGGAAAACTGCTCTTGAACTGTGTCTCCATTTCAATGTAACGTGTGCTCAATGCTTAAAGCACTCATGTTTATCCATGACTAGGTGAAAAGCTATAAAGTCTTTTGTACTTTATTGCTCTGGGACTAGTGTGCTCTGTTTGCTCTTTTCGATGGTGGAGCTTCCCGATCTCTTCTTCTCCCTGCAAACTGCTGGGAGAGGTGGTTAAGAGAAGACCTAGGGGAAAAGATGATGCAGAGATACAAAGCCTCCATACTGATGAATTTGTCCTCTACTCGTCTCTGGGGGCACATCTATACTTATCAAAAGATCAGTGCTCTGGAGGTCGATCTTCTGGCATTCGATTTAGTGGGTCTAGTATAGAATGCAGAGGGCAGTCCCCGCCAGTGTCCAGTACTCCTCCTGTGAGGAGTAAGGGAAGCCGACGGAAGCATTTGCTCCTATCGGCCTCCAGCTGTGTGGTCGCCTCCAGGACATGGCTTACGGTAAGCCAACTCCAGTGACACATTTTGCATTGCTGGAATTGTGTACCTTAAGCTGACCTTCCTGGTCTTGTATAGACCTGGCCTGGGAGACTATTAAGTTTGAGTATATGACCCAGGATTGTTCCTGTGAGTGGCAGAGGAGAAAGCAAACCCCAGAACCCCTCCTCTGAAGTAAGACATGGAAATGAAGTCTGTGAGGGAATCTCCATAAAAATTATCAAGAGCCCTGTCCCATGGGTTTGTCTACAGGAAGGGCAATACACACCTGACTATTTTGGTATGATTGATTTTTGTCACCTTTGTTCGGGTTTGTGTGACCACATTACTTTTAGCTGGAATTTCTGAAAGTTGATGTGACACTGGTAGAACTAGTGTCAGCTCATGCCAAGGTCCCCATGTCTCCACTGAATCCTGACCAACACTGAGGTGAAATCAGTCGGACTCATCATTAAAATGGGTATAAGAATTTTAAGAATGTGGTTAGTGTTTAGACTTTATTGTATGCTTTTGAGATGTTGCAAGCCTTAATCTGACTTATATCTGCATTCCAAATTGTAAAGTAATATTTGAGCATTCACATTGTAAGTCTTTGTAGCTGTATAAATCTCTAGATGGGAAAGAAACATTAATTAGTGTGAATGCTGGGTCTTCAAAAGAAGGTGTTATATGCTGCCCAATGAGGAAGGGCCACTGACACCAGATGTACTAGTGTGGAACATTAAAGAGGACAAAAGACTTTGGTGTTTACTCCCCCACCCTCCCTTGAAAATGAGTCTTGCAAGTGAATTCCTCACATCAGCTGTGTTTGCAGTTCAAAGAAGTGGGAAAGGGAAAATTATCCCTAATAAGGAGGGACATTTCATTGCTGTTTGGATTCTTGGGGCAAAAATTGTAAACACAAACAAGGGATCACTAGCTGCTTAGCCAAAGTTAGCCCTACATGTCCTTTAGGGCTTTCTGATTATAAGAGCTCCTATTACCTTTCAAAATGTAAGATTGTAACTAATTTGTGAATGTATGTTTTCCCATTTTAAACTTGTATATCACCCTCTTATTTCCTTGTCCTATAAATAAATCTGTATATAGTTTATTATAGGATTGCAAGTGTTGTTTTTGTCAAGTGACCTAAGGTGCAACTTACCTGGGGTAAGTGAGGGTCCTGTTGGACTGAAGATAAGCCGAATATTGCTGTGATTTGTGGTACAAAGGGCCATCTATAACAAAGGTAGTCTTGCCTAAGTGACAAGTTAGTTCAGAGTAAATAAGGGGACTTCCTGTGACTCCATGCTTAGGATGTTACAGTATCCGAGTTTACATTTGATAATAAATCAGCAATATCTAAGGGTACAACTTTCAACCAATTTAACAGTGTGTCCTGAAATTGGTATTCATACTCTTGAGTCAGTGTGGTACAGTTTCACAGATTAAAATAATGCTTAAACAAATACCACACCACCCCCAACAAACTAGCATTGTGCTACTGTATCAGAACCAGAACATGAACATTAAAAAAAAAGGATAAAGAAGTGAAGAGTTTCTTTACACTCTCCAATATCATGAACAAACAGTATGAATGAGGAGATGTAAATTCAGTTTATAAAATGATTATTATAATCTAAACTGCTGCCTGCAATACAAAGACAGATTTTTTTTTTAAATAACATGTAGAGTTTACAATGTCCTTTTAAAACAGTTTCAGTTCTCAGCATAGGACATTTCTAAGGCAGGCATCTCACACCTCTCACATGATGTTAGGAAATCGTGCAAACTACAGTTCCACATATAATGTAAAGTGCATACACACAAATACGTTGTTCTAAAAGTATTGCAAAACATCCCCTTAGAGTGAAAACAATCACAATCCAGAACCAGCTAGAGAAGCCTGGTAAATTAGGAATAGTGACTGTTACTGGCAAGTGGAGCAAAAACAAAAGAGCAGCTTTTTGGAATAGGTAGGAGACAGAGAGAAAAAAAGGAACTGAGCTTCTTAAGAGAAGTAGTTTTCTGCTTCTAAGATCACAGCAGCATGCAGTCTCTTATTGTGTATGTGTGTGTGTGTGGGGGGGGGGGAGTGTTACATACAGATCCCTGCATATGAATGAATCACACACATACACAACTCCAAACCAAAAATTGTTTAAGGTGTCTAATTAAGACCCCCTTATAGAAAAGCTGTTGCTAGGTAAACAAAACTGTTTAAAACATGTTCATCATTAAAGTGTCCCTTGACAGAAGGATGAGGCAGCAGACTTGGTGACAGAAGGGAGAAGAAGAGAGGCATATGGCCCCCAGGTCTGTCCCCTGCTGACAGGCTGCCTAGCTGCAAGCCCCCTTTCCACTGTCTTCCTTGCATACAGCAGATTGCAATGCCCCAACTTTCCCATCTGTATCCAAGGCTCGTGCCCCCAACAATGTGGCAGTCATGTACTTTTCATCCCTGCACTATAGGCGGGGGAGGGGGAAGGTTACTAGGGTAGGGTGGAAAGAGGAGGAGGAAGGGAGATTAACAACCAATAATCACAATGCTATACATAATGCATTGTCTCCGCAAGATTACATGGTATATTTCCAGTGGGGATTAGCCCATCCATCACAGGCCTTTATTGGCCCTATTTTTGTTGTATAGAGCCCAAACACTGCCGTAAAATTCTAAACTGCTTAATTGCTGTGCTGTAAAAATTTGCATATCAGAGATATGTCATTCCATCCTTAAATGGCACTAGGCATTTGTTACAAGGCCCTAACAATCATGCTAGAGCACCTCTGAAAAAAGGTCACCTATTGGCATTATGCAAAGTTCTCTGCTGAATTCTAATCAGCAGTAATTATGAGTTTAAATACTATTGTGAATCAATGTGTTTTGATTTCATGTGATTGAAAATCCCTAGGCGCACCCCCTTCTTTTTTTCCTACATGATCAGACTGTGTGAGCAATGCTGTCTCATCAGCCTGAGTTCTATTTGTGTTAGGCCTGCAAACTTTGCACCCGTACAACCTGACTATAAACTAAAGAGTGGGTTTGGAGTAGTAGGCATTTCTCTATTCATATTTTAATTTGTTGCTGTTATTACAGACCTCACAATATTGCACCATGCTATAGCCATTCCGTGAGCAGCTCTATACTACACAATTTAAGGCAACTTCTGAATTTAAGATAAAAAATCATGTATGTTTATTCAAGAAAAGATTTTTATAGCACTACTTAGCTCCTACAGAGCATTTTCATCCATACATCTCCAAGACATGTTTTTATAAAGGGGTGAAGGGATCATTATCCCCTTTTCACACTTTGTGAAACTGAGGCTAAGAAGAGAGTGGTGCTGGAGCATGGTGTGTTTTGCTAGAAATAATCATGACTATTTTGTCCTTTATGTAGATCAAGTAATAGGTAACTTTATTTTCCTCTAAAAGCAGAGACAGTGGGTCACCTTAGAAATCAAATGGAATGAGATTTCACACCCACCCCAAGTCTCTATGACCCACTCACTGGGTAAATGGGCCAGAACATTGCATAAAGGCACTTTAAAAGCCTAGATCTAGCTGGGGAAGCATTCCTCTCCCCGGTGCAGGAAGGCAGCCACAAGCTGTCCTCCAAGGACCTGCTTGTCATCCTGGCCTGGGGTAGCTAGCAGAAAGTGGTTAGGCTGTAGTATGTAGCATTGCAGGAATTCTGAATCAGGCAGCCACATGCAGACAGATTGGCTTGAGCTGCTGTAATTTAGGGCTACCTAAAGTACACAGGTGGCCATTTTGGCCTCTGCAGTAACTCAGAATCAGGAAAATGCAAAAGTGGCTTAAATCTACCTGAGCCCCCAACCTTCACCTCCCTCTCCATGCCTCTGAGAACTTTAAAGAGATTTGCTCTTGGCTGCATTGAGAGCAGGATCCTATCCTGTATGTTTAAATTTTCTGGGGGTAGGGGTTAGCTCTCTTCCATGTCCTATCTCCACAATCCCAAATATCTGTAGTGCATGTGAGACTGAAATATCCTCGAGAGATATCACAGAGATGTTAATACCAGTAGTTATCCCTGCTTGAGAGGGTCAACTATAGTGAGTCTGTTAAGTGAATCAATTCCTGTAGAAATGTTCCAAAGACCTGATGGAATGTATCTTTTGGATCTCAGGGGCTTACATTCCTTTTATGAAGGCCAAATTCAGCCCCTTTCCTCACAAGTGCACAGGTTCCCCCTCCACTCCACAGTAGGACTGTTAACTAGACGCCCTTGACTCATCTCTTCCCCCAAGGACTCACCTCTGCTCTGGCTCTTTCACCAAGCCCTTGCTCCCCACTCCCAGGAAGCTGGTGTGAGTGAGCAAGATGATGCTGAAGCAAGAGATTTAGAACAGCCTGAGAGGTTTAAAATAAGAAGTGTTTGTTTGCCTTTTGGAAAACTTTTTTCTCATACTTGATTCCTTTCTACAAGAAAATTCTCCACAGAAAAATCATGTAGAAAATGCCCCTAGGCCTAGGAGCATTCATTAGATATCTCATTTGTTCTCTAGGTTGACTTTCCCTACACACCTTCTCAAAGACTTCATTTTTTTAAAAGAGAAAACTGATTGCACAATCAAATGAAGCAAACACAATGAGCAGTGCAGTGTTATACAAATACATGTTGACATTTACCCAGTGTGCTTCTGTTTGAAAATGTGTCTTAATACTTCAGGCTTGTCTATATTAGAAAACTTGTACAGTGTTAGATAAATTAATCTGAAGTGTGTGTAGTTAAATAAGTGATATCCCCTAATGTAAATGCACTTATGCCCATTTAGTCCTTGTTTAACAGGTATGAGTAAATTGCTAATGTAAACTAAACTGATTTGAGTGAGGATTAAACAGATTTAGATGCATTTACATTAAGTAATATCCACTAATATCCAAAAACAAAGTTTAAAAATCATCCTATAAGTTGGTTGAAAGCCCACCCAACTATTTTCTATGTGTTAGATATCAAATGGTTCAGGAATATGAGATTTTTCTTGGGGTGAGTGTGAATGAGATGTTTCACAAACTTAGAAAAGGAATGTT
This sequence comes from Pelochelys cantorii, assembly GCA_032595735.1. NCBI lineage: Eukaryota > Metazoa > Chordata > Testudines > Trionychidae > Pelochelys > Pelochelys cantorii. The sequence goes on from CM064328.1 coordinate 101,303,556, forward strand.
TCAACAATATAAACAAGAATGCCTTGCTAAAACATAATATCCCAAGATAATTACAAACAAACCTGGCAGCATTCGTAATTCTGCTATAAAATGCAGCAATCCACTGGCCAGGCTACTGCTAGCTACCCCCACCACCATTTTCTATAGTCCTAGTTATCTTGTTTCTGTTTTAGAATCTCTAAATTTGGTACAAATATTATGGCTTCTGGCATGTTACATACAGTAAGGTTTGTTTTGTAGAAATTAAGTCTTTTTAGGTGTCTAAACCATTTTTTGAAAAGCTGGCAAGTGATTGTTGGCTGGTTAACACAGTATTGTATTTTGAATCAAACATTTTAAAAATTGTCAGTAGAAGCATCTGAGAATATTGTTTGACTAGAAATGTATTAAACTACATGTCTGAGAACTCACCTAAAAGTAGCTTTGCCCTACTTCCCAAAGAAGTGAGGGGGGCAGGAGCTGGCATTGAGGAGTGCTGAGATAGTAGGGGCACAAATTGGGGGAGAATTCTGTGGGGGGCACTGGAATTCTGGGAAGCACAGTAAATGTCATCGAGGGGATGTTGGGGATATGGAGGAAGAACAGTAATTGCCATTGAGAGTGTGTGTGTGTGTGTGTGGTGTGTGTGTGTGTGTGTGTGTGTGGTGGGTGGGGGACCAACTGGAATTAATGGGATATTGCTGAGGCAGAGAAGGAACATGGTGGCTTGTAGATTTGGTCATCCCCAGTTATGTGTTATAGTGCGTTATTATTATTATTAAGCCAATAAGAGTCATATAATGTGGAAACACAGGTTCAAATTCTGCTTAGGGATGCTGCTGATTAGACTGTATCAGCTCATTGCCACATCCGTCACCAGTATACTCCTCAAAGCTCTACTGACCCAAATCTCACCTACCACCGGCAGCAGTCAGTAAACTGTAGATCCACAGAGATCTTTCTCAGCAATGCACTTCCCTAACACAGTACATTCACAGGAGGTATGAAGTTTGTTGCTCTGCTAAAGAGTCGGTACATCATAGCTTATCAAGTTACTAAATACACTCGTCCCCTCAAACACAGTGAATTGTAAAAAGCTTATTGTAAAAAGCAAAACCAAGTTTATTAACAAAAAAGCCTGGCTTAGGTGATACCAAGTAAAAGAGAGAAACACAGAAATGGCTTCAAGCAAATAAAAGTGAAAACACACATCTAAAAGTCTAAAATTTACTCTAACAAGACACACAATCTTTGTTCAAAATGGTTCCAGTCACTTCCAATTTCCAACTTTTTACAGGCAGGCCTAGCCAGGACTCATTACAGAAATCAAATCACTTGGTTTCTTTGGGCTGGTCTACATTTCCACTTAAGTTGATGCAACTTTTGTGAAAATGATTCCCACCCCAAGGAGTTACATCAACCTAAGCAATGTCTTCACTGGTGCTATGTCAACAGGAGACGCTTTCCCACCGACATAGCTTCTACCTCTCTCTTGGAAGTGGAATAATTTATGTGGATGGAAGAGCTCTCTGATGTTCACAGCAGACAATGGGAAAGACTCCAGTCAAAGGGAATGACTCTTGAATTGGGCCCTTAATGATTTCTATTTCATTTTCAGTTATCCATGAGCTGCTGAAGGCTTTGGACGGATATAAAAAATTAGCTAAAATACAGACTCATGGGGACATTTTGGAAATTCCTACTTTATTGTGCCGTGCACAGTAAACCAACTACAGCACAGTAATGCTCAAGGAGTGGCTGGAAATGAGGTGCGGATGAGAACCTTAAAGTAAGGTTCTCACATGCTCATTTAGGGTTAGCTTCTTGCCACCAATGCATAGCATGGACGTTAGGAAATGTCTTTCAGGCACATGAATCAATTACAAACATTTTTATTGACAATAATATCAATAGTGCCTGAGGGTATTCGGCACCTCTGAAAACTGGGCTCTCTCTGAAAATTCACCTGTGATGAACAGGGCCTGCACAAGTCCTTCCACACCTTTTTAATCCTATATGGGGAATATGCAAGGGGTCTGCTAGCAGACTGGCTGTATGGGAGCAATAACACATAGCTCTTACCATCAGGCCAGATCTATGAATGGAACCCAGATTTCCGGAGTTTCTGTCCAGGACACTACTGACTAGACCTCCTTGCCTCCCGTCAATACTTTACAGAAAGGATCTCCAGGCAGGCTCCTCATAATCCAGAATAGAAGGGCACAATGAGGGCGTTCAAGGAACGAGGCTGTGAATGAACGTGCGTGACTGCCTTCATGAAGCTTCAGTGACACAGAAGCTTTATGCATCAGGCTCAGAAGTGCTACAGTCGGTGTTATAACTTATTCCCAAACCTGGCTTGTGGGGATGGGTTTTACTTCCCTGTGCATTCTGTAATCTAGCCACGTAAAATGTATGGAGATCTGTCTGCTGACTTCAGTGGGCTGTTAATTGCTCTGGCAAAAGACAAAGCCCGGGCTTGCCAGTGGCATGCCAGTGGCAAGCACTGTCAGTGCTTCAGTAAGTTGGCCTTGTAGGTATTAGTCCTGGTGGGTCCCAATAGCCACCAGGCTAAGGGAAAAGTTTTTACTTGGCCTGGCAGGCAAGGGGGGAGGTTGCAGAGATCCTAGGTACTGAGGCTTACACAGTTACAGCCTGGGATGCTGGAACAATGTGTATAACAGGGGTGCTAGAGCCATTGAGCCAAACTGTAAACTCTGGATACAATGGAAACCACTTCAAGCCATGGGGTGCTGTAGCATCCCCCACACCCCAAGTTCCAGCACCTATGGTTACAGCTCAAAGTGACCAATAACAGCTCCTGTTTGGTTCTCTGGGGACAACCTCTTTGGGAGTCAGGGCTCTTCAAGCCTGGCACCTGGCTGCCATCTCCTGCCCAGTCTCTGTTCAAGCAATGTGCTTTGCAGGTGTCCAACCCAGGCTCGGTTAGTGTCTCTCATTGGACCCCTTTGCACTGGCTCTGTGCCCAGCTGCTGCTGATTGCACAAATCCCACTGTCAAGGCTGATGAATGCAGAAGTGGGGGCCTGCAAGAGCACCCTAAAACCTTGCTTCTACAGGGTCTGCTATAAAAACTTCCCTCCGAAATCCTAATAACCAGATTTTGGGGAATCTGCTGTCACCATCAAGTGAATCCACGAACAGGGGTGGACACTTTTGAATCCACGAACAGGGGTGGACACTTGAAACGAACCCCAGGGTACCCCAAGCTCTTTTTCCCCAAAAGAGCTTGAAAAAGAAAAGAGAAAAACAAGCTGAAGTCTGTGGTAGCTGACCCCTCAGTCAGGCATGCAGATACACACAGGCAGACCTTCCAGGACACAAAGATCAACCAATACCAGTTAATTGAAAAAAAAAAAAAAAGACAATCCTTTATTATCAAAACAAAACTACAGTTGCAGCCATTTTAAAATGGCTAATGGGAAGAGCCACCAATTGATATAGATACTCAGGGAAACCCCTTGGGCTAAAACTTATTTACAAAGAAAAAAAAACCCCACATTTAACAGCTCAGACATTGTTTCAAAATTCCCAAACAAGGAAAACAACAAATCCTTATGGACTATCTAAACTTTTCCCTACTTACACATTTTAAGAAGTCCATTCTTGGAGAGAGAGAAGTGATCTCCCTCAGGCTTGGAAGAAACTGCTCTGCCTCTCAGACAAAGAACAGAGAGATAAACTCCTCTTTTCCAGTTTGAAATTCCTACCTGCATTTATTGGCTTACCACCCGATACCTGGCTAGTTACAGGAGGCATTAGTTAACCCTTTAGTCACAGGGTGCTGGTCAGCACTCCTGGTTATGACACCCACACAGACCTATGCTCAGCTGGGGTGACCCACAGGTAGAGCCCATCCCAGTTCTGGCCATACTGGGCTTCTTTACAGTTCCTTGCAGCCCTGCAGCTCACACCCCCACACAGAACCCAGCCACACCCTGCTTCAGGACCTTTCCCTTTCCCTGTGGAAGCAAAAGGTAAGAGCAGTTGGTGGGGTGTGTATATGTGTGTGGGGGGGGGGGAGGGCGGGGGGAGGGGAAACCGATGGGAGTTGTAGTCCCCTGCTTTGCAGGTCCATCACTGGGAGTTCTATCAGGCCCAGTGAGCCTGAATAATCAGACTCTCTGAAAGTGCAATGGATTTGCACCCTTACTGGGCAGTAATAGCTACATAATAACTTATGTAGTCCTACTGTTACATATCAAATGTATATGTTTCAGATAACGATGACCATATAATTGGCAATGTGTAATGATCAATGGTTTTTGCCTTTTCCTTCTGTTCGTAAATTTTGCAACATTTGCTGCCTCAAATGTATTCATTATTCAACATTAATCACCCAAAATATATTTGAATTGTAGCTAATTTCATTGCAGTTTGTTGCAAATATTCACCACTCAACATCTGAACTGTCTTGATAGCACGTGTAAGTCACATGGTATGTTTTGGTTTCTTTTAAATGGAACTAACAAGGGTGGTCTACACACAAATGTGCTCCAATTTAGCTAAACTCATGCAAACCCCTGTGTGGATCGGATAATCTTATTGCACTTCTGAAGTGTTTATTTCAGTTTAAACTTGTTCTTAATCAAATTCACTTAAATCAAAATAAGTCTGATTTAACCACAATAAGAACATCCACACAGCCTTTTGCATTGGTGTAACTGAGTTAGTGTAAAATCATATTATGAGACAAACTGGTGCAACACTGTATGTAGATAAGCACTGAGGGTATGTCTACACTGACACCCTAGTTCGAACTAGGGTGGCTAATGTAGACATTCGAACTTGCAAATGAAGCCCAGGATTTAAATATCCCGGGCTTTATTTGCATGTTCCTGGGTGCCGCCATTTTTAAATGCCCCGTAGTTCGAACTCCCTGCCCGCGGCTATACGCGGCACGGACTAGGTAGTTCGAATTAAAGCTCCTAATTCGAACGACCGTTACTCCTCCTGCATCAGCTTAGATCTGCTGATGTCAGTGGAACTATGCCTGTTTGCATAAAGTGAGGGGCTGGCCTAGAATGTTAGTCTGAATAGTGTAGTTGCTACATGTTATTTGAATATCATCGAGCTACTTAAAATGTCCCTTTGCAGGCCTTGTATTAATTTGTAACTAGATCTGCATTCATTACATTTTCATTAATTCTCGGTAAAAGTGTTTTAATAAGCATCTGTTTTTTATCATACAACTGTTTTATTAAATCTATATTAAATGAATATTTGGCACCTTAATTTAAAGGGTCATCAAGGATAGAAATGGGAATTTGCCTTCTTTCTTAATTTCTTGGGTCTATAAACATCAACAGCCCCATAAATGTACTGGCATTCAGGGATGAGAACTGCTAAAAGCCTTTGAGGACTCATTCACACAAACATATTCCTATCATTATCAGTTTGACAATTAAATGGCTTTAAACAAATGTTAATTGCAGGCTTTGCCTTCAGTTTGTCAGCTCTGCATTCACTCTTCCAAACTGCCTGCGTGATCTGTAACCATTAGAAGCACTGAGAAGTCAGTGGATCGAATGGTCAAAACGAGGCCCCTCCCAGCATGTGAAAAAAATCTGTCAGTTAGAAAAACAATAAAAGTGCAAAAAAAAAAAAACATTAAGAAGGGCATGGGGGACCAGAGGATAAAAATAAGCCTCCACCACTGGAATGCTAAAACAAGTGCCACTGATTTTTTGTATCACACAGTCCATTTCATCTGTCCCCTCCCACAGGCCATTCAATTAAAAGTTCGTATCCCGTAAACCTAGGTTAGTTTCACCAATAATTAACTGGAACTTAGTTCACTAGGTAAAACACAGAGTAAGTAGGCATGTGAAAGTCACAACAGCCTTTGAAAGGGAAAGGAAAATGAAGGCAATCCATAACCATCAAAGTACTGAGTAGTAGGGTAAATGGCTTGTGTATTACAACCACCACCAAGGTGTAAAATAAATAAATAAATAAAATAAAGTTCCACAACTGTCCTATTAACATACCAGAGTTGATTCGACTCCATTATATTTCATCAAAGTTTAGAAAGCACCCTGCATAAAACATCATCATAATTGTAATCATATATTTGGCGATTTAACGTCTACACCATAATGTACCATTAGTTACACAAATAACTAATAATTTGCTAATGACAATATTATGTTAAGTCAGTTTAGGGGCAATTAAAGTGAGTGATATTTACATATGCCTAATGAATCACAGTCGATGGCAGATTAAGAGACTCTAATGAATATTCATCCAGACATTCGCAACCAGCTTCACAGTTTATAAACTGAATTATGGTTGATTTGCCCTTTTAAAAATGAATATGTGCGTATCTGCTGCATGGGAAGAATGAACAATTGGGGCTGATTGTAAAAAAAAATTGTAAAGCAATGTACTGGTCAGGATACAAAACATTTTTATGCACTCTCATATCCTTGGCTTCTCGGCTTTTTTTTTATATCACAGATCAGCGTTGATGAACTATCTTCATTTTCATTCTCATCCATGACATGAAATATAGGAATTGTTTTGTGTCAGATTAAATGCAGTAGAAATTTTATGCAGCCCCACTAAGGAAATAATTACACAGGTAGCCTTCTCTTCCTAAGTGGAGAATACAAACTCTCCATGCCACAGCCAGCAACACTAAAGCTCAAAAAACAGCCTTTAGACACATCACACATTGACTTCAGTGGGAGCTGGATAAGGTCCTTGTCTGATAAAATTGGGGTTATGTTATGTCTTCTTCAGGTCTTCTACCACTATCATGATTATTAATAATAAAATGAATCACAGTATTACAAAAAAAAAAATAGCACGAGACACAGCTTCCTCATTTGGCCATCACGAAAGCTGGAAAGTAAACTTAAAACAGAAAGAAAAAACTAAAGCAAAGAGTTTTACACAAATATTTCTATAATTCTTTGATAAGGTTTTTATGGGTTCTGTGCCTCAGTTGCTTTTGAAAATAGAACTTAACCATGTAAGGCACTTAAGCTTTGTAATCTGAGAAGAGCAATGTGTAAAGACCTTTAAATATCTGTGCCTAAGTGACTAGTCCAAGGTCACCCAGGAAGTCAGTGTCAGAATTGCCTCCCACTGAAGTAAAATAAATGGGGAGATGCCCCTTGGCTTCTATAGGGCCAGTATTCCTCCCCTAGATCTCAGTTCCCATCAAGGCTCCCTCTAAGCTATGCATCAGAACAACCTTGCAACTGCTTAATCAACCCAGCCCAGTCAGGGCTGAGGGGCTCCATGCACAGAGCTGCCTCATTGGCTGAGGCTGCCACATAGCTTAGAGGGAATCTAGGTTCTCAGTCATTGGCTCCAATTTGAATAAGTTAGCTAAGCATTATGGGTAAAATTTACTATACTTAGAGGGCCAGTCCAAAGCTTCTGTGGGTTTAACTGGTACATACGCCTTGTGCTGAGCAGGGATAAATGTCATGCTCTCTCACCTATGCCACCAAAATCTTTATAGTTTTATAACTAAAAACTTTGCACCTCAGGCACATTAACTGCCTTTTTATTATTCAGAAATGTTTCCTGGTGTAAGTATATACGTAAGCTTTCCCTTTTGTCCCATGCAGCAGAGCTGAGAGCTCCATAATCTATTATTCAACCCAATTCACTACTAGGAGGTGTTCTCATCAAAGTTTCGTTGAAGCAAGAGGAACCATGTAAATGCTTCTGAGGGGTAGCTGTGTTAATCTGTTTCAGCAAAAACAACAAGGAGACTGGTGGTACTTTAAAGACTAATGAATTTTTAGGGTATTAGGGCATAAGATTCTAAGGACAAGCAGTCTGAAAATCAAACCATGGTTAGGAGGCAAAGCATGACTTAAAAAAAAAAATCTCTTTATGTTCTTACCCCTATTCCTCCCTCTTTTAATCCCAGGCTCTTTGCCTAGGCCATCTTCAAAGCAGGACTGCCCTTGATGCTAACAGGAGGTTGGAGATTTCTGTGCCTCTTCCAGGGCAGGCCCACAACATTTTGGCACCTGAGGCAGGGAGCTCAAATGATACTCCCACACCCCCTTGCTTGGCCCAAAATTTTGAAATGTCTCAAGTCTGCCTTCTTCCTGTTCTGCTCCTCTCATGGTACTGCTCTGCTACCTACATATGCACCAGCAGCAGACACAATTTTCTACACTCTGGATCCTAGTGGCGCCCCCCCACAGTCTGACGTCTGAGGCAGCTGCCTCAGTTTGCCTCATGGTAAGGCCAGCCCTGGCCTCTTCAGCCCTAACATTTTTTCATTTCAGTTCTCAGTCTTTCTAAGTGGACGGCGGACACATTATCCTGCTCCTCCATTTTCACTGCTGCTACTAATAAAAGTGTAAGTATGTTATGATGTGCATTTGAAATTTTTCATAGTTTGCAGAACTTGATGGAGTCTTCTAGATGTGTGTTTGAAAGAAAAAAATTACAGAAGGGACATCCACATTTTTGTTGCCAGGAGAATTGTGGCATTAATAGTGAGCTACACTGGCTAACATGGCAATAGTGACTAACTGGCCCTTATGCCCAGGGTATTGGAGAACAAGTGGCCTGGCCACCAGCTGCTACCTCTCCCATGGACTGGCCGGGATGGTGGGGACCTCTCCCCTGGGCCAGTCAGGGTAACAGAGGCCATGCTGTCTGGCCAGCAGCTGCTCTGCGGCTCTTCAGGACTGTTGGAGTGGTAGGGGTGCTTGCTTGTCCCCCTGTGGTCATTCTGGAGCATAACTGTCCCTGCTAGCACAGCCCTCCCTTTCCATTTGATGAGGGACAATCCCATTCCATGCACATCCCATTGTCCTGGCACAACCAAACCCAGACCTTTCTTTAAGTTATGATAAGAGGAAGCTGCATACCAAATTTGGTGGTCCTAGCTCTTACCGTTTAAGAGGAGTTCTTGAACAGACTCACAGGTAGATGGACAGCCAGACAGACACACATACTCTCAAATATACAGCAAATTATACGTAGAGATGGTAAAAAAAAGTAATCAAAATATTGTTGCTGTTTTTGCATCATTTTATATCAAATAGTCCATGATCCCACTCTCTCCTCCCCGATGCAACCCTCAGAAATGCTAACAATAGAAGTTATCTCCCTCATGAGAATCTACTCTGAATTTCTCCATAGTTGGTGAAAAAGTTCCACTCTTATATACAAAGCCTATAATCGCTTTCCACAGATGCTGGGTTTTTATCTATTGTAATTAAAACTAGACGCCTAATGTCAAGATTGTGGATGCTTACCTCAGGGCAGACTGTCAGAAAACAGGGCAGACACCCCAAACCAGTGATGTATTCTCCAATTAGATTTCTCCAAGCCAGTAATGAATGTGAATCCTGAATCACTGGAGCAGTCTTACCATGGCATCACAGACAGTCCCCTTAGACTCACCAGTCTATCTTGCCATTCAGACAAATGGGGCTTTGTGATAAAAGGTTACTTACACCAAAAATCACACCACATCAGGTTGCTCCCAGTCCCAAGTGACCAATCATTTACCCCAGACCTATTAATATTCTAAATCTTATACCAAAAGACAAGGCTGGGGGCCAATTCTAAAATAAACTTCTATACAATTTATAAACTTCTATAAAACTAAAGGTTTATTAGGTAAGGACAGGCACATATAGCACAGATGACTTACAGTTTGTAATTCCAAATGGTGACAGTGATGCAATAAATTGCTAGTTTCCCAAAAGTTTTGTCAGGGTCCCCAGGTAGTCTCTGGGGATTTCCATTTTTGCATCTGGTACACTTCTCCGTAGAGTCCGAACAGCCCAGAGATCCAGGATCTTTCCTTGAATTCATATTTATAGCTTTTTCCTCACAGAAAAACTGACGGTGTCACTACCAATGTGGGCTTTTTCTCTGATGGCAGAGAGTGAGGAATGCATTTTGAGTCTTCTACCTCAAATCATCATATACAATGACCACTTACTTTGAAATTAGTTCTCTTTTGTTAAAATTCTTCATTAGATTCAATAAGATAGTTTTCTCATTTCATGGGTTACTTAATTATAGGAGGATACACAATGTAAATGTTTGCTATTACATTATAACAAGATGAAGGAAGTTCCCAGCTTAAGAATGGGATGTGTTCCAAAAGTTTGTTTGTAAGCAGGATGTTTGGAGCTTGGAATGCATTTTCCCATAGAAACTATGTTATAAATAATAGTTAGGTTCCCAGGCTAGCTCACAAAAGCCTATTTAACCCATACTGTAGCTGAAATACTGTATATTTGCAATGAAAAATAGTAGAAATTGCTTTTTAATTAACCTTAAATGCTGGTGCTTAAGGAAAGGCAGGTTTAATTAGAGGAGGATGAGGAGGTAGGTGGAGATTCTGAAGGGGACTTCTAGGCATCCCTGAGAGCCTTCCCCCCCCCCATTGGCATGCTCTGCGCTGACGCGTGTGGCCAGCCCCATTCTGCAGCTGCCTCTCACCCCCTCTCCCCACTCCTGTGGGCTGTACCCAGCCCCTGTTTATGGAGGTGGTGAGTATTGCCAGCATGGGCTGGAGAACTCCAGAGGAGCAAATGGAGGCCACACAGCTGGTGGTTGGAGAAGAGTGGCAGTTTCCCCTTCAAAACTCTGCTTCTTTCCAGTGCTGGCTGCATGACTGCCTGCTGCTCCTCTGGAGTCCTCCAGCCAGCACTGGCACTTCTCACCACACCTGTGCCTCTTGCCTGCTCCCCTGAAGCTGCAGGTGAACTTCTGTTTGTATGCGTAGATGTGTGTAATTCAGATGTTAATAACTTGGGGGGGAGGGTGTTAAGTACCTGTAGAAATACATGAAAACAATGCAAGTAACATCCCATTAGTTTTCTTGAATTTTAATCATCAAATATACTCCGAGACATTTAATGCTCACTTTGGTCTATATAAACACACAAGTGACTAGGCCTGGCGCTCTGGCAGGAACTGGTCCTTGGTCTGCCAGCATTGGACCTAACAGCTTGGTTAGTGTTACAGGTTCCTGTCAGTAGGTATAATTCCAGATTCCTCTGTGTTTATTGTAGCAAATAAAACAACTGATGGGCATGTAATGAACCTCTCTCTAACCTGTGTGAAATAATCTTTCAGATAATCTAACTTGTTTCTAGCCATCTAGCAGCAGTAGTATTTAAAACTCTTGTTTGCACTTTTACTAGCTGCAGATTGTAAATGTTTTATGAACTGCTGAGCTTGCAGCATTACTATTTTATTAGGAATTTGAGTATCTTGCGTCCATTGCTGTCTTATGAGCAAATCTTGTATAAAAAAATTACCTTTGTATGTCTTATGAATGACAGTTTTGTAACCTGATTGAGGCTACTGTTTCAGATCAGTTTGGGTTTACAATTTGGAATTTGAAATAAGCTTCAGAGGGGTAGCCATGTTAGTCTGTAATTTTAAAAATGAGTAGACCTGTGGCACCTTAGAGACTAACCAAACTATAAAGAATCATGAGCTTTCGTGGGTAAAACCAACTTCATCAGATCAATAGTTCCAGGATTTTGTTAATGGAAATAGTCCCATGATTATGTTAATGCTATTACACCCCATTACTCACTTAAAATAAATAGCATTTCCTTTTGACAATACAGAAACATTCAGTTGGTTTGGTTTCTGGGGGGAAAAGGCCTGAGAGTGGATCATTTTATCATCAGAGATTTGTGCTATTCATGAGAAAATGAAGGGAAGGACTTCACAATATGAGGGCATCAGAGCTGGAGTGCTTTTTTCACCATAAAATATTGAGTCAGCAATGCTTAACTGACCTACTCAACTGCTCCAGAGCTGAATCACAGCTAGCTGATAGACTGCTGACTCCTAACACATGGTGACTCCATTAGTCACAAATCATATCCAAACTTGATAGCTCTTTGCAATGTAGGCAAGTCCGTAGAAATGATGAGAGCTGAGTGAATTTGTCAGCTGCTTCCATGGAAGCACTATTATTCAGGACAATGGGAGGAGAAAATACCAGCAAAGCCTTTCTACCAATTTTATGTGCCAGTCAGAACTGTCATTTAACTACAGCTCCCATGGTCAAATGGTCAGTGCTTAGGCAGCTTCTCAGATGTTTCAGTGTATGTATTACAAATTCCAGTATGAAACTCGAATCTAAGGTAGGAGTAGCTGGAGTCATTGAACAGTGTGGAAGGCCCAGCAGAGCACCAAGCAGTACTTTCAATGAAGTACCGCTAATTAACAAGCACAGGTAGAAGTAAGGCAAGTTAAAAATCATGAGTCTGAATACACTGCAGGAATTTCCCAGTTCCTTAAGGGTTCAGAAATGCACAGTGGCCCTGTCTCCACTGACACATAGAGGACTTTCTTTAAGATATAGTGAAAATTTAAGGAGATAGAAGCAAAGCTTTAAATTTGGTTTGCGAGATGTGCAAATGATGAACTGATTACCAGACTGCCAGGACCAGTTTTAGAGTGGAGTCCTTTGTATTGATGGTTCAAACCAACTTGCTTATATCTACTAGGTTTATGGACAATGCCTGCTGTGAGTCTGCAACTAGACCTGAAGCAGATGAACAAAGTACCTGCAGATAGAAAGGAAAATACCTGCAATCACATATCAGAAAGCAACTCTGAGATAAGCATCTTTGGAATCAAGTCTCCCACAGGGACTGCCTGTTCCAGTTTGATGTCCAGAAAATCTGCTTACCGTATGACAGGGATTGAGAAACAGACTTTTATTTACTTGGGGAAATTAAGATAACTGACTTCAGCTGTTCTGAGCCATTTTATCATGACACATTTCATTTTTCACACTCCATCCCACTGGCCCTGATGGCTCTAGTAAACCAAGGAGTTATTAGCAAAAGAATCTTTGTATAAATTAGCATAAAGGTACCTAATATTGGTATAGTGATGTTCATTTCAGTATGGTACATGGGATAAGCTCTACTGCAGTCGGGCACTGGTGTGTGGTTTGCATCCTCCTATGGGTGATGCCACCGCAATTACAATCTACCAGACTGCCCTTAGGCTGAAAACAGCAGAGACCTACTGGTTAGAGTCAGTACCACATCCCTTGTGTTCATGGCAGCATGGCCTAGGAGCCAAAGTTAATATAATGGCCCTTTGATTCATAGCAGTGCAACCTAGGGCCCTGACATAATATAACAGCCCTTATACACAGGACAGTGTGGTCCAGCAGCCAGTACTTGAAGGGCTGCTACAAGAGGGTGGAGTGTCTCACTACAGAGGAAGGTAAACTGAGTTTCAGCAGTCTTTACTAGAACCACTAAATCAAATGCCAGAGGATTGACCGCCACAGCATGGATCCTCCTGTGGTGGAGACATGGCCTAAGAAGTTCTCCCTTCCCACATCCATAAGCCTCAACATATAGGCACATTCTCCACTTGAAAATTATGCCTGGGTGTGGGAGAGCTTTGTTTTATAACTGTTCCAAACAATCTGGTGTTCTGTTTATCATTTACCGTCTAAATCAAATTAAAATGTTTCCATTCACTTAAATTCTCTTTGGCAGGTATCAAGGTGTGGGGTGGAGGTGGAGGGTGGGGGTGCAGAGGACAGGAGTGTTGTTGAGTAGGAGAAAATATGTGTGATGCCCAAATCCACCCAGTATTTCCAGAGCCACTGAAATATATTCTTGCTGATGTGGCTTCATAGCCAGGTGTTTGACTGAAAGCTACTGGCCTGTCCTCACTGCTCTTATAGTGACCCCCAGTGGTGCTAGTCATGGGAGAAGCTCCTGTGTAAAGGGCTACCTGCTCAAAGTAGCAGCCTACCAGCTCAAGTGTTTTTCCTGAAGCCCTTAGCTCAGCCATCAAACCATATATGAACCAGCCCCATGGGCACATCCGGGGATGTCCCCTCCCCTTGATCAGCATGTAACTTTTCAGTGAATGAGGTAACAGAGCGAGGAAGCAAGACAGAAGTAAATGAGCAATGTGGAGCAGCGAGACAAGGAAGGAGGGTGAAGTAATATATTTTATTGGACCAACTTCTTGCTTTTGAGCCACATGGAGCTCTTCTTTGGGTCTCAGGAAGCTTGTCTCTCTCATCACGGCAGTTGGTCCAATAAAAAATATTTCATCCACCTTGTCTCTGTAATGGCTTGGAACAGACATGGCTAAAACCACATTGCATACAAAATCAAACAGAGTGGATGCCAACTGTGCTAGGACAGGGAGCAAGGGGGAAGGTTCATTCTTTATAACCAGAGGCTTCAGCAAAAGGTTTGAAACAGCTACAACATTAGGTTGAATTTGCTAGGGGTTTGTTTTTCCTGTCCTGTGCTGCCCTCTTCTGATCACTACCAGCTTCAACAGCACATATTACTGCTACAGATGGGAAACTTTCCTCCTGCTTGCAAACTTTTTTGCTGTGTTTTTCTTCTGCATTACAGTCAACTGTCCAGGAGATGAAAATATAATTGATGTAGCTAAGGTTTGTCATTGGTTTTATGGTACATTTTTCCAGGCATTCTTCCTTGAGATGGCCCATGAAGAGGTTGTCATATTGGGGAACCATGCACAAAGTGTCTGTTGTTGAATGTAAAATTGTTATGGGTGAGGATAAAACGAGTGACTTTGGAGGTGTGTTTGGGGTGGATACTAGAGTGTTGTCCATTGCCTTGTAAATATTTGAGGTAGACAGCAATGCCATCAGCTGAGGGATGTTGATGTATGGGGACGTGACAACAAGCATCTCTTCAAAATCCCTGTACAGTAAAACTAATGCCAGGTGCCAGTAGATCTCAAACTAGATGTTGAAAAACCTGCTGTGAATAAAGCTGTAGTTCAATACAAATAAGTGCACATGTAACAAATAAAATGTTCCATATTATCATCTAAAACAATACCATGGTAGAGCGCTCTCTTCTTTAGGATGTCTCCAACATGGTCAAGAAAGGGCAATACATGAGTTACTACTCTACTCTTATTGCTAAGAACAGTCGCATGCCCAACTGCTCGTATGTACAGGACATCAAATTGTGCCTTTGCAGTGGGACAACTGTGACACTTATGCTGAGTAATAACTTCAGGCTAGACCCACAAAGATACTTAGGTAGCTAACTGTGCTTGTTGGCGCCTAAGTGCACCACTGAGACGCCACTGGCATTTTCAACATCACCATTCAGTGGCTGCCTAACTCCACAGATACCTAAGTTTCCACTGATGGATATGCACAAAACTGTCTGATTGCTGATACCACTCAAGAGCTAACTAGCTGCTCAGCCTCCTTGTTTGTAAAACTGAAGCCCTGGTGGCACTAACACAGTGTCTCAAAGTAGGCATTCCCCACCTAGCTTGCCAGCTCTGAGCTAAACCACTGTTGGAGATGAACATAAAGTTAGATAAAAGGTTCCTGTTTTAAGATCCAATTCAACAAAGCATTTGAAAACATGTTTTAGTTCTTCCCTGTTTGTTCTTGCCCAATTCAGCAAGATACTTAAGCACACTTAACTTTAAGTAGATTTCCATGGATTTACCATGTTGCTTGGCCTTCTTTAAGTTCCACCTGCTTACTCAGCAGTTCACTTTCCGCTGAGTTTTAGGACACTTATTAGCTTTATGATTAGCTTTGCATTAAACACCTTTTGTTCCACTTTCACAATTAATGGCTGTACTGCTAGTCTTCTGATATTTATAATATCTGATGTATGGTTTGGAAGAAACAGAAGATCACTCAGACTTTCTGGCAAGTTTTATATATATTAAAATGCACAGCTAGCACTAGTGTTGATTGAATTAGTATTTTTGTTTGGACACACACCACTTCAGCTAAGACCTTTAAGTTCCATTTAATTTGTTCTTCAGACAACTCTCTAATACCTACAAATTCATCTTAGTTTTAAATGGCTACAAGATCAATATTTAATTTTTTGCTCTAAACCATTCTCTTTCATTCCAGAATCTCACCAGATCTTTTACTTTTATTAAACATCATGTAATGCTATCTCATATTAGATTTTCAGCAGATTCCATGAATGTAGAAAGGTAGAGGTGACACTGTACAATTTTTAATGGCCTAGGAACAATATTTCTTATAGCAACTGATACTGTTTTGATAGTATATCTGCCAAGTCTTTTATTAACCAACATCCTGATTTTGCAATCAAATTGCACCTGCCGTATTACTGAACATAATGTGGGGTCTGTCTTGGGAGTTGTGGCTGTGCTACAGGTGGAGGAAGCGGCCTTGGCTGCTTTGAGTGCACATATCAATAGCTAGAAATTTGTTCCTGCTAGCATGGGATAGCTAGCAGGAAACTGAAGGCCTGATTCTCTACTGCCTTGCACTTTGTGTAGTTGATTGCACCCTGTTCTTAATTTGTAATGAAAGATGTGTTGGGACTCAAGCAGTTAGATGCCTGGGATCAAGACTTTTTTTTTATTATTATTACTTTCATCCCTGAGGGTATGTCTACACTACCACCCTAGTTCGAACTAGGGTGGCTAATGTAGGCATTCGAAGTTACAAATGAAGCCCGGGATTTAAATATCCCAGGCTTCATTTGCATCTTCCCGGGCGCCACCATTTTTAAAAGTCCCCTCGTCCGAACTCCGTGCCCGCGCCTACACGCGGCACGGAGTAGGTAGTTCGAATTAGGTTCTCTAATTTGAACTACCGGTACACCTTGTTCCACGAGGAGTAACGGTAGTTCGAATTAGGTTCCTACTCCATGCCGCGTGTAGGCGCGGGCACGGAGTTCGGACTAGGGGACTTTTAAAAATGGCGGCGCCCGGGAAGATGCAAATGAAGTCTGGGATATTTAAATCCCAGCCTTCATTTGCAACTTTGAATGCCTACATTAGCCACCCTAGTTCGAACTAGGGTGGTAGTGTAGACATACCCTGATGCAGTAAGCCCAGAGGTATTGAGGTTATGACCTGCCAAGCCCAGAGGTACTGGGGCTCAGCCCTGGAAAGCCCTGGCACAAATTAATCACTGTTTCCCCTGTGCAGTGAATATGTTACTAACTCAGAATGTATTGGGGGATGGAGAACCACACCCTGAGATTTTATTTTCTAGCTTCAATTACATGACTGGGTCAGGGGGGTGAATATATTTTTCCTGGGCTGCCCATTGGTGCTTTGCCTCCTGTTCTCAGCATCCACGCAGCCACACACATATAAAGGGAGAGTGGGAAAGTCACAGCATTTACCATGGAAATGCCACTGTCTCTAGTGTGAAACTGGGCGAGAACTTTATCTATGTTACAAAATAGTATCCTCTTTTATCAGAAAGCAAAATCAAGAAAACGATTTTTCTTTTGTTGAGAACATACAGGGAAAAGATACGAAATGATCGTATGTTCATCTTTGTCAGCCTTCAAAGACAGAGCACTTCTTCTGAACAGCATGTTTCAGTGACCGTCCTCATTATCCCAGACAGTCTAGTGAAATCCCCTGCACATTGATACCACACAGCACAACCGTTGGGAAAGCCGGGTAATTCTGGGCTCTCCGAGGGGAATGGTGATAAGACTGGCTTCCTCTACTGAAGATTTCCGGGGCAACTCAGCTTTTCAACATACTTTCATGAACGGCACATGGCTGAAAATTAAGCAAACAAATAGTATTCTATTCTGCCAATGACTCTACAGCATTTCCTTTAGTTAATGACAGGAGAGACTTTGTTCCCTGACTATAATCAAAAGTTCTATATTGAAAAGGAAAGTAAGTGAGATATCTCACCAAATATTCTCAGAACTGCCCAGCGATGAAGTCAGAGTGCTGATTATTATTAAAACTTCCTGCAGGTTTACCTTGCTGCCGCCTGGGAATTTTAGCTAGAACTTCAGCTCTGTCTCATTGTATCTTCCCCTGCAAAAAGTACCATATTCCTGGCAGCAGTGAGGAAATACAGAGATTGGGTTTGGGTGGAAGAGTCAGCTAGGAATTTGTTCAGTTCAGAACTTAATTGACTAGCATCAGGTTAAATTCAGCTCTGATGTGAGGTTTAACAGTTGAGTTACTATTTGCCACAGGGCTGATTTTGGCCCATTGTTTCTTGCTCTTCCAAGGCTGCACAGAATAGCTGTAGTTACATCAGGAGCCTGATGCAGTGACACTGGCCTAAAGGTGGAGTAGTTCTGATTCAGTCTCAAACCAAACACTAAATCCTAGGCCTTGTCTACACTACCGTGGGTCATCCACCTAAGTTATACAGCTTCAGGAATGTGAATAATGTAGCTAGATCAACATACTTATGTCTGCTTACCACAGTATTTTCACCACGGTTAAGTTGATAGCTGACGCTCTCCCATCAATTCTGCTTACTCTTCTTGTTTTGATGGACTACTGGAGCTGACAGGAGAGTGCTCAGCGTCGACTTACCATGTCTATAGATGTGATAAATCAACCCCTGCTGGACTGATCACTGCCCATGGATCCAGCCACTAGTGAAGACATATCCTGGGATACCATCACCATTCATTGTCTTTAATGTCTTAATATTGATTTCACCACTTGAATTTGATTCAGTGGAGAAGTGGAAGTAAATTGAGAGATGATCCTAGCAGTTTCATTGAGGAAAGGATGTGATGTAGGGGAGAGTGGGGGAGGAAAGTCAACATGGTCAGAGGAATTGTCAAGCTGGGATGTTATGAGGTCCTAAACTAAAGTTTTACCTGCGTGGAAAGAAATCTTAGAAATGTCACTGCAATATCAGCATGTGTATTTTGTAAGTGAACCTATTGAAATCTGTATTGTACCTTTCTGATCACCAGCACACTCATTTTCTTATGGGACATTAGAATACTAAGGCTATGCAGACTAAATAATTCTAATCACTACTGTTATCTGATTGTCCTTTATGCACATTAGTTGAAACTGCATCAGCCAGTTTTTCCTGCCTTTTTTTAATGCTGCATACAGCATGTCTAAAACAGTTACAAACAACAAATCAGTACATGATTTAAACACTGCTATGTGCTGCAATAATTCTACAAGATGAATCATACAATTCATTGATTTTGCTGCCTCCTTTTTTGATGAAAATTTTTGTGATGCAGTGAAGACCCATTTCTTGTTTACAGACTTCATTTAACAAAATGATGCCTGTGCACTGGAGTTATCCATCTTCTGTTTCTGCACCACAGGCAGAGTACTTTATTTCTAATAGATTCTGTTTTGAGACTCTTTTTTGGCAGCTTGAAGGACATTTTGCAATGCTATTAAAGCATACCCCCAAAATCAAATATATATTCAAAAAAACAAAGCAGAGTTTTAACAAGAAGATTTTTTAAATAAAACTTACTTGCAAAAACAAAAACAAAAGAAAAAACCCAACCAACTGACACCGCGCTCAGAACCCATTTTCCCCTTCTAGTTGATCCTGTAGTTCAGATATTATAGTATAGTATAGTATAGTATAGTATAGTATAGTGATGTTTTAGTTCCACAGCAACAAACTTTGTTAGGGTAAAACAATTGCAGAATCAAGACAGAAATTTAATGATGAAAAAGGGGGGGATGTTTCACAATTAAAAAAAATCCTTAAAATTCTAAATTCTAAAGTATCAATTTAATTTAATTAACTGTCCAATGTAATTAACTTTCCAATTTAATGTTTAACAAATTATATTGATTGCTTTACAAAAATATAGGAGAATGAAATTCCATGACACTGGATAGATATTTGTCTTGTTTTCTCCTAACTTTTAAAATTTATTTTGAAAATTTAAAAAAAAGTGACCAGCTCTGTCAGAGGATACTAAAACAGGGACTGCTGTTTAGTAAATCGGTCTGTTAGCACTCAGTAAACAAATAAGATTAGTAGGCTGGGATGGAAAAAGAAACATGTAATAAACAAAAGAAGCACAATGTTACATGTCAAGTGTTACATAAGTTTATGGACACTTGTTTTTCTAAGGTTCCATCAATGTGAAATGATCTCTTTCAAATACTGTTCCTATTACAAGAAAAACAAAATGAAAATTACAAGCACGACAATGTGTTTCTTAAGAGAAAACAGAGAATATTTGAGAATGTTTAAATGGCCTAAACTCAGGTCTGGAGCTGGACCCAGGGGTTTGAATCCCAACAGAGTCAGCTTGGCTCTTTGTCATTACAAGCTAAAGAAACTGAATTCCAATAAGTTAATTATGTGGCCTTTTCCCAAGAACCTGAAAAGCAGTGTGGACTTGAAAGATTTAATAGTATTTTTAATAAGGGTTAGAATTTACTTCATAGTAATCAACCAAAATTCTCCCTCCCCCACCACTATGTTGGTGTCCTCCACCCCAGATGTGGCTGGATTTCAATAGTTTCCCCTGGGTACAGTTTATGAAGCACTTTGGGAACTTTCAGAAGGAAAGGCATTACAAGGTACAACACCATCTTGTTACTCATTGGTCCCATGACAGTTCAGAATGGAATGTGATAATGCAAAAGGTATTTAACTTTTCATAAGAGATTAGTTTAGCTCATGATCATCTTCATTAACATGACACACACACACACACCAGAGACTCGTTACAGTGTGTCATGTGGCACGTGGATTAAATCAGTGCTGTTTTGTCTCAGAGCAACTATTGGAAAAATTACCCTCAACTTTCTGTTGTTGCTCTCACTGTGCTTATTTGGAATGGAAATGGGGGTTTACCCTTGTACTTTCTGTGTCCGATCTATCACAAAAGAGAAGTACCAAACTTCCACTACAAGTGGATCAAGTAGACAGATCAAAGGGGAAAGAAAGGCCTTTTTCGACATATCCCTTATGCCTCCTGCAAGGAGGTTTACAGGATCTGTCGAAAAAGGCTTTCTTTCTCGACAGATCCCCCTCTAGACTGCCGCTTTTTGCCAACAAAGTGCTGAGTCTGCAAAATGCAGTGGCCATTTTTATGCAAATTAGGCATGAGATATTTAAATCCCTGCTTCATTTGCAATGTCGACCTGCCTAATCTTCATCCCTCTGCCGACAGAGGGTTGCAGTTTAGACATACCCTTAGGGAAAAAGTGCTCCCTTCTCTGAGGCCTTGTTTCCACTTACCAAGAGATTGACACTGTGGAGATCAATTTCCTGGGGATCAATTTAGTAGATCTAGTAAGGACCCACTAAATCGACTGCTGATCATGCTCCTGTCAACTCCGGTATGCCACCAGGTCGCGAGAAGTAAGGGAAGTCGACAGGAGCATTTGTCCTATTGACTCCAGCAGTGGGGACACCATGGAAATTCCAACTAAATAAGTCAGCTCCAGCTACACTATTGACATAGCTGGAGTTGCACATCTTAGTTTGACCTTCTCCCCCAGTGTAGGTTTGGCCTGACTCTTCCAGATCTGGCTCTGCTATGAAAACTCATAATCTCAGCTCTCATAATCTCCCAGGCTATAAGCTATACAAACTGGAATTTAGGAAAGGGAGAAAATTACAATAGCCATCTGAAATTACAGAGGGACTGTAGGTAGGTAGAAGGTAGCTACTTCAAATTTATAATAGTATGTTGGAGTTAACACCCTGACACCTGCCAAAAATGCCACAAGATCTTTGACTACAACAAACAGGACCTTTGTTTCATGTCTCAGTTTAAATATGTATGTCCAAAATATGAGCTAAGGAAGGAGATAGCATGAACACGCCCAGGTAAGTATTACTTCACCCATCACTTTGAAAATAAAAGAGTAATGACAAAAGACAAGACCAAGTAGACTGAAAAGAAAAGGCTCTTCCCATTGCTTCACTGCTTGTGAGGTTATTTTCTGTCACACTAAGATTCAGCATAAACCCAACTTCCCTCGAGAGCATGTGTGTTTTAATGTTGAATTTGACCATTGTGCAGATTCTCATGTTAAAGGCTTTGCTTAGATATTAGAATATGCTAACACAGCACTTTCTTATCTGTTTGTTTTGTCCAGTTTCCATATGTACAATATCTAAACAAACCAAGCTGCTGTTTCTCCTCCCCCAGTTACATGTTCCTTCTCACGTGTCCTGCAAACTAGCTTGTTTTTTAAATAAGATGTTCCTCAAACTCTTCCAAACAGCATGATCAGCTAATTCCATGCTTCATTTGTGCCAGGGCTGAGCCCCAGCATACCCCCAGGCTTGGAAGTTCATAGCCTGGCACCTCTGCTGCATCAGGAATGAATGTAAAAAATAATTGCTTGAGCCCTGGCATCTCTTTCATCGCAAATTAAGCACTGGCCTTATTCCCACCTGCATCATAAGTCATGAGAGGTAAATCCGAGCAGCAAGTGACCATCAATTTGGATTGAATATAGCAGCAAGCCCTTGCCCAGCTGTTATGCGAGTAGGACATTCTGCTACCTCTGTCCAACAGAAGTACTCAGGGCAAACCACCTCAAGAGTTTTAAGTTGGAAATGGGATGATGGGGGTTCCCTGAGCAAGCAGGGGACTGGGCTTGAACACCCAGCAACAGATCCTTATGGGTATGTCTATACTGCAACTGGGAGGTCTGTTTCCTAGCCCAGGTAGACAGACTTGCAGCAGTTCAGCTTGAGCTAGACCATTGAAAATAGTAGAGTGGATGCTACAGTAGCTTGGGTTAGCTGCCCAAGTCCAAGCCCATCCATCCCCAGGACAAACCTCAGGTGACTGCCCACTGCCAGTGCCACAACGTCTCCGTAACTTGAGCTGAGCTACTGTGAGTTTGCCTTCGTGGGCTGGGAATCACACTTTTCAGCTGCAGTGCAGACACACTCTTGCTGTCATATAGTTGGCATTCTATGCCTGCCCCACATGCTAACGTAAGCAGTATAATGAGGCAGCCAGTTGTCACTGCACTACTCAGCATTATTCATGGGATAGCTGCCCACGATTGCATAACTTAGGTGCTTTATGCTGTGTTGTGACTGCATCAGGCACTCCAATCCATAGCGCTTTGACGTAAGCTTGATTAGCCAACTTTGGCTATCTGGTGGCTGCTTGCAACACAGCGTCTTCAGCTTCATGGTGTCTCAGACAGAGCACTCAGACAGTGTTGCTTCCAAACTATTCCCCACAGGAAACAGTACACTGCCTGATAGGCTCTGCAAGCACTTCCATATTGTTGCAATAGGAACCCACTGTTCAAAGTCACTGCTCATTGCTGGCAGCATCCAGCGTTGTCCCTGCATGCGTGGCAGGAGAGGCCGCAAGAAGCTCCTCCGCCTGCCCAAGTACGAGGCAACAACAGTGTCACTGTTTGTGCTCCTCTGCACTCAGATGTGTGGGTCAGCAATGTTCAGCGCCCCAAAGAGGATGGGACCAGAGCCCCCTCCCGCCTGTGCACCAGCTGGAGGCTAGTGCAGAAGGAATACATGCAGCACCTTTTCACATGTATAGCAAGTGCTGCTCCTGAGCCTGCTTCCACAGCACCCGTCTGCTCTAGCAAGCATAGTATTAACAATACATGACTCTGTGTCACTGTTTTCATCCATAGTTCTCACAGTGTTTTACAAATGCCTGCAGCCCGTCTTGGTACAGGAAGGTGAAATGAAGTCAGTCAAGCTGCACTTGCTTTCCCCAGGACTGAATCTGGCCTGTTGGCAAAGCACTTTGGAGTTCTGCTGCATAAATGATCATCATTGCCTCAGTTACACAACTCTGCTAAAAGTATTGGAGGAGGGAATAATAAAACATTTCCTGTCTCACTTTGGGTTTCTAAGTTGTAGACAATAAAATAAATAATAACAATATTCAGTACATGACTGATCAAACCAGAAACCTAAGGATTCACCTGACAGGCTACTGCTGTCTTACATCTTGGCCAGCACCTACATGCCTTATTATTAGGGCTGACAGGAGGAGGGAAAGGTACATCTACTTGAGCCAGTCAAACACACAGGGAGTTGATTTGCAACAGGACACCAGCTTCCAACATTTCAGAAAAGAGTCCCATCCCAGATTACAGCACTTGTGTTTATTTTCAAGTCTGGCGTGCTCTAAGTGCTGAGAGTACCGGACTTTCCCAGCCTATCCCACTGGAATGTAAATAATCTTCAGATGCCAGCATATCTTTGGGTTAACTAAAGGACAAATTCACAGGAGAGATTCAAAGCAAATGGTAATCATTTTCTTTTCTGCATAAAGGATTAGTTTGAGAAAACAGTGTTTGCTTTTATAGATTGTTAGTTGGAAGGAAGAGTGTAAGCTTAGACACAATAGCTGCTGGCAATGTAGCTACTCAATTGGTAAGCCTGGGTCTAGTCAGAAGTTTGCTGAAGTGTTCACTGACTTTGTTTTCACTGACTTTAACTATCTTTGGAGTATGCCCTTTAAACATAGATTCTGGTACTTGAGATAGAGACACAGTGCAAACTCATATACATGGACACTTATGCTCATAAGGGGCTTGAATATTTCCACAGTGGGATTCATTCCACCTTTTATTCACTTATGCTGTGGACTAGTGCCTAAAGTGCTGGACATGGACTTAGGAGACCTATTCCCAGCTCTGACATTGCATTGATGGATGACTATGGGCAAGTCACTTTGTGTTTCACTGACCTCCCTTAAAGCTCTTTGAGATTCACTGATGAAATGCTCTGTAGAAGAGCTTATTATTCATATAAGTAAAATTTGGTTTCCAAGAAGATCTGTGTAAAGGGAAAATTTCATTGATATTTTCTATACAAATTCTCATGAAATATTTGTGCTAGAAGTGTTTGTGCGACATAGGTGACCGATCCCACACCCAAAGAGTGAAGAATCATGAATCCTTGACACGTTACTCACAGCTAATACCTTATGAACAACCCTACAGCTGAAATTTATCATTCGTCAATTTCAAAGATCAAATCACAACTGTGATTGGTAGTGTGTTTGGGCTCTCCCTGAAATCAGAGCCCCCATGATGCTTGATGCTGCACATTCACATACCATTAAGCAGGCCTTACCCCCATGAGTAAAATAATCTGTTTGTAAATAATGCACAAAAGGGTTAAATTTGTTGAAGTCATTTGCTATGAGCAGTTTTCCCTGCTCAGTTTGGATCTCTCTTTTGTTTCTTACTCATGTGTATAGTCTCATTGTTGGTAAGTGGTTTTGTTATCTAAATGAAACATTATGTGTCATGCATGAAAAGTAATTAAGAAATGTTTATTTAGAAAAGATGGTGGTATTAAGTACAATGCCAATAAATGCAACATACATATGAGGCTATCAAAGTTAGTAGGAGAATGGCATCAATACTGAAATCTTTCTTATTCTCAGGCAATTCTACTTAGTTCCTTTTCTTTCTCCTTATGCTCTTTCAAATCAGCGTCTTTAAATCTTTGCTACATTATTCATCTCTTCTGTGTTTTGTTTGCCTTCTCTCTTTAACCAATAAATGTCTTCCTTAGGCTTCCTCTCAGCTCCTTCCTTTAACAACTCCTCTCTGTTCTCACTTCTCCTTTCTTTCCTCTCCCAGATTGCTCATTTCCTAGCTGGTCTTACTTCTAACTCACCCATCTTGATTGAATTGAACAACATCTGCTTGCCTTTCTGATGCAAACTTCTATAGGGTCTCCACATTGCCCACTCTGTGCTGTGTTCCTTGAACACACAGAACCACTAAAAGGCACTTGGGATGAAATTCACACACTTTCTGCCATTTACCACACTATAAACAAATGGAAAATATATGGGGAAACTATCTAAGGATTTCAAAGTCTGTGGTCTTAGCCAAAGGCTAAAATGGGTGTCATGACGATCCTTGGGACTGGTGGATATTAGATCTATGTAAGTGTGACATAGTTGCCACTGGAAAAACTTAAAAAACAAGTAATAGTCTTATAGCACCTTAGACATTACAAAACATGTAGATGGTATCATGAGCTTTTGTGGGCACAACGCACTTCTGCCACTCCCCTGCTATCTCCCAGAACCTCTCTGTGCGGGGAACCTAGAGTTACCCACAGGTTCAATGGCCACTGCAGCACTGGGCAAATTTCAGTGTTCAATCACATGGTGGCAGGAAAGCTCCTCAGGGTACCTGCATAAACAATGAGAAGTACTGTGGTACCTTTTAGATTAACAGATTTATTGGAGCATAAGCTTTCGTGGGCAAAGACCCACATCGTCAGATGCACTTCATCAGATGCTTGTCCATTGATGACGAAATGGGTCTTTGCCCACAAAAGCTTATGTTACAATAAATCTGTTATTCTTTAAAGTGCCACAGGACTTCTCGTTGTTTATGCAGAATCAGACTAACATGGCTACCCCTCTGATACTTCTCAGGGTACCTGCTGGCTCTGAGGTATAATTGTTATATGGTAGAGAGAAACAAGCTCACTGGAACAATGAGCAGGATACTTCTCAAGCTGAAGAGTTGCTTGTGCATGGAAATAATTTTCATGGGTTAAAATATTGCCTCTTCGTTAGAGGTCAGTGTGTACTTTGACTTGCATAAGGAGAGTATGATGATGTACGTACGTGTGTGTGTGTGTGTGCACGTGTGTGATATTTCTGCTCCTGCATCCTGAAATTTAGTGTTCTAGTTCCTGTTTCTTTGTGTGTTTGGGGGAGGGGGAAGGGACATATAGTGTTGGGTATGTGCAGCTACCCAGGGCCTGCCACTACATATCTGCCTTTCAGACTATTATGTTTTGATCACACTTGCTGATTTAATCTGTTTATGGTTATTACATATTTTAATTGTGCAGCACCTGAAGGAGTATTTTGGCACTGGAGAGTCTATTTTGTTAAAGCAGAAAACATTTTTTTGAAGCTTGTCAGCAGCCCAATTAAACCATAGATAAGTTTGCATGTTGTTTGTGGTGACTGGCCCGGGCTTTGACTGCAGGGATATTATACTTGTGCTTGGGATGTTTTTGTAATTGGCATAGCCATAGGCACTGACTTATTTTTTCCCTGCAGCGGTCCACCCCGATCCTCCAAGGCCCCACCCCTACCTGGCTCCTTCCCCTGAGGCCCCACCCTCACTTCACTTCTTCTGCTCTCACTTGACTTTCTCCTCAAAGCCCCCCACCTGCCACTCACTGCTCTCCACCCTCTTGTCAGCTCCTCACTGGTTCTATTGCCACATGGCTAATTTCTCTGCCTGTCAGGCTAGAACTGATAAGTGCTGGTTTGTGGGAAGAAAGGACACTTAAGTTAGCATGCCATGGTCCATTGGCTCACAGAGAGGGGGAGGCCTGATCTTCATACTGTAAGTGTGGGGCCACATGGGATTGTATTTACCATGTACCCTAATTTGGCTTTAGTACAATCTTTTCATGTGGCAAGGCGCTAGAGCTGGTATCCCATCCTGTAAAAATTAATGGTACAAAACTCAGGTGCAGGATGCATTCAGGTGCTGAAGTTTACAACCTCACAGAGAGAGGAGAATGTTATCTGGACATGTGCTGACTATGGTGGTTATAAAAGCTTGGAATTTGTAGGCTTTGCAGGCAGAGGATGAAACTGTGTGCTCTGTTAAGGAACAGCCTTTACTGCAAAGTTTACATTGTTAAAAGTGCTGTTGCAAATACAGTTCCATTATTGTTCAACAATCTGTGCTTCCAGGTTAGTATCAAGCATGAGCTCACACAAGACGCTTCTGGGGTGGTTATACCACGAATACAGAAGGGGCTACCTACTGTATCATGCAGAGACATGTTTTTTTAATGGTGACAATGTTTTGTCCACACCATACATGTATTCTCTGCAGTTGGATTCAAATGCTAAGCATTTTATGCCGCCTACATGTAGAGTGCCTCCTAGCTCTTCTGACAAGATCTGAGCAGAATGGCAGTGCATGAGAGGTAACGGTACGGTTCAGGGTGTGGAAAAGGGCCAATGGACTGGAGCTCACCCATGGTGACTGTATATAAAAAGAAGTTGATGTTCAATGGTGCACAGATTTTAGGGCATTTAATAAATAGGTGAAACATAAGCAGTTTCATTGGCCAGCCATCAAAAAGGTGACATGCTGGGTAAATGGATCTCAGATTTTCTCTGTGTTAGATTACCAGCCCAGTTATTGGCTAAAACTTCCACCACATCAATTTGGTATGTACTGCTATCAGGGACTCCCTTTTGGTGTAGTTTCTGCTCTTGAGGTATTTCAAAGGGCGGTCTCTCAGCTCCTGGATTATTTCTAAGGTGTATGTTGCTATTGGCATGACAGTCTCATCTTTGTAAAGATCCTTCCTGAGCATAATGGTATTCTGGACCAGGTGCCAACTTGACTCCAGCAAGCTGGTATAAAGTTGACTGTGTCCAAGTGCTGTTTTGCTAAAGATACTGTAGAGTGTCTAGGCAGGGACATCCATAGAATTTATGGGGCTCTAGGCAGCACTATTAAACTGGTGCCGCCATACCCAATGGCAGCCTGGGGGGGAGGGGGCAGGATACCACTTTTTTAGAGATGTGATTTTATAATCTTTAGCAACATACTAATGAAATATTTTCAAGTAAAATGTAAACTAAGGTCCTGTCGACTAACACAGTAAATTCAGAAACTGACAGCATATTCCTGGGGTTGGCAAATGCCTATTAAATGGCTTCTTACCATCTGAATGGCTCTTTCATAGGTCTGATAATAGCTCTGGCAGGCTTTTTCAGTTTTAAATTAACTAGATCCTCTACAGAGGAATCAGAGCCACGGAACAGGGATAGGAAGAGGCAGGTAGATGGACATTAAGACCCAGTCACGTCCCAAATTTTCATGCCCTACACAGCTGCATATTGATGAGGACAGCCCTGTTTCTAGGCCAGCCACTGTTGGCCAATAGTGTGAAGTGACAAGTGAATGGCTACAAATTTTTGCTTCACTATTGTTATCTATTGATTGTAACAATTTATGTTCATTCCTTGGCCTCGATCAATACATAAGTTGCCATGCTTTGCTCCATTTTAGTTCTTTTGCCAAGCTGCTGTAGGTCTTAACCCAGGGGTAGAGACAATTGATTTGGACTGAAGAGGTATAGCAGGCTTTTGAAAACCTGTGTCAAGCCTTCTGTTAGATCCAATCCCAGCCTTATTTTAATCCCAGGATGCCCATAGTGATTCAAATTGATGCAAGCAGTTGCGGTCTGGGTTCAGTTCAACTCCAGTAGGACAGCTGGTTCTATTTGTGTCCCACACTCTCAACCCAACAGAAGCAAAGTATTCCCTGACTGAGCTAGAGTTCATGGCAATGGTTTTTGCTAGTGTGTGCTTCCAAGTTTAGTTAGTGGGAAGACATTTAATCTTAGAAATGGATCATTTGCCTTTTCTAGGTATCCATCATTAGGCCATTCATTGCCTTGCTGAGTGTGAAGCTGTAGACATGGGTTATTCAGCTGCAGCAGCATAACTTTGATATGATACATGCAGATGCTCTTTCTGCCACATTGGCGCACATATGCAGAAATGGCAGAGTTCATCCCTATGCTTTTTACTGAAAGATTTACCAGTTGACTTAGGCCAGACCACAGATGACACTCTTCAGGATACTGAACTGTGCAAGAACAACATGGCACATTAAAGACTAACCGATTTTTGTGGGCATAAGCATTCCTGGGCAAAAGCCCACTTCATCAGATGCATGGAGTGAAAATTCCAGGGGCAGGCATAAATAGACTAGCACGTGAAAAGAAGGGAGTTACCTTATCAAGTAGAGGACCAGTGTTAATGAGGCCAATTCAGTCACGGTATATGTGGCCCGCTTCCAACAGTTGATGAGGAGATGTGAATACCAAGATAGGAAAAGTTGCATTTGCAGTGAGCCAGCCATTCCCAATTCCTATTCAAACCCAGATTAATAATGTCACGTTTGCAAGTGAATTGTAGCTATGCAGTTTCTCTTTGAAATCTGTTTTTGAAGTATTTTGTTGAAGAATAGCCACTTTTAAATCTGCCTGAGTGTCCAGGCAGGTTAAAGTGTTCTCCTATTGGTTTTTGTATGTTACCACTCCTGATGTCTGATTTGTCTCCATTTAGTCTTTTGTGTAGGGACTGTCTGGTTTGGCTGATGTGCGTGGCAGAGGGGCAGTGCTGGGACATGATGGCGTATATCACATTAGTAGATGCTCAGGTGAATGAGCCCCTGATGCGGCTGATGTGGTTAGATCCAGTGATGGTGTTGCTTGAGTAGATGTGTGGGCAGAATTGGCAATGGGGTTTGTTACAGGGATTGGTTCCTGGGTTAGTGTTTCCGCGGTGTGGTGTGTAATTGGTGGTAAATGTGTTTCAGGTTGGGGATTGTCTGTGAGGACTGCCTGCCTCCCACGGTCTGTAAAAGTGAGAACATCTCAAAAGAGCTTGTGTCTTACCTAACCACTTTATTTGAAATGTGTGGCCTTCCAGGGTGCCTGTTTCAGCTATGGGACACCTTTCATATCAAGGGATTTTGAAGGCTTTCTGATGAATATTTGTACAGGTACATTGTAAATCTGATGTGGACCAGTTCCAGGGAAATGTGATAGTGGAGAAAGTGTGTGGGAGTCTGAAGAAGTATATAATTTGCATACTGGATGAACATCAATATGCTCTTCCCTATTGCTCTAAATCATGCTTTGTGTTATGCAGTGCATACCTCCTGAAAAACACCGGAGTAACCCCATTCCATCAGCTCTTCAGCATCCCTATGACCACCAAGTTGTGTATGCTGATGGAAAAGATTCGATTCACCTCTTCTCCATACTTGAAGCCGACTGATGTTACTAGGAAATGTGAGTTTCAACAAACGTGAAGTTTCACAAATTCTATCGTAGACAAGCAGTATTAGGTGAGAGACTGGAAGAATTTCTGATAGTTTGACTTGATCTTGTGAGCTGCGGGGTATGGCATGCGGAAAGGGCACTTACCCCAGAGAGAACAGTGTACACTGCTCCTGGGAGGAGAACAGACAGGGAAGAAGATGCTCCTTCTGTGTATGATGATGTCATGTGTCCAATAGAAGAAGTCACCCCATGGCAACAACACACACCTCCTGTACTGAATAAGAGGTTTGACCTACAGCCCCAGGGTCACTAAAGGCCCCTGGCAAAGTACTACTGAACTTCTGGGGAAGGTAGTAGGAAATCGTGATGACTGGCATGTGTTGCATTCCTACCCCCATTTCCTGGTTCCTGCTCCTTGAACTCAGTGTTCCAGTTTGTTTCCATGGGTGGGTATGGAGCATTGGGTGTATGCAGCTATTCACAATCAGCTGTCATATAGCTGCCTTTCAGACTGCTACTGTGTTTTGTTGAGTCTGTTGCTGGTTTAACCGGTTCATTGTTATTACACATTTTGATTGACAATGCACCTGCGAGTGTGGCTTTGTTTTTGTGGCACTTTAGGATTGCTGTTCTCAGGCACACCTGAGCATGACAGAGGGGGTATAGCACAGTTGCAATTATTTTGTGCATTACTTGATTGGCAAATGATTTCAGTTGTACTCCCCATGACATGATCTGTGCAGAACTGCTATCTGTGCTCAGCTTCATAGCTGTTTGGAATCTGGTGGTGTTCTCTTTCTAGTTTGGGCCACTGCGTGAGCTTATCAAACTGCATAGCTTGTAGAGGACAGAATCCAAAGTCTGAATTTTCTTTTTCATTTATTTGTGCTTGTTCAGAATGAATCATTCCCAGACACCATGTCATGTGGCAGTAACAAAGAGCCAAAGAGTTGCTTTATCTAACACTGAACAAGCAGCTGTATAGGAAAAAAGAAAACAGTGTTCTCTTAAAGCTGTCCTGAGGCTTTGTACTTCACTGTTGAGTTTCTACCTGTTGAGTTTCTACCTAGAGGATGTTTCTCAGCTCCCTCCAACCTGGCTTCCTACTACTGGTTTAAAGAAACAGGACACACCCATTAATGTAGTTGTTAAATTAATGTGGTCGCTGATGCATAGAAGAGGTGGATTGATTCCAAAGCAGAAAATGGTAAAACAAAATGGCTGAAAACTAAAAGCGTCTGTTCAATTAATCTTCTGTGCCAAATCAACACCAGCACTGGTATATACCTGGCCTAGGCAGGGTAGGCACCAGACAGCATTCAAGTGACCACTAGATCCACTGCCCTTCCCTCTTGCTGAGTAGCTGTAGAAGGCAGCTGTGGCCAAAGACAATGTTATTGTGAAGGCACCAGTTTATAAACTGGCAAGGTGCAGTCTCCTTTCATGGAAAGTTCACATGCAAATTGGTCAACTCAGCACATAGCCTAGGAGTACTTTTGGATTCCTCCCTGACACTGAGCTCTCACATCACAATCGCATGAGTAATGCTTTGTACCATCTCCAGTTGGTGAAGATAGTCCGCGCCTTTGTGGTAGCAAAGGTCTGACCTCAGTTATTTATTTTTCTGTCACCTGTTGGCTGGGTGACAGCAATGCAATATACCTAGGGCATGAAACTGTCAGCAATCCGAAACTCCAACTAGCATAAAACTTTGCAGTACCTCTCCTCAGCACTGCAGGCTACCGCAAGCATACTGCAGTGGTCTGCTGCCTTCTACACTGGCTTCCCTTAGAATTGTGACTCAAATGTAAGGCCTCTGGACTTATATTCAAAGTGCTCCATGGGCCTGGGATACCTAAAAGGCCCTCTGAAACTCAAAGATAAAGACTGTGGCAAACAACTTTGCACTTCCGGCACGATGAAACTCTCAAAAACAAGAATAAAGCTTGTCTGCATGAAAGGTTAGTCCAAGACTGTGGCACGAGTTTCCCCTGTCATGAACTAATGACTAATACAAACCTCACCGTCTTCCGCACCAAGTGCAAGGTGTATTTATTTGCCCTGCATTCCTTAATACCAACACATAGCAACAGACATATTTATGTAACAAAAATAAAAACCACACACCCTATCATAACAAATACTTAACTGCACATACTTATCCCTCTGGGGAGAGGATGAGAGAACAATCAACACATGATACTACTGGAAGGTACTGAGACTATGGTGATGAGCACAGTGTGAAAAAAGAATAGAATTTTAGACCATGAAGCTAAGTTGTTTTGTGGATCTCAGTTTCACAGCTGAGTGGCTCTCAAGATTATTTTGGAAAAAGGCCTACTTCTTTGAGGCCATTCTGGCTAACTCATAAATCACTGCTAAGACAAAGACTGCATTCCTCTGAATTCTTCAGACACAAATACCTGGTGAGATTGGTTTGCCTTGTTAGTTTACGAGATCTGAATGTGCTTTCCATTTCACCAGCCACCTTCCGCCTTCTCATGCGCAAGTGCTACAGACATCTTTTGACAATCACAATTGACAGCCATAAATCACGTTCTTTATAAAACTCAGTTTTAGGATCCCCACTGAAGCCATTGTTTATTTTTCATTTTTCTTTTTTCTTTTCAAAAGATAGCCCATTCATTATTAAACTCATTAAGATCCAGATCCCATTACTGGTCATATCCATGTAAATCCACAATAATGTTATTAACTTCAGTAACTGAGATCAGAATTTAGCTTTTAGCATATCTCTACTTCCCTTTCAAAAAAATACCCACTTTTATTATAAGATGCAGCTGATTTTGAGGGTACTTTGATGGCAAAAGTTTCCTAGTCTATATGGGTATATCTACGCTACAGTGTTATTTTGAAATAAATAGCTTATTTCGAAATAACGCATCTACACACAAAATGCATTTTGAAATAGCATTTTGCTATTTCGAAATAGCGCGTCCAAACCAAGTGGACTCTGAATCACATTTAAGGCTGGCCGGAACCAGTTCCAGCAGGGCACCACGTCAGGACATACTGTGTGGGGCTGCTGCCTGAGGCAATCTGATGTCTGTGTTTAAAGGGACCCCCCTGGACAGCCAGTTCTCAGGTTTCCTTGCTTGCTTGTCTACCTCGATGAGAGACAGCAAAGCATTTTGTCTGTGTGCTCTGGTTGCCCTCACGTGGGACACCACAGCTCTCTGCAACATGGAGCCAGAGCTGCCCCTGGGCACTCTGGTGTGTCTCTTGGACATGTTGCTGTGAGCCTGGCTGCACTTTCTGCAGGCTGTCATCTGGGAGGTCCATTGGGGGGGGGGGGGCTCTCAGTATCCAGGAGGCCCTGCAGGAGAGCTTCCACCCTGAGGAGCACTAAGAGCCTCCCTGGTCTGCCCCACTGGGGGCTTGTGCCTCATTCCTCCCTCACGTCCTTCCACTTACCCCTCCCTAACCCCCCCTTCCTGATGTCAAATAAAATACATGTATTTTCATGAACACAAACTCTCTTTATTTAACAAAACTGGGGGGGGGGGAATGAAACTCTGGTGAGACTGGGGAAAGGAGGCGGGAGAGGGGAGAAGAGAGGGTGGGAGAGGGGAAGGGGAAACCTGGGAGGAGGGAGCTGGAAGGGGGAAGCAAGTGGAAGAAGGGAGAGGGGAAGCTCAGGGCTCAGGGGTGGGGGTCTTGCCGGACCAACTTCATTGTCATGCAAACCTGCTCCTGGGTTCTCATGTGGCCTTTGGTGGCCAGGCTGGCAGCTATTCTGCCATAGACGGCCATGTTCCTCCATCTAGTGCGGAGTTAATGGACGTTGGGTGCATCCCTCTCAAACCTGAATAAGGTCCATGATCTCCACCCTGGACCAGGAAGGCACGTACCTTCTCTGGGTCCTGACAGGCTCCTGGGAGCTGGCAGACTGCTCCTGGGGAGCGGTGGAGGGCTGGCTGCCAGTGGCTTGCTGGCTCATGTTTTGGGGCCACTGGGTCAGGGGCAGAGACTGCTGGTTCTGGGCTGGTAGGCTTGGAGCTGGCACAGGCACTGTGGCCAGAGTCTACTCCTTTAATGGCTCTGGGGAGGGGGGTAGGGAATGGAGTGTTCTTGGTTGAGGCTGGAGTGGCCACCAAGGCACCCTGGGAAGGCTGGAGGCCCCCTATTTCAAAATAAGTGTCTACACAGCACTTATTTCGAAATAGCTATTTTGAATTTGGCGTTATTCCTCATAGAATGAGGTTTACCAAATTCGAAATAAGTGCTCCGCTATTTCAAAATTAATTCGAAATAGCGGTTTGGCTGTGTAGACTCTAGTACAGTTATTTCGAAATAACTTTGTTGTGTAGACATACCCTATGAGAAGAATGTGTTCATAAATTTAGACTCAAATGACCATAGCAGTTAGAGGATGGGAAAAATATTTAACCACAGTCCATTCCTATGCAAGCATAGGATTCAGTTCTACTTTCGAAGATATGATTCATTAAAGTAAACTGATAAGAACACACACTAGTTTTAAGATTTTCCCCTCTGATGAGTAATCATGAGGAAGGCTGTGAGTTTGTCACAGAGGTCATGGAAGTCATGGATTCCGTGAATTTCCTGGACCTCCGTGACTTCTGAAATGGCTGGTGTAGCAGGCCCAGGGGCCACCTGCACAGAACAAGCATCCCTGCGTCAGCCACACCAGCTGTCGCTGGCACAGTCTTGGGTGACCGCGACCCCCCTTCTCCCAGCAGCAGGGGTTTAGGTGCGGGAGGGGGCTAAGGGATGGGGTGTGTGAAGGAGTGTGGGCTCTGGGCATTGCTTTCTTTGGGAGGCTCCCCTCAGCACTCATGGCATCTCTAGGTCACCCCATTCCCCCAAATTTAATCAGGGATATATAGTACCAATCATGAACAGGTCTGACTGGTACTATATATCCCTGATTAAATTTTGGGGAATGGGGTGACCTAGGGATGCCATGAGTGCTCGGGGGGGGGGGGGAAGGGGGGGGTACATGTCCATGACTTTTACTAAAAATACCTGTGACTAAAATGTAGCCTTAACCATGATCCACACAATTAGGAGATACATAGACATGACATTGTGTAATACTATCTACCTGTCTCTGCACACACACTTTTTAATCACTTGTTAATAAGAATAAGGACGGATGAGATTGGAGAGATTAAGATAATCTAGGAATGGCTCAAAAAATAAATGAATATTTTGCCTTGAGTTTTAGTAAGAATGATAATATGAGTATGGGCATGACGGCAGGACACAATGGAAGTGAGGGCATAGAAATTAAAATGACTACCCCCAAGGTGAAAATAAAATGTAAAGAGGTTCATGTGCTCAAAATGGGGACTAGATCATTTCCATCACAGTATACTGAAAGATATGGCACACGAGATTGCGAGTCTGGTAAAGATTATTTATAGATATATCTGTTTGGGTCAATTCCATATGACAGGAGACTAACCAGTGCTGTACTTATATTTAAGGAAGGGGAAATAATTGTTCCGAGCAATTACAGACCTGTTAGTCTGATCTCAGTAGCATTAAAGACTTTAGAACATATTGTGAATGAAAGAATAATTAAATTCCTGGAGGTAAACAGAAAATGCAATCCAAATTTGGCAAGAGTAGATCATGCCCGACTAACCTGATTTTCTTCTTTGAGGGGAAAAAAAAAAAAGATTTTGATAGATAAGGGAAATGCAGTAGGTCTAACAGACCTGTACTTTAGTAAAGTATTTGACATGGTATCATACTGGAAATTAATTATATTAGAGAAGATGAAAATTAAAAAATAATTGCAAAGTAGATAAGGAACTGGTTAAAGGGGAAAAGGCAAAGGATTGTGGTGAAATGTGTAGAGCCCTGCACGGATATCTTTTTCATAGCCACATCACATTGGTGGATCATAGTCATCTTTTGATTGTCTGACACCCTTTGGTGTCTCTTTCCTCCTCTGTCACTTCCAACTGATATGCCCACCACTTGTAGTAGAAATTCTTACCATTAGAACCTAAGTGCATGATCTTGCACTTTTGTACTATTGAATTGAATCCCATTTCTGTCACTCCAGTCTTTAAGGCCATCCAGATTTTCCTGTAAAATGTTTTGATCCTCTTCTGTATTGACAATGCTTCCTGTCTTTGCATCATTAGCAAATTTCATGAGCACACTCCTACATTTTATGCCACGATCATTAATAAAAATACTGGATAAAATTTGTCTTGAAACTGATCCTTGAGGTGCTCCACTAATATTCTCCCTCCAGTTTGATAGTTCACATTTCTAGAGACCTGCAGATCCGCAGATATCCACTTTATATCGGCAGGTGTCCACATATACCGCTGTGGATATCTGTTACTCAATTTTGCAGATATAAATGCAGGTAAGGATACACATTTTGTATCTAGCACCCTGCAAATTTGTGGATATCCATGGGTATCCACATCTGTGGACATGAATGTGGATATCGGTGGCTCATTTATGCAGATGTGGATGTGGCTACAAATTTTGTATCTGTGCAGGGCTCTACACATTTCAGCATTTTGTAGTCTGTAATACTTTGGTCTCATTTCCATTGTTGGATTTAATGTGTGGGTGTTGGCTGCAGCTGGTGATCTGTGATATACGGGAAACCAGACTAGAGGAGTGGGCTCAAACTGTGAAGAGTGCCCCTCTGAGGGAATGGAAGAATGTCTGGGGAGGGCATAGCAGGGCCTGAGTCAGCTCCCAGAGTGGGATGGGGGGAGAGTACCACCCAGTCCCAATCTGCCCTCAGCCCTACCCCCAACCTTGGCCCTGGCTCCAAGCTCTGACTGGAGCTCAGCCTGGCCCCAGCTGCAGCCCCCAGCTCTGACTGGAGCTCAGCCTGGCCCCAGCTGCAGCCCCCAGCCCCCAGCTTCTGGCCCAGCTGTGGCCTCCACTCCTGGCCCTGCCTGGCTGCAGCCCCAGTCCCAGACATGGCCCCCTGTTTCCTGCCCCAACAGTATCTCTATTCCCAGGCTTGGCCCCCAGCTCCCAGCCCTGCTCCTACTCCTGAGCCTGGCTCCAGCTTTAGCCCCAGCCCTGGCCTTGGTCCTCACCCCAACCATGGCTCTGCTCTCTGTCCCAGCTCCCAACTGCAGCTCTCAAAGGGGCACAGGCAAAATACCTTTGGTTAAGAAGAGGTGCAATTTAAAAAGTTTGGAGACCACTGAACTAGATGATCTCGCCTGAAATTCCATGGCTCTGACTGAGAGAAACCATTTCTCTGTGCACACCTCTCTGATAGCACCTTTTCTTTCTGAACATTTCAAGTACTTCCAGGCAACAATCAGACATCAGTTGGGACAGGAAGATGAATATATTCTTGACGGCAAAAATAAGTTATGGTTCCCTCAGGCCATCAAAAAAGAAAAAAGAAGCAAGCACAGCTGGAATGATGATAAGGGGAAATCACCTTTTCTTTTGCCCACCCTCTATTTTGCAAGGTGTCTGTTGGGAGATGGGGGACATACAGGATTTCCACTGTAAAGCTTCCTCATTTTGAAGCCTGGAATAATGTGTGTGGAAAAACAAATGGATTAGCCAATTAGCTTCTCAGTGTAATTGGTTCTGGTTACATAAGAGATTAAAATAAATATATGCATGATAGGCTGCTGTTTGAGGACAATTCCAATAGATGGCAGCACATGATTCATCCTGGACTGATCTATGTGGAGATGAATTTCCCATATAGGGGAATATATTGAGCAGAAGATGCAATAAAAGGTTCTGTTCTCCTCTAATGGCACAAGAACATTTAAATGCAAACTGGTCATTCTTCTGAATGAATGTTAGCTATGTAAATATTCTGCAAGACAACAAAAGACTAGATCCCTATGTTTTCCAACAAGAAAATGTGAAAAAGTAAAACAAACCGTTGTTAGATTGCCAGCATGAAAGCTTTTTGGAGCCTAGAGTTATACACTCTTGAGCTGTGGCAGAGCCAGGTTTGCAGCGGGAAAGTGTATGGGTGATGAGCCATGCCCTCATTCACTGGCAGTGGTGACTCCTGGCTGTGGGGTAGGGACTAGGGGGCTCCCCACTCCAGGTGTTGTGACATGGCACACAAGGTGGCAGTGCTGTGTGGGTTTGGCTCAGCTGCCCCTCCATCATGATGGAAAGGGAGCTGGGCCAAATTCAAGTGAGTGGCATTGAGACATGGCCAATGAGGTCACAGTGCCACACAACCCCATGTGCCAACTTGAAATAGCAAGAGTGAAAAGGTGGGCCCACCCCCACTGCTGCCCGGTGTGAGCTGGGGGCTCATTCTCCAGCCCTGAAATGGCATCACCTAGACATCTAAAGGCCACCAGCTCCTTATTAGCTTCACCACTGCCTTGAGCTTTGGGAAAACCAAGCTGTGGATCTAAGCTTTGTGTCTCAGGCCCATGTATTTATTAACTGTATATGATCCAGCTGTGTATGATCCAGCTGAATCCACAGAGGAATGTGTTGCACCACAGAAACAAGAAGCACCCTACTTGCTTCATGCGGTACACTCAGGGTACAGCCCAACGAAACAATTACAGTTTACTGTAGTCAAATAAGAATGGCCATGCTGGACCAGACTAAAGATCCATTTAGTCCCCTGTCATCTGACAGTGGCCAATGCCAGGTATCCCAGAAGAAGTGAACAGAACATCCATTGCCAGCTTCTGGCGAACAGAGCCTAGGGACATCATCCCTGCCCATCCTGGCTAATAGCCTCTGACAGATCTATCCTCCATGAACCTATCTAGTTCTCTTAATCCTGTTGTAGTCTTGGCCTTCACAATGCTCTCTGGCAAGGAATTCCACAGATTGATGGG
This sequence comes from Pelochelys cantorii, assembly GCA_032595735.1. Lineage (NCBI taxonomy): Eukaryota > Metazoa > Chordata > Testudines > Trionychidae > Pelochelys > Pelochelys cantorii. The sequence goes on from CM064328.1 coordinate 101,342,921, forward strand.
GCATTATGTGAAGAAATATTTCTTTTGTACCTGATGCCTCTTAATTTCATTTGGTGACCCCTAGTTCTTGTTTTATGAGACTGAAGCCCTTGATTAGGCTCTTCTTTAAAGAAAGATGATCTAGTCTAATAGCCAGGGTGCTACATTGGGATTTAAGAGAGCGAGGTTCAATTTCTACTTTAGCTATGGATTTCCTATGTATCTTGGGCAAGTTATTCAGTCTCTCCTGTTCTTCAGTTCCCCAGCTATAAAGTAGCAGCAACATTTTCCAACCCCATCAGGGAGTCATGAGTGTAAAAATCCATTAATGAACGGTGGTCAGCTATAGTGGTGATGAATTAGAGATATGTAGATTTGCAATAAACTTAAGTCAGATGACTGCAAAAACACTACAGATATTTAAAATATGCATGCTTTAATAGGAGTAAACTCACCCACTAAAACTACAGTGGCTGGTCACTGTTTTGCATGTAGTAGAGAATATAGGTCTCTGGTATAATGAATATAAAGGGGATTGCTTACTGAAAATACTGGGAACAGCTGAGGGAGGCCCTACAATTTACCTCCTGGATTAAACAGTCTGTGGTGCTTTATGCCACCACACAGGGCCTGCTGAGTTCTGGCCTAGATTATACAGTCACAGACAAGACTGCTGATTACCTTACAAGGCAGAACCACGGAAACAAAGTGTTTGACAGCTATACTGGAAAAAAAAACAAACATGTAATCATAGCATATATCATGTACGTACCATATACTCCTGGAACACAGGGCAGTAATGTACCCACGGCTGCCTCTCCAGAGAGGCCTGCAAGCCCCCTTTGCCTTACTGTCAGTTTCAAACCTTCATCCAGTTGGGATAGGGCCCAGTTTACAGGGAACTCTGACAGCCACGTATCTACTTCTGAGGCAGGGATTCTCTCTCTTCTGTGTTCGTATGGAGCCTAGTCCCATGGGGTCCTGGGCAGTCACTGGTGCTACTCGAATACAAATAATAATATTCTCATTATGAGCCTATTACCTTGCCATCTGCTACCTTTGTTTGGCCTCCCTCTTCACACCTGTCCCAGCTGGGCATCAGCCACACTAGAGCAGGGGTGGGGAACCTCAGGCCTGGGGGCCGGATGCAGTCCCTGGCTTGCCTGAATCCAGCCCTCAAGGTTCAGAGCATTGGGGAGCCTATGCTGGCATTCCAGCCTCCCTGTGCCCCACTGCAGGGCAGGAGCACACAAAATCTACTAGGCTGGGCCCCCCTAGGCTCTGGTGTGCAAGGGGAATGTGTGGAGTCTCTCTCTCCTCAGTTGGGAGCCTGGCGGCCATGTCAGCGAGAGTTGGGGGTTTTTTGCTTCTCACATGTGTGCGGTCCCCAACTGATTTTTCTGAGAGTTAGTGGTCCCTGACCCAAAAAGGGTTCCCCACTCTGGTATAGAGTGTAAATGAGCAAAGGTAAATGTACCATTGACACTGGATAGACGTCAATGAGAACAGAATATGGTTTTGTTGCTTTCTCCTACTCTTCAGCTGTATTTGTCTGCTGCTGTCTTAGCCATGCAGTGCTGCTGCTGTCCTCTGAGCGTCTGCTGAGTCTTTCTATCTGCTACCTCCTTCCCCCAACCCCAGTAGTACTCCAGTACCCTCGAAAGCTGCCATCTTGTCACTTCATAATGGATCAGCTCATCCCCCGTGCTTGTGTGGGTGCATAGCAGGGAAGAGGGAAGGATGGGAGGAATGGAGCTTTCATCCCTGTACTTCCAGCAAGGGTTCAGGACAAGTGGACTCAGGCCTGCTAAGCTGAATGATCCCAAGCTGCTGCACTAGCCCACAGAACTAAATGGAGATACTGGGGGATTAGGCTGCCTCAGTTTAAGAGCTGGTGCTGCTTGCAGACACCCCTCCTGTGCAATGGCACTCAGGAAGAGATTTAGCAAATCTGCACCACTCCCCACCCCTGTCAAATAGTAAAATACCCAATGGTTCAATGAGAGCAACAGTCCCACCCTTCTAGTGCACCAGGCAGTGACAAGTACACAAGCTTAGGCACTCCGGAGCACAGATGTTGAGAGAGAGAGGATGAGGTATGTGATATTCTATCTGGAGAGAGGCAGAAGTCCCTGTTCTGGTGGGAGAACAAAGGCAGTACTAAGAAAGGGCAGGTAAATAGCTTGAATTTCAGTCAGTTCCCCACCTTCAGGGCAGGTCTACATTCTGCTCATGTCAATATAACTTCTGTTGCTCAGGTATGTGAAAAAGTCATCCCCTGGAGCAACACAAGTTACACTGACCTAAATACCGTCCATGGCATACTCCAGCCCAGGCCCAAGCAGGATTCCCCCTGCAGTTGCAGCTCTGGGATGCTTCAAGCTATTGCTGGGTGTAGGCACTGGAACAGAGAGTAGGATAGACACTCTCAATGATCCTTCTTTTGGGTCTCCACATTGTGGAGATGGAAGCTGCCTTACTTAAGCGTGGAGGGGAAATGAGCTAGACCGTGTCGGGAAGGTGAGCAGAACAGATTGGGACAAAGAGCTTGAGGGAGGCTGGGACTGCACACAGGCAGGGAGGTACAAAATGATTTTAAGGCTTTCTTGAATGCATTATATTCAATGTACAGTCAATCACCAAAAAGCTCTTGTGAACTGAGAAAGCTCACGTAGGTGAATTAGACATTGTACTTTTAAAAAAAAAAAATCAGCAAATATAATGTGCGTAACGTCAACATGCAGAGCAGTCAGTGTAGTTTGGCACACATACCCGGCTTTGGTAAAACTCTTTGAGGCCTCATGAGATCAGTTGAGTCTCGGAAGCAAACATGCTAAGTTTCAAGGACTGCACTCAAAGCTGTGTTCTGTAAATTTCATCAGAAACTTTTCTTTAATGCTGGATGCTCTGACAGAACTGAAGGACTTGGCTGAGATTACAAGAACGAGAAATTCCCAAAGCAGAAAACCTAATGAAAATATACATTGAGAGAATCAAGACTAAAAACAGACCCATGAATTCACTCTGAACAAGCCCAGAAGGCTGACCAATCCATGATGTTCAAAAACAGCAAACCAAATAGCACTGGAAAAAGCCCCAGAATCAGCTTGTTTGGATTCATTCATGCAGTCACTGACAACATGAGGACAAAAATTCACAATGCCTCAAACAAAGTTAATCAAAGGACACATGAAGAAAGGGCTTCTGATTATATTAACTTAATCAACAATTTATCAGTTTTGAATCCTGAAACATTGTCAAGAGAATCCCTACTGTGGAGGAAAGGAAGTAAGAACACTGGCTAATCAACTGAGAATAAATCAACAGGAAACACATTCAAGGTTTCTGGAGGAAAAAACATTCCTGAAAGACTTAAAAAAACAACCTTGTCCTTGCAGTAGACACCCTTGCTGCAAGCAAAAGGGAATTCAGTACAATGAATAACATAATTACAGTGAAATGGTCTCTTCTTACTACTCATCATGTAGCAGACTTGCTATTTATTTCATGTGCGGGACCTCCTTATGCTCAGTGGAATCCTATGGCATATGTGAAAAAGTGCAGCACATGCATCTTAAGGCATAGCATCACGCAAATGAGGAGAGCTGTGAGAGAAGCTGTATGGGCCAATGTAGGAGTTACTAGAAGGTTATTACAGGGTTTTATTCCAATATTAAAGTTTTATTCTAAAGTATCAGTAGTAGCTTTAAGTATCAATCATTCAAAGGGTTCCATGAAGTTAAGTGTCTAAGAGTGGAGGTGGAAGGGGAAGGGATGTTTGCAATATGACAGCATACCTGTGAGAAACTTACTGTGAAAGTTACTTTCATCCCTGATTATAACTGATATTTCTTTCTTGAAGTTGAGCTCTCTAGTCTGTTTGAGAGACACAAGTCATTTCCAGAGGCATTTGCTAACATCTAAGGTGCATACACAAAGATATATTTTCCATTCATCTGCCTCTCCCTTGCAGAATGTAGGCAATCACCATTTATGCAGATATTTGTTTCCTAGAGTGCATGGGTGACAGGTGAAGGCCCAGCTAGGGAAGGCAAGCCCAACCCCTACCCCTTCCACCTGAAGCCACACTCTTTTCCCCCAGACCACACCCCTTCAACAACTTCCCTCTCCCCCCAAGCCATGCCCCACCCAAACCCTCAAGCCTGATCCTTTCTGGCCACCAAGAAGCTGGGGTTGTCATGCAGTGATTCCAGTCCTCCCAGAAAGCCAGGCAATGTATGCAGTTTTGTGAAGGCAATTCCTTCCCTTGCCTACATTACCCACTGCCCATTTTAGAGTGAACTGATAAAATTATTTTCCCAACCACTATCACAAGGCACCTGTCTTCTCTTACATAGGTCCTTTTGGTTTTAATCTACAGAATGGACCACAATATTTTTCTGACTGCATCAAAGATTTCTCTGTTTCTCCATCATTCTAGTCTAGTCCATGGACACTGCCCTCATTCTACAGGAACACTCTCATTACAGCATTAAATAAAGTCATCCACTTTGGACCACAATGATCTTCTAGATAAACCACTACTACCTATCAAATGCACAATTACAAAATGGGAAATGACAGGCGATATTGCAGTACTGCTGAAAATGATGTGGGGTAATAGTGGATCACAACATGGAATATGAGTCAACAATGTCATGCAGTTGTAAAAAAGGCTAATGTTCTGAGGTGTGTTAACTGAAGTGTTATGCATGAGACAGAGGTAATTGTCTCATTCTGCTCGACACTTGTGAGTCTTCAGCTGGAGTACTGTGTCTAGTTCTGGGTGCTACACTTTAGGAAAAATGCAGACAAATTTGAGAGCATCCAGAGAAGAATAAAAAAGATAAAAAGCAACCTGACCTGTGAGGAAAGTTTTAAAAAACTGTATGTTTAATCTTGAGAAAAGAAAATTGAGGAGTGAGCTGATAGGCTATTATATTGAGGTTTGGTATTAAGAGGACAGTGATCAATTTTTCTCAGTGTCTGTTGATGACAGGACAGTAAGTAATGGGCTTAATTTGCAGCAAGGGAGATTTAGGTTAGATATTAAGGAAAACTTTGTAACTATAGGGGAAATTAAGTGCTTGAAGAGGCTTCCAAGGGAGGTTGTGGTGGAAGCCCCACTGGCATAGTTAATCCACATCCATGAGAGGCGGTAGTTATGTTGACAGGAGAAGCTCTCACAGCAATATAGTTCTGTGTCTACACCGGGGGTGAGGTCGCCATAACTATATTACTCAAGGCTGTGGATTTTTCTTACTGCTGAACAGCATACTTATACCTGTATAAGTCTATAATGTAGACCTGGCCTGAGTAAGTTTCCCAGACCAGAAGAGCTCTGTGTAATCTCCAAAGCTTGTCTCTGTCCCCACCAGAAGTTGGTCCAATAAAAGATATTCCCTCTCCCACCTTGTCAGACTAAATCAGTTTTTATAATCAGGTATAACACATCACATTTGTCAGGGATGCATGGATTTCCTTTCTTTTGAAGCCACATCACTTCGAAGTAAATGCCCACTGAAGGGAAAGGGGAGGTTCCTAACCACAGATCCAGAAAAATATCTGAAGGAATTGTCCATGATGACTAATGGGAAATTCAATTCTCTCAGACAGAACAGAAACAACCCATGGTTACCTCAGAACATTTTACTCACTGTAGTAAATTAACTATGTCAACTCATTTCTCTGGACCCATTATGCAGGCCTGACTCAGGCTTGTCTATGCTTTAAACATTATAGCGGCACCACTGTAGCACTTCAGCATAGATACTACCTATGCTGATAGAAGGAATTCTCCCAATGTTGTAAGTAATCCACCTCTCCAAGAGTCAGTAGCTAGGTCTACAGAAGAATTTTTCCTACCAGCGTCAACACCAGGGACTAGCAGAGGACCTAGCTATACAAAGGATTGCTTGTGAAAAGTGCCAGGAATGACACAGCATACTCTGTTTATTCAGAGAACAGGTGAAGCATGAGCAGTCACAGAGCAGATTTCCCTAAATCACCTTTCCAGTGTTTCTCCAGCCCAACTTGAATCCTTTGGGATTCAAAGGTAACTGCATTCACTCCATGCATGTTCCATTCCAGTCCCTGTTATCTGGACATCCGAAAGAACATTATTTCACAGAATCCATTTCACCATCAGCCAAATCTGACTTTTGTCAATGATAAACTAGACTAATTCAAAACAGGTGTTTAGAAGCAGCAGTCTCAACATTTCATATGGAGGCAGTGTTGAGTGAAATTACCTAATTTACTGGCTTGTCATGGCGTAGATGTGGTTTGTATCTGGTTTACTCCAGTTGGAGGTAATGTTTGACAATGTATTTCACTGCATCTCCATCATCAGGAGATGTGGGTAGTAGCTGTAATGCTGTTTCATACTCAGGGAATGCTACAGCAGATGACCCTGATTCTGATTAGGGGAAACACATTTTCCAGGAGTGGGTGTGGGAGTAGAGCTACACAGGCAAGTTTCTGATGCATTTTTCTCTGATTGGCAATCAGGTTGGTGTGAGACAGTGTACCATTCTTATCCAGTCCTCCTCTGCTTTTTCCTGACTATGAAAAACTCAGAAGGGGACCATCATATCAGACACTCAACTAGCCCTGCCAATGTCAGACGCATTACAAAATTAGAATGATGAGAAAGTCAATACAAGATTCCCAAACTAGATTTTCCATTACTGCTGGCAGTGCAGGATACAGTGGAGATGCTATGAGTCAGTTGATTGAAACAAAAGTAATTGTATGATCTTCACAGTGGACACAAATCCTACCTACTTCCAAACCATGCAGGAAGTCAATCCTCCTGTACCCAAATCCTTATCAAGGAATTGACAATGCACATGGTCTATCCCTTGGTGAACAGAGAGACCAATGGAAAACAGTCATCCACATGAATGCTGCTACAGTGATATCATCATAATTGTCGCATTCTCTGCCTTGAAAAGTCAATGTGAGAAAACTCTCCATGGAGGAATAAAATAATTGGGTTTTCAAGACATTAACATTCTTGTCACGTGATATACCAACATGTTAGACAGCCAAATCACAAATTCTGTCTTTTCTATATTTACTCCATAATTTTGCAAGTCTGGAACTTCCAATCAGATAAGGAAGAAAATTAGAGGTGATATGTATTAGAGCAAGATTTATTTTATTGTAATGTTTTTAAATGACTAGATCATTATCTTCTACATTAGAGGGGAAAACATTAAGAATGAAATCCTGGATTTATTGAACTTTATTTAATTTATTGAAATCTAAGGCCAAAATTGACTGACTTCAGTAAGACCAGAATCTCACCTTAAAAATCTCTGTAAACTTTGGTTTTCAGTCTGCTGTATAGGATTTCAGTTTCAGTTCATTTTGTTCTGTCTTGTCTTTGGGATTTTTGCCATTTATTCAGCCTTTATTTACAGGAATCTTGAATGTGGAATTTCTTAAGAATTTTATTTGGAAATACTGTAATGTGGTTTATGAGGAAGGATGAGTTTATTTTTGTATGCCCACCTCCTATGTCTTAAAGATGTATTTCCTTCCACAAGAGAACAGAGGATAGGATCTAGGAAGTCCTCTTCCAAAAATTTCTCACAAAAGGAGAGGAAGTGAAAAGAGAAGAAAACAGAAAAAAACATTTTTAAAGGTCGTAAGAAAAGGTGGAGAAGCAGAACTAGCGTAATAGGATTTTAATCTGAGAACAGGCCATGAACATAGCATAGGTGCTATGATAGACAAATATATGGATGACAATGACAATAATTATAATAGCAGTGATAAAGGGGAATTACAGGGGCAAATGTAAAAAAGTTTTATTTGAATGAGAAAGCAACTTTGCTACTTTCCACTGCTGAGACTGTTTTCACTAGTAAAATTGCTATGCTTGAACAAATTTGTGAAATCTTGCCAAAATTTTGCCCCAAATCTGATTTTGGGCAATAATTCCAGAGGAAAACATTGACAATTTAACATAACTGTAACAAGGAAATTCTCAGTGGTGGATTTCCCATCCCTAATAGGGGAGGTGGATTAATTACAGCAGAGAGAATCCTTGCATGTTTATTTCTACTTTCTTTATAGTCTTTCAGGAATGTTTTTATACAGATGGAAAGAGATGACAGACTATTTTGTCCATAAAACAATCATTCTAGAGTATATCAAATAATCAACAAGCCAATGTAAAATTATTTATGCATTTTCAGTGGCCTCCTTAAGAGACAATAAGTGGAATTCCCCCATGTAGCAGCCAGCGGGAAAGCATGCATCTTCATCTGTGCATGCAAAGTTACATTTTCAAACTGAAATGATTGCACATAAACTGGAGAGAAGGAAGGTGCCAAAGTCAGACCAAAACCAGTCTGATTTATTGATACTGACTTTTACAACATGAGATTAAAGTATCCTGATTTTTAAGGGCTCTGCCTCGAGATGTTTGAACACAGAGTTGGCAGTAACAGTACTGTAAAAAGTTCTCCAACATTTAATCTCATTTTGTCCAGCTTCTTCTATTATGCTCCTTTTTCAAACCCAAGGTAATAATATCAATCCCATTCTACTTCTTGAAATTGCTGGGCAGAACTGGTCAAAATATCAAAACTGTTTCAATTTTTCAGGGTTCTGAAAGGAACTATTTATTTATTTATTTATTATTTATTGAGAAATTTTATGATTTTGAAGTTTTGTTTTCCCCCCCTTTTCTCTCTAATCCCCCTTTTCACTAAGTGCAATAAAAATAAATAATTCAGGAGTCACATACACAATTTTTTTCTCTCCTACCCTCTTTTTCTACTTTGTGATTTTTCCAGATTTCCCCCAACATTAAAGAATGTACAGAGTAGCAAAAGGAAAAATGAGATCTGTAACTCTGCCATTCTGAAAAATTCCAAATCTTCCTTAATTTGAAAAGTCACAGAGTGGCAAAGTTAAAATGTATTTTTCCTTTTTCCATTTGTGTCCAAAGCTGAAGAAGATTTACAGAGTAAAAAGGAAAAAGAAAATCAAAACCTAGGCATCATTAATGCTGTTGCAGAAAGTGGGAAAAAAGTATATGCAGAGGAAAAGAGGACAAATAGGAAATTAAAAAAAACCCCACACATTTCAAAATCTAAAAAAATTGTTGTCATGAAAGAAAACAAGAATTTCAGTGAAAATTAAAATTTCAGTTCAACATGAAAATTTTATTGGGCTTTGAGACAACCTGAAAAGTTTTTTAAGCTAACATATTTCCTTAACAATAGCAGCGAGGAGTCCTGTGGCACCTTATAGACTAACTGAAGTGTTGGAGCATAAGCTTTCGTGGGCAAAGACCCACTTTGTCAGATGCATGTAGGGGAAATTTCCAGAGGCAGGTATAAATATGCAGGCCAGAATCAGGCTAGAGATGACGAGGTGGATCCAGTCAGGGAGGATGAGGCCCACTTCTAGTAGCTGATCTGGAGGTGTGAATACCAAGAGAGGAGAAGCTGCTTTTGTAGTTAGCTAGACATTCACAGTCTTTGTTTAATCAATAACGATTAAACCATTCACAGTCTTTGTTTAATAATAGTTTGTTCCTTAACAATGTTATCTTTGATTGAAAAATTTTCCTGGTGAAAAATTAGTTTTACTTGAAGCATTTTAACCTGCTCTGTTACTAGGTTTGTGTCCTTTCCCTCCTAGGAACACACCTACCTATAATTAAATTACTCTCGATTCTCAACAGGAGTTTCTTGAAAGAATGCTTCCAGGCTCTATGGGCTTGTTTTAACAGAGGCGGACATTGACGCTATGGCAGTTGATCTTCCGGCATTTGATTTAGTGGGTCTAGTAAAAACTCGCTAAATCCAATGCTGATGGTACCCTCATTGACTGCAGTACTCCTTGCAGTCACAAGGAGTAAGGGAAGTTGACGGGAGCATTTCTTGTTGACCTGCTGCTGTGAGGCTACCCCAGAAAATGATGGAATAAATTGCCTAGGGGGGTTGTGGAATCTCCATCACTGGAAATATTTAAGAGCAGGTTAGACAGACGCCTGTCAGGAATGATCTAGGCAGTGCTTGGTCCTGCTGTGAGGGCAGGGGACTGGACTCAATGACCTCTTGAGGTGCCTTCCAGTTCTAGTGTTCTATGATGTAAGGTACATCAACTCCAGCTATGCCATTGTCATAGCTGGAATTGCATATCTTTCATTGATTTTCTCCGCCAGTGCAGACCTGGCCTGTGAAAGATCAAACCACTCTCTCAACCATCATAAGTGGTTTGGAGTAAACAGACTCCAAACTGTCTGGAGTAAACAGACATTTAATGGCAGATCCACCGGGATGTATTTTGTTACTATTACAAATAGTTCTGTATCCATCTGCCTTGCACAGTCAAACCAATACTTCATCGTCCCATCCTGCTGCTCTGACCACACCATTACCCTCCCTGCATGCTACCCTGACTCCCTCTTGTTCCACAAGCTTTTTCATTCTCATCTTCATGGCCCTGCACTCCACCACTCAGCCTACACATGTGATCTAATTTCCTCCTGCTTCTGCAATGTGGTTCCTCCCAAACCTCCCTCTCTTAAACTGCTGTTCTTATGTCCTTCTGCCACTCTTTATAACTTGCCTTCTTTCATGCTGTCACCTATCTTCGGAACAGCACTCCCCTCTTGTGCACAAAGCAACACCATTCTCCTTCTACTCCTTTTGTCAAACCTTCCACTGCTCACTGCCTTCCAATATTTCACAGTGATGTCTGTTCCCACAGACACTGAAACTATTACTCAGTTATCACAAATATTTGAGTTATAGTGTATGTTCCTTGAAGCAACCACCTTGCTTTTTATCTGTTCTTTAAGGACCATATTTACCTTTGGCACAAAATAAGTAATGCCTAATAATAATAATAGTCATTGTGCACAACTATATGATTAATGATAAAAAGTAAACATCTGCTCTGAAGCAATATTTAGTTTGGCACCCAGCATAGCTAGCTCTTTACCACATCACCTACTGATTCACAGCAATCTTTCTGCAATACTGCTGAAGCAGCTAACCTAAGCAGCATCGTTTACTTCAGATCTAAAAGAGGGAGAGGTTTCCTCTACCACATATTTATGCAAAGTTACAGCTTTCCTAGTAAAACAACAATTTTAAACGCTGGAATGTCTTTTTTGAATTAAACTTGTGACTCATCCGACACCATCCTTACTATAACAATCACTATCTTGGGTGGCAGTCTTATGGGTAGTCTCAGCAGAGAGGCCAAAAACTGAGTGGACACAAAGGCCTTATCTACACTGGCAAATTGTGTCACCAAAAATTGCCTTTAGGTGACAAAACAGTGAGAGTATTTACACTACTATGTGATTTTCCTCAGGAAAAACATCCAGTTTTGGCAACAAAAAACTTCAAGCCCTGTGAGAAACTTTTGTTTTTTCCCCTCCTTTCATTGTCGACAAAGAACCAGCGAGTACAGTGTTTGTTTTGTCGAGAGAACTGGCTTCTACCATTATCCCACAATGCCTGCCCTGATGGCTGTGCTCAGTGTTGTGTGATCTCTGCTGCCTTGCAGACATGTGTTCATCCTGTTCCAAAGCCCCAGGAAGTATCTGACAGCTGAATGAGCTGCTTCATTGGGGAACAAACAAAGAACAAATCATTGGAATGCACCTGTTCTGCACTACAAGGAACACAGCAGCAGTTTAACTGCTGCTGCAGAGTGAAGGCTGAGAGGCTGCTGTGCTGCTTTGACATTCCTTAGCATGGAGAGCTCACAGAGTTACTCATGATGACGCTCCCAGCAGATGACAATGCTGTGGGAGAACTCTGAGAGAATCCCAAGCAGCACAGGGATCCCATTGTGCAACTCACCAAAGTCTTCGCAGTGCATGATGGCAGTGTTCCCTCTCAGCTGAGCAATTTGGCCATGAGAAATTCAAATACCACCCAGCTGACTGACAGAGTGCCCACAGCATCCATAGCCAGCAGCATGTGTTTCTACTGGTGGCGCACATTCACACATCTTGGTGCACACAACAAAATTTATTCTGTACATAGATGGAAAAAAATTAGAGGGGACATTGCCTGATGGTCCAAAATGAGTTGCACAGAGGTGAACTCACAATACAGTGTCCTCCATCCCATAATTTTATCTGCACCCCATATTTCACACCTTTTCAAAATCTACAAAACCTGTGTACCCCTCTGTCAAGGGGTGCTGCCCCTCACTCGGGACCTCCCTCATCTTGGCCAGCCTTTTAAAGTTCCACCCCCCTTGAGGTAAATACGGCCTTCTGGCTCAGTCTTTGAAAGTTCCCCCTCTTGGGGTAAATATGGCCTTCTGTCCTAGTCCTTAGGCCTGCAGGCCCTTCTGGACCCTGGGGCATTGCAAAAGGGGAGGGTAGGGGGACCCGGGCCCTCCCACTCTACCAGGTCCCAGCCCAGGGCCCTATTGGCAGTGACGTGGTCCACTGCCTGTTCAGCAAGGGGTTCCTCCCCTCAACCCGCTGAGCTCTCGGGGCTATATTACTCCTTGCCCTGGGTTGCTTCCTACCTCCCCGCCGTTCCCCTGCGGTATTACCTCTCCATGGTCTCTAGAGCTGGGGTTGGTGCGACAGCTGGAGCTGTGGCATTGGTTCTGGCTGCGTGGAGTCCTCTGGGTCAGGAGCTGGCTTTTTCAGTCCTTCCCCTTCAGCTATCAGCCCCAAGTGAGCCGCCTCAGGGCCTTTTATAGTGCAGCTCACCAGTGAGCATGCCCGGCAAGGCCATGGGGGCGGGGCACTCTCTGCCAGCTGGACCCTCTCAGCCAGCTGGGCCCTGCCCACAGGTTTATTTATAGCGCGGGGCAGGGCTGCCCCATCACACCCTCCTTGCTATGCACCATGTCTGACAGAGGCATGGTTCCTGCACAGCTCTAGATTATTGTCATGAGCATGGAGAGTACACATACCTGATCCTGCAATATTTCTAGATCTGCAAGGGATGCCATGGGAAATGTGCCAATTCCTCAGAGGCCAGAGGGCTGTGTAACACAGAAGGAAACAATTCAAGGTGGATGATGGTATTCACAAAGCAACTGGAGATGGTAGAGTGCCAGTTCCGAGCCCAAGAAACAAGCATTGACTGGTGGGATTGTGTGTCACACAGGTTTGGGATGATGAGCAGTGGCTACAGAACCTGTGGATGGGCAAGACATACTTCTGGATCTGTGCGCTGAACTGCCCCCAAGTCTCCAGGGCAAGGACACCATTATGAGAGCTGCATTGGCAGATGAGAAGGGAGCAGCAATGGCACTGTGAAAACTTGCAATGCCAGATTGCTACAAAACCATCCACTATGTCCTGCACCTGCACGTTAGGAGAATGGCCCTCACAGTGGACCAACTCCAGACTGATTCCTGACTGACTAGTAGCCATGGGGTTCACAAACTGTTGTGGGGGCAATAGAGGGCATTCATATCCCTATTTTAGCACCAGGCCACTTTGCCACAGAACACATCAGCAGAAAGGGCTATTTTTCTATGGTTGTAGAAGCATTAGTGGATCAGCAGGGATGCCTTCCTTCATGAGCAGGTCAGGGAAGGTGCATGAGACATGCACCTTGAAGAACACAGGACAGTTCAGAAAGCTGTAAGAAGGATGTTGAGTTCTCTGGTTATAATAATGACCATAATAAACATTGCTGATACCACTGTGTAATAGTCGTAACACATCTTGTGGCAACTAGGACACATGGCCAGAAAGGTTTAAAGTTTAACAATCCCAGGGCAAATGACTCAGAGTCAACCTGTAGAGGCATGTGAGAAAAGTATACACATGGTAATTAAAGCCATTCAATACTAGTTAAGCTAGAATTTTGAAATACAAACCTTTATTGTTAGAAATTAGAGGTAATACTAGCTGGCTACGTCTACACTGGCGCGATCTTGCGCAAAAACTCTTTAGCGCAAGAGTTCTTGCGTTAAAGTAGTTGTGCAAGAGAGCGTCTACATTGGGTGGGACTCATCGTCAGAGCGATGTGCTTTTGCGCAAGAGAGCATCTACATTGGCGGGAAGCTCTTGTGCAAAAGCATGAGCCCAGAACCACTTTGGAGAGGGCAAAAGTGCACCAGCACTTTCGGGGGGCAGAGGCTGGAGCTCCTTTGAGACACGTTCTTAAAGGGATCTCCTTGGCCAGCCGTTTCTCTCCTGCTGCGTGCTTTAGTACCTCTTGCAGGGACTCACAGCCGTAGCAGTTCTAGTTGTGATTGCCCTCTGCCTTCTTGGACACCACAGCTTGTACCTTAGTGCCATTTGGTGATTTTTTGTCATCAGCTCTTTTGTTGTGCCATGGAGCCAGGGGTGGCCATTTTGGAATGCCTGCAGCTGCTGCTCCATGCTGCTGCACTCGTCATCCAGGACCTCGAGGCGCAGGTCGCTCTGGTCTCCCTCACCAGGGAGGTGGCGTCCCTGTGGCATCACCACCCCACCATGGAGAGGCCATTGTGGAGACTGGACACCAGCACCGACTGGTGGGACCGGCTGGTCCTGGGGCAATGGGATGACCAGCAATGGCTCCGGAACTTTCGGATGTGAAAGCAGACGTTCCTGGAGCTATGTGCCTGGCTCGCCCCTGCGCTCCAGAGAGCCACCACCCGGCTGCGGGCACCCATCCCCGTGGACAAGAGGGTCGCCATTGCCATCTGGAAGCTGGCCACCCCGGACAGCTACCGATCAGCGGCACACCAGTTCGGGGTGGGCAGATTGACTGTCAGTGCCGTCGTCATGCAGGTAAGTCCTGGGGGGGTGGGGGCAGAAAGGGTGCTGCACTCCATGCCCAGGGGCAGGCAAGAATCCAGGCTGGGGTGATGGGGAATGCCCCGTCACCCAGGGGTTTGGGCCATCCCTCCCTTGCACAGGCCTGCTGGTGGAGGGGTGGTGGCCCGTGGGGCGAGGGGACCCTGGTGTGTGTGAGGACAGAGGGCATCACGGGGGGGCGGGAACCCCACAAGGGAGCATGCACTCACCCTGCCTTATGTGATGCGTTCCCCTGTGTTTCTGTGCACCCTTCTGCAGGTCGTCCATGCCATCAACGACGTCCTGCTCCAGCAAGTCATCCGCCTGCGGGATGTGGACGCTACGGTGGCTGGCTTCGCTGTCCTGGGGTTCCCCAACTGCGGGGGAGCCCTGGATGCAACCCACATCCCCATCCATGCCCCAGAGCATCGAGTGGCCCATTTCATAAACCGCAAGGGTACTTCTCCATCGTGCTCCAGGCCCTCATGGACCATTGTGGCCGCTTCACGGACATTTATGCGGGCTGGTCCAGCAGGGCACACGACACCCGCATTCTACGACACTCCGGCCTGTTTTGCAGGCTGGAGGCGGGCACTTTCTTCCCCCAGCGGGAATTTACTGTTGGGGACGTGCCCATGCCCACATGTATTGTGGGGGACGCGGCCTATCCCCGGCTGCCCTGGTTGAGGCAGCCCTAAACGGGGCGGACCACGACCGGGCACGGTTCAACGACTGCCTCAACTGGGCCCAGAACCAGGTGGAGTGTGCCTTCAGCCGTCTGAAAGCCCAGTTTCATTGTTTGCTCACCTGTCTTGAGATGGGTGAGTGGAACGTCCCCAAGGTAGTGGCTGCTTGCTGTGTGCTCCACAACATCGTGGCGCGGAAGGGGGAGGCCTTCCTCCCGGCATGGATGGCAGGCGAGGGCCAGGCCTTCGAACAGCCCCACACAGCTGCCATCCGCCAGGTGCACCATGATGGGGTGTGCATATGGGAGGCCCTGACGGAGATGTTCTCCCAGGCCCCACAGTAGGGTCGCCTCTGTCTCCCTTTACATCTCCCTCCCATCCCCAACCCTTCCCTCCCCCCCTCCCCTGACCTCCCAATAAACAACACAGTTTTTGGTGGAAAACAATGCATTGAACTTTTTATTTACAATGGGGACATAGGGTGGGAGGAGGGAGGGGGGCTCTGAACTGGGAAGGGGAGGAGGGAGCTACTGCTGGGAGGGGTGGCCCCTGCGACCGCCTCTGCGGGGGAGGACCACTACATGGCATTCAGGCCACATCGGGGCAGGCAGCACGGGGAGGTGGGCAGGATGGGGTGCATCAGGAGGGGGCATGACAGCATCAGGAGGGGGCATGGCGGGAGCAGAAGGGGGCATGGCAGGCGTAGGAGGGGCAGCAGGAGGGGGCACAAGCATTGGCATGGGAGGGATGGCGGGTACATGGGGCAATGCCATCCCATAGTGCACAGCATGCCCGATGTGCGCAGTGAGGGTGGTGACAGCATCACACATGCGCTCACACTGAGCCTGGAAGCAGTCCCAGGCCTGCTGGTGCCACTCCAGGTCAGCATCAACCCGGCATCTGATGGCCACCTCGATCCTCTCGACAGCCTGTACGTGCTGCCGGAGGAGTTGGTCCTGCTGCCGGACCCGCCGGTTTGGTGCCTGGGAGGTTGGGAGTGCTGCCGCTGCTGCAGGGCTAGAGGGTCCCTCGCTCCTGCTTGGTCCCACTGCAGGGAACAGAGGAAAGGATGGGTCAGTCAGGTAGCCCAACCACCATCCCCGCACCGCATGCCTTCCACCCCTGAGCCCAGGTGACACCACAGTACTGTGGCTTGGGCCCACTCGTTCCCCCCGTGTTGTATGTTTGCATACAGGACCACCCCCGGAGTAGGGTGCTCCTCCATGTATTGTAACCACTGGTCTGTGTTCTGGCCCCTTGGCGTGTGTTGTCTTAACTTGTGGAACTCCCTGCCGGGGGAGGCTGTGAGGCTTTGGGCTAATCAATGGTGTTTGACAGGGAGCAAGATGAATCCCCACACAGTGCCTGGGAGCACATATGGCAGACGTGGTCTGGGCTCTCAGATCCCCATCACATGGATGTCTCCTGGACGAAACCAGGGGTGACTGGGGACTGTACCATCCTTGCAGCAAAACTCAGGTCGCCCTAGGGCCGGCCCGAGCGCTTCCCCCCCTCCCCCTCCCACTAGCCCTCACACACGTAGCCCAGGGACATGTGTGGCCGCAGTGGGGACTTCCCTCGGGGGGGCCAGCCAAGGCACCAGGAGCAGGCGAGGGGCTCAGTGGGGGCCACGCTCACAGGGTTGCGTCACTGCAGTTTTCCCAGGAGCAGCTGGCTGTGTCGCACAGCCAGGCATGAGCAGTGTGCTGTCTGTGTGCTGCACCCTTCGGGAGGTGTGGGCTCTGGCTGGTTCCAGCCGGCATCCACCCTTCCCCCCTGGTCCAGATGTGTGTGAGCAGCACGGTCCCAGGCGTGCCCTGGAGCTGCCTGCCACGGCCACATGCCGCTCGGTCACCAGGCTGCACATGGTAGCACGTGCTGCATACTGGGTATGGTACATAGTGTGCAGCTCACACTGCCTTGTGTGATACTTCTCCCCCCCCCCCCAGGTGCCTGGCTCCCCCCACCCTTGTGAGTGCAAAGTGCAACACTCACCAGTGGATCCTTCCCCGGCCTCTGATGACGCACGGGAGACATCCGGGCTGCCTGACAGGAGTTCCAGCTGCAGGGTGATGGTGCTCCCCTGGTCCTCCTTGTCCTCCTCTGACCCAGTGGACAGCTCCGTCTCATCCCCCACCTCGCTGTGCCTGGTGACAAGGGGGCACCTGCTGGTGTCAACGGGCACCGAGGGTCCCTGGGGTGCCACCTCACCCAGGATGGCATGGAGGCGCTGGTAATGGGGGCAGCTGTTGGCTCCTGCCCCCTGGCCCAGACATAGCCCAGGCGCAGCTCCTTTACTTTAGCCCGGGCCGAGGGTCCGGGCTGGATGGCCCTGGTGGGAGAGCGCCTGGGCCATGCAGCGGAAGATGTCCACATTCCTCAGATGGGCATGGGTGTCATGGAGGGCCTCTTCGTCGGCCCAGAGATCTAGCAGGGCCTCGATCTCCCCTGGGGACCAGGAAGGGGTGTGCCTCTTTGTGCCCCTTGGGTTGCTGCTCCTCCCTTGGAGTGGCCATCCTGGGTGTTCTGGTGTCTTGAAAAAGGAGCAGAGCCATGCAGCATAGCTCAGTGGCAGAGGTGCTTCTGCCGCATGGCCTCTGTAGGCTGCATGTGCCTTTAAGGGGGCTCGGGTTACCAGGAAGTCCGGAGCGGTGACTGCACGTACGGCGCGTCCAAGCGGCCACTAGGGCTTTTTTCCATTTGGACGGCTCTTGCGCAAAATCTCTTGGCTGCCTGTCTACGCTGGCCTCTTGCACAATAACAGTTGCGCAAGAGGGCTTATTCCTGAGCGGAAGCGTCAGAGTTCTTGCGCAAGAAGCCCTGATTTCATACATTAGAACGTCAGTTTACTTGCGCAAGAACACGTGGCCAGTGTAGACAGGCAGCAAGTTTTTGCACAGGAGCGGCCACTTTTGCACGAGATCACGCCAGTGTAGACACAGCTGCTGTGTTTACTTACAGATGCTGATCATATAAAGACAGTTCCTGTCTATTGCTACTATCCTGTCTTACTTCACACAACACACAGTCAACCTGTGGAACTCCTTGCCAGAGGATATTGGGACAGCCAGGACTTTAACAGGGTTCCAAAAAAAACTTGATAAATTCATGGAGGATAGATCCATCAATGACTATTTGCCAGGATGGGTAGGAATAGTGTCCCTAGCCTCTGTTTTGTAGAAGCTGGGAATGGATGACAGGGGAGGGATCACTTGATGATTACCTCTTCTGTTTATTCCCTCGGGGGGTACCTAAGATTGGCCACTATCAGAAGACAGAATATTGGGCTAGGTGGACCTTTGGTATGACCCAAGGGCTACGTCTAGACTGGCATGATTTTCCACAAATGCTTTTAACAGAAAAGTTTTTCCGTTAAAAGCATTTGCGGAAAAGAGCATCTAGATTGGCATGGACGCTTTTGCGCAAAATCACTTTTTGCGGAAAAGCGTCCGTGCCAATCTAGACACGGTTTTGCGCAAGAAAGCCCCGATCACCATTTTCGCCATCGGAGCTTTTTTGCGCAAAATGGTTCTCAGTTGTCTACACTGGCCCTCTTGTGCAAAAGCATTTGCTCAAGAGGGCTTTTTCCCGAACGGGAGAGTCCTTGTATTTGCGCAAGAACACTGACGATCATACATTAGATCATCAGTGTTCTTGAGCAAATTCAAGTGGCCAGTGTAGACAGCTGGCAAGTTTTTCCGCAAAAGCAGCTGCTTTTGCGGAAAAACTTGCCAGTCTAGACGCAGCCAGTATGTCCATTCTTATAACCATTGATTCAGAGCTCAAAAGAGAATATTAAGATTTAGGAAATAATGTCATTGTTGAGATGATGTCTCTTTAAAGTTTACAAAAAACAACTTAATGGATATATCACCATGATTTTCAGGGAAACAGAAGATTACACCAAAAGCCTGTTATTTACCCAGGTCTATATAAGAAACCCTTGGGTCCTGATCCTGTCTCTTTCAGATCTGCTTAATTTTTCATGCAGGGGAAGCCTAAATCATAAGGACTGAGATCCTAGTCATTGGCTGAAATCACCCTGACTATGATGTTGGATTATAGCCATGGATGGACAAAATTCTAGAAGAACTTGGTTCATCTATAAATTTACCATCTTTATTATGTAGCTGAGCCTCAAGAATTGAACTTGTGTCTGCACGTGTATTGATCTTTTAACCTATTCTCTCTCAATACAGTTTTAGTTGAGTTAATAAGAATTGGCTAGAAGTACAAATTTGGAATAAGATCTGAAATATGTATTGAGCTGGAAGGTAATGTGTCTGATCCTTTGGGACTGGTGGAACTTTGATCTGGGTGTCTGGGTGGAAGCCTGGGGCTGGGTACTTTTAGGGAACTGGATTGTTGTGCTGGCTTGCTGTATATAAATATTCAAATAACCATCAGCTTTGGGGATTGACTATCCCATTTCTTGCAGTGCATCCTAACTGAATGACTCAGATGGCTCCCCTGGGATCCTCGTATCACAAAGGGACTTTCTTTCCTAACTTGCAGATTATCAGTGGGGATGTTGAAACACCACCAATGATCTTGGGAGACCCAGCCTATCCTTTGCTCTCATGAAAACATAAATAGGGCACCTTGACAGCACCCAGGAGCACTTCAGTTACAGGTCCAGCAGATGCAGAATGTCAGTTGAACATGTCTTTGTTTGAAGGGTCTCTGGCATTATTTAATTACAGGACTGGACCTCCATGAGAGAAAAAAAAAAACATACCACTACACTGATTGCAGCTGCCTGCTCTGTCCTGAATATTATCTGAGACTCAAGGGGGGGAGGGGAGGGAGAGAATTTCCATGGGCAAAGGTGAAGTGGCTGTACCCTCAATTTGAACAACCAGATACAAGGGCTATTAGAAGAGCTCAACCCAGAGCAATATGGCTCAGGGAAAGCCTTGAAAGCCATTTTAATAGTGAGCCAGAGTAGTTTGCTCTCCCTGGCCTTGTTCTTTCACAGCCCAGTCTGAACCTTGTAGTGAGTGTGTGTAAGTAGGCATATTACATTGGCAAAGCTCTACTAATGGAGTCTGTGAATGATGTTATGGGTTCTGATACAAAGTGAAGTAACAGGAAATTGGCAGCTATAAATCCTGCTCCAGACTAGGCAGCATCTATTGTGAACTAATAAAGAAGAATTTTATTTAAAAAAATAGAAATTTTATTTTCTTACACAAACCAAGCAATGGGGGAAAACATTCAAAGCTTAACAAATTAAAGGAACAGAATTTATGAAGGGTAAAGAACAGTCTGTTTTGGGTACACATGCACCAACCATGGCTGTCACAGGGCAGTGTATGTGGCACTGTGATTGTCTTAATGTCTCTTTGGGTGAGAGCTAGGGGATAGTGCACTGACCCCTGATGTCACACGGCATATGGAGGGAGTAAAGGGAGCACCCAACATTGATTTTCTGCAGGCTGCACAGGGAGGCAAGTATCGGACAGTTGAACCTGTAGGTCTACTGAAGTCTGTGAAGTGCAGGCATCTCCTGCAGCACATCCCTCTCCTTTTCCTGCATCTCTCACCTTTCCACTCTGCTTCTCCATGCTGTCTGCAAGGGTGATCCTCCACGCCCTGCGCTAATGTCATTCTGAATCCTCTTTCTCCTCCTTACCTGGCTTAAGCATTTAGCCAGGGCTAGGGTTACAATGAAAAGTGAGAGTTAAGACACTGAACTCACTCCCCTTGTCATAAGCATGACATTCTCACTTCTGCTTGGGATTGACAGAGCATGGGGCCAGTCACAGCACCCGCCATGGTGAGTATGGCCCTCCCTAGAAACTTCTGGCAGGGGACTGCAGACTACCTTCATGAAAGTCTCACTAAGATCTCTATGGAGGATTCATGGGATGTCTCTGCACAAAAACTACTCTGCCTGCCCGCCCCCCTCAACCCCCGCCCAACGCCAAGGGGAAATGAAAAGCAGAGAGTAACTCTACCTCTCTTGGTTGTTCCATGTCAGTTCTGGCACAAATAAAAAAAGTCAAACAGCTGTATCCTGCTACTTTGGGAGTGCCATCCTTGTCATTTCAAAGCAAATGGCACACTTACCAGATGTTCCTTTCCCAGCAGCAGGCTCCCCGGCAGGACTGGCTGGTCCTGAGGTGGAGTTTAAAAAAAAGAAAAAAAAAACCCAAAACCACCACATCCTGGATTGTTGTACAGCAGGAGCCCTGGATCTCCTGTCCTCCATATTCCTTCTTTTTCTTGTCCATCTCCTTCTTGTTGTTCACAGCAGGGGCTGCGACTCAGGTTCCTTGGCAGCATCCATGCTCTTCAGGGTGGCTGAGAGTTCTACACTGGACATGGTATGTGACTGTAAAAACGGCAGGTCTGCAACTCTCCACTGTATTGCCTTGGCTTTCGTGTGGCACTGCAGCTGGTCCCTTTTGTCACCCTTGCCCTGCATTCCCCCAGCAATCTGCTTGTGGAGACCTATTTTTCCTTGGTTGGATTGAAGCTATGCCTGCACAGCCACTTTTCCCCACAGATCCAGGAGATCCAACACCACCTATGTTCTCCAGGTGGGAAAGCATCTGCAGTGTGTAGCCAGCATGGGTAGCTGAAGTAGTTATTCTCTACAGTGGAGAGCTGTGAGGAGGGCTCATTGAGCGTATTATGCTTATAAGAAGCACACAGGATCTTTTTCAGGGGAAGAGACAATATGCCACATTTATTGACAATGCATTCCCTCACACACAGGTCCCGTAGATGATCTTATAGTGACCAGTGCCTTGTAGCTTGAGTCAATCTAGTGGCCAATTAGATTGACAGAGCCCGGTTTCTCACTCATGTTCAATCACGATTCGATGCTCCCAGGCTTGCAGGACTGAACCCAGAGAACCCTGGCAAAAGCATATTTATACTTGTAAGTTTCCATTTGAGGTTTGCAAGGTCATGCTGCAATCATTGATCCTTCCCCGCAGTTATCCTTTGATAATTATTGTCAGGCTTCCCATCCTTCTCTGTTGTTTGTCGTCTCACCTTTGGGGGTTTCTGCCTATTTCCAAGGTTTGTCAGTTCTGCCAATTCATTTTGCTTTGGGTACAATGGATGTTTTCTGATCACCTCCAAGTTTCTCACTTCTTGACCGTCTGGTGATGGTTTTCTCACTTATCCTTAATTATGCACATATCCTCCACTCAGACCAAACAATTTTACAGAGAATTTCAGACAGGATTACATTTTAGAAAGGATTATATAGTTAAAGAAATAAACAAAAGAACCGTATACTACCTAGTCTCCAATGCAAACAAGAAGCACAACTTAAACTGTGATGCTAAGAAGCAGCAAGACCTTATAGCCAACACTGTAATAAAACCATTTCCTAAGATAAAGAAATGACCTTCCTGCTAATCATGAAAAGTGGCTGTGAGGGTAAGAGAGAAGCATATAGAACTGAAAGCAAATCATTAGATAGGACTTATTATCATCATTATACCTGTATTTTTATACAGACACTAAAATGCTACATTTTGGCTACCCATGGAGCAACCAGGAGAAGGAATTTCAAAAAATGTGAGAGGCTTTAAGAGAGAGAGGTGCATGGGTGTCGACTCCAGGGGTGCTCCAGGGCTGGAGCACTCATGGGCTGCGTCAAGACTGGCAAGATTTTGCGCAAAAGCGGCTGCTTTTGTGCAAAAACTTGACAGCTGTCTACACTGGCCGATTGAATTTGCGCAAAAGCACTGAAGTTCTAATGTAAGAAATCAGTGCTTCTTGTGCAAATACTTTGACGCTCCCATTCGGGCAAGAGTCCTTTTGCGCAAAAGGGCCAGTGTAGACAGGCAGCTAAGACATTTTGCGCAAAAGCAGGCTAAACGGAAAAAAGCCCTATGGACGCTTGGAGACTCCGTAGCCACACTCAGCTCCCTGGACTTCCTGGTAACCCGATCCCCCTTAAAGCAGATGCAGGCTGCTGAGCTCACACACAGCAGGAGCCTTCCTCGCACCTCTGGCCAGAGGTCTGCCACATGGCCCCTGCCATCCAGCAGACACCCCGCAAGCACTATGGC
Source organism: Pelochelys cantorii (assembly GCA_032595735.1). Lineage (NCBI taxonomy): Eukaryota > Metazoa > Chordata > Testudines > Trionychidae > Pelochelys > Pelochelys cantorii. Next base: position 101,366,368 of record CM064328.1, read on the forward strand.
AGCTCCGGGGAGGATGGGAGGAGGGGAAGAGATCAGCCACCCACACCCCCAGCGCAGGAGACCCCCAGGGGCTGCAAACGAAGGGCCCCATCCTGGTCCTCGGGGGAGCTGGACAGCTTGCTGGACCTCTGGCAGGAGGAGGAGGCCCTCCAAGTCACCCGCTCCTGGCGCCGGAATGCGGACATCTTCGCCCGCATGGCCCAGGTGCTCGCCCAGAAGGGCCATCCAGCCCGGACCCTCGAGCAAGTCCGGGAAAAAGTCAAGGAGCTGCGCCTGGGCTACGTGCAGGCCAGGAAGTGACAGGGGGCAGGAGCAGACACCTGCCCCCACGACGACCGGCTCCACGCCATCCTGGGCCATCCAGCCCCACAAGGTCCCCGTCGACAGCAGCGTGTGCCCCCCCCCCCCCGTCACCAAGACCACCGAGGCGGGAGAAGGAGACAGCAGTGCGTTAGAGGATGAGGCCAGCACTGCCACCCAGCAGGCCCCCTCTGGCAGCCCCGCCATCTCCCGCACATCCTTGGAGGCCGGGAAAGGATCCACCGGTGAGTGTTGCACTTTGCACTCAAGGGCCGGGGGGGGGGTGTGTGGGGGTGGGGAAGCCAGGCGCCCGGAGGGGGAGAGCATGTCACTCAGGCCACGTGAGCTGCACACTGTGTAGCATTAGGCAGTAAGCAGCACGTGCAACCACGTGCAGCCTGGTGACCGAGCGGCATGTGGCCACAAAGCAGCTCCAGGGCACACCTGGGACCGTGCTGCTCACACACAGCTGGCGGGACCAGGGGGAAGGGTGGATGCTGGCTGGAACCAGTCAGGCCCCCAGGGACTCAGGCCAGAGCCTGCACCTCCGCAAGGGTGCAGCATGCAGAACGGCACACTGTCCCATGCCTGGCTGTGAGGCACAGCCAGCTGCTCCTGGGAAAACCACAGCATCACAGCCCTGTGAACATGGCCCCTACTGAGCCCCTCGCCTGCTCCCGGTGCCTTGGCTGGCTCCCCGAGGGAAGTCCCCACTGCGGCCACACATGTCCCTGGGCTACGTGTGTGAGGGACAGTGCGGGGGGAGTGGGGGAAGGAAGTGCTCGGGCTGCCCCTAGGGCTGCCTGAGTTTTGCTGCAAGGATGGAACACCCCCTCCCCAGTCACTCTCCTGGTTCCGTCCAGGAGATATCCCATGCAATGGGGATCTGAAAGCCCGGACCACATCTGCCAGATGTGCTCCCAGGCACTGTGTGGGGATGCATCTCGCTCCGTGTCAAACACCACTGATTAGCCCAAAGCTTCACAGCCTCCACTGGCAGGGAGTTCCACAGGTTAACGCAACACAAGCGCCCTCCCACCCTCCACGGGGCCAGGACACAGACCGGTGGTTACAATACATGGAGGAGGACCCTACTCCAGGGGCTGTCCTCTTTGCGAACATACAACACGGGGGGTAAGGGGGGGAACTGAGTGGTCCCAAGCCTCACTACTGTGGTGTCACCTGGGCTCAGGGGTGGAGGGCATGAGGTGTGGGGACAGTGGCTGGGCTACCTTTCTTCTCTTCCCTGCAGCAGGACCAAGCATAAGCCGGGGACCCTCCAGTCCAGCAGCAGCAGCAGCACCCCCAGCCGCCCAACCACCGAGGCAGAGGCTCCGCCACCGGGACCAACTCCTTCGGTGCCACGTGCAGGCCATTGAGCGCGTCGAGGCTGCCACTACTCAGCGCGTGGAGGTGGACCTGCAGTGGCGCCAGGAGTCCTGGGCCACCTTCTAGGCCCAGTGTGTGTGGATGGCCGACTCCATTGCCACCCTCACCGCCCACATTGGCCATGCCATACATTATGGCATGGCCTTGCCCCACGCCCCCGCCATCCCTCCCCTAGCACTGCCACTGCCCCCTCCTGCAATGGCCCCTCCTGCTCCTGCCCCTCCTCCTGCCCCTGCCCCTCCTGCTCCTGCCCACCTCCCTGTGCAGCCTGCCCCGATGCAGCCTGCCCCCCCATGTCCAGGTCCGCCCCCGCAGGAGCGGTCGCAGGGGCCACTCCTCCTCCGAGTAGCTCCTCCCCCTCCCAGTTCAAGGTCTCCTCCGCCCTCCCCCTTGTAAATAAAAACATACCAGTTTTTCTTTGAAAACAAAACTGTGTTGTTTATTGTGTTACTCGAGGTAACTTAAATAATTGATTTGAGATGCCAATTAGCCAACTAAATTTCAGAAGATTACAAAATGCGGACACCAAATACCGTATCTATCACCGGTCGTTCCTTTAATTGGTCATTGTTTGTGGCGCATAAATAAATACTGACACTAAGTAAAATTTAAACCACAAGACTATATTAACATAGATAACAAACAAGCAAGAAAGGTTAAAAACACGAACAAAGAATATTTACATAGTCTAGACGCAGGGACGATTGTAATGTTGCTGGCGACCTCAATCCTTTGGTCTTTCCGGGCCTCGGGAGAGGAACAGCCAGGAGATCCGTTGAAGACTGGAATCGGGTACACTGACTCGAGCCTTCCGCACGAACCACGAATCCGCTTCCTGTTCTTCGGGACAGCTCAAACAGGTGATGGTGGCCTAAAACCTAGCCTAAGCTAAAAGAAAAACCCTAGCTTCGTCCGACGCACCCGACGAACATGCACGATGATGGCCGATATGCTTCGAACCGACGCTGCCTGACAAACAGTCACGACGACGATAGCTAATTTAACTAAACCTAACTCTGGACCTAATTTATATTGGTAGGTGCAAGCCTTCCGCTTGACCTGACCTGACAGACAAGACTAGTAGGAGTCTTCATACCCAACAAAACAAGTATAACCAAGGTTGGTTTGTTCAATGCAGTAAATTTAAAATTGGGAGGTAAGGGGAGGGGTGGGGGAAGGGTAGGGTACGGGAGGGAGTTGTATGGGGAGACCGAGGCGACCCTACTATGGGGCCTGTGCGAACATGCCCGTCAGGGCCTCTCGGATGCGCACCCCATCCTGGTGCGCCTGGTGGATGGCAGCTGTGTGGGGCTGTTCATAAGTCTGTGCCTCGGCTGCCATCCATGCGGCGGGAGGAAGGCCTCCCCACTCTGCTCCACAATGTTGTGGAGCACGCAGCACGTGGCCACTACCTCCGTTGCATTCCGCTCACCCATCTCGAGACGGGTGAGCAAACAACGGAAGCGGGCTATTAAGCAGCCAAAGGTGCACTCCACTTGATTCCGGGCCCGGTTGAGGCGGTTGTTGAACCGGGCCCAGTTCTGGTCCGGCTGCCCCTTGTAGGGCTGCATTAGCCAGGGCAGCAGGGGGTAGGCCGCATCCCCGATGATGCAGATGGGCATAGGCACATCCCCGACAGTCAACTCCCGCCGGGGGAAGTAGGTGCCCGCCTCCAGCCTGAGAAACACTCTGGAGTTGCGGAGGATGCGGGCGTCATGTGCCCTGCCGGACCAGCCCACATAGACGTCCAGGAAGCAGCCCCGGTGGTCCACGAGGTTCTGGAGAACAATCAAGCAGTACCCCTTCCTGTTTGTGAAATGGGCTGCTCGATGCTCTGGGGCCCAGACGGGGATGTGGGTTGCATTCAGGGCTCCCCCATAGTTAGGGAACCCGAGGGCAGCGAAGCCGGAGAGCGTAGCGTCCATGTCGCGCAGGCAGTTCACTCTCGGTAGCAGGACATCGTTGATGGCGTGGACAACCTGCAGAAGCGTGCAGAGAAACACAGGGGAACACATCACATAAGGCATGGGTGAGTGTGCACTCCCTTGGGCCCCCCCCCGTGATTCCCTCTGTCCTCACGCACACGCACACACGCACACACACCACGACCCCCTCCCACCAGCAGGCCTGTGCGAGGGAAGGATGGTCCAAACCCCTGGGTGACCCAGCCTGGAGACTTGGCCGCCCCTGGGCATGGAGTGCAGCACCCTCCCCCCACCCCACTCCCCCTGGGACTTACCTCCATAACGATGACACCGACGGTGGATCTGCCCACCCCGAACTGGTGTGCCACCGATCGGTAGCTGTCCGGGGTGGCCAGCTTCCAAAGTGCTATGGCGACCCTCTTCTCGACAGGGATGGGTGCCCGCAGCCGGGTGGTGGCTCTCTGGAGCGCAGGGGCGAGCCAGGCACACAGCTCCAGGAACGTCCACTTTCGCATGCAGAAGTTCCGGAGCCATTGCTGGTCGCCCCATTGCCCCAGGACCAGCCGGTCCCACCAGTAGGTGCTGGTGTCCAGTCTCCACAGTGGCCTCTCCACGCTGGGGTGGGGATGCCACAGGGATGCCATGGCCTCCCTGGTGAGGGAGTCCAAAGCAGTCTGCGCCTCCTGGTCCTGGAACAGGAGGGCACCATCCTGGAGCAGCAGCTGCAGGCACTCCAAAATGGCCGGCAGTGGCCAGAGCAGGCACATGGCCACCCCCTGGCTCCATGGCAGACAAAACAAGGCAAAAGAAAAAAAAAACAGGCAAAAGCACTGGGTGGCAAAAGGCAGTGGTGTCCAAAAGGCAGAGGGCAACCACCAAAACTGCTACAGCTGTCAGTCCCTACAAGAGGTCCTAAAGCACGGAGCAGGAGAGAAACGGCTGTCCAGGGAGATCCCTTTAAGCACGTGTCAAAAAGGAGCTCCAGCCCCCACCCCCGGAAAGGGCTGGTGCCCTTTTGCCCTCTGCAAAATAGTTCCGGGCTTCTGCTTTTGCGCAAAAGCGCGCCGCCAATGTAGACGCGCTTTTGCGCAAAAGCGCATCGTTATAATGATAACTCTGTGCCAGTCTAGACGCGCTTTTGCGCAAATGCTTTTAACGGAAAAACTTTTCCGTTAAAAGTATTTGCGCAAAATCATGCCAGTCTAAACACAGCCATGGAGAAAAGCAAGTGAGTGTTCAGCACCCACAAGCAGCCAAGGTCCCTCCTTTCCCTTCTCCCCCACCCTCTCAGGACCAGCCCCCCCCAGCACCCAGCAAACAGCTGTTTCATGGCACCAGGAGGCTCAGCGAGCAAGGGAGAGGAGTGGGAAAAGAGGCAAGGAAGAGGCAGAGTGTGGGTGGGGGAAAAGCAGGGTTGTGGTGGAGTGGAGTGTGGGTGGAAAGTAGGACAGAGCTCATTAGTGTTGCATGGGAACTGGCATTTTCCTGGCTACAGGGGAAGTCAGTGCCTATGAAGAGATGGCTTCCTGTCTATTTGACCCCTGGGCAGCAAAGTGGACAGTGTTGACCAGAGCAGTCCATGTGGGGCATTGTGGGACAGCTCCTGGAGGCCAGTAATAGTCATCATAAGTAATGCAGTATCTAAACTATCATTGCATTGACCTAATTACATTGCCTGTGACTGTATGCCACTCAGGAAGGTGGTGGTATTACTTTACGATAGCTGGGCACTTACACTGGTGGGAACCAAGTTTAAGAGAAGATGCATCCACAGGTCAATGTAAGCTGCCTGGCATCAGCCTGTATTATGCAGACCAGGCCTTATTTCCTTTTGCCCAATGCTGAAGCACATTGGCAGTACAACAGGGATAAGTTTCCCCATGCTGCAACTTGTTCTGTGCTATACAACTTCAGCCTGTATAGCTGTCAATCTTTTATCAATTACCTATCTAAAAAGGAGTTTACATGTGAGGTGGCAGCTTAAACAGAATGCTGAGGTCTACTTAAAATTCCTTTAAGCAAAACTGTAGGCAATATTTTTCATCTTTCGTTTCTTCTTAAGAAGAAACTATTTTAATACTAGCAGATTCCCTGGCTTCATCTGGAAGTGCTGATTGTGTCACTGCAGTAGAGCAAAGCAAAGATGAAAGAAGGAACAAGCATTTGGTTGTTGATCTCTTCTCTTGGACTAAATGCACCCAAGGTCTCGATGATTTACACTCTGTTCACAGGGCCACCAGAAACACAGACGGTAGTAGAGCAACAGGACAGGCTATATATGCAGACCTTCTACTTCAGTTCAGACATACAGCTGAACAAACAGGAACAATGGAATTAACCCAAGGGAGTTTCCTCTGAAACATGCTTTTTTTCTTATCCTCGGTCTTTGTTTAAGTATTTTTACTATGATTAACAGAGCCTCATGCCACTGCAATCCAGACAATACAATTAAGATGAGGAACTCTAGTCCACATCCTGTATCAGCACTGTGTTAGCAGTTCCCCTTTTATCAACTGTACATATAATAAGGTGCTCTTTAAAGTTCTGTCACCCAATAGGCAAACAGACCCTTCTGTTTCCAGGGCCTAAGGAAGAGACTGTACTGGTTCTTGATAGTTCAGTGCACATTTAATTATAGAAATTATCTCACGAATTTTTACTTGCTTATTCTTGGGAACAATGGAATTGTATTTCTCTGTGCATCCATTTCTGTCTTGCAATAATCTTTTAACTCATTAGTGTTACATGGGAATTTTCCATATAAACAGCCAATATTTAGGCTAACCCATCCAGATGCTGAATGGTGCAGACATGTACATTATTACCAGCACCAATTGCACATATCCACTCTGCTAGAAGATATGTTAAAAGGCAAACATGGCTGCATCTCATAATCTTTAGTAAGACAAAAGTTTCACAGAAATTGCAGCATCTGGCCCACAGTGGCATAGGCTTTGAAACCACCCCTATGGCACGCAAAGCACATGGCAAGGCAAAATTGTTTATACTTTACCTGGGGCTCATTAAAGTCAATAGGAGCTTTGTCTGAGGGACTCTGTAAGGGTATGTCTACACTACCACCCTAGTTCGAACTAGGGTGGTTAATGTAGGCATTCGAAGTTGCAAATGAAGCCCGGGATTTAAATATCCCGGGCTTCATTTGCATCTTGCCGGGCGGGCGCCATTTTTAAATGCCCTTAGTTCGAACTCCGTGCCTGCGGCTACACGCGGCACAGAGTAGGTAGTTTGAATTAGGATCTCTAATTCGAACTACCGGTACACCTCATTCCACAATTAAGATGAGATCCTAATTCGAACTACCTACTCCGTGCCGCGTGTAGCCGCGGGCACGGAGTTCGAACTAAGGGCATTTAAAAATGGCGCCCGCCCGGCAAGATGCAAATGAAGCCCGGGATATTTAAATCCCGGGCTTCATTTGCAACTTCGAATGCCTACATTAACCACCCTAGTTCGAACTAGGGTGGTAGTGTAGACATACCCTAAGATGTTAAGACTCACTGCTGCAGCAGCTCCTGCTGATCTCCTTGGGAATTAGCTCTTCAGTCTCAGAGCACCTTCTGCTGGCTCGTACCTCTCCCTCAGTTACCTAGCCTCTGCACTGGTTCAGGCCCCTTGTCCCTCCCAGCCCACTGTGCCCTTTCCTCACTGTATTGCCCTCCAGAAGTTCCTCCACACTTTGGGGTCCTATCCTCCCAGGGAAGCCCAATACCCTAAACCCACCTTGCCTCAGTGATCCACAGCCACTTGTCATCTCTAGGCTGTGCCCCAGGGACAAACTGTAGTCTGAAATGGCCACTCATTATTGGCCAGGAGGTGAATCTACTACCTTCTGCTTGCTTCCCTGGCTGCCTCCCTAGTATTCTCAGGCCTTGAGAGGAAGACCTGGGCCTTTGCCTGATCAGAGCTCCATCAGTTCTGCCTGTCCCACCCTTCCCCAGCTCTGTGCAGTCTCAGGCACCATCTCTAGCTTACCCAAGCAGGCAGGGCCTTCTTCCTCCACAGCTGGAGCAAGAGTTTCTCTCTCTCTTCTATTTATACTATGCCAGCTGGGCCCTAATTGGCTGCTATTTGCCTCTTCTGCTGGATCCACAGTCCCAGCCCGCTCCCAGAGCTGGATTTAACCTTTGCTCCTCCTGGAGCAGGTTGGCCACCCCACTACACACTCACAGAGATTGTATCCTTGTGGTCTGACTTTCAAAGGGGCTTCGCCCATCCCCAGATCACACCATTAGTGCTGCTATTCTTTCTGCAAAAGTACTTTTATTTTTATACATTTTATATAAAATATAAACACATAGGCTACATCTACATTGTGCATTCTTGTGCAAGAAGTTATGCAAATGAGCACCATTTTTGCGCAAGGGCCTGAAAATAAGCGGCAGAACGGCTCTTGCGCAAGAGGGGGTTTTTGCACAAGAAGGAGCAGTCTAGACTGCTCCTTCTTGCACAAAAGCCCCTTGTGCAAAATGGCGGCTCATTAGGTATGCAAATGAAGTGCAGCGATATTCATCACCGTGCCTCATTTGCATATCTTCTTGTGCAAGAATGCGCAATGTAGACGTAGCCATAATGAAAGAAAACATATATACACAAGTCTGCCCCATTTAGTTGGGGTTGATCCTGGTTTGATGATCTCCCGAGTTCTCTTCCAACCCTAATCTTCTTTGAATCTTTTATGATTCTATTCTGTAATTAACTCCTATTGATTGTCTGTAGTTAGCACAGAGAAAGACCTGGCATACCAGGACTGATGACAAGAGCACTGGCATAAGTGCATTTTGCAAACTATGCTGGTCTCTCATCTGTGTTATCAGACTTCTGTTTGGCTGAATACAAAACATCAGCAAAGTCCCCCAAAGTTGCTTTTTTTTAGATGACAGCACGATAGGCAATTTGCCAATTCCTGTAACGTAATTTGATTGTCATGTGCTGCAAACCACAGAAAGAACATGTCTGTGTTCTGAAAAATTCCCATGTTAAAATGTGGAGCTCATTCAGAACGACTGAAAAAGGGAAAACTAGAGTGTTCTCATCCCTAAACTCCATTAGAACATAAGAATGGCTGTACTGGGTCAGACCAAAGGTCCATCTAGCCCAGTAGCCTGTCTGCCAACAGTGGCCAGTACCAGGTGCCCCAGAGAGGGTGGACCGAAGACAATGATCAAGCGATTTTTCTCCTGCCATCCTTCTCCAGCCTCTGACAAACAGAGGCCAGGGACACCATTTCTATCCCCTGGCTAATAGCTTTTTATAGACCTAACCTCCATGAAATTATCTAGCTTCTCTTTAAACTCTGTTATAGTCCTAGCCTTCACAGCCTCCTCTGGCAAGGAGTTCCACAGGTTGACTACACGCTGTGTGAAGAAGAACTTTCTTTTATTAGTTTTAAACCTGCTACCCATTAACTTCATTTGGTGTCCTCTAGTTCTTCTATTATGGGAACTAATAAATAACTTTTCTTTATTCACCCTCTCCACACCATTCATGATTTTATATACCTCTATCATATCCCCCCTCAGTCTCCTCTTTTCTAAACTGAAAAGTCCCAGTTGCTTTAACCTCTCTTCATATGGGACCTGTTCCAAACCCCTAATCATTTTAGTTCCCCTTTTCTGAACCCCTTCCAAGGCCAAAATATCTTTTTTGAGGTGAGGAGACCACATCTGTACACAGTATTCAAGATGTAGGCGTACCATAGTTTTATACAGGGGCAGTAAGATATTCTGTGTCTTATTTTCTATCCCTTTCTTAATAATTCCTAGCATCCTATTTGCCTTTTTGACCGCCGCTGCACACTGTGTGGAAGTTTTCAGAGAACTATCTACGATAACTCCAAGATCTCTTTCCTGATTTGTCATAGCCAAATTAGCCCCCATCATACTGTATGTATAGTTGGGGTTATTTTTCCCAATGTGCATTACTTTACACTTATCCACGTTAAATTTCATTTGCCATTTTGTTGCCCAATCACTCAGTTTGGTGAGATCTTCTTGGAGTCCCTCACAGTCTGCTTCTGTCTTGACTATCCTAAACAGTTTGGTATCATCTGCAAACTTTACCACCTCACTGCTTACCCCTTTCTCCAGATCATTTATAAATAAGGTGAACAGGATTGGCCCCAGGACTGACCTTTGGGGGACACCACTAGTTACCCCTCTCCATTCTGAAAATTTACCATTTATTCCTACCCTTTGTTTCCTGTCTTTCAACCAGTTCTCAATCCATGAAAGGACCTTCCCTCTTATCCCATGACAATGTAATTTACACAAGAGCCTTTGGTGAGGGACCTTGTCAAAGGCTTTCTGAAAATCTAAGTATACTATATCTACTGGATCTCCCTTGTCTGCATGTTTGTTAACCCCTTCAAGGAACTCTAATAGATTAGTAAGACATGATTTCCCTTTACAGAAACCATGTTGACTTTTGTCCAACAAATTATGTTCTTCTACATGCCTGTCAGCCGGTGGTCAGGGCAGTGAGTGGTGTGAGTGTATTATACACCCGAGACTTCAACTGCTAGGACTGGGGTCCCTTAGCAGCGGGCAACCTGGAGGAGGTTGATGGGCGCCCCAAGAAGTTTACAGGGAGAGCTTATTACACCTCAGATTTTGACTGCTAGGATACACGATCCCTTTGCAGCGGGCAGCCTGGGGAGGCTGAGAAGTGCCCCAATGGATCTGTCCCCTGAAAGCGACATGATCCAACGCTCAAGCTCTCCCTATATCTGTCCCTTATGACCGGCTGGAGTTCTTTTTAAAATTGTGCTTGGTTCTGTTACAGCAACTGAAGGAGTCAGGTCACAGCTTAAACAGTTACTATTTTATTGTTACAGGGTAAACTTAGCTGTTAAATGCTACTACTGTGTTACAGATAACACAGCCACTACAAAGGACAGGACAGAAATTACACTAAGAAGTCACTTACAGGTACCATGAAACCCTTTTGGTTCTCTGAGCTCTTATTAAATGCATGCAAAATAGACACCTAGCAGGTATATATTCTCACCCCTGCGTTCCAGACTTGGCGTGGCCAGTGTCTTTCTCTCAATCCCTCGGGAAGAAGTAGGGCGAGGTTGGGCGTCCCACAGACCTCGGGAGACAACCAATACCTGCCAGCAGGTGTAGATGATTGGAGCTCAAATGGGGTGGGCTACTAAACCCCTCTTTATACCCCTTGGGTCACGTAGGCTTCTTCCTGGTCTCAAGTGGCCAATTAGGAAAAATGGCTTTGAATGCCAAGTTTCCCACGAAGGGTGCAAAGCATAATTCACACCTGGGAAAATGCAGACAATGGGCACTTCTAGTATGTGATGGGCGAAGATTCCTCTCCTGGGACAATGCAGGCATGTCAATTACTGGTACTAGCCATCAGGGCGACGGAAGGCCCCCGGGTCATCAGCTAGCCCATTTACTGTCTGGTTTCTGTTTATGGTAGAGTCAGGGACAGGCAGCACACCTGCGTTCCCAGGGCATCAAAGGCTGACTGCCTTTCTCTTGCTCTCTGTGGGGGGGGGGGGGAACAAGATGGGGTTCATGTCTGGCTACAATGCCTCACAATTTTATTTTTTACTATTGTTTCGACCAACTTGCCCGGTACTGAAGGTAGACTTACCAGTCTGTAATTGCCAGGATCGCCTCTAGAGCCCTTTTTAAATATTGGTGTCACGTTAGCTACCTTCCAGTCATTAGGTACGGAAGCCAATTTAAAGGATAGGTTACAAACCACAGATAATAGTTCAGCAATTTCCCATTTGAGTTCTTTTAGAACCCTTGGATGAATGCCATCCGGTCCCGGAGATGTGTTGACATTAAGTTTTTCTATTTGTTCCAAAACCTCCTCTAATGACACTTCAATCCGGGACAGTTCCTCAGATTCATCACCCACAAAGGACGGTGCATATTTGGGAATCTCCCTAACGTCCTCAGCCGTGAACACTGAAGCAAAGAAATCATTTAGTTTCTCCGCAATGGCTTTATCGTCCTTGATTGCTCCTTTTATATCTCAGTCGTCTAGGGGACCCACAGGTTTTTTAGCAGGCTTCCTGCTTCTAATGTACTTTAAAAACATTTTGTTACTCCTTTTTGAGTTTTTGGCTAGCTGTTCCTCAAAATCTTTTTTTGCTTTTCTTATTACATTTTTACACTTGATTTGACAGTGTTTATGTTCCTTTCTATTTATCTCACTAGGATTGGACTTCCACTTCTTAAAAGATGCCTTTTTGTCCCTCACTGCTTCTTTTACATGGTAGTTAAGCCACGGTGACTCTTTTTTAGGTCTCTTGCTATGTTTTTTAATTTGGGGTATACATTTAAGTTGGGCCTCTATTATGGTGTCTTTAAAAAGTTTCCATGCAGCTTGCAGGGATTTGGCTCTAGTCACTGTGACTTTTAATTTCTGTTTAACTAACCTCCTCATTTTTGTGTAATTCCCCTTTTTGAAATTAAATGCCACAGTGCTGGACTGCTGAGGTGTTCTTCCCACCACAGGAATGTTAAATGTTATTATATTATGGTCACTATTCCCAAGCGGTCCTGTAACGGTTATCTCCTGGACCTGATCCTGCGCTCCACTCAGGACTAAATCGAGAATTGCCTCTCCCCTTGTGGGTTCTTGTACCAGCTGCTCCAAGAAGCAGTCATTTACGCCATTGAGAAATTTTCTCTCTGCTTCTCTTCCTGAGGTGACATGTATCCAGTCAATATGGGGATAATTAAAATCCCCCATTATTATAGAGTTCTTTATTTTGGTAGCCTCTCTAATCTCCCTCAGCATTTCAATGTCAGTATTGCTGTCCTGGTCAGGTGGTCGATAATATATCCCTACTGCTAATTTCTTATTATTGGAGCATGGAATTACTATCCATAGCGATTCTATTGAACATGTTGATTCATTTAATATTTTTATTTAATTTGATTCTACATTATCTTTCACATACAGTGCCACTCCGCCACCCACACGACCTGCTCTATCCTTCCGATATATTTTATATCCCGGTATGATTGTGTCCCACAGATTTTTCTCATTCCACCAGGTTTCAGTGATGCCTATTATGTCAATCTCCTCTTTTAAAACGAGGTACTCTAGTTCACCCATCTTATTAGTCAGATTCCTAGCATTTGTGTAGAAGCACTTTAAAAATTTGTCACTGCTTATTTGTCTGCCCTTCCCTGATGCATTGGATTCCTTTATATGCGGTTGTTTGTCTGCTCTGGCCTATGGTTTGTCCTCTCCCCTCCTCTCTTTCTGACTACAGCTTAGAGAATCTCTGTCAATGGATTCTCCTCTAAGAGAAGTCTCCATCCGATTTATGTGCATCTCCGCACCAATCGGCTTTCCCCCATCTCTTAGTTTAAAAGGGATGTAAAATCCCATTTAATTCGTTAAATGTTATGCTTACCAGGTTAAACGGAGGTGGGTTGGAAGGGGGGGCTGCGGCAGCCCCTCTGCCCGCTACAGAAGGGTTGAAATACCCCCCAGCAGGGCTGCTCTAGCCAGGCTGGGCTCACTGTGGGCAGGGGCTGCTCCAGCTGGACTGGAACGGTTCCTGCCTGTGGCATGGCAAGCTGCTCCAGGCAGGGTAGACCTGCTGCACTGTGCCATGGGCCTGACCGGGCTGGAGCAGCCCCTCACCCGATGCAGGCCGGGGACTGTTCCAGCCCAGTCAGGCCACCAGTTAACCGTAATCCATTAACCATTCACTTCGCTAAACTCCACTGCCAGCTCCTTCCCCAAACTCCCTACTAGAGCAATTATTTAATTAATGGTTTGACTTAAAGTTGTTTAAACTGCATAGCAGTGTTATATAAACATGTTCTCAAGCCATGTGCACACTCCTTCCAGGACCAGGGCAACTGGCTGTTGCAATGCATAGAAAAACAGGAATGCATCAGGCACTGCACCTTACCTACTCAGATTGCTCACATCCTATGGAAGTAGCCAGGGGTAGGCAAAACCTTTTGAGCATCCTACATCCTTTTCCCTATAACTCAACTCTAATGTTCTGGTCAATTGAGGGGAATTAAAATACTGTGAGGTTTCTAACAGATCCTACATGCAAACATCCTACAACTGAACACATATGAAAGGAAAATAGGCACTCAGATATTTTATGAAATAACATTGACAGTAACCAGCAAATGGGGTTTACAAATGGGGAAACTGAGGCATGGCATGGGCATGTGACTTGCCTATATTTACCCAGCAAATCAATGGCAGAATCAGGAACTGAATGTAAGTCTACAGAATCCCAGTCCGGAGCCTCTCCACAAGGCTTCACTGCCTCCCTTGAGGATGCAACCAGGCCTGCCTCTTTTAAAATGTAGAGAGACAAGGTAGGGGTGGTAAAATATTTTATCGGACCTACCTCTGTTGGTGAGACAACTTTTGGGGTGACACAGAGCTCTTCTGTGTTATTTATCTTGTCAGGGTTATAAAGTTACATGGCCTCACTATGCTAGAGGAGTGTTTCTCAACCTTTTTTTTTATAAAGTACCCCTTTAAAAAAATTATAAGTACCCCCAGTACCTACAGTTTTCAGACACACACGATTTTTTTCTACCATTGCAACACATTTGTTTAAACAACTTAATCGTAGCCAGGCAGGAGATGAAATTTTTTTGTGTAAAAAGTACAAAAATAATAAAGCGCTGTAAAACTTTAAAAAAAAATCAGTTTTCTCCAAATTTCAGTTGTGTTGATGTACCCCCCAGGATTCTCTTGAGTACCCCTACTCTTGAGTACCACTGGTTGAGAAACACTGTGCTAGAGCATGGTGGCATTGTGACTTCTACTTCAAATCACCCAGTATGTACAAAATATCCCAGGCATCCATTCATCTCTTCACAGGCATTCATATTCACCCTACCAACAACCTCACTTCTGAGAAGGACTAAGCATGATGTCATCCACCACTGTGTCACCCTGCACCCTTGCAGTGCCTCTGTAGACAGCAAATGCTGACATAACTGAAGGGATGATTTTGGTCCTTTCACAGCAGTCCCACAAAGCTGCAGTGCACACTTTAGTTACAGCTTAGAGTACTGACTCAGTGGCGCTGAAAGTCAAGCTACTTATTAGGTGCCTAACTAAGAATTTGTTGTTGGTGCAAGAGGTCACAGGATGACCCCACACTTGTAACTACCACCAGGCAGGTTTGAACTTGGGACATCTGGAGCTTATTATAGGAGCCTTTGTGCTAAAAGCCAGCTGGCTCTCAGCCCAGGCTGTAGAGGTCTCTTGTTCTTAGCTGTTGCTGTGGTCTAAGTGCCACTGCATGGGACAACAAGCCACACTAGGTGTGTGAGTTACACCTATTTTAAGCATTCAAGTTTGAACCTGCTGTCCTTAACCTTTAATAAAAGGAAGCACACATAACAGAAGGTAAAAATGTCATGCCTAAGGGATTACTTGCTAGTAATTAGAGCAGGGCACCAGGCTGTCATAGCTCTGACTTTTGGGTTCCATTTACAATTGTGCCAGTATATGTTCTTATGCAGCTTATTAATCCCCTTTGTGTTTTTACTGCTCAGTTCCTTGTATCACAGGACATTAATACATTAACGTTCATGATGCACTTTGAGATCCTCACATGAAAGCCATTGTGCAAGTGCAATGAGTAAGTGTTTTGTTATCTTTCCTGTCAAAAGAAGCTGTATTTTCTACTTAGACGGTAAAGATCATTTACGTCACTGATAAAAGTTTTCTGCCAATTATTGCTGAATCAATCATCTTATTCTCCTCTTAGATTGAATGTGGTGATGGAACCTAGTCCCGAGTAAATTGCAAAAGAAATACTGAATGTTACTGGGTTTTTTAGCCTTGTGACATATAGACCATCAACAATGGCGCATGTTCTTTTTTTTTTCTTTTTTTTTAAAGTACATTCAATTCACTCTGTACTTTCCAGTTTTGCTGTTCACTTCCTGTATATGTTCAGTCAGCTGACACTGAGTCATTCACTGCAGATTAGAAGAACTTTCACAGAACATCTGCAAAAACTATCAATGACAGCCGGTCAGAACTCATCCTGAGAAAAATGATATTAATAAACGTACCCAGCCCCCATTCATAAACTTTCACCAACTTGCACAAGCTTTGATCTTCATGACAGGCTCTGTAATCCCCCATAACAACAACATTATCACAAAAGAAACTCACTTAACAATTTCCAAGAATAATAGATTAAACTTTTTCTTTTTAAGGCATACTTTTCATGAATGAATTATTCATTCAGTTGCAGTAATCCTGACACATCTTTTTTAAAAGCAAAAGGTAGCATGCTCTATGGGCTGATGATGACACTGTAGAGTGCTGTGTTTGAGGAATAGAAGGCAGACCAAAAACTAGTTTCTAAATCCAGCTGGAAAGATAGGATGGAATCTGATCTGGTGGCAACTTCAGCAATGCAGCGAACCTGTGAAGGTAACCTGGGCATTTTCCCTGAGGTTTGAAAGTACAGAAATGTAGGGTGCGTCTACACTGCACCGTTATTTTGAGATAACTAGCATTATTTTGAAATAACATTGTGAGCATCTACACAGCCATTCCATTATTTTGAAATAATTTCAAAATAAGGGACAGCTTATTCTGAAATCGGGAAACCTCAGTCTATGAGGAATAACACCTATTCTGAAATAGCTATTTTGAAATAAGGTGTGTGTAGACGCTCCTCTTCTACTATTTCGAAATAGCCCCTCACCAGGGATATTCTAAGTTATTCCTTCCCAGTGCCTGCTGGGGCTTTAAATCGAGATAGCATGTCTACACTAGAGAAGCCTGACTCAGACTAATTTTGAGGCTTCCCTGCAGTGTAAACGTGCTATTTCAAAATAAGCTATTTTGGAATAACTAGCCTGGAATAACTTATTTCGAAATAGCCGTGCAGTGCAGACATACCCTTACACATGATAACTTTGGACAATAATTAAAATAGCTGAAGTTTAATTGCAGGAGCAGCAACAAATAAAATGGCTAAACTGAGCTAAAGAAACAAGGTGAGTGAGATAATCTCTTTTATTGGACCAACTTCTTTTGGCAAGAGAGACTCTTCTGAGTTTACACATACCTCTTTCTCATGCTTGTGTAGCTTGAACTCTTGTCTCTCTTACCAACAGAAATAGGTTCAGTTAAGATATTACCTTACCCACTATGTTTCTCTAATATCCTGGGACCAAAACAACCAAAACAAATACTGAATACAGCTGGCTAAAACAGTCTTTGGATTCAATAGTGCTGGTTTCTTATCCTAGCTACTCTATACAGCCTAAAGCTATCACAGTCTGATCCAGTTCCCCCTGTACTGTTTCTAGTCTATTTTGAGCAGACCCCACTACTGGCTCCCAAGCTTCTAAGTCAACCAGATCTGGACAGAATGGGGTCCTATTCAATTAAAAAGCAAACCTCTGAACACACTAATTAATTGAGCCACCAACACAAGCCCACTAAGTGATCATATTTTGGGGCTCGTCTTCACATATAGTGCTACAGTGGGGCAGCGTTCCTGATGCATCTATGCCACTGTAATACTCGAGTGAAGATATTCCTATGCTGACAGAAGAAGCTTTCCCGTCAACATAGTTCAGTGTTAGGTTCATATAACTACGTCACTCAGGCTATGTCTACACTACAGAGTTTTTCCGAAAAAACTTCACTTAGGTCCACACTGCAATTGAGTTCTTTCGAAAACAATTGAAAGAACAGAGGGGTTTTTCCAACATTGGTTAACCTCTTTCTATGAGGAAGAAGCCTTTTTACAAAAGAGCTCTTTCGGAAAAAGGCGTGTGTGGACAGGGAAGAGGGAGTTCTTTTGAAAGAAGAGGAAAGAGGAAAAAGCACAGGTGCCCTGGTGGCCACTCCATCCATAGTAATCACAGCTTACATGAGAGATAGCGTCCATTCAGTGTGGATTCTATCTTTTGAAAAATCAAATCGCTTTTTCATTGCGCTTTGGCAGTATGGACGCTCTCTTTCGAAAGACGTTTTTTTGGAAGATCTCTTCTGGAAAAGCTTCTTCCGAAAGAAACCTGCAGGCTAGATGTAGTCTCAGAGGGGTGGATGTTTCATCTCCTCCTGGCCATGGGGACCTCCCACATTCCATCTCAGCTGCTAATTAATTATGGAATTCAAAGGATGCATCAATCCTGCTGGATGTGAACATTTCTTTTTTAGGGGGAAGAGGCATGTTCCTCTTATGTTCCCCAACTTTCACCCCAGTGTTGAGACTCTTTGGAACACCCAGATCACTTGGGGCTCTGAGGGGCATTTTGCAAATCCTCCTGACCATTTTCTAGTTTGTGCTGGAGGGATATTTCCTTCTTCTGCTGGTCTGGGGCTTGTGAATTGCAGGTCTTTGGTCAGCTGCGAAAGCAACTGGAAAATGTTTACTTGAAAAATATTTACTTCAAACCCACCCTAAGCAGCCTTTCTATATTTTGTGTGAAGAGTAACAGGGCTTATATTTCTTTAGTATGTAATCAGGGTTAGTGAAGTAAGGAGAAATCTATTTCTGATGCTGTTGCTTAAATTGAGGGCACAGGAAACTGTTTCTCGGTGGTAAACAGGAGAAGCAGTGTGATTACTAAGGTATTCTAATAATCTGTAGTACCTATGTGGGGAAGCACTGCATAAGAGTGACCTTGAGCAAGTCACATGACTGACCTGTGCCTCCATTTCCCCACCAGCAAAATAGGGATAATGATACTTAAGTCCTTTTAAAAGCACTTTGAGACCCACTGATGAAAGTGCTATGCAATGGTGGGGTATTATTACTAATGGCAGTAAATCAACCCATTGTAGAAGATATAATGAAAGATAGATACCCAGAGCCGGGATGAAACAGTCTGACCTGGTGTTCCCTGACTAGCAAATGACACTGCTATCCCACCTAGCAGCTCTGAAATGATCGCAGATTCTGATTTCAGTTACCCTTCTATTCGAACTGAGAATAATTCCTTTGATACAGCTGGTGTTACTTTAGGAGAGTAACTGCAATCGGAATTCAACCCCGGAGATTTCATTTTCACGTCAAATACATCCAAAACCTATTTAGAGTGGCATTGTCCCTCGCCTGGCTATGTGCATATGACACAATAGCTAGTAATAACACTCCTGATAAGGGCAGCAAACTCATTCAACCTTTAATTTGGAATGGCCAACACTTCTCTGTTTGCCAAAAAAGGAATGACCAGATTCACTCATGCCACTACCCCCTCCTCCACAATCAACCCACCTGAGGGCTGCTTATTTTTGTAATGTGCCTGTGACACCACATGTTCCAACCCACTTAAATACCTTCATGTTTAACATGGGGGAGGAACAACACCCACAAACCCTTTCCTGCTAACAGAAAGTGCCTGAAACTTAAGCCTCCTCCTTTGCCCTCACGCACACCTACTTCTTCTATTCTGCCCTAACCAAAATACCTTGGGAGGGGACATTCCCTTCCCGCGGATGACACACAATACACAGTTCGTGCTTTGCACTATGATAAGGACTTCAAATGTCATCTACATACACAAAGAACAGATGAAAAAAAATCAGTGATAAAGGATGAAGTTTAACAGATTGCAAGTACCCCACCACCAAACTAAAGAAGCATGATTCTAGATTCTCTTACCATGAAAATCAGGAAGCCAGGCAATATTAACAGAGGGAAAGTGTTGTGGAAACTGAGTATATAAGATTAGGTGTAGGTCTGAGATGCTATACTTGAGATAAATTCTGGGTTGCTGTTGGCAAAATGAGCGATGGGGGAAAAAATTAGACATGGGCTTAGGAAAAAAAACTTAAAACCAGCTTTTGTTTTTGTTTTGAATTTACTTGCATCAGCAGGGAACAAGTGACAAAGGATGGATCACTTGATGATGACCTGTTCTGTTCACTCCTCTGGGGCACCTAGTAGTGGCCATTGTCAGAAGACAGGGTAACTGGGCTACATTCTAGTCTAGGGAGGATTCTCTAATGGTTGCATTTGGAGCCAAAGTAACATTGTAGAATTCATCTAGGACTACTAGATGAATCTTTGGTCTGACCCAGTAAGGTTGTTTTTATGTTCCAACACAAGCAGACTTTCACAAATGGGAAGCTGACTTTAAAGCTTAGTCAAACATTTTTGAAATTGCTGGGTTTTGCCTAATTTAGGGTGGTCCAAAACTTTCAAAAATTCTAAATTTTGATTGTTCACCAAAAAAACAATTTTCTGTTAGAATATTTCTGAGATTTTTGGCCAACTGAACTCAAACATAATCTGTACAGTGGTGATGGCAACCTTTTAAAAATGGAATTGACACATTTGCACAATTGTGCTAACTTCACTGTGGCAGATCTCAAGGTGCACTGGTGGGAAATGGCTTCATTTCACAATAGGTCAAATTAATAAATGTTTGCAAAAATATTAATTTCCATGCATAGATATGGATCCTAGGAAATGAAAAGTGGTATTAATGTCCCAGGGTTATTTCCCTTGAAATTTACGTTGATATGTTGTATTTCATTCTTGTTGAAATTACTACATGTCTCATGAAAAAGTAGCAGGAGATAGAGACAAAGTTTAAGTATTAGGTAATTATACAGTGACTCAGTGTTTCTTATTATGTAATCATAGATACCAGTTCAACTAATACACTATTCACAGCAGTCTCAGCCATGGAAAAAGGATGGAATACATACAGACCATAGGTATATGTATGGTCTAATCTGGACCATAACGATAGTTCCATAGCGAGAGGAGAAGGGACAGTACTAGAAAGCTTATATTTGTTCTATGGTCAAATACAGGGTTTCAATATCCAGGCCTACAGTAATTTTGTTTAAAAATTTGGGGCCAGAGATTGGTGCAAATAAGCAGAGTTCTGTTGCCTTTAACTGAGCTAGTCCCATTTTTACTAGCTGAGGATCTGATTTTGTTTAAAGTGTCCCTAGCAAGATGGCCCAGAATGTAACTCTTTAGGACAGGAACATTTACAGGTTCTGTTTCTAATAAGTGGAAAGACTCCTTTACTTCAGTGAGGTTTAGGTCATAAGAACATCTCTTATGAAAACTGACTGTCATAATAATGAGACATAGGATATTTGCAATTTTCATTATTAAACTGAAGAAACCAGGTAATTTCAGGAGACTCTCTTAAGGATTATTGCTTCAATTGTTTGGGAATACAGTGGAAATTAACATCCTCTATTTTTGTGGTGCTTTTCATCCAAAAGGATGCCCCAGTCTTTCATAGGATGCATGGAAAGTTATGCTTTCAGACAGCCTTATTAAAGGTATACTGTGAATATCAATTTGTAACAACTGTGATCTTGGTTGATGAAACATGGATTGAATTGGTGGAGTAGCCAAAAACAAGAATGGTGCTGGATTGAGTTAGATGCTGTAACAGACTTACAACATCCAAAGAATAGTACAAAGTGTGACTTACAACACAGTGGGGTTACACATTTGCTCTTCTCAAAGCTTGGTCATGAGCATCAGAAGTCAACAATAGTTTGAATCCTTGGTGGTCCTCTACTTATGTGACATTTTCCATCTTGGCCAATGGACTGGGCATTGAATCAAGGACCTCCAGAGCAAAAAGCAGGCATAGCTGTAGTTTGAATTAATGAGGCAAAACTTTGTATGCTACTAGCATAATTAATAATGTCCCCTGCAGTCCAGGCACAGAGCAGGTACTGACAGACACTCATCAATACTTGAATTTGACTATAGACATAGAAAACCAGTTTTAATTAGGTGCTTATTATATGAATACCTAATTAAACTGATTTTCACCATAAACCCCTAAATAGTTCCTGTAGTTTTCATTGAAAACATTATTCTTGACTTCCCTCCTAAAAATTGGAGGAGGAATAGAATCAGTGTAAAACGGCTTTCTTGTCAGTGTAGCTGCCTCTAGCTTGAAACTTAGGGTGCTAGTAGAGATGATTAGTAATAATGTACTCGTGTAAAAAAAGTGCTGTGGCATCTTCTAATGTTCGCTAGTGTCAAGAGCTCAACTTTAAGTATCATCTGAAAAGTACCACTTGCAACTAAGTAATTCCTCTTACCACCATTCAGGGGCTTTGGTTCAGCACTGACTCAGAAAGGAATACTACCTACTGAATCATTGCTTCCATTACTACATTATTCTCTGCAGCACCCTGGAATTTCCTTCAAAGTCTCCCATCCTAGTACTTAAACAGGTCCAAACCAGTTTGTTCTCTGAAGTTTGGCAAGATGGGACAACCCAAGGTGGTACATGGCTAAAGGCAACAGACTAGGTAAAGCTTATCCCCACTAATGATCTTGGTGTTTATTTGATAGACAACAAAGTTTACCTCCTTAGCAAGAGCACTTTCAGTTCTCTTGAGGACTGCAATTTGCCTCAAATGTCAGCCACATCTATAAAAGTTGCTATTTCCTCACGAAGATAAGCAAACTGAAGGTAACTGTGGCGACTCAGTCCCTCTGTCTGGAGGGCCAAAGTGAAGAATAGTTGCTGGTATAGCAACACATGCATTTTTAACTCATCTAAACAACAATAATTAATAATTAATGTTCTGATGTTTCAGGCCAGAGCATAGCAGCATATTCTGTTCACAACTTCTTCCATCAATTCAGAGTTAATTAATAATGATGATATCTAGGTTTTATACGGGGTTTTCCTTCAGTAGATCTCAAAACATTTTACTAAGGAGGGTAGGACCTTTATTTCACAGATGGGGATGGTATGGCACAGAGATGAAATGGCTTATCCAAGGTCACCCAGCAGTACAGTGGCAGAGCTGATAATGCAACCTAGGTCTTCCATGTCCTAGCCCTGTAGCCTTCCAAAATCAAAAGGCACCATAAGCACTTAGGTATCATACAAGAACTCTCTCTTCATGAGGGAGATCCAGTCACGTGATATTGCTACTTGCGCCACATCTTTAGAAAATAGAAAGGTCACTTTTTGTTAGTGCAGGAACCCTGATGGAAAAATCAGATCCTTGTGTTGGGGAAGAAGATGGGCTAGTCCTGAAGAATTAACTCAAGTAGCAGCATCCTCTGGTGCTGTTCTTCTGACAGAATTTGTCCATAGAGCTGATACATCCAGGCCCCAGGAGAATCACTCCAGTGCAGGAGAACTCCTCTGGTGATGTAGGTAGAGGCTCCTGGGCTACCATCTGCTTG
Source organism: Pelochelys cantorii (assembly GCA_032595735.1). NCBI lineage: Eukaryota > Metazoa > Chordata > Testudines > Trionychidae > Pelochelys > Pelochelys cantorii. The sequence continues at coordinate 101,389,147 of CM064328.1, forward strand.
CTGACAGTGTTTGGGGTGTGACTACAGAAAGGGAACATGGCTGGGACACCTCTCTGCTGCCTTAGTAGTCGGGATGACAAAAACCAATCACAGATTATCCAGTGGGCCCATGGGACCTGGGCCCATGGCACCCAGGCCCAAGAGCCCTGGCCAGCTGGGGAGCCCAGCAGAAATCCATCACAAGATGGCAGACACCCAGAGCCCTGTCAGAAAGACCAGTGCTCCAACCCCAGGGCCCAGCAGCAATGTCAGACATGGAAGGTGGGAGAAGCCCCAGCTTCCTCACCCCAGTCCTCAGCAGCAGTAGCACCCAGATCCCAGTTGCAGTCCCAGGATTAGAGGAACTCTTACTCCATGCTGTGGCCCCAGGACCACAAAGGGTGGGGGAGGAGGGAGGGTACAGAGCTTCTCCAGTCTTGGGGTTGCAGTGAGGGAAGGACAGAAAGAAGGGAACAAGGGGGCAGGGCTGTGGAGAAAATGGTGGAATCGGAGTAGGGCTGTGGCTGGAAAGTGTGGGCGGAGCCCCCCGCCTCCCACTTGCTCTGGCCCAGGCTCCAGAAGACCATAATTTGCCTCTGTGACTAATGCATGCACTCAGATTTATACACTGTAATTAATCCCACTGAAATCACACTGCATAATGGTAGGCACACTTGTAAATCTTTTGCAGGATTGGGCCCCATAGCTGCAAGTTCTTTGGGTCTGGAAATATCTTTTTACTACACATGTGTACTGCACGAAGCACAAAGGACCCTGATTTCTGTTTGAGGTTGCTAGGAGTTACTATAATAATTTGGCTGTACCTATCAGAGAACTCAAATAGTTCTTTTAAATATTAACATTAAATGTATATACTGCAATGCCAACCTACATTTAAAGATCCCATTTTGTTTTGTTGTCAGTGTAGTAGGACTACTATGTCTTTCAATGGTATATTTCTGCCTCAAAGCTCCTCTAGAGCCAGTCTCAGAAGAGAAATTGTGCAGAGGTCTTCAGATTATTTCATACCTGGTGTGGGTAGGTGCAACTCACCTAGAGTGTAAGGAAATCTTTCACAAGATTCTGTTTGAATCATTGTCTGAGATGCTTACTGCACTTTTAGGTCATTATACGTGTATCATTTATAATCACAGGGAACCAACCCACAAACCACATTTTGAAGGAATCAAAGTACTCAATTTCCAATTAAATTCACTTCCCCATGGACTGTCTTCCAAAAATTGTACTTTTGTGCAAGTAACATTTACATAAGTTTTAAGACGTTTAAAGGTTTTCCCTCCCCACCTGCTAAGCTTATGGCTAGTGGCTTCCTGTCAAGGAAACATTTAGTCTGCTTTTGGCTTTGTTAGTCAAGTCTGGCATTCCCCTCTTTAAAAAAAAAAAGAGAGTAGATCTTGTATTAAAAAAAAAACCAAGAAAGTAAAGCCATATTTAGAGACCTACATACATGCCACAAAGTATGAATATCCAGCGGTGTATGCAGTAGCCTGAAATAGTCACCATAATACCACTTCCAGAGGTCGCCCATTTCTAAGAAAATAGTAGCTTCTGATTGCTATATGTCACAGATCAGCACAATATGATGTGAAGGCTATCACATGCACTTTTCCCCCAGCCCAGCTAATCCCATAATAGTGTGCATTTTCATTCTATGAATTGGCTAAGGAACAAACATGCTGTCCCAGAGACTTCAATCTTATCTGTCCTCTCCTCAAATAGCTATGCCAGCAAGTGATCCAGACAAGCCAGTCTTTGGGTGATACCCCAGGGCTACATTAAGGGGGCGGGGAGTAGCCAGCCAGCTGCCCGGGGCGCCAACCTATGGGGGGGCGCCTGATTGAAGTGGTAAGGGGCGCCGCACGCCCAGGGGTAGGGCTGCGCATGTGCCGCGCGCCCACTGCCCGGGGCACAGGTATGGCTTGGTCCGGTACTGTGATACCCATCATGTGACCTGGGTGAAGAAAAATGGTTTCCTGACAGCAGTTGCTCCTTAGCAACAACTGATCCATTCTGGCCACTGACAGTTACGAAAAGAAGTAAAATCTGCTCATGATTTAAAAATCTGGGGGACCCTCAGTCATAAATGTAAACATGTTGTAGTTTAATATATTAAGGAAGAAAGAGGAAAGGCTGGGGGTGGCATGACCTCATTTCTCAGATTAGCTATCCTCGTTAAACAATTTTCCTTCTGGGGATATGTGCATACCAATAGAAAAGTCCCTGCTGTCTGTAGCTGCAGTGGTAATGTGAATGACCTCCCACACTACTTTGCAGTATAGCACAAACTACAATATGTCCCCATGTAACTCCACTGAATGGAGTTCTTGCATGGCAAGTCATGGTGTGTAAGCCACAGTGTGCCACCTATGCATTTGCAAGTGAGCATATACACACACACTTCAGCTGCTTGTCTTAACATCCCACAGGCAGTGCCTATTGCCTGGCAAATGCACAGGCAGAAATGGAGGACTGTATTTGAGGGGCAAGATTATAAACGTGGCTTGTTGAGGAGAGCGAGCAGTCCACCCTTTGAAAATCAGGTCTCTATAAAGTAGCCTAAGTTAGGCAACCAAATACCGAGGCACCCAAAATTAACCAGTCATCATTTAAAACCTTACTCAAAAAGTAGTTCTTTTAATGTAAAGAACTGTCAATGGTTGCATTTTTTTAAAATGCAGCTACATATAATTTTCTAAACAGGATATCGGTCCTTTTATTCAGTTACAAGATTATATTTGAAAGTGTTTGTTACCTAATTTGGCGGTGGCTGTTTTTCATTAGAAATCAGATCTGCTGTGCAGGTATTGCCACTCCAGGTTGGAGTTAAAAAAGAGTCTTCCCGAATGCATAATAGAATGGTATCTTGTTACATATTAAGTAAAGGGGTAATGATTTGGTGGGGGAAGAGAATTTATAGCTTAATGCCTATGCTGGTAGGAAAATAATTCCATGGATTTGGAATTCACTTCAGCCAAATTGCAGTTTTCATCCAAGGCATCCTATAAATGTCAATTTCCCACTAGCTAACTAAAGTGAGCACACATCTTTGTAAAATAATAAGAAAGGCGTGAGTTAGCCTCTAAGGCCTAGCTTGCACAATTTTTGTACTAGTCTAGCTGTGCCAAAATACTGTACTAAAATACTGTACCAATACTGCCCATAGTATGGAGGCAGTATAAAGATGCCTCATACCAATATAGATTATTCCCCTACCCATAAAGGAATAGATATATCAATGTAAAGCACCATTAGATCAATATAAATGCATCTGCACAGGGCGTTGGGCGGTGGGGTGTTATACCGCATTAGCTATACTTAATGAGGGGTGAGGAGTAAAATTTTCAAAACATCTAAAAGTGACCTAAATTAGATGGGTAGCCATGTTACTCTATAGCCACAGAAACAATTTTATGCCTGCCTCTGTAATTTCCATTCCATGCCTCTGACAAAATGGGGTTTCTGCCCACAAAATCTTATGCCAGAATAAATCTGTTAGTTTTTAAGGTGCCACAGGACTCCTTGTTGTTTCTAAGTGAAGTGGAAGCCTAAGTACAATTTTCAAAAGACACTTAAGAAGCTAAGTCTCAGTGAAAGTCGGTGGCACTTTGACTCAACTCAATCAGTTAGGGAGTCCGATTTTTTGCTGACATAATGATGCCAACAAAATTCCCAGGCTTTGTCTACACTACGGCTTTTGCCGGAAGAGGCAATGCAAATGAAGCGCGGATTAGCATTTTCTTGTGCTTCATTTGCATAATCTCTTCTGATCGTTTTTATGCAAGGGGTTTTTGAGCAAAAACAAGTAGTGTGGCCATGGCTGTTTTGTGCAAAAAAAACCCTTTTTGCACAAAAAGGAAATGTCCACACTGCATGTTTTTGCGCAAAAACCCCTTGCGCAAAAACAGATCGGAAGAGATTATGCAAATGAAGCGCAAGAAAATGCTTATCCATGCTTCATTTGCATTGCCTCTTCTGGCAAAAGCTGTAGTGTAGACATAGCCTCAGTGAATATGCACTTATACTAGCAGAAGGTGCTTTACACTGGTATACTCGATCTCATTTCTTGAATCACAATAAGCTATACTTGCATAAGCGCTATTATCCATCACTACCTAGATCTATGGGGCTTAGATTTATGTGACATTCAGAGATTGGATCCAACCACAGCAGAGCAATATCTATTCAGGGAGTGGAAATTGACCAGGTTGTGACATATGGTGAACGTTTTTGCAGCTTTAAGTATGGCAGCATAGTTAAGTAACAGAACTTAGCACAGACAAGGCCCAAGATGCTTTTGAAAATAAGGTTCTTTAAGAATTTCACTCAAGCCTTTATTATGCAAAGATTACATGTGGGGGTTTTGTGGCCAATTTATATGGCAGAGAGATGTTTCAGTGTATGTGTATTAGCAAAGTGACTAATGCGTATTTCATAGATTCCTAGGCCCATTAGATCATCTAGTCTGACCATTCAGTTTCACAGAATTACCCCTGTACTGAACACAGTGAATTGTGTTTGGCTGGAATATATCTCCCAGAAAAGCATCTGGTCTTATGTACTTTATTCCAATGGTTAATTACCCTCAGTGTTAAGAACTTTTGCCTTATTTCACATTTTAATTTGTTTGGCTCCAGTTTCCATCTATTGGCTCTTGTTATGCCTTTCTCCTCTAAGTTAAAGTGTCCTTTAGTGCCTGGTATTTTCTCCCTGTGAAGGTACTATCATCAAGTCACCTCTTTTTGTAAACTAAAGAGATTGAACTTTTTAAGTCCCTCAGGGCATGGCTACACTAGCCCCCTAGTTCGAACTAGGGTGGCTAATGTAATCATTTGCATGTTCCCGGGTGCCGCCATTTTTAAATGCCCGGTAACTCGAACCCCCTGCCCGCGGCTACACGCGGCACGGGCTAGGTAGTTCGAATTAACATTCTTAATTCGAACTACCGTTACTCCTTCTGCAATGAGGAGTTAACACTCTTAATTCGAACTACCGTTACTCCTCATTGAAGGAGGAGTAACGGTAGTTCAAATTAAGAGTGTTAATTCGAACTACCTAGCCTGTGCCGCGTGTAGCCGCGGGCAGGGAGTTAGAGCTACCGGGCATTTAAAAATGGCAGCGCCCGGGAACATGCAAATGAAGCCCGGGATATTTAAATCCCGGGCTTCATTTGCAAGTTCAAATGACTACATTAGCCACCCTAGTTCGAACTAGGGTGGCTAGTGTAGCCATACCCTCACTGAGTTATTTTCTCCAGCCCTCTAATTATTTGTGTTTCTTTTCTAGACCCTCTCTGGTTTTTCAACATCCTTTTTATAAATGTGGATTCCAGAATCATATGCAGCAACCCAGTATTGGTCAGACCAATGCCATATACAGAAGTAAAATCATTTCTCCACTCCTACTCACCAGCTTATACTTCCAAGGATCACATTAACCTTTCCAAGTATTTAGAATGTGAAGAACATAGAATTTGCTGTATATAGTGTGGCAGTTCCTGGAGTACCCAGGACTGTGAGTCGCCCAGTTACGCCCTGCCTCCAGCATGAGGGAGAACTGTTTGTGATAACAGATGTCAGCTATTTAACACCTCCAGCCTTCCAGCCACTCACACACCTTGCTCTAGATCACTCCAGCCCTGGCTTTACCTTGCAGATTAGCAAGAGGTGCACGTCAGTCCCTTGAAGTGTTTCTCTGATATCCAACCCCATGTGTGATGGAGTGCAGCAGACAGCCCCGAAAGACGCCGCACCCCGCACTACGGCTTCTGCATGAGCTGGCGCCACGCCGGTGAGGTGGACATGCCACGGTTGTTCGGCAGCCGCGGCGAGTGCCAGCATGGCGGTGCGAGGCGACTCGACGGGAGGGCAGCAGACAGCGCCTGCATGGGGGCAGGAGTCTACATAGCCAGTGGGAGGTGTGCGGCGCCTGCGCCAGCATTCTGGGGAGGAAGACACCGGCTTCAAAAGCTGGCGGCGGCTCCCAGGAAGGGGGTGGATGGGTGCCTGGCTGGAGGGCGCGGGGTCAGAGGTGTCGGGTTCCCCCACTCCTGCTGATGTGAGAGAACACGCAATTGTCAGCATTAAAGGCTCTCGGTGAGTGTTACCCCAGACTGGACTGTGATTAAGGGGAAAAGGGTGGGGGACTGACCAATGATACCTCTCCCCGGCAAGGGGAGATCATTAACAGGTGGTGGAGAATGTGGGTATGACCCCGGACACCTTGGTGAAGGGTGTAGCTTTAAAAAAAAAAAAAGAGAGAGAGAGAGAAGTAAGGGGAATAGGCTTCCTCGACAGGGGGTGGGAGACGATGGACCCCGCAAAAGTATTTGAGTGCCGAAGCGAACAGCAGAAGCAACTGATACAGCAGTTAGCCATACAAAATCAGGAACACCAGAGGCAGCTAGTAAGAAAATTGATGGAGCAACAACAGGTGTTACAGGAAAGATGGATGCAGCAAGGGGCAGCCCTGGGGTGGGCTAACCTGGGGCCACCCGTGGGGCCGATGGAAGGACCAGCAGGGACCCCTCAGCTCCTGATAAGACCTACCAAAATGGGGCCATTAGATGACCCCGAAGCTTACCTGGTGACTTTTGAAAGGGTGGCCTCTGCGGCACGGTGGCCGGAGGAACACTGGGCCACCCTCCTGGCACCCTATTTAACAGGGCCAGCCCAGTTAGCCTATCGGGGTTTGGCCACCCAGGATGCCCTGAACTACTATGAGGTCAAAGAAGCGATATTGGACCTGCGAGGGTAATCCCCGAGACCTACCGCCAGAAGTTCCCGCAAGAGAAATACCCGCCCGGTGCCTGACCCCGGGCAGTGGCCCAGAAACTACACGAGTGGGCTTGGAGGTGGTTGGAGCCTGAGCGGCACGATGGCACTCAGCTAGCAGACGCCATCGTCCTCGAGCAGTTCCTCCAGATCCTGCCGATGGGGGCACAGCAGTGGGTACGCAGGCATCGCCCGTCAACAGTGGCTAATGCAGTATCCCTCATGGAGGACTGCCTGGCTGCCGAAACACCAACCAGGGCAGGTAAGGAGGGAAGAGAAATCCCCAAGGAGCTGATAGGTCGGGGAAGGTCTCGTCGGCCCTGGGGCCTCCAGGACCCAGAACCCCGTATCCCCAGAGAAAGGGAGAGGGGGTATAGACCCCCCAGAAAATATAAAGGAGGGCCCCACAGAAACCCCAGGAGAGAGAGAGGACCACCTAGAAGAGAAGGGGGCGGTGGCACAGTGGGGGAACGGCCCCCAGGGGCGTTGTTTTGAGTGCGGCCAGGAAGGACATTTCCAGAGGGACTGCCCTTTTATGGACTGTTCCTTTGGGCAAGAGGTAGCAGTTACCTCTCTGGCTCGCCAGGGGGACGAAGCCAAAGTAACCACTTGGGTAAGGATAGAGGGGGTACCTGTAACAGCCCTGGTAGATTTTGGGTGCAGGCAGACCATGGTCCAGGCAGATTTAATCCCGGATCCAGAGCCATCAGGTACTACAATTTGGATCAGGTGTGTGCACGGGGAGGCCTAGCCATACTCGACAGTGTGGGTGCGGATCCAGGATGAGGTAGAAGAAATGGTGTGCCAGGTGGCGCTGGCTCCATAACTGGCCTACCCGGCACTACTAGGGTGCGACTGGGCTGGATTTACCTGAACCATGGCCTGGTGGCTCCAGTTTGCCCGAGGCTAGTAGACCGACAGTGAGCAACGTCCTAGTGTCCCCAGGAACAGGAGAAGAAGGAACAGTGCCCCAGGAAGAAACAGTTGAACCAGACTGGGTGACAGGCCAAGATTTTGTTCAGGAGCAATGCGAGGACCCCTTGCTGGTGAGATCATGGGAGCAAGCAGAGAGCGAAGGAATGGAAGGGGAGAGCTCACAACCAACCTTCCAAGGGCCACGTTTCGAGGTACAGGGGGACTGCTTGTATAAGGTAGTCCCCGAGATGGGAAGATGGGAAGGAGCACACCAACTACTAGTGCCAGCCTACTATTAGGACAAAATCCTGGCCCTCGCCCATGAAAACCCCTGGTTAGGCCACCTAGGTAAGGAAAAGACACTACAGCATCTAACCCAATGATTCTTTTGGCCTGGGATATATATAGGGCAGTTCAAGAATTCTGTGAGTCCTGTCCCGAGTGCCAGTGAACGCAAGTACGGACAGGGCCTAAAGCCCCCCTGGTACCCCTCCCGGTGGTGGGAGTCCCCTTTGATCAAATAGCCATGGACCTTGTAGGACCTCTCGAATGATCCAAGGCAGGCTTCCAGCATATTTTAGTCCTGGTGGATTATGCCACACGATACCCGGAGGCCATCCTGCTGAAAAATACAACGGTCCCTACGATCGTGAATGAGCTGTTTAAGATCTTTGCATGGGTGGGAATTCCCAGAGAGATCTTAACGGACCAGGGGACGAACTTCTCTTCCTGCCTCATGAAAGAGTTGTGCGGGTTGCTGAGAATTAAGACCTTGTGGTCTTTGGTATACCATCTTCAAACGGATGGCCTGGTAGAACGATTCAATCATACCCTTAAAAGCGTGCTCCGCAAATTCATAGAGGAAGAACCACGGGAGTGGGACAAATTGTTGCCCGCCCTGTTGTTCGCGGTGAGGGAGGTGCCCCAAATGTCAACAGGGTTTTCACCCTTTGAGCTTTTGTATGGCTGACAGCCGCAGGGGATCCTGGACCTAATTAAGGAAACCTGGGAGGACCAGGAGACCTGGGTACAGAGCTCGGTGGCTTATGTTCTGAATTTACGGAAGAGGTTACAGAAATTGGGAGAATTCGTGAGAGAGAACTTACTGCAGGCTCAAAACCATCAGGCCCACTACTATAATAGACAGGCTAAGCTAAGGGAATTCAGGCCGGGGGATAAAGTACTCTTGTTGTTACCCACAACGGAATCAAAACTATTAGCAAAATGGCAGGGGCCTTTTGAGATAATCCGTAAGGTGAGGGAGGTAGATTATGAAGTGCGGTTCATGGGAAAGAGAAGGAAGTCACAGGTATATCACGTCAACTTGCTGAAAAAGTGGAAACCACGAGAAACGCTGATGATAGCACTGGTGACGGAGGAAATGGAGGTGGGACCCTGGGGGAGTGAGCTAGGCCAGGACTCGGCAGTGAAGATGGGAGAAGACTTGACAGCGACGCAGCATGAGGAGGTGACGAGACTCACCCAGCGATACTGCAGGGTCCTATCTTCGGTACCAGGGCGAACCCAGGTACCATATAGCCACCAGCCCAGGGTGTAAGGTATGTGATGCGGTCCACCCGCTACCCCAGAGGATGTGGGAGACAGTGAGGGCTGAAGTACAAGAAATGTTACGATTGGGTGTGACAGAAGAGTCATGTAGTGATTGGCGCAGCTCAATTGTGCTGGTGCCAAAACTGGATGGGTCTATTAGGTTTTGCGTGGACTTCCGAAAAGTCAACACGATCTCGCGTTTTGACGCCTACTCTATGCCCCAGGTCGATGAGTTGTTGGAAAGATTAGGACAGGCCCAATACTTGTCCACACTAGATTTAACCAAGGGATACTGGCAGATCCCTCTGTTCCCAGCGTCCACGGAAAAGACTGCATTCTCAACTCCCTTTGGACTGTTCCAATTTAAAAGCATGCCTTTCGGGCTACATGGGGCAGCTGCTACATTCCAGAGGCTAATAGATCGGGTTTTACATGACCATAGTCCATATGCGGCAGCCTACATTGAAGATATAATAATATATAGCGGTAGATGGAAGGAACATCTATAGCATGAGGTTACGTACTTGGGGTATACAATGGGGGGGGAAAGCTGAAACCCCTAATCAGTAAAGTACAAGTACTAGCAGAATACCAAGCTCCGACAACAAAAAAACAGATCAGGCAGTTCTTAGGCCTGGTCGGGTACTACGGCAGGTTCATTCAGAACTTTGCAACAATAGCTGCCCCCCTCACAGACTTAACGAAAGGAGCACAGCCTAACTGGGTAAAGTGGTCAGCGCAGTGCGAAAGTGCATTCCATGAACTTAAGGCTTGCTTAATGAGGGCCCCAGTACTAACACAACCGGACTTCTCTAAAGACTTTATAGTGCAAAAAGACACTTCAGCCATGGGGCTAGGGGCTATCCTGGCCCAGGAGATCGAAGGGGAAGAGCACCCCACATTATACTTAAGTAGAAAACTGTTTCCTAGGGAGCAGGCATATGCAACAGTGGAAAAAGAGGCATTGGCAGTGAAATGGGCGGTAGAATCCCTATGCTACTACCTGCTTGGAGGCTTGTTCTGTCTGGTCACAGACCACGTCCCACTGAAATGGCTGCAATCCATGAAGGAGTCAAACTCGAGAGGGATGAGATGGTACGTAGCCTTGCAGCCGTACCGATTTGAAGTGGTACACCGGTCTGGAAAGAAGCATACGAATGCAGACTTTTTTTCAAGACTAGGGGAAAGGAGTTCATCAGGAGAAGTAGGAGAGAACTTGAGGGGGGCGGTGTGACGGGGTGTAGCGGACAGCCCCGAAAGATGTCGCACCCTCCACTACAGCTTCTGCACGAGCCGGCACTGCGCCGGTGAGGCAGACGTGCCGGGGCTGTTTGGCAGCCGTGGCGAGTGCGCGGCGGCGAGAGGCAACTCAGCGGGTGGGTGGTGGACATCACCTGTGCGGAGGCAGGAGTCTGCGTAGCTGGCGGTAAGTGTGCGGCGCCTGCGCCGGCGTTCTGGGGAGGAGGATGCTGGCTTCAAAAATTGGTGGCAGCTCCCAGGAAGGGGGTGGATGTGTGCCCGGCTGGAAGGCACGGGGTTGGAGGTGTCGGGTTCCCCCACTCCTGCTGATGTGAGAGAACACACAATGGTCAGCATTAAAGGCTCTCGGTGAGTGTTACCCCAGTCTGGACTGTGATTAAGGGAAAAGGGAGGGGGGACTGACCAATGATACCTCTCCCCAGCAAGGGGAGATCATTAGCACCATGACATTGGCTACTGACAGAAATCCCAGATCCTCTGTCTCCAAACAAGTGGTGTGCCCCAATGTAACCATTACCTCCCTCTTGTATAACACAGTCCTTGTTATGAAACAAAAGGAGGCTTCTTTCTGAAATGATAAAGATTCCACTAGACACAAGTGAGGGATACAGATGGCTACAATACAAAACAGAACCATAACACATGAGCTAGGACACACACTTTTTCTCTTCAATAATGTATGTTTTCCCCCCCCACCTCAAAGCTCAGTCGCAGAGCTACCTGGCTTCATAGGAACCAGGGTCAATGTGCAGTCAGCTGTCAAACCTGGGGCCTAGGAGAGGATACCACATATGGTTGAGGTCAGAGATAGACAATGTGATGCACATCACTGATGACTGGCCTCTGGCCAGATTTGACAGAGATCTGAGGGCACTTCACTTTGCTGTTGAGGTTGCTGCAAGTTGGCTTGGAAAGCTCTGCACCCAATAAGAAGTGAATGGATGCAGAGTTCCTCTTCCTGACATAATTTACAGCGGTTCAGCAGGGCTGCTGTAGCACTGCTGGTTAAGACACTCTCTGCTATGGGCTCAGTAATGCCTGCCTCCACAAGAGGCGATAGCTATGTCAATGAAAGGGGGTTTTCCCACCAGCGTAGCACTGAATACTCCGGTGCTTAGGTCAGTGTAACTTACGTTGCTCTGGGCTGTGAATTATTCATACCCCTGAGTGACGTAAGTTATGAAGAAGCAATTTGCAGTTTCGACGTAGCCTTAGACTGAAACAGTTTTTGTGCACAGACAGGGTGATCCAGTGTTAGGGTATGTCTCCACTTGCCCCCTAGTTCAGACTAGGGAGGCAATTGAAGCATACCAAAGTTGCTAACGAAGCCCGGGATTTAAATATCCCGCGCTTGATTAGCATATTCGCGGCTGGTCGCCATTTTAAAATGCCGGTCGCCCGATTTAACTTGCCGCATGTAGACGCGGTAGTCCGATCCAAAACCCTTCCCTCGATTTAACTGTTACTCCTCATTGCACAAGGAGTAACAGTTAATTCAAGGGAAGGGTTTTGGATCGGACTACTGCGTTTACACGCGGCAAGTTAAATCGGGCAACCGGCATTTTAAAATGGCGACCGGCTGCGAATATGCTAATCAAGCATGGGATATTTAAATCCCGTGCTTCATTAGCAACTTCGGTATGCTTCATTTGCCTCCGTAGTCCGAACTAGGGGGCAAGTGTACACATACCCTTATATAGTCCCCTTGTTACCTCCAAGTGGTTTAGAACAGGTACTCAGAATTTACTGTTGTTTTTATGGTTTCATCTGGTGAGTCTGAAGAGAGTGGAAAGTACTCTCTCCAAACATGGCAATCCCCAAGGAGAACAGTCCAATACTCACCAGCCACAAGGCAAGTAACCTAATTTTACATGTATTTGATGTGTCTTTCTGTTGCCAAACTCTCTGTGCTCTTTGTGGCTACAGTCTTGATCAACCCCCAATAACACTGAGATAGACAGTGCTGGAGCAAGGCAGTGGTGGAGCAGAATAGGTCATTAAGAGCACAGGAGAGACAGGGTCCCTGTCCTCAGTCCTGATGCCTAGGCCAACTCCAGCCCGAAGCAGCTGGGAGCCGTCATCTCAGGAAAAAATTAGTGTCACTCCTTGGAAGGATCATAATCAGCGGCTTTAGGGAGAAGGTTCATGCACATGCTCAGTGAGGATGTAATCTTCTGAGATTTTAGTTGTTCAAAGGTACATCTCTACTAATCATGTACAAGCTCTGATTTTATAAAGACTCATAATTTAGGCAAATTTGGACAGATTTTCACAGGGGTGGCCAAAGGTCTGGGCCTGATCTATACCCTACATATCCCTAAGCACAGCATCTTCAGCACCGCCCTCCCTTCGCCTACAGCTGACCTTTGTGTTTTCCATAAAATTGAAACTTTGAACCCACTTTTAACTTTTAGGTGCACCTAGAATGCCAGCACCTCCCCCCCCAGGCACATGCCTACCATGCCTAATTGGAAATCTGGACCTGCCAAAGGCACACCCTAACACAAGGGCTCCTCCTGCCAAATTTCCAGCCTCTGCTCCAAAGCAAGGGAGCACAGTTAAAAAAAAAAAAAAAGGTTATCAGGATTTTTTAACATGGAAAATACCATGTACTTTCTCCCACCCTTAGGGTATATGTCTACACTACAGCATTATTTCGAAATATCTTAGTTCAAAATAGTTAATTCGAAATAAGTTATTTCAAAATAATACATCTACACACAAAATGCATTTCGAAATAGCTTTTTGCTATTTCGAAATAGCGTGTCCACACTGAGTGGACGCTGAATCGCACTTAAGGCTGGCCAGATCCAGGTCCAGCAGGGCATCAGGTCAGGAGTTACTTTGTGTGGCTGCTGCCTGAGATTATCTGAGGCCTGTGCTTAAAGGGACCCCCCTGGACAGCCAGTTCTCAGGTTTCCCTGCTTGCTTGCCTACCTCGATGAGGGACAGCAAAGCATTTTGTCTCTGCGTGCTCTGGTTGCTCTCACTCGGGACACCACAGCTCTCTGCAGCATGGAGCCGGAGCTGCCCCTGGGCACCCTGGTGCTTCTCATGGATGCGTTGCTGCGAGCCTGGCTGCACTTTCTGCAGGCTGCCATCTGGGAGTTCCTTTGGGGGGCTGTCAGTATCCAGGAGGCCCTGCAGGAGAGCTTCCACCCTGAGGAGCACTAAGAGCCTCCCTGGTCTGCCCCACTGGGGCTTGTTCCTCATTCCTCCCTCATGTCCTTCCACTTACCCCTCCCTAACCCCCCTTCCTCATGTCAAATAAAATACACGTATTTTCATGAACACAAACTCTCTTTATTTAATAAAACTGGGAGGGGGGGAATGAAACTCTGGTGAGACTGGGGAAAGGAGGCGGGAGAGGGGAGAAAATAGGGTGGGAGGGGGGAGGGGGAAACCTGGGAGGAGGGAGCTGGAAGGGGGAAGCAAGGGAAAGAAGGGGGAGGGGAAACTCAGGGCTCAGGGGTGGGGGTCTCTCCGGAGCAACTTCATTGTCATGCAAACCTGCTCCTGGGTTCGCATGTGGCCTTTGGGGGCCAGGCTGGCAGCTATCCTGCCATATTCCTCCATCTAGTGCGGAGATCATGGACGTTGGGGGCATCCCCCCCAAACCTGAATAAGGTCCATGAACTCCACCCTGGACCAGGAAGGCGCCCGCCTTCTCCGGACCCTGGCAGGCTCCTGGGAGCCGGCAGACTGCTCCTGGGGAGTGGTGGAGGGCTGGGTGGCACTGGCTTTCTGGCTCATGTTTTGGGGCCACTGGGTCAGGGGCAGTGACTGCTGGCTCTGGGCTGGCAGGCTTGGAGCTGCCACAGGCACTGTGGCCAGAGTCTACCCCTTTAAGGGCTCCGGGGAGCGGGGAGGGAGAGGAGTGTTCTTGGCTGAGGCTGGAGTGGCCACCAGGGCACCCTGGGAAGGCTGGAGGCCTCCTATTTCGATATGTGTCTACACAGCACTTATTTCGAAATAGCTATTTCGAATTTGGCGTTATTCCTCATAGAATGAGGTTTACCAAATTCGAAATAAGTGCTCTGCTATTTTGAATTAATTAATTTAATTTTTTTTATTTAATTAATTTCGAAATAGCGGTTTGGCTGTGTAGATGCTAGTAAAGTTATTTTAAAATAACTTTGGTGTGTAGACATACCCTTATTCTTAGAAACAGCTGAATGATTTTGGCTGACTAAAAAAAACATCAGCTTGAGGCAGGTGCCTAATATGGAAAATTTCAGTACAAAAGCTTAAAGTTTGGTAAAGTTCTCAGCAGCAGCTGAGACCAGTTTTATAAAGGGAAGTGCTGGATGCCTATAACTGAGAGTAAGGGCTGCAAATCATTTTTGGACATGTTAACTTTCCCTGTTGGGATTCATCATCTCAGCCACCTCCAAACAATAATGCCCACAGCGCTTCAAGTGATGGTGGCAGCCCGTGATCGTTGGATTCTGGAGTTGAAGTGCTGCTGTGGCTAAACACTAAGTAAACAGCACCTGCTGCAATGTCACTTGTTCCATAAGGAGACCAGATTTAAAACGGGATGGCCGCTCTGAGCCATACTTTGTTAAGGCCAGATTTAGCTCGTCCTTATACAGCTGCACCTGAGTCAGGAGAGCACAAGATGTGTAGGAGGCAGCCAAGAATGCCATTCTTACACTAGGCTGGGAACAGTCTGCTCCCTCCCTACACCCAGAGAGATGCAATCTTCTACAAAAGGCGACAAGTAAAGCCCTGGCTGTGGCCTTCTAGCCCACAGAGGAGCAGCACATCAGGTGAGAATATGCTGCACTTGCTTCACTGAAGATGTGTAGCAGCAGGAGCTCAGGAACTGTCTTTTTGTCCAGTACTTGTACACTGTTAGCACAAAGTGGCCCTGGTTCATGATGAGGCTTCTGGGCACTATGTGCTGCAACTACAGGTTGTACCTCGCTTAACATGGGACTCCATGGTCCGGCAACATCTGTGGTCCAGCATGGACCACAGATGTTCCTGGACCACAGAACCCAGGAAGAGGGAGGTCTGGCGGTGGGCCAGGAGCACCGTAGGGGGCACTGGTAACTCAGCCAGGAGCCCAGTGTGTGTCCGTGTGGGGAGAAGGAGGACGGATGGCATGGCGGGGAGTTCTGGCCCCAGCAAAGCTCCCTAGCCCCAGTGGCCATGGACCTCCAGCGGCAGCCAGGGAGGTCTGGCCCCAGCCACGGAGCTCTGGCCCCATTCTGGCTCCAGCTGGGGAGCTCCAGTGACAGCTAGGGAGTGCTGGCCTGGGCTGCGGAGCTCCGACCCCATCCCTCCACCCTGGCCCCAACAGTGGAGCTCCAACCCCAGCTGCGGAGCCTGTTGGCTGTGGAGCTCTGCTCTGGCCATGGAGCTCTGGCCCAATGCGTGGAGCTCTGCCCTGTTTGCACAGCTCTGGCCGTGGCAGCAACGGGGGCAGGCTGGAGCCCTACCCTGGTGGCAGCAGGGGCTATGAGGAGAGGGATCTTCCCTGGTCCAGCAAATCCCCTCATTTGGGACAAGTCAGGTCCCCAGGGTGCTGGACAATTCCCTCTAAGTTGCACAGCAGGTGATTAATCAGCCCAGCCCAGTCAGAGGCTCAGGACTCCGTGCACGGAGCTGACTGACTGGGCAGGGCTGATTAATCAGAAGTTGTGCTGCCATGCAGCTTAGAGGGAACACTGGTGCTGGACCAGCGAGGTCCAACTTGTACCACTCCTAGTTACAACAAAGGAGGAATTCTGTCTCAGGGGCAGTGTATCTTGGCTCCACACTGCCACTTGAGGCTGTGTATAATTTGTACAATCATGCCTTTAACGGCCATGTTACTGAGTGCCCTTTGAGCCTCATGGACGCTGAAAAACAGTACCTTGATCAGATGATCAGGCAGCATCACAAGAAGAGTCTGAAGATTGTCACCACGCTTTATTTTCCATCACTCTGAAATGAATCAGATCGCTGCACTCTCTGTGTTAGCTCTGAATCACATTCATAACTGATCTCAATGCTTTTAAACCCACGTGCTACTCAAATCATGGTATTTTCTTGTTCAGATAGGTGATGATGAATGCAAAAGCAGTGGTGGAGAATTCAGTTCAGTTTACATCATTTTTGTAATTGTAGCAAGAGCAGCAATAGTTTTAGTAGAAAGAATGCACACAACAAATATGATTCATGCTGCAGAGAACTTTCAACCTAAGACAAATTAGGGGAAAATAAAAGCCAGGATAAAGGGTGTGGAAAGATGCCATTTAAAGAAGACAATCAAATAATGTTTTCTTTGGATCTTTGTTGCTTCTGTGAAGTTTACCCAAGGTCTATTCTTGACCTCTTGCAATTGAAAAATCTGTCTTGAAAATCTCACAGGAACAAGCTTTCCTCTGACTTCCTGCTTCTGATAACATCAGAAATATCATAACAACAGTTTTCATGCCATTTCAGCATTTTAGCTCCCAGTCTAGGCTGGGATAGAAGAGAGAAACAAAAAATGAAATGCCTGAACTGAATTTTGGACAAAGCATTGTGGGATATTATTATGTTATCCAAACTAGTGCATCCATCCATGTTCAGAAGATTAATTATTAGTATTAATATTATTCACATACAGCATATCCCATACATAGTTAATTCATCCTCACTCAAATTGGTCCACATGTTTTGAATTTTAACATTTTAACTAAATTAGTTAGCACTCAAAATTTCAACATAATTTTTCATAAAAAATCTAAACAAAGAGCAGAAAAGCCTTTTATGCCACTCTTCCTCTCTCCCTCCCCCCTTTTTGACTAGGTCGAATCTTCTTGTTGCCCCTTAGGGTAAGCAGAAATCAGTAATTTGGAGCATTAGTGGGATGAGAAATTAGGGAAATTTTTTACAGAAATATACACAAAGTCCTGTCTCCCTAATTGTGATAGGAACATAATGTACATCACACAAGCATGTTCATTCCTCAGATATCCCAAACTGAGCCCCTCCTGGGAAGAATGCTAGAAAGGAGCGTCTGCCTCTCTGACTCCTTTTTGGGTCATGCATAACCGCTTCTCATTCAGGATTCTCAGACACAAACCCCAAACTGCCTCCTATCAGGGGTTCTCAAACATTTTTGCATCTTGACCCCCTTCTGACAACAAAAAAGACCACATGAGCCCAGGAGGGGGGAACCAAAGTTTAAGCCTGTCCAAGGCCTGCTGCCCAGGGGAGGGGGAGCCCAAGCCCCACCATCCAGGGCAGGGAGGGCCAAAGCTGAACCCAAAGTCTTGGGCTTTGGCCCTGAGCTGCGGGGCTTGGGCTTTGGCCCTTGGTGGAGGCTTTGGCTTCAGCTCTGGGCCCCAGCAAGTTTAAAGCCGGCCCTGGTGACCCCATTAAAATGGGGTTGTGACTACTTAGGGGTCCTGACCCACAGTTTGAGAATCACTGACTAGAACTACTTTCTGGTCACTTGAGAGTTTTGACACACACCCCTTGCTCCATAGCCAAAGTCGAGTAAAGGCTTCTCTAAACGGGGACACCCAGGAAAAATAAGCTGAATTAACTGAGGACACGTTTACACAGAGCTAAGTCAATTGATGTTGATGATCATAAACTGCTGTAATTACATCACTTGTGCATGTTCACACAACACTCCTTGTGTCAGTGCAGAGCATCCACAGTGGGTGCTCTAACACCAGCAAAGACAGCAATACACAGAGATAACTATCTCACTGTGCAAATCACCAACATCTCCCATAAGGAGCTCTGAGAACAGATCACAGTGCCTTGTGCAGGCGAGATCACTGCCCAAGATATAGTTTTCTCTGTCCCATAATTCCCAGAGCTTCCAACAACATTTCAACTGCCTCTGTAAACATTGCGCCCACCATCTCAGCCTGAAAGCATGTGATAAGCATTATGAAGACAACACAACTGATCCTGCTGCGGTATTTCATGAGCTACGAATGTGAACAGGCATCTGTGGCTGCTGCCCTGCAGAGTGTCATGGAAAGAAACAATTCAAGATTGATGGTGGCATTCATGGAACAACTGCATAGGGTTGACCATTGCTAATGAGTTCAGGAAACAAATTCCAAGTGGTGGGATCTAAACATGATGCAGATCAGGGATGATGAACGGTGACTGAAGAACTTTTGGATGCCCATAGCTATCTTTCTCAATCTGTGTGCAGAGCTCATTTCTACCCCGTGGCAAAAGGACAACAAAGCGAGAACAGCCCTTTTGGAAAAGCATGTAGCTATTGTTGCTGTGTCAAAGCTGGCAACTCCAGACTGCTACTGGTCCATTTCAAGTCAGGTTGGAGCTGGGAAGTCCACCATGGGGTGATACCTACCAGCCCTGTGCTCTTGGGGAGCCATGGAGTGACACTCATTGAAAACCATCCCCCTCTCCCAGGCCTCTGCTAGAATCAAAGACAAAGCAATGAAAAGGCTGGGGAAGACACACCTAAACTGCTTCAGACAAGGGTGATACAATTAAGGAAACACCCCAGCCTCATCTGCATGGAAGATAGAACAGAGAGTCATCTCCATTAGCATACAGAATGGAGACCAGCTCTTCCAAAGCAGGAACCGCACTGAACTATGGGATACCAAAAGCAGAGAAGCACTGCCTGATGGGAAAACTCTGCTCCAGATGCTAATGAACCCAGGTCTGCTCACACCCAAATTAGTCATTATCAGACCAATTCTAGTAATGGATCCTATTGACATCCAAAATACTGAAACTGCCTAGTTGCATTGTGAGCTCGTTCAAAGAACATCACCCATAACCAGGTGTGATCGATCTCTATTGTCTTGCCTCTGTTTACCCATAAACAAATCCAGTGTTCTCTTAGAACTATTGTTCTATCCCTATAAAACCTCCTACCCTTGCCCAAGAAAAACTGTTCTGATACCTGGATTTAAACTGCATCAGTTCCATTGAGACTTCTTCATCTCCTGTCTGATGGTGCTGGGGGCTCTGCTCTTCTTGTCTCCTGCCCTCTGGAACCCCAGCTCCCATCACCCTCTGGGAACCCCGATTAGTGCAAGCTCCACGGAGTGGTGAAGTCTCTCTCTCTCTCTTTTCCTCCCTCCCCCCACCAAGCATAGCCTCCTGACTCTGCCCTATGTAAACTGTTATATGGTTAGCTAGCCATAACATTTGTAATCAGTTTCAATTTAGATTTAATATTGTAACTGTTTTGTGTGTTTGGCTCCCTATATATACATATTCACTACCCAGAAATAAATAACTTTCATTGTTAAGCTGGTTGCTTCTCTCTCTTTCTTTCTCTTTTGCTTACTTTTCCTCAAGGGGTGTTGTTTTGGCTTCCCCATTTGCTCTGCAACAACACTTCTTGTACCCAAGCTAAAGATCCCTGTAGTGCCCAGAATCCTGTGGGGTTTGCTCATCATGTGGTTTACCAGTGAATGATTGTGGTGTGGAAGTGCGGATAGGGGGTATTGAACCGGGGGGCTTATAAGGATAGCAGCTTAAAGTGCTGTTTAATCCAGCCCACTGAGTCCAAAGGCACATGAGGGTGCACTGTGGCATTACTGTTAAACCCAGCCTGCTGAGTCCAGGGACATATGAGGGGTCAGCTTGGGAGTGCTGATTAACCAGTCCTCTCAGACGTGCTCTGTTAGTGGGTGTGAGTGTCTGTGTGTATTGCTAAGGTGGGAAGAACCCCATCCTGAGGAACCTAGTTCCTGCAGGAGAACGCCAGTGGGAAGGGGAATTGGCAGCAGGGGGAATTCAGCTCCATATGAGAGCACAAGTAAGCACAAGCAGCACACTGATAGAATTGTTAACCTTCCCCCTGTCTCATAAGAGTAACCTGATAAATGAGTATACCCCAGAGTATTGAGCAAATCTGGTAATAGGGGGTTGTAATGATGCAAGTGTGCAGGGCTATTAATCTCCTTCTGCTACAAGGGACTATGATGAGGCATTGTGCGGAAAATTGTGGATGGCTTTACAGTAATGAGTTTCACTAACTGTGGCAGAGCGATAAATGGCATGCATATCCCAATTTTGGCCCCAGACTATCTTGGGATGGAGTACATCAACAGATAGGGCTACTTCTCTATGCTATTGCAGGCACTTGTGGATCACTGGAAGTCATTTTTCTGACATCAACAAAGGGTGTTTAAGGAAGGTGCACGAAACATGCATTTTCAGCAACACACAGCTGTGCAGAATGCAGAGAAATTCTTTTCAAACCAGAAGATTCCAAGAATGGATGTATGAGGAATGTGGGAGGGTAGGACATGGATGGCAGTTCTGTGCAGGTTGCAGGGGAGTTGAACTTGCATATGTTCTGCAATCAGGGACCAGAGTATCGCTGGTCCTCCATGAGTTTTATCATTCACTCCTGGCCCTATGTCTTCTCCTGGCTCTCCATCTCCCATTTATTGTCTCGGTGCTCACTATTGGCCTGAGCTGATGATTGCAGCAATTCATGTAACATGTCCTCCTTAATCCTCCCTGTTTGTCTCCTTAACAGACAGTGGCGCTCCTCCTGTGTGTAGGAGCTAGCCTTGAACTGCACATCTGGAGAAGCAAAAGAAACAATGCCTGAGTCCATATTGTTTGTACACTCACAGCCTTGAACCATAAAACTTATATACACCTCTTTCCCACTTTTGCTTGGCAAGTATGACACATGGACAGAACATTAAACATGATGACGTTGGCCCAGGATAGGGAGTGCAAGACGGGTTAAGGGGACTCGTTGGTTTCAGAAGGGGATAGTATAAGCACCTGGAGACACTATTCTGAATATTGCCATCATTTTCCACAGGCAAAGGCAATCAACACTGTAATTACACAACTAAGGGGTAACTGAAGATTCAAGTGTGCACCTCCTGCATGCGTGCTGCTTCAGCCCAGGCCTGGATGCGGCTCTGGTTCCTCTAGTAATTGCCAATTGTCACAGTAAAGTTTCCTATAATGGCAGAAGAAAGAAAGTAGCTTTCCCAAGGAACCTTTGGCACAGCATTGCAGAGTATCTCCAGAACAGTTTCCTAAATTTCTCTGTGGAGGATTCACAAGAGAGCCTGGTGTGCAGTAACATACTTTTCCACAGGGTCCCCCACAGCATAGCTGTTCAGGGGAATGTGAAGGACATGCAAAGAGTACCTAGCATTGTTAATTTAAATCCCTTCTCCCACCGCTACCTCCTGGAACCTTGCACTAACAAAGAAAAATTAATGTTTACCAGAGCTCCTCTTTCCTCCCTCAGGCACACCAGAGCCAGATGGCTGGGACTGCCCAGACCCCTCTGGAGTCCAAAAGACGTCTTGGTGAGCTGCACCACTGGACGAGCCTGCCACTTGTCCCACATCCTCCTCCAACTCAATCTCCTCATCCCTGGTGTGGACTTCACTGGCTGCTGCCTAGTCCCCGTGACGTATCCACAGAGCTCTTGGGGGTGGAGGTGGGGTCCTTGCTGAGGATGGCATGTGGCACCTTGTACAAGCAGCATGTTTTTGGTGCCATACCAAGGTGATGGATGGTCTCCCTTTGCCTTCTGGGGCTTCTTGATCTTAGCATGGTGCTGCTGCATGTTCCTTTCCTGCTCCTTCTCATCCATGCCACGAACAATCTGCTCACCGGTGTCCAAGTTCCAGCAGCTGGATTGAAGCTGCAACTTCACAGTCTTCCCTCTCCATAAACCTAACAGTGCCAGTGCACTCCCAAGGGAGCCTGTTTGCTGCGGAAAGCTGGCCTGGTGAGCTGGGATGATGCAATGTGAGCTGTCCACACTGAGAAAAAAAGAAGTAGATTTCAAAAATTCCCAAGGCTTTAAAGTGGGAGAGGTGCATGCCTGTGTACATGGCTGCAGGGCAGCAGAGTAACTATGTGACTCTAACTTTGTCACAAAATGCTGCATTTCACTTCTTGAGGTGATTTTATTATGTCAGTGTAGCGCAAGAGTTACATCAGGTGTAGGGACATTGTTGTGTGTACCCCTCCACTGTTTTGTTGACAAAATTGTATAGAATAGACAAGACCTAAGACTGTGAAGAAAAACTCAAGCACCTTAAAGCACTGTTTGGGTACTCATTCAAAGGGAAGGGGATGTTATTTGAGGAACAGAAAACTATGGGTGGTTGGTAATGTAGGCAAGAGAAGGCACAGACTTCCCAAACTGCCTGCACATCCGAGCCCCTAAGGCTGGGGCCATGGGTGGGGAAGGCTAGGGCTGCGGCATAGCAGCCAGGCTCCCTTTGGCCACCGGAGAAGGCAGTCTAGCTTAGCAGCTCAGCTGAGGATGGTCTTGTGGCTCCATCACAGGCCTGGGATTTAAATGATATGGGTTCTACTCCTCTTTCTACCACAGAAGAGCCTCTTGTGTCTCAGTTTTCTTACCTGCAATGCAAGGATAATATTACTTATCTATCTTTCAAGGGACGTTGTGAGGGTTAATTTATTTATGGCTGCCAAGTGCTTTGAAATCATTGGATAGAGGCTGTTATGGGAAAGCCACATATTTGTATTTTATTGCACGAATAGCTATGCTCTTCTTGAAAGGTTAAACAACATCTTATAGGAACTTGGTCAGTGTCACCCTGGAGTTTTTGAAATATGTAAATTAGTGCAATGAACCATCGGGAGTTTCATGAACACTAATACTATCAACGAGTAATAATAATAAATAATAAATAACACCAATAAAAATAATAATGTTGAGGCCTATCGTCCCTTTCTACATAGGAGGCAAGAAACAGCAATGACTTTGTAGCTGTGAAGTTTCTTGCAAATTCTTCCCTTAGGACAGAAAGGTTAGTCCACCCCCTAACCTAGAAGAGGCAGCAGAGTTCAACACTTCATTCGTCAGATCACCAAGATAAACACAGATCTTAGGAATACATTGTGCCACTGCCTACAGGCCCTGTGCCTCTGCATTACTTCCAACTTCAATCCTTAGCTGTACAACACACTTTTGCTACAGGACACCCCCCTCTCTTCCACTTTCCCGGTTGTTAAATACTGACAGGGTCAGTATTATTTTACACACAAATACCTCAGAGATATGTGATGGGGGGGGGGGAGGGGGCGACACTATGAACAGCAACTAGTCTCTCTCCTTGCCCCATCCCCAGCACATATCAGAGCCCAACCTCTCCCCAGCCCTTCCTGAGGGAACTATATCATCCAAAGAGCACTCTCGCCTCTGAGGCCCCCACCAAGCATTCTCCTCTTTCCTATTCCTGCTATAAAGAAGCTATGGACCGTAATTAATATCACAGAAATGTATCTTGCTAAGAGAATCCTTAAGTCCATATTTTGTAAAGCACTACATCTTACCTATCTATGTCTATTCAGGAGAGCAAGATTAGCAGAGCAAGACGCTGAACTAGAGATGTGGATATTGCATTGCATTGTGCCTTCCCACTGCAGTGAATTACAAGGTGTCAAAGGGCTCCCGGGGCAAGGTCAAAAGGGAAAAGTGTCACTGGGAAATTTATGGAGATGACTTCTGCAAACCATGGTGCCCTGAGTGTGGGAGGGCTCCAGGATTCTTGTTCCTGTCATTCACGTTCTGTAGCCTTTTTCAACCTAGCATCTGGCCTGCTTTGTTTCCTCCCCCACCCTCACATCCCCATATTTGTTTGGTGATGATATAACCATTAATAAACACAGGAATTACATTGTACATTCTGCTTGGCTAAGTTACTAATTCAGTTAGAATCAGTTTACACAGGAAATTCATGCTGATCTCAGAGAAGAAGCTGCTCCCCGATGACTCTCATCTTCTTGAAGGTTATGACATCCAAGTTCTCACAGTGGCTTGCATACAAGCCTATGCTTCAAACAGTCTTGGTTTTGGTGGCATGCTATACTACGTCATTTTACCTTTCTTCCACCTGGCCCTTCTAAGCACTTTCTTATTTACATTACAAAAAAGTCTATCTCTATCTGTTTGTCTTCAGGGAACATAAATCAAGAATGTCTCCCTCTCTGTCTAAGCTACATCCACCACTAAAATACAGCCTCTTTTTAGGTGGAATGAGGAAGCTGCTAAATAGTGCACAAAATTACACAAGGACATTACATTAGAACGGGAAATGAAAAAATGTTGTATGATCCAACTGAAATTACCAGGGGAACCTAAGTACACAGATGTAATTACCTAAGTTGGAGTTTGGTCAAGACAGCGTAGTTAATAACCCTTCAGTTCTATGGACTCTTTAATGATCATAAAAACCTTGTGTTTATGTCTCATGTATTTCATAAAGTTTTGCGACAATGTTTTGGAAAATGAATCATCTATTTAGATTTTCCCTTATATCTGTTTTTAAAACTTTTTTTGGGATTGTTGCTGGGTTTGTTTTTTGGGTTTTTTGTTTTGTTTTGTTTTTTTGGTGGGTTTGGTCGGTTGTTTTTGTAATGCATGTAAACATAAAAGCGAAAATGACATTAGCAGAAGAGAGGAAGTGTATATACAAAGAACAATTTGCAATGCAATTTGAAAATGCTGTATACTAGCCTTTTAAATTAATTATGCAGTTGCTGATTCAGGAGGCATATAAGCACTTACTGGAATAATGTCTTAGATACTGTATCTGTATTTCCACTATTGAACTTTTCACTAGCCTTGAAACAGTCCATAATGAAAATATCCCTAGATTCATGCCCAGTTGTTACAAAATTAGATAAAACCTATAATGCAAAGGCCAAATAACTTCAGAGTATGTCTACATTGCAGAGTTTTTTTGGAAAAACGGCCATTATTCTGAAAAAACTTCAATTATGTCCACACTGCAATCGCATTCTTTCAGAAAAAAATTGAAAGAACAGGGGGTTTTCCGACATTGGTAAACCTCTTTCTACAAGGAAGAAGCCTTTTTCCAAAAGAGCTCTTTCGGAAAAAGGCGTGTGTGGACAGGGAAGAGGGAGTTCTTTCGAAAGAAGAGGAAAAAGCACAGGTGCCCTGGTGGCCATTCCGCCCATAGTAATCACAGTTTTAAGTGCGAGATAGCATCCCTTCAGTGTGGACGCTATCTTTCAAAAAAGCAGATTGCTTTTTCGATGTGCTTTGGTAGTGTGGATGCTCTCTTTCAGAAGAAGTTTTTTTTGGAAGATCTCTTCTGGAAAAGCTTCTTCTGAAAGAAGCCTGGAGTCTAGACATAGCCTCAGCCACTCAAGAAGTACACAGCCTCTCCAGTGCAGAGCTTAGAATATCTTCTGAAACTGAATTCTTCTGTTCCATAAAAATAAAGGAAACAGATAGGTGCTTCTGCTAGGTACCATTGTTACAGAACAATCAGCAAACCTCATTTTTATACTATAGGACTGTCAAAAGGTTACCACTCATGGCTGGGGCACCTTCCTGCAGCTCATTTTGGGATTGGCTCTTGACCAGCTGCTGCCCCCACTTTCAGTTGCTCACCTTCTCCCTGAGCTCTGCCCTCCAGCCACATTACTAGAGTTCTCTCCTTCCAAGGTAACAAAGGTCCACCAGCCAAACAATCTGTCTGAAATCTCAGTCTTTTGATTCACTGCCCAGCCTGTGACACTTTCCCAGTAGCCAGCAGGAGAACCCAGGCTGGTCCACTACTCCAGGTTCCAGCCCAGGGACCTTATATCCACCAATCACAGTCTGCTCAAGTTCCAGTCTTTTTTATGATGCCCTGGACTTTTTCCTCCCTTCCTTTCCCTCTCTTCCCATTCTACCAACTCCTACTGGGCTTCTTCATCCCATTTCAGGTTCTTGCCAGAGTTTCTATGTCCACAGTAGGATTCCCAAGCTTACTCTTCCCCTAGATCTCCTTTTCCTACCTAGATAATAACACACACACACACCCTTACCTTCTCCAGGGAATGATTCCAGAGCTGCCCAGCTTCCCCCTGTTACCAGCAACTTCCTCTCTTTATTTCTAGCTAAGCTCCTCCACCAGCAGGGCTTTACTGCCAGTCTCCACTTCCTGCCAGGTGCCAGCCTATAAAGTTAATCGATTTATTCTTCAGACAGAATGTGGGATGGGCATTCCATCACAAGGACCTTAGTGATGTAGACACAATTAATAGGAATACTTGTTAGGAAAACAATAAACCCTCTTTCAATGCAAGCATTGCCAACTATGTGAAGGAGTGATGAAGGAGACAGGGACTAGTTTTTTCCGTGTTTGTACAGCACCGTCCAAAATGGGGTCCCAGTTGTGTTGCTGCTCCTGAAAATAATAATGTGGTAGCTTACCATGATGAGGTAGCTTACCAAGAAGATGTTCCTCTCTTCTGTGTTCCCAACACCATCTGTACCTGTTTTTGCTTCCTTCCACCCACATGCAGGCAGTTTGTTTTGTAGCAGCACCAATTACAGAAATCAGAGCATGTAACAAGACTACCAAAACATTCTCTATTTGGGGATGGCAGGACCTTATGCAGAAATCTGTTTCAGATTGTAATATATATTATTAGTCTCAGCGATAAACACACCAGGAGAAACTCCACTGACAACAATAGATTTAAGACAGTGTAAAACTTAGGTGAGGTCAGACTCAAGCTTATTGTAGTTCCTCTGCCTATATTATTAGTCTCAGCGATAAACACACCAGGAGAAACTCCACTGACAACAATAGATTTAAGACAGTGTAAAACTTAGGTGAGGTCAGACTCAAGCTTATTGTAGTTGATTATCTTGAATCCATGTATGGAAAGCAAATATCTGGTTTCCCCAAAAAAGTTTTATTTCCTATAAATTAACAATACCATGGTACTTTTGTTTTTTCACTTGGGAACAAAGTTCTGTAATTTCCATCCACGTCTAAACATCATTCTTTGGAGGATTTTTCTTGGGGAAATTCTGATTGTGCTGATTCAAGATGAATTCAGTTCTCCACATATGACATCTTAGATTAGATTTCCTGGACACTCATTTGGCCATGCTGTCATTGCCGTTTATTCCCCACGAACAGGATATGCCTTACATCTGAGAAACGTCTTTCTCCAACTTTGGAAGGACAGGAAAGGAGAGGAATGAATTGTGTTTCCTTATTGCCATCAAATGTGTCCTCATACTTTAACTTTGAACACAACCCAGGTATATTTAACCTGTTAAAATACAAGCTCTTGGGCCCAAAATTATAGTCGTTCTAGAGCAAAACACTAGAAAAACTGCTTGGTTGGTCTTGTCAGGGACTGTCTGTATGTCCTAGACCTACTTTGAAACAGGCTTAAAGATTTTGGGTCAGAGACTCTTTGCACACTAATTAAATCATGATTGGATCTCTTTTGAAAAGACAGGCCACAGCCCAAATAGAAGTTACAGGTGGAGCTGGGTGGAAATTTGTTGACAAATTTGTTTTTGTTAGAAAATGTTGATTCTTCAAAATGGAAATACTTTGCAGGAAGATTTAGCTTTGATGAAACTTCCATTGGGAAGGTTTCTTAGTTTCAGGATGGACTATCTGGTTACAAAAGAACAACAGCCCCTAGAAAAGACAATAGCCTGATGGTTTGGATTTAAGCCTGTAGGAGAACCAGGTTTAAATCTCTCCCTGTTGTGGAGGAGAGATTAGAACATGGGTGGGCAATAAGCAGCTCACAGGCTGGACAGGGTTTGCCAGGATTCACCGCTGGTGGGCTGTCAGATGCACCAACGCTGGCAGCTCCCTTTGGCTGCTGTTCACAGTTCCTGGCCACTACTTCCTACAGCTCTCATTGGCTAGGAACAGTGAATCACAGTCAACAGGAGCTGCGAGCAGCCATGCCTGTTAGCGTGCAGGTATACAAAACATCTGGCAGCCCACCCATGGCTAACTCCGGCAAACAGTATCCAGCCCACTGGCTGCTTATTGGCCCACCCCAGGACTAGAATCTGGGTCTCCAACATCCCAGATGAGCACTTAACCAGGTGGCTCCTTTTCAATCTCTCCTGTTGGAGCTGTTCCACATCTCAGGTGAGTGCCCTAACCACCTGGCTACTGACTATTTGGGACAGGTCTTGTCTCTGTCTCTCAGTTTCATCCCAATGGAGAATAGGGAAGTTATTTGATTTTTTTTTTTCTTTTAAGAATCCTAAAACAATTTTCCACCCAGCTCTAGGTGTGGGTTTGATGCTTGGGTGAGGTTCGTTGGCTGGGGTTAACTAAGCAGCCAGAATGGATGATGATAATGGATCCTTCTAAACATAAACACTATACACATTGTATGCAACTAAAAAAAATCATCATTAAAGGTATAATCTTCATCTGGAGTGCATTAGTAGAAGACAAACACCCTGCCAAGAGGAAAGCAGCAAGATGAATCAGGGGAAAACTGTAAATTACGCAGGAGGAAGGAGAACATATTCGTTGTTCTGTGAGTGACTCATGGTTACCCTAATGTGATCACTTCAGATTCATGAAGAAGGCCCCAAATAGTTCAATTTCTGAGCATTTTGAGGAGGATAAGAAGCTGTTTCCATCCTGATAGATGCCCCACTAATTCTTCCGCATTAGTAAGGAATGATACAGAGTCATTCACACACATATTCACAGAACATATGGAAATTACCTAAAATAGCTTTATTTGAACCAAAAATAAAAATAAAACATTTAAAAGGGGGAGCTGGATGATGGCTTAAGAAATGAAAATGCATAGGAAAATACAACGGGAATCATCAGAAAAAAGTAAGAAGTGATACTGAATTTTCCCATTCAGGTTATATAAACAGCATTTGTTTTGGCACAGAATAATAGCTGCTGGGGAAACCAGATTTCACCCTGAAAGGTGACTGGAAAGGACTCAGAGACATTCAGCCAAAGTGCTAAAGGCCAAGACTATGTATGACCCGGAAATCTCGCTAGCTTTTTCAAGGGAACTCCTGCCCCTGATCACCATATTTGCTATGCTGGGTTGGCATGGCTGGTTGCGAAATGTGTTCTCCTCATCCACTCTCCCATTGATGGGAAGGATGTTTTTGGCTGGTAGCCCATCTTCTCCTTCAGGGAGATATGTTGTCATGCATGGAATCCCTTTAAATTTTTGTCTATGACTGACTGGTATGAGTTAATAATTGCAGACCCCTCATCCATATAACTATTTTGAATGTGTGCCTTTGGACCCTATTTCCATAAACCTAACTACCTACACAGTTTGGTGAGCGTCCATGTAATATGGTCACTGCCAAGAAAAAGCTTCTTCCTTCAGAAGAAGGGCTGGTATTTGTGGCTGCACAGAGCAAGAGATTCACAGAGCTGGCAACTTCAGAGGCAATTTTGGGCTGCCTACATAGCTTGATTTGCTGATAAATCTTTGATCTGACAATGTCTCATAGACCATAGTCACAGGATAAAAGATTTCAAGGTCTCATGAGGTCTGATGAACAGGTAAGTAGGAAACCTGGAAGAAAACAAAACAATGGTAACACTTGGCCATACTTTAGATTAGACATTGTCTATAATTCACCTGAGTTGCACAATTTCCTATGAAGGAAGGGCAATTCCATGGCAGCATAAACTGATCACTGAAGTGACAGGTCTCTCCTGGAAGTCTTGATATTATTTTGAAGCCCTCTACTGTGATTTGGCCATTAGAAAGCTACCCCAGCATGCAAACTGATATAAAATCTAAAATAATATTGGTCCACTCTAGCTCAGGGACTGCCAGTGGCGCTGTGCAGTTGAGGGGTGTGAAGTGCTAATCATCCCATTTTGAGAAAGCAGGCTCATCTCTGTTAAGAACCCACAACTATGGAACATTTTCCCTTCTTCTGATTATTTGTACTGCAGTAGTGCTTAAAGCTCACAATTTACATCAGGCTCCCATTGTGATATACAAAAAACTTATAGAGAAAGCTAGTTTACTAGATTGTAAGCTTTTGGGGTGCAGGAATATTTTTAATATTTGTACATGACTTAGGGCAATGGGGAATGGGCTTGTAGATACTACAATACACAAATAATAAATAATAGTCTCTGTACTGAAGAATTTACAGTCTGGCAAATATAAATGACAGATAAAAGTAGGAGGAACAAGGGTATGTCTACACTTTGAGCTGTGATTCCCTGCTTAAGGAGAGATACCTCCTGTCACTAGTAGTGCTGCTCTATACAGCTATGTTTAGCTTGCTAGCTTAATCAAAGCTAGTGTTGGGGAGGGGGGGCAACAGACTTGCCAGGCCCCTGGGCAAGGCAGGGGATGGAGGGTGGTTCTATGCTCCTGGAAGGGGCCTTGGGTAGAAAGGATGGGGCTCGGGCAGCTGGCCCTCAGCAATGCCTGGAGGGCATTGCTCCATCCCCTCCAGCCTTCAAAGTCACCTAGCATGTGCCAGACAGCATTCCAGTGGCAATTTAAAGGGCTCTTGCAGTAGCAGTGGCAGTCCAGAGCCTCGGGCTCTTTTGAATTGCCAAGTCCTGGGGCAACTGCCCCCTTTGTCCCATCCCATCTCCTCAAATTGGGAATTACATCTCCAGCTCAAAGTATACACATACTCTGAGGCACTAAGGCCCAAATCCTCATAGGCACCTAAGGCATTATCTACACTGCAGATGGCATGTAGAGCATGTGTAACTACACACCACAGGAAAAGGCAAGCTATGTATGCTGCAGTGTATAGCTGCATGTGGTAATGAAAGGCTCTGGCAACAAGCAGGCAGCTGCAGAAAGACTGTGGTTGTTTCCCCCTCTACCAGGGTTTTCTCCACAGCCGCGGTCTTTCATTGGTGACGCTATGGTGTAGGTGGGACACTGTGCTGTTAAAAATAGCAGAGTAGATGTGGGAGGCACTGCTTGAGCATGTAGAGAGCCATACTGGCATAAGCCTTAAAGTTCTGTCATGTTCTGGGCCATCCTTAGGATTTATGGGGCCCTATGCAGTATTATTGAACTTGGTCCCCTAAATCCAATGTCAGCCTTGGGTGGGGGCCCAATTTTTTAGAGATGTGATTTTATAATCTTCAGCAACACACTAATTATATATTTTTAAAGCAAATTTTAAACTTGGGTCCAGCTATAGACTAACAGTATATTCAGAAACTGACAGTATATACCTGAAGGTACCAAATGCCTATTAAATGGCTTCATGACCACTTGAACGGCTCTTTCACAGGTTCAGTGTTGTGCTAATAGCTGTGGCAGGCTTTTTCACTTTTAAATTAATTAACTCCTCAACAGAGCCACAGAACAGGAATAGGAAAAGGAAGGTGGGTAGCTATTAAGACCAAGTGATTGGTTACTGAGTGATGGTGCCCTATCCAAAGTGTAAAAGCTTAGCTTTATATTTTGTGCAACTCTCAGAGGCCTTTTGTGGTGTTTAGATACCACAAGGGATGGCTACCATCCAAAACCATAGGTAGGCAGATATCATTATTTAGAATTGTCACTATTTCACAAACGTCCATAGTCTGCTGAGGGGAGAAAAGATGAGCAAAGCATGATCCATTGATATGAGTACTGGACCAAGGAATGCCCTATATTCTAATTTAGCCTCTCATGCTGCCCTCCCCCACTCTAAAAAAGCCTCATTGGGAATCCTGAGTTTATTTTATTATATTCAGATGAGTAAAATGGAAAATTTGCAAAACAGTTTAGCTCTTGGTAAGTGGCAGCGGTGAGTTTGGGTAATTTCTACCAGTAGCAACTGACTCAATATTAAGTACCAGTTCTCTGTCTGACAGATATTTTAGGGATTTTTCTCTCTCCTTCTCCCATTCATAGTCAGGCACATCTCATCTGCACTCTTTGGTCGGGACAAGCAGTGAAGCTGCCAGATAACCCCTGGAAGTCATGGATGCAGAACTCAAGCATGCTATTGCAAGAGAAGGAATTTCCTTCTTTTCCCTCTCCTCCTCTTCCTCCCTTAGAGATGAATCATGCCTTTTCCAAGGCTGTCTGGAGCATGAAAATCCAAGGGCTAACTGATGACAAGATTACTATTACCCAAATGGTTATCATAGCCCTGGTCATAAAATCATAGACTCATAGATAATAGAGCTAGAAGGAACCCTGAAAGGTCAGCAAGTCCAGCTGCCTGCACTGAGGCAGGACCATGTTAGCAACAGCATTATATAACAGATGTTTGTTCAGCCTATTCTTAAAAATCTCCAGTGATGGGGACTCCACAACTTCCCTTGGAAGCCTACTCCAAAGCTTACCTACCCTTGTAGTTAGAAAGTTTCTCCTGATATCTAATCTAAATCTCCCTTGCTGCAGATTAAGCCTATTAAGTTTTGTGGTACCTTCCGTGGACCTGGAAAACAGTCAACTGCAGTCCTCTTTATAAAAGCCGTTACCGTATTTGAAGTCTTTTCTCAGGTCCCCCCTTCAGTCTTTTTCCTCAAGATTAAACATTCCCAGTTTTTTGTAACCCTTCCTCCTAGGTCAGGTTTTCTAAACCTTTTATCACTTTTGTAGCTCTCCTCTGGATCCTTTCAAATTTGTCCACATTTTTCTTACAATGTAGCAGCTACAACTGGACAAAATACTCTAGCTGTGACTTCACCAGTGCTAAGCAAAACAGGACAAGTACCTCCTGTGTCCTATATATGATATTTCTGTTAATACACACCAGAATAATAGTAGGTTTTTCATAACTGCATCACATTGTTGACTCATATTCCATGTTATGGTTCACCAGATACTTTTCAACACTACTGCTGCCCTGCAAGTTAGTCCTCATTTTGTAGTTTGCACTTGATTTTTCCATTTTAAGAGCAGTACTTCACACTTGTCTTTACTGACTTTCATCTTACTGATTTCAGACCAGTTCTCCAATTTGTCAGGATTGTTTTGAATTCTAATCTTGTCCTCCAAAGTGCTTGCAAGCTCTCCCAATTTGTTGTCATCTGCAAATTTTATAAAACTACTCTCCGGTCCATTATTCAAGTCATTAATGAAAGATTGAATAGTTTTGGGCCCAGGACTCATCCCATGTAGGATTCCCCCCCCCCCCCCAAGACACCTCCCTCCTAATTTAACAATGAACCATTGATAACTACAGGCCTGTACGCAGGGGGGTGCAAAGGGTTAGTACACACCCCCTTATGATTCCTCATGTAAATGTGCTCCAGCCAGCTGGGTAAAGGCAGGAGCAGTGCACAGTCCAAACCTTCCTCCCCCATGCTCCAGCTGGCCAGGGAAAGGCTAGGACTGATTACCATTCCCCACCCAGGAGCAAGGCCCAGCCCCGCCCCCGGCCTCGCTCCTGGGAGAGGGGAGGAAAATCTGCCTCAGCCTTCCTCCAGCCTGCCGGAGCATGGGGAAGAGAGGCTCGGGCAGCACGCTGCTCCTGTCTTTCCCCAGCTGCCTGGAACATGCTTCCTTGGGGGACTATGGTGGGGGGGATGTGTTCGCACCCTTGCAGTCCACATTTACAAAAAAAGCACACACACCCCCCACAGAAATTCCTGCATACGGGCCTGAGCTATTCACTAAGTATGATCTTTCAAGCAGTTTTGCAACTGCCTTATAGTAATTTCATCTCAATCAGCAGCACAGACACAGAAAAAAAAATGATGGCCCCAAATGAATCCCTGCTGTGCTGTTGGTTTCTGCACCAGTCATTTTTTTGCTAGGAAAAGACCTGTACTATAATTGCAATATAGCAATGAGCAGCTCACCTTTAAGCTAATCAAGGCTAAGAATGTTATTATACAAGTTTAGAGATATTCATCATTTGTAATAGTGATAATGACTTCTTGCCTTGACAGATGTTTCCCAATAGTCAGTGACTTCACAGTGGGCCCATCGCTCCTATTATTCATAACAGACAGGTAATACCTGACGTGGTCTAAATAATTTCCTCACTCACACTCTTCCTCCTCTCCAGGGCTAAAATTGACAGGAAACAGAACAACTTGTTTACCACCTTGCTGGTGTTTCTTGCACTGGATAATCCATACTTCTAGGTCTACCTATCTTTATAAAAAGAGAAATGACCTAGACTAGATCCACAAATTACTCAGGACTAGATCCACAAGCGAATTTAGGTGCCATCTACCAGTTAGGTGCTGAAATTCAAAATATACGCCCCCTAAAGCCCTGCTCAACTGCCACCTAGCACAGTAGGGCTATGTCTACACTCGCGGCTTCTTGCGCAAGAACGTCTTGCGCAAGGGTTCTTGTGCAAGAAGTCTTGCGCAAGAAAACGTCCACACTGCCCTGTGTGCATTGTGCTTTTGCGCAAGAGCTCCCATGGCAGTGTGGACGCTCTCTTGCGCAAGAAAGCTCTGACGGCCATTTTAGCCATAGGGCTTTCTTGCGCAAGAAATCCCTGCTGAGCGTCCACACTGCCCTCTTGCGCAAGAGCTCCTGTGCAAGAGGGCTTACACCTGTTAAAAAAGAGCGTAACTCTTGCGCAAGGAGCCCTCTCTTACCACGCTGTACTATACATTTCCTTGCGCAAGAGCGGGCGGGCAGTGTGGACGCTCTGCAGATTCTTGAGCAAGAATGGCCATACTTGTGCAAGAAACCGCGAGTGTAGACATAGCCTTGGTGTCTACATTCTCTAGGTACCTAAGTTTCTACTATCAAAGACCAGTAGGCTCCTAAATTTCTCTTTGTGAGCATGAGCAAAGATGCTTAAGTCCTAATGCCTCTTGGGTAGTTCACACATACGCCCAGTGAGCTTCTCAAATTACATATTCCCCTGCCTCTCTTGTCTATGGGACTTGTGTACCAGATTTGATCCTCTACAAAACATAGTTGGATCCCAAGCAGTTACAGCATGCATCCAGGGAGGTCTGGATTCAAGTCCCTGTTCCCAGCAGGGTAGACTTGAACCTGGGTCTTTCAGCACATGGGTAAGCACTCAGAGCACTTGGTTATAGATATGGCCTGCCAATTTCACAGCCATTAAAAATGTGTCACGCACCATAGACGCTGATCTTTTGTGTGTTTTGCTCTCTACTGTACAGATTTCATGGGGGAAACCAGCATTTCTTAAATTGGGGGTCCAGAGCCAAAAGGGAGTTGTGGGGAAGCCTCAAGATTATTTTAGGGGATAGCAGTATTGCCACCCTCACTTCTGCACTGCTTTCACAGCTGGGTGGCTGGAGGGTGGTAGCTGTTGGCCAGGTACCCAGCTCTGAAAGCAGCACAGAAGTGAGGATGGCAATACTGCAACCCACCAGCAGCGGTGCAGAAGTAAGAGTGTCAATGGCATGCCACACCCACCTTACTTCTGTGCTGCTGCCTTCAGAACTGGATGGCTAGAGAGTGGTGGCTGCTAATAAAGGGCCCAATTCTGAAGGCAGCAATGGTGCAGAAGTAAGGATAACAATACCATACCATGCCATCCATACTTCTGTACTGCTGCTGGCAGTGGCGCTGCCTTCAGAGCTGGGCTCTTGGCCAGCAGCTGCTGCCCTCCAGCCAAACAGCTCTGATGACAGGGCCGCTGCCAGCAGCGCAGAAATAAGGGCAGAGAAACACAATTCCCACCCTCCTGCACTCACATACACATATACAAAAACTTTGCAAACCCTCATCACCTTCTTTTTGGGTCAAGATCCCTACAATTACAACACTGTGACATTTCAGATTTAAATATCTGAAATAATCAAATTTGCAATTTAAAAAATCCTATGACCATGAAATTGACCAAAATGGACTGCGAATTTAGTAGGGCCCTAGCTATAGAGGAAAAGGGCACTACCACTTCCTCAGAGTTTTGTGAGAAAGGACTAAGCTAACTTCAGGACAAGGATCATGGTTGTGAATCCCAAATGGAGAGGCCAGAGTCAGGTGCCTAAGTCCTTTTGTAGGGCATGTTTTAAGCCCCATCCCTTATGCTGGCATTTCCTACTGGCTAGTTTGCACAGCGTCCTGCTCAGTTTTCTGGCTTTGTGAATCACATTCTTAGGTGCCTTTCTCTATGTATTATATAGGCAGCCTGTGCAAATAACGTCAGGCTGTGGATTCCACTAGACAGCAGGGCACTTAAAAGGAGGAATTGCAGTGAAAAAGTTAAAATATATCAGTTTATTTAATCTATATGGGATCATCCCTTTTCCCAAGCACAGCCCTGACTCAGTGAACAGAGGGTGGAAAGAAGAGGAAGACATATAGATGCCCAACTCCTGCTTTTCTCCTTGAAAATCTTTTTTTTAAATCTACTTTTTCTGTAATAACCTTCCAGGTGTGAGGCCAGAGACTGCAAGGTGCTGAGCAACTTCAGCTCCCAGAGAAGTTAAGCAGGGGGGAGGTACTCAGAACCACAGGAGGAGTTCAGCACTTTGCAGGGATCAGGCCCTTTATTACAACATGCACTGGGTCCTGTACCTTTTGGTTGTCAGCTTTCAGGGCAGGAACCTGTTATTTGTTCAGTACAAATCACTTGGGGGTAAGTCTACACAGCAACATTATTTTGAAATATCTGGTTTTATTTCAAAATACCTTAGTCCGTGTCTACACAGCAGGCAGTTATTTTGAAATAATGTCAAAATATTGTCAAGCTGGAGGATTTCTTACTCTGACTCCTGTAACCCTCATTGTATGAGGAGTAAGGTAAGTCAGAAGAAGAGTGCTCATTTCAAAATAAGTGCTGTGTAGACGCTCCCAATTTCAAAATAAGCTATGCAATTAACGTAGCTCAATTGGCATAGCTTATTTCAGGTTAAGCCCTGCTGTGTAGACACACTCTTACACGAACAACGTGTAGCTGTTTTGTTTATGATATGTTAGAAGGTGACTATTGAGCTTTTCTAAGACAGAGTTTTTAATATTGTTTTAAAAAACACTTGATGCTTATTAATTAACATGAAATTATGTATATAACCTGATAACTCTTTACAAAGAGATACAAATTGAAGATCTCTGTCTTCATGAATTTACAGTGTTAGGCTCCAGGCCCCATGCATGAGTAACTTTACTTATGCAAGTAGTCCTACCATCCTACAGTCAATTACCATGAAATTATTCACCTGTAGGGGCAGATTAAGGCATATTAAAGCATTATAGGCCAAACCCCTGGAGTCATGGTATTACATCTGACTCTAACCTTTCATTTAAACAAATATTAAATTTCAGGGTTACCAAGAAAAGCTTGAGAATGTGAACCAAGTATAACCAAATCAGTGACAGCTCTTTGAGTGTGAAGACAACCTGAAACAATAGTTATGAGTGGGGTGAACCACAACATAATGAATGGGGTGTCAACTCCATAACCTACTGCTCTGGAGGACCCTGCCAAAGAGAACTTTGTGTAGCAAGAGAAGAATGCAGTGGTCCGGACCCACCCACCCAAGCATATACATCCTAGCAGGTGGGGTTGAGTACTGCAAACCTCTTTTGCCACCTGTACCTGTCTTCCATGTGACAGAGAGCCCACAGTGATTATGAAAGGGAGGGATCCTGAATTGTCATTCCTAGCAAGAAAGTTTGAGGTTGCTACCCCTGTTTTGCTGGGAGAGAACTACCCCCTCACCACCATCAGTGCCACTGTAAGTGAGAGGTAGACTCATCAAGTGTAAGGGTAGGGCCATCAGGGCAGACCTATGGGAGCCTAGGGCATCTAATTACCATTACTCACGCCTGTTCGCTTTCATAGTTAATGGTGCAAATAAGGCCTGAGCTTCAGGCATATTTCCTCCAGATGTATCTGTTGGTTAGGGGTGTGGCCATGTCCTGATGTATTTACACCAGCACAAACCCTTTGTGCAGAGGCAGTTGTACCAGTCTGAGTGGGAATAGCTATACTGGGGTATGTCTGATTAATACCACTAACACCACACTAAGAAGGCCGAACCACTTTAACTATTGTGGCATAACCAGGTACAATTTTTGTGGGTTGACAAGGGTTAATTAAGCCTTGGCAGTGGCAGGAGGCTTTTCCCCTCTAGGGCACCTGACGGGCAATTAACAGTTGCAAGCTGAACTTCAAAAAGCAACAGTCTGGTAGCACTTTAAAGACTAACAAAACATGTCAATGGTATCATGAGCCATGGGTTCAGCACAAGGCTGCACGACCAGCTACAGGTCACAGCCTGCCCCCAGGGGCTGCAGGTAAGGCCTGGCTCTGCCCGTAGGCGGCTGTGCTGGGCAGCAGGAGAGCGGGCTGCAGCTGGCCACTAGGCCGCCTGCCTTTTGCGGCGCGGTGAGGGCACACGCAACAAGGGTACAGCCCGCGTTCCGAAGCGAGGGGCCCTCCCCCCCGGCGCCCGCGCGGTGACTCAGGCGGGGCAAGCCCCGCGCAGCCGGGAAGGAATTTCTCAGGCTCAGGGGGCGGGGCTTAGCGGCAAAGGGGGCGGGGCCGCGGGCTCTGCCGCAGCGCGGGACGTGGGGCCGGGTTTGCTCGCGCAGCGCCACCTGGGGGCCGCTGGGCGGCGGGGCAGGCCGCCGCAGCAGCTGTTCGTCCGAGTGTCACATGTCGGAAAGTCCCCGGCGCTGGGGGTGGAAATCCCCGGCGCGGGCTGGGGCTTTTTTTTCTCGGCTTAGTAAAATAGAAAGGAAAAAAACAACAGCCCTTGACTCCAGTTTATAGCCAGCGCAGCAGCAGCAGCAGCAGCAGCAGCATCAGGGAGGGAGGGAGGGAGGGGGCGGCCGAGGGAAGCCCAGCTAGGCGCTGTGAAGGAGCCAGATTCTCCTGCAACCCAGTCGGGTCGGGCATTCATGGCTGCCCAGCTTAGCGCTGCCCTCCCCTGGGTGCATTGATCTTGAGAAGGATTGTATCCGCCGCGCTGCGCTCTTGGAGGAGCCCTTCTGTAGAAAGGTACCGGGCTTTGTGCTGCTCGTGGCAATCGCTCCGTGGTGGGGCACGGAGGGGGTCTTGGGGGTGGTCTGGACCATGCCCTGGCGAGCGTTTCTGGCTTGCTTCTGTGGGTGAGCGTGTGTATTGCAAACGGCCGGTTGGTAACGGAGGCTCCCGTGGTGGCAGCGGGATGTTTGCTAATGGATCTGTTTGACTGCCCCTCCGATCCCTCCGCCCCCCCCCCCCCCCCCCCCTCCTCTTGTGTGTCCTTCCCTTTAAAAACTTGGCTGGCGATCCCAGAACGTACATACGGGGAGGAAAGAGGGTTTGGAGAGTAGACAGAGGAAAGGGCAGGCATAGATGAAGCGAGGCAGTGACACCCAGCTGTGGTGGTGTAAGTTACATAATTATTGATGACAGCTCGTGTTGGCAGTTATGCAAGACCTATTGTTCTGATTGTTTGGGGTTTTTTTTAACGTAGCTTGTATACTGTCATCTACTTGGTGGGTTGGGGGCTACTAACGTTCGATGAGAAGTGGTTTTGCTATTATCGTCTTATCTACACTAACAGGTTAGTTTCAATTTCCCACCATTATAACACCACTAATGCAGCTCCACTGCTGGAGTATTAGTGTAAGCAGGTTGCTACTGTCCTTTTGGGCCTGCGCTGATACAGTTCAACAGTAGACTAGCTAAACTACCAATAGGTTGTCTACATTAGTATTGCCACCATTGCTAAGTTGCAGCAGTGAGACATTTTGAAGACAAACAACCTGCATGTACACCTCAAATTGCCCAGTAGGGGGTAGAGAGCTGGACTGCAAACTCAGCCATGGTGTCTGTGTGTCCTTGTCAAATCTTACAGTAGTACTATGCTTAAACCTTCTATTTGTGATTTTTTTTTTTAAAGCAAGCCTCATTATTAGTAGTTCCAGATTTCTTTTTAAAGTAAGAATCTGTCCTTAGTTACAGAGAACATTAATATATAATACTTTGCACTTATGTAATGTGTTCCATCTGAGCATCTAGGATGAAAGTTCCTAAACAAATATGAATTTTTACAGTGCTTTATCAATATCAATGACTGAAACTTCCTATCACACTTGGTAGAACTAGGTAGAAAACTGGCAAGACAGGATAACTGAACACAATATAAATTAATAAGAATTCTGCATGAAAA
Organism: Pelochelys cantorii; assembly: GCA_032595735.1. Taxonomy (NCBI): domain Eukaryota; kingdom Metazoa; phylum Chordata; order Testudines; family Trionychidae; genus Pelochelys; species Pelochelys cantorii. The sequence continues at coordinate 101,429,408 of CM064328.1, forward strand.
GCAGAGCATAATTGGTTGTTTACTTGTACCCTTTTTGTAAAGTGTTTTTTCCGTATTCCACCACTTGCTGTAAAGCATATTGTGATGCTTTATGAAGGTGATATATTTGAACTGTATTTAAATAGTGACAATCTGGGGTATTTGGATAAATAATAAAAATCAGTGCTAACATTCAGAGATGTTACTTTTTTGGGTTTGTACACTTACTAAAAACCTTTTAGGTAATGAAGTTATTGACCAACCCATTTTGTTTAGATCTGGTGTCCAACATCCTGCCACCTACTGGTCTAGAGAGGCCTTATTCCGGTTTCTCTGGTGTACTGAAAAGCCAAGCTATTATATATTTCTATTAGGTTTACAAATACTGCTCATGCCTGACAACATTCCTTGAAACAACGTCCCTTCAATATATAAAGTGAATTATATAACCACCCATTTGTTTCTTTCACACTCAAGACAATCACAGAACCAACAAGCCAGATCCAGCTAGATGGTGATGTATGAATGTTACAGACCCTCATCTCCCATTCTTTTAAAATCGTTATTTGTTAAATGTTGACAATGTGCCGTGCCCTGTACAAGACCCACACAAAGACCATCTCTGTCCCACTGACATCAGTGGAAGTTGAGGGTACTAAGTTTCTGGCAAGATTGCCCTAGTAATATCCAGCTCTTAAATAGCACTTTTCATCAGTAAATCTCAAAGTGCTTTGGTTGATAGCATTCTCCTTTTCCCATTTTACATAAGAGAAAAACGAGGCACCGAGCAATGAAGTGACTGGCCAAAGGTCACTCAGAAGGCCATGCTAGAGACAGAAGTAGATCTTTGGAATCCCATCCCGTGCTCTGTGTGCACTACATAAATATGAAAAGGATTATTGAATACGAAGGCTGAATTTAAAATAATTTTGGTTGATCTTTTTCAAATGACTGGGATCTATTTTTTTAAAATTTTATTTTTAACACCTGCCGAATTTTTTATGCTTTGTTTTATTTGATCTTTTCCAGGTGTAAACAGCTTTTTGGTTTGTTTTTTAAAATTGTACTATTTTATGCATGATTTTTAAAAGCGCAGTTAAATTGACAACTAATAATCAAAAATGGCACAAATTTTCACATATAAGGGTAAGAATGTAGTTGGAATAAAAGGGAGGCAGAAATCTAGTGCTGAATAACTTATAGATTGAATTCACCTTTTTTAATGCTAAACAAATTGCTGGCTTCATTTTACTTAATAGTGGAAAGATCCATTTCCAGGGCACAAGCTTGCAATACATAATCAGGTGAGGAGTCCTTATTCATGAAAAAATTCCATTGACTCAATGAGTCTGCTTGTGTATATAAGAGTTTGATGGATCAGGGATTGGAAGTTGCAGAAGAAGGTAAAGGACATGACATTTTTATATTCTGTTTATTTTGTGTCTCATTCTTAATTTTAAAAATTAGTATGATGTGGAAAATATGTGCCATTTCCTTTGGACAAGGGGAAATGGACAAGATAGGGAATGAGTTAGTTAACTTTGTAATGAATATATACTTATAAAAACATTCAGTTAACTCCCCAGTTGAGCAGAAATGGGGTACACGCTTTTTTCAGCATGAGACACCGCATCGCTTCCAATCAGTACTCCATAGAAATTCAGCTAAGTATGCCTACTGAGATCTTCTGCCAGAGATTCTTGGGAGGGAATGTACAAAGCAGCTCTAGGCAGAACAGTTTGGTGTAATAACTACTAGGCAGTTCCCTTCTGTAGCTATTGACCAGCCACAGGGGAACTATCATAATGGCAGCTACCAGAACCAGGGAGATGTAGAGGGAAGCCCATATAACTATGTGGAGGAACAGATTCCCATGCAGGATATCTCCTGCCTTGCAGATAGGGCTTTCCCTTCCTGGTGTATCTGTGAGATTGTAATTTCTTTCCTCCTGCTTGTTCCATGGCTCTCCAGGCTCTTATCACTAGAGAGGACAGTTTCCTAAAAGATATGAGGTTTAGCTTTCATTTGCCTCTAGCCCTTCTCTGTTTGGCCCAAAATTAGAAATCACAATATAGGTGTCATATTCTTTTAAGACATTCGATGAGGAAATGACTTGCTGAGTTCTCAAGTTCTAGAAATGTAAGGTTTATATGCATTTTACTTTTCTAAAAAAATGCTTTTTTAAAAAATTGAGTTGGGTTGAGCACTGAGAACCAATGAAAGTACATGTGTGCAGATGTACTCTGTGTTCACACTTGGTTCTAGTCAGACACAGTGCAAAGACCTGATTTGCCTAGAACGAGTGTGAGGCTTGGAATGCCATTCATATCTATGAATTTATGTTCTCCTCATCTTCTCCAGTGTGACTGGAGGTGAGGAAAGGAGCAAATAGCATTTGACATTACGTGCTGCACATCGGAAAAATATTGGGACTTTTGAGCAAAGTGGAAATGCTTCCTCAGCTCTGTTGATTTACCCTTGAGTAATAATGGGTCTCTAATTCCGTACCTTCCCACCCCCACGCACACATGCATATGCTTCTGCAATAATTCTACCATTAACAGAACTTAAGGAATGTTCCTCTTATGTAGGTGTCTGATTTAATACCAGGTGCCTGCCATGCTAGAAATGTTTCATTTGTCATTAGGTTAATTTTAAACCTCATATGAAATCTTAAGCCTGGGCTGGGAGCTAACTTTGCATGTAGCTATTCTAGCTAAGTGTTTTAAATATTGCACTACATGTCACATTGCTTTATGCATGTTCTGTCACCCATCTGTAAATCTGAAGTGATGGATCAATTTTCTCTGGCACATGGTCAGATTGAAAGATTAAAGTGCATTTAAAGTTCAGCAGGTTCACTGGAGATTACGCTGCTCAACTGTTGAATAGACAAAGCTCCCATGGTAATTTCCCCTCCTCTTGTTCTCCCCTCCCCTCCTCTTCACCCCACTTCCATTTAAACTTCTCCTTTTACAAATGCTGTAATTTCATTAGTTCATTATGAATACTTGCTTCTCTTTAATAATAAAGAGAAGACAGAGTAAAGAGACTGTGATTAGTAGTTCAGGATCTATAGCAGAGTAATGCTAAGAGATTGCTGGATTTCAGATAATTTATATAGTGCTCACCATGGACTGTGTGGTTTACAGGCAGAGTTGCAGACAAGGTCTCTGCTCTAAAGAATTTGCAGTCTAAACCTCTGTACCGCAAGAATCCTATAATATACATTCAGTGAGACTAAAAGAATTGTCTTTCTTTTTTCCTTCAGGTATCTTCTCAGAAATGGCTGTCCAACAAGTTCTTCCCCAAGCTTTGTATCTGAGCAATATGCTGAAAGCAGTGAAAATTAGAGAGAGGACTCCTGAAGACCTTGTCAAACCCACCAATGGAATAATTCATCACTTTAAAACAATGCACAGATACACAGTAGAAATGTTCAGAATGTGCCAGTTTTGTCCTCAGTTTCGGGAGATCCTTCAGAAAGCTTTAATTGACCGGCCCACCCAGATTTCACTGGAACATCAGAGGAAGCTGAACTGGTGCAGAGAAGTTAGGAAACTTGTACCATTAAAGACAAATGGTAAGTTGTGTATGTGTCACTCCACTGGTATTAAGACAGGGTACTAAGGATCTAGCGTGTTGTGTTAATAGGCTTGTTGTTTGAATTGCTAAGATGAAAATATAGTTGTTTTATTAGAATAATATGTCTATATGTATTGTAGCAACACAAATTAACATCCTATTAGCACGACATGCCAAACTAATTATTAATCGTTAAGGATTTACAGTGTACGTCAACAGGTTAAAAGTTTCATGGAGGTTTGATAATATCATAATCTTTGGTATGGTAGAAGAATATGTTCTTACCTATGAGAACCTCAGCTCTTACATTGCTGGTATTTTTCATGAAGCTTTCTAAGGACCTGATTCTGTAATAGTAGTTAGTGTAGCATTATATATGATATGGCACCTCATTGTTGTTTGCATGATATACTCTGTTGCTAATGATTTTCTGCTATAACTGTAAGTACTATAACAATTGGAACATCTTAGATTTACAATTTTTAGCTCTCTGGCTGCAGAGTCAGCCCTTAATTAAGCTAATTAATGCTAAGTTGCTTTATAGGGTAAGACAGCTTTCTTTTTCCCCCCACTGCATGTGCATAGTGCCTATTTTAATTAATGACAGTTACATACATGTTTCACAAGGTGCATAATTCCCCTTGATTTTAAATGAGAGTTAAAGAAAAGTAGCATATGGCGCTGCTTTTAATATATTTTGTATTATTTCAGGGCCTTGGAGGTGATTTGAAAAAGAGACTTTATAAATGTGTGTCTTATATATCCTGAAGAAAACAGTGCCAGTGTAGTATAACATGGGCTAGAATGCAAAGATTTTGTGAGGAAGGGACGTATATTTAAATTTAATTAGCAGTGAGTTCTAATGGATTTGAGAGTGTGAGCTGCAGAATATTGCATGTTCCCCTCAACATTTTTTTTTTCATGTGGGTACACATACACATTACTGAGTCCTAGTTCACATTTCTTCTCACAATCTATGGTGTTCTGTAACAACTACTCTTACTACGTATAATTAAATTTTACAAAGACTAATTTAATCATGAAAATAGAAGCATCACCTATTGGTAACTAACAAGATTAATTAACATAATATAGGTATATAAGTCTGTAACAGTAATAGAAGGCCCGATCCTGCAATGAACATAAATTGTCCTCTTTACTCGTTCCACCAACTTCCAAGAGCCTCTGCCTGGGGACCACACATGTGGAACTCCTTGCAGGACTGACACCACATTTAGCTCTTTTTGCAGTACTTTGCAAGCACTAAATAAGTGACCTTCTCATGAGCGTTGTTTCACACAGTCTATTTCATACAGTGTAATTTTAGCCATGGTGGTCCCAGGATATTAGAGACAATTAGATCAAATAAAAGTAATTACCTCACCCACAGTATATTGCAGTCAAACAGATTTAATAAGAAAATGTATAATCTAGTTGATTGCTCCTTAAAATGAATAAAAACATTTTAGACCCCGACCTATTGCTGTTAATATCACAAGGAGATGCACCGTACTCTCTGAATACATTTTATTTGTTTGTATCAGGACTAGGGAACATTATTTAAAATGGAAATAGTGTAATGGTTTCAGGTTGTGACTTATATTCCATCTGTGTATTTGTATATTAGATGCATTGCTCTGTTGTTAAAATTGATGGGTTTTTTAATTGTTTTTTAATTCAGTCAACTGCTCCCAGATCAATAGGGCTGTGTCTACACTACAAGGTTTTCACACAAAAACAGCTGGTTTTGTGCAAAAATCGGCAGCATGTCCACACCTCAAGTGCATTTTTGCTCAAAAAAAAATTATAGTAAATCGACAGGACAGAGGACATTTGCTGGTAGAGTTATTCCTCTGCCCACGAGGAATAACTCCTTTTTGTGCTACAGCTCTTGCGCAAAAGGGCATGTGTGGACTCTCCGCAGGGGTTTCTTGCACAAAAAAGAGCCCATCAGAAAAAGCACAGGTGCTCTGATGGCCATTCTGTTAATAGCAATCAGAGCTTTCTTGTGCAGGAGCATCCATGCAGTGTACAGCTTTTGCAATGCACTTTTGAGGTGTAGACATGCTTTTGCGCAAGAAGTTTTTGCAGAAGATCTCTCCCACAAAAAGCTTCTTGCGCAAAAATCCTGCAGTGTAGACAAAGCCTAGGAGTTGTTAGTACTACAAGGCATTGGGGAAGAAGAACTGCATCTCATTACCTTCTGTGGTTTATGCAAAATCACCATATACGAGGCCTGTTCAGGAGTAAGCAGATAAGCAGTGTGGGTTGGAGGGAAGGATTCTTCAAAATAGAAGTGGGGCTTTCACGAACCCCTTAATCTCCCTGGAAACAATATTAAATATCATCGAATGGAACAAGTTTTTCACATGGCATAAAAAACCTTTTTAAAAGGCATTCATGTACTTAACATGAACAGAATTAAATTTTAGTCAAAAATGGATTTGCTGTTTAGAATGGCAGTTTTTTTGAAAGCTAAGGAAACAAATGCTGCATCTAGGATTTTGGTAATGTGAACTTTACCTAATATGTACAAAAGATTATATATCTGGGTGATTCACCATGTATGCACTGAGGATATGAGAATGGAGTAAATGAGGAAGGGAGTAGGAGGTATAAAAATTGAAACCATGTTTTTTAAAAAAATTCCAGTGTCTATTGGCTATAGAGATTTCACTTGTATAATGATTAGGCAGTCATTCCAGCTCAGCCTAACCACACCCACTTGGAAAGTCCAGTATGTACTTCATAGTTCAAATGTGTATACATCAGAACAAGAAGTACAATAGCTGTTGCTCAATTGCTAGTCAAATAACTTAACACTGGGGAATTCCAAATGTTGCATAGGGAATTTTGTACTGGTGGTTCTCAATAAAGAACTGAAAGTAAGTGCTAAAATAATTTTTAAAAAATCTTATCTTTGTTCTCAATTTTGCAAAGGGAAAATTTTAACAGAACGCACTAATTGTTTAATTTTTATGTCAAATTTCTTCTAGTTCAGGCAGAAGATTTTTCAGTTAATATTATGTATTTTTCCCTGATTCTGAGCTCAAAACGTATGGTCTCATTTTGAATGAGATTTTGGAAGAGGTGGTTAGGAAATCAGAAAATTAATTTCATCCTATTCAGAAGGACTGAAATTATGCATCAAGTCTGTAACCAATTACAAGTGTACAAAGGATTCATGGAATGTGCAAGATTTTGTGCAGGCATTATGCATGCCTTTGATTTTTTTTTTCACCCAAATTAGGTGATTGGAATGTAGCAAACAGGCTTTTTTTGGGTGGGGGGGAGGTGTTAAAGCTCCTAAAGTATGTAAAAACAAATACCTTTGAAAATAATCTGAAATAATTTCCTGTTGGTATCTTCAGGTTTAAAAAAATAAATTACCACAACCACAAGTACAGACTCTCGATACATTTGTTACCTTCCTTGCAGTGTTGAAGTGCAAGGAAATTAATGTGTTTCCATGTCCTTACATGACTTAAATATCTCTAATGAACAGTGAATCTCAGGCTTAAATCCCAGAGGTGTCCAAGTATAGTTAGTTTCTTTGTGTCTTCCTTTCTGGATACCACTGGGGAGTAAGAAGTGGCATGTGATTAAAAGTACAGGATGGAGGGAGGGAGGGGCTAACCAGTGGTTTTGTTCCCACCTCTTCACATGCTCTCTGTGGTGACTTCAGGCAAATCACTTAATTGCCCAGAGCCTCAGCTTCCCCTTTCTCAAAAATGGAATAACACTTTCCTGAGTCTTGGTGAAGTTAGTCCAGTATTTCCCAAATAGTGCTCTGCGGAACCCCGGGGTTCTGCGAAGTCAAAGTAAGGGTTCCGTGAAAACCCGATCATTCCCTCCGCCCCCCAGAGCTGGTCTTAGGGGCAGGTGAGCTGGGTGGTTGCCTCAGGCCACCATTTTTAAGGGGCTGCCAGCTTTTTTTTTTTTTTTTGATCGACCAGTTCCCCCCAGCGTTTTTTTTTTTAAAGGTTCCTTGGCCAAATAAAATTGGGAAACACTGCTTTAGTCAATAAAGTTTGTAAAGTACCTGGAGATCCTTAAATGAAAGGCGCTATGTAAATGAAGACCTACTTATTATTTTATTTATTTATCACATTATTCTGTCTTTCACAGAGAACCACATCTCTGGTATTTTTCACCAACATGACATTGAAAAATGCTTTTCAGAATTAAGGTGATAGATGTCCTACAAATTAGGGATGTTAAATATCGGTAAATTAAATAGTTAGTTAATCTCATGAATTCTTTATCAGTTACTCAGCTATTCTATAGTCTCTGGGGATGGAGCTGTCAGCCAGTGCAATCCAGCCCCACTCCCGAAGAGCCCCCTGCCAATGCATGCTGCTGCCTCTGATACAGAGGCAGCAGCCGTGGGGTGCCAGGCGGGAGCTGGTCCGCAAGGGGAGCCAGTTTAAAAACCAGCTCCCCTTGTGGACAGGCTGCCTGTCGCCCTGCACTGCTCCCTCTGCTACAGAGGCAGCAGTGTGGGGTGGCAGCAGCCCCTGTCCAGGGCAGGGACTGAGCTCCTGGACCCGGAAGTGACCCAGGCTGCCTGTCTGCCTGGCTCCTAATACACTTTAAATGCAGAGCTGCAGCAGGGTAGGCCCCAGACCCAGCCCAAGCCAGGGCTGAGCCATGCTGCTGGCCATCCTGTTAAACAAATTATTGGCAAGTGTGGGGGGCAGGGGGAATGCATGTAGTCTATAGCATTAACCTATAAACTTTTGCTTATCAGTTAATCGACTACACTATTACATCCCTACTACAAATGCAGCAGACATTGTTTCGTCTAGGTCACTTATTACTTCCTCTTTGCTTTTCCTCTTGTCAGGACTCTGCAAAATGCAAGGCCTTTCCGTACAGTATCATCCGTTGTAGTTGAGCTGTCCTTGGATCCCCCCGATTATGCAGCATGACATTTTTGGCATAGTCCCCAAATCTGAATCAGTGCTTGTTCAATCCCTGTGTTCTCTGTTGCATCTTAAACAAGAGTAGATTATGTTTGTGCGATAGAGGAATTCCCCCTATTTACTGGGTTTATTTAATAAGCTCTCTTAAGCTTTGTAGTTTTGTGTAAAATTTATTATTGATTTATCCTTTTAAGACTATTTTAATTACATCTGAGGCATTTGTAAATAAACCCAAAATGTAGCTCATGTTGATTTATTGTAATTTTTCATCCTTTATTCTGGGGCTAGTAATGAGTTAATTTACCCTAACTAGAACAAAATGTATACCTCCCTATCACAGCTGACTACCCTACATCCAGCAAGAAAACAACTAAGGCGAGGACAGGTGACAGGCGGTAGATTTTGGCATCCCCTCTCTCCCTCCCTCTTTCAAGGTTTTCATAAAGAGAGGGACTCTAATCTCTACCCTAGGAGCCCCATTAGTGGAGTGTGAGTGGAATTCAGGATCAGGTCTGAACTATGTAATTTGGAATTTGTTCATTGTGCTGTATGGGCCAACAGCTCCTTTTCATAATGTTTAAGGAATTGGGTTTTTTTAAATTAACCAGTATCCTTTTCCATAGGTGATGGCAATTGCCTCATACATGCTGCATCCCAGTACATGTGGGGTGTTCAAGATGTTGACCTGGTTCTGAGGAAAACACTATACAGCGCACTGAAGGAAGTGGATACACGCAACTTTAAGCTTCGTTGGCAACGGGAGACCATTAAATCGCAGGAGTTTGTAGAAACAGGACTCCATTATGACACCAGGGTAAATTAACTTGACTCATAGATTGGAGTAAGATAACTTGAGTGCAAAGACTTCATCATATTTGCTTGGTGAAGTTTGCTTGGTTTGGGTAGCTAGAGTGGGACTATGGAGTGAGAGACAATTATTGCAACAACTATGGCAATTTTTAAGTAAATTAAAAAGAGTATTAGATAATGTGAATAAATGATTGTTTGGAAGAAAAGAAAGATTCATATCTTGGAGATGGGTTTTGACATGCTGCGCTGCAACCAGTTCTTGATCTGCATATCTGTAAGCTGGTGCTAACAATGACTAATTCTTTCCTCAGAACTGGGAAGAGGAATGGGAGAACATCATCAAAATGACATCCACAGAAACGCCAGTGGCCCGAAGTGGGCTTCAGTACAATGCACTGGAAGAAATCCATATATTTGTCCTTGTTAACATCCTCAGAAGGCCAATCATAGTTCTTGCAGGTGAGTCCTCCATGCCAGTTGTCTCTGATGGCCTAATATTAAGGACAGTATCAGTGGGTGCACAATACATGTGTCTTTGTAAATGTTCTGTAGCCATGTTTTAAAATATCAGAACAAGCACATTGCACTTGTGTCACAAATTAAAATAGTTTGACCTTACTAATATTCAGGTTTTTTTCCTTAAATAGATAAAATGCTGAGAAGCTTGGAGTCTGGTTCAAGTTTTTCTCCTCTGAACGTCAGTGGAATTTACTTGCCTCTCCATTGGCCAGCCGAAGAATGCTATAGATATCCTATTGTCCTGGGCTATGACAGCATGCATTTCACACCACTGCTCACTCTGAAGGACAGCGGGCCAGGTTTGTTATATTTAAATTATCTACTTGGGCTAGATTTTCAGTATTTTTGTCTTTGCTCCCCCTTCCTTTTATTGATGGGAAAGATTTTTTAAAAATATAGTCTGATGGAGAGTTACATTTAAAAAAATGGGTGCAACAAATTTAAATGAGATATTCCTATTTCAATGTTTCAGAGAGTCTTCAAAATGCTATCAGCCTGCTAGGGTGGTAGTCCTCAAACTGTGGGGAATAGTCCCATAGGTGAACATGGAGGAACATTGTGGGGGGGTGGGTACGGAAGGGTGGGAAGGAAGCACTACCCAGCCCTGCACTACCCCCAGCCAAGACTCTGGCTTCAGCTTCAAGCCCCAACCATAGACCAGCCATGGCCTCAGACTTTGATGGAAGACCACCTCCTAGCCCAGATCCCACTACTAGCCAAATCTGTTCCACCTTCCAGCCTTGGCCCTCCTGCCAGCCACAGCTCCCACTCCCAGCAGTAGCTCCAGCCTCAACTCCCAGGAGGAGAGGAGGAATAGCATGTTACAGCTTTATTGCAATGCACTGACTTTAATCACATGACCTGCAGCAGAGGAAGTGCTTTTTAGGGCCCATCTACAGCATGTGTTTGGAGTTAGTGACATCTATGTTCATGCGAGAGTTTTTGTTGTTGTTGGGTTTTGTGGAGTTTTTTGGTGTATATTACTGTCGATGGGATAACACATTTCTAGACCCATACTGGGAAATTTTCCTGTAATAAGGTTCAAGAAACTAAACCTACTGTCCTATCCATGTTAAATTTAAAAGAAATGTGCTAGGTTGTTGAAACCATATGTGGTTCTCAGCAGGCCCTCGTGAGTATCTTCATTCCATCTGCAGTGTTTGGGAACAGGGAGGTAATTGTGCTTGCTCTTTGCAGGCACTGTTGCTGAATTTAAGAGTAGGCAGAAGGAGCAGATGATATTTTCCCATTTGGTAAAACTGACCTGTGTTGTTTCACACAGAAATCAGGGCTGTCCCACTGGTCAGCAGTGAACAAGGCAGGTTTGAAGACTTGAAAGTGCACTTTCTGACAGATGCTGAGGAAAGGGGAAAGGAACAGCTACTGAAAGAGTACCTGGTGGTGATAGAGATTCCAGTGCAAGGCTGGGACCATGGTACAACTCATTTAATTAATGCTGCAAGGTGAGTGGTGTTCTTCTCTTCTTATAGCTTTGTACTTGTTGCTGATAAAAGTCTTATAGAATATTGCATCCAATCTTTCTGTTCTTTCTCAGCAACATGTTAATAATAATGTACCTTCGGTGGCATATGAGTCTAGCTTGAACCAGGCTCAAATTTAAATTCTGAAATTCTCAGCCTTCAGTGTCAGAAGGCAGTTAATAAATTAGTCCCTTTGTCTGCCAGGTAGCTAAAGGGTGGGACTGAAAATAAGAAAAACCAGAAATAATAGCTAAACTGCATTCTTATTTAAATGGCTTTTGAGAAAATTGTGCTTGAAGCACAATCGCTGCATTGGGGAAAGTGTGCAGCTATTGTGACTCAGTGCATGTGACCTGTGGCAGTCTGCTTGTGCAGTGCAGCTGCAGTCAGAACACTGCTGGGATGTAGTGTAGAAGAGCAGGAGGTTGACTCCATGCCTATCCTTTTATGCTTGGTATATGCCTCTTTGGATATAGAGAGCTTTTGGATGTGCTAACCAATCCTTCATTGCTCTGAGAGTACACTAACAGCAACATTCTGCCCAGTTCCTTAACAGATATATAAAAGAGAAACTCTCTGCAGCCTCCCTTTAACTCCATTCCCCTTGTTCAGGAAAGTTCTTTCTGCTCCTGAAAGGGGATGGATTGAAAGCTCTGAAAATTGAAATCCCCTATGCAGGTGTAGCAAGGGCAGTGTTAAGATAGCTGCCGCAGTTTTGCTGGCCTCATGTACCTCAAGCCTGTACTGAATGAATCACTTATCCACATTTGCTCCATCATGGTCTCTAACATAATTGCTGTGCGGCTTTTTTTTTTTTCTTGGTGAGGTGGACACTACACAAATAGGAACTTCTCTGAGCCACATCTGCTCATTTCTCATAAAACAGGGTTTCCAGTTTTAGATGTCAAAGCAGAAATAGGAATTAGGTGTTTATAAAATATACACTAACATCTTTAGAGATGGAAATTATTTGTAAAGCGGGCTGGTGGACCCTACAAAATCCCCAGTTTACGCCTGGATTTGAGCGGCAGCTAAAAGTTTGGAGATTTTTAGCCATCAAATTACTCCATTACAAAAGTATCTATAACTTGCTTAAAACTGAATCCTAAAGACAAATTGGCCAGCACTGTGGGAATATGACCAATTAGGATTGTATCAAACTGCTTATCTAGAGGTGAAAGGCTCCATTTAACTTAACTAGACACTTAACTTTAAAAATGCCATTCTTAAGCTGCAGTTTATCATCATGTATTTTTAATTCAGCAATATGTATATGTGATAATTATCTTTTTACCCCCTTAAATTTACATTTCCTCCCAGCGTTGCTTATATTCAATACTATATCTACTCCTTTTAGATACTAATATACATGTTAATTTTGTTTTCTGATTTGGCCTTCAGGTTAGATGAAGGCAACTTACCAAAAGAGATAAATCTGATGGAAGATTACTTTCAATTGGTACAGCATGAGTACAAGAAATGGCAAGAAAACAATGAGCCTATTGCAAGGGAGCTCTGTACCAGGAATAAACGGGAACTCTCCTTACCCCAGCTGTCTCTTGTAGAGGTGAAATGTGAAACTCCCAATTGTCCCTTCTTCATGTCTGTGAACACCCAGCCCTACTGTCATGAGTGCTTTGAGCAGAGGCATCAGGGAAATAATACAAGGAGACCGAGCAACAAAACAGCACCTGAAAAGCCGCGGTCAGCTGGAGCAGGCTCATCTAGAGTTGAATTTTGTGAACCTGAAGAGCCAATGACAGGGCCTCATTCTGCACCTCCAACAGCTCCAAGCCTTTTTCTGTATAGTGAAACCACGGCTATGAAATGCAGGACTCCAGACTGCCCTTTTACATTAAATGTGCAACACAATGGACTCTGTGAACGCTGCTACAATTCCAGACAGCGACATTTAAATAGTGTGACATGTAAAATCTGCCTTCAGGACACAAACAGGACCTTTAATGGCATCTGCAGCACTTGCCTCAAAAGGACTACTGAACCGTCAATTGCCAGTCCTGGCTTCCTACCTACATTCCATCAGAGGTCTGCCTCCGACCCTTCACAGTTATCGCAGAGCCTCCTTCAGCACTCCTGTCATACAGCGCCCAGTAATGAGCTGGAGGAGCTGCCTTCTGCTGTTATGCTTCAGGCTGCTCACAATCTGGAGGAAAAGAGTGGAAGTAGCCAGTGCAGAAAACCTGGCTGCAGGTTTTTTGGGACTTCTCAGAATGAAGGCTTTTGCACTCTATGCTTCTTTGAGTACAGGGAAAATAATGGTAAGCAAAGCTAGTTTTAGTTCCCTAACACCTTAGCTATAGGTCATTGTCTCTGAAGATCCAGGGCATTTTTGTTTTGAATTTTGGGAGGAGGGGCAATGTTGGAGAGAGGTGATGCTGATACAAAAATATCCTGGGTGAGCAAACAAATTGTGTAAGGCAGCAGCATTAATGTGACGAGAATTTATCCTTGACACACTTATTCTTGTGTAAACTGTGGTACTTGGTAACAGTGGGATTTTCAAAAGCACTCAGAGTTGGCCCAGTCCTGCTCCCATTGAAGTCTATGGTAAAATTCCCACTGACTACAGTGGAAAGAAAGCTAAGCTTTTGAAATCTCACCGATTAAACCACTTTTCAGTTGTATTTTGGTGTGTGTCCTGTCACTAAAGTGTCCTAATGTCACATCAATAGGAGTTGTAGGAATCAGTCAAATATCTTTTCATTGTCTCTGCCTAAAGTCAAGTTTCATTGGTAATGCAAGGGCCCACATTCATCCCTGAGGTAACTATTGAAGTCACTATGCAAGTCAAGTTAATTCAAAGATTAACAGTTGTTTTAGTAGTGGGCATGTTTAGGAAGCTGAAATTATTAAAATGTACCTTTAAAAAAACCCACTTTTATTAGTGCTATGTTGTATGTGAAGTCAGGCCCACATATGGGCAATGTTCTATAGCTAAGTAAAGGCCCCCTGAGGTGGGAGGGAGGGAAAGGAAGCAATTGTCCCAAGGCATGGCACACCCAGCTGCTGCTGCCAACGTTACTGCATCAGTGACAGCAGCTGGAACCCCAGGTCCTTTGAGTGCCACAATCCAGGTGGTGCTTAGGGCAGCCTAGCCCCAGCCCCGCCCCTTTTTCCTGAGGCCTCAGCCTTTTGGGAGAACAGAGGCCGGCCCACTGGCTAAATGAAAGAATACAGTCCTTACCGCTGTTGCTATTCTTCTCTGAAATGCGCAAGAAACTTTCAGGGATAGTACCTGAAAGTTGGATGTAAGAGGGGAAATAACGCATCTGTCTTGCAGAACAGCTCATTGATGACCCTAATGGAAGTACAGTCTGAGACATTTCATATATCTCCAGGTTATAGCAGCTCCCTTATAGATCACGTGGTAGCAGTAATGGGTATTAGTAGTTTGTTTTCAGAGGTCATTCACAACATAATTTTTTTCCTGTCTTTATTGTGGAATGTAGTATATGCTATCTTTATATATAGACTTCTTTAAAAAAGCCCGTGAAACCTAACCCATCCATTGCTGGTCGTCTGCACTATTATTTCTATTTAACTGAAATTGAGAGGGAATATTGGGATGAAATACTGGCCACATTGAAGTCAAAAGCAAAATTTCCCTCAACTTCAGTGGGGTCTGGTTTTTACTTTTGGTCCTTTTAGCAATTGTGATGTACCTTGAAAAAGCACTAGAAAGCAAACTTTGAAATGTTTCAACAATTTTTGATTTACAAATAAGATTAGTAGCCACTGTTATTTATGTATTTTAACACAAGGTAAATGTGTTCTGAGTACTTGGGGTGGCCTCATACCTACTTGGAGCTGAATGACTTGTTTTGGAGACTAAAGAATTCTGTTTTGCCTTTTCTGTCATCAAAAGTGTTTGTGTCCATTCTAATAATCTCTCTCTTGCCTTGTATGGTAGGAAGTGCCTCACAGTTTCATCAGAGAAGGTCTCAAAGAAATTCTCCTGCTTCTAGTCAGCCTGGGACTTCTGCTGCCACATTCCATAACACTGTTTCTTGTCTGGGGCGAGAATGTGGCACCCTGGGCAGCAGTATGCTTGAAGGGTACTGTCAGAAGTGTTTTATTGAAGCACAGAATCAACGATTCCGTGAAGCCAGGACTGAACAGCAGCTAGCGAGACAATCTGAAGTAAGAGAACTCATGGGACTTTTCCCCCAGTATTTAACCCCGTACCCTTCATCCTAATGTACCATAGTAAACAATTTCAACTGTGTAATAGAAAATCTCTGTGTTCCTGCACCTCCTTTTATGTTTCCTTTCATAAAAGGAAAATTTTAAGTAAGACACTACTTTGCTTTGCAGAATTGAGCACCAGGGAGGCATGGAAGCCCTTCCCATAGTGCATCTACCACAGATACTGTGGTGATGAACAACACAAAATATCTTTCTCCCATTAGTGTGAAAAGCCTTAGAGTAATTACAGGAGAACAGCATCAGTAGTTACAGATTTTTCTTTGAGATTTCATTTACAAATTAAAACAAAAAAAAGCAGCATAGCCAAACCATATCACAATTTCTAAAATCTAGTACAGCACCTCAAGATCACTGTATGTAGGAGTTAGCCTTAATTCCATCTTGATTCCAAAGGGTGGATTTTCAACCATGTTCAAGCGTTGCATTAAGTGCTGCTCTGATTTAAGTGTGTGAAAGTTTTACCATTGAGTTCATTGGGAATAGGTGGGCTAATGCTGAGCGCTTTTAAAGATCTCCTCCTTTACAGTTGCAAAACCACATCAGGTGAATTAGTCAGCTTTGGTAATGTGCAGCACCTTCTATATTTAGTTAATTTGGAGAGAAGGGGGACAGAAGTGGAGCGTTCTCAGAGAGGAAACTTTTTGTAACAAATGAAAGCATTTTAAGATGCTCTCTGACAAATCCTGGCCCATATCAAGCTTAGTGCTTTGTGCTGAACTGTATTCTCAGAATAAGGAAGTCTCTACCTAGAAACTGAAAAGACTAGTGCTTTGGAAATAAGATTCATGGAAAGCTCATGAGAATCATGCTGCACGCTTCTTGCTGCTGCTGTTTACAGAACAATCCTGAATTAGTTACTATCTCAGCATAGCAGTGTCCATAGCAGTGTCTTATGCTTATGCTACCAGCATTGCAACTGACCAATTCTTTAACTTTTTACAGAGAACTGGGCAACACAGAGATGTACAGCTATCTACAGCCGGGAGCCAAAAGCGAAAGTGTGCCACAGCTTCTTGTAGAAACAATTTAGCCTGCAGAAATGATGAGCTGTGTCAGGAGTGCCAGTGCAGCAATCAGAGAGTACAGTCTGGGAATCCTAGAGTATCAGCGGCAGAAGAGCCTCCGAAACAGCACTGCCGAGCCACTGGCTGTGATCATTATGGGAATAATAAGTGCAATGGCTACTGCAACGAATGCTACCAGTTCAAGGAGATGTATGGCTAGCAGAGAAGTCCTGGCAAAGAGCAAGGAAGCAACATTTGCTTTTACCTCGCTGAAATGGTGCTACATCCAAAACACTTAATAGGCCAGCCATGGCAAGGACCATTTGAATGGTATTACATAGGGCTTTGGGGGGAGAAATAAGCTGTCTGGTTTTGTACATATTTATGTCCATGGGTATGAATAAATATCCACTTAATATAAACACTGCAAACATGGACCAATGAGAAGTCAGTTTGCTTTCTGCACAGACGACTTGCAGAAATGACCTGCTATAATGCTGACTCCAAACTCCCTCTCCTCTCGGATTTCAAAATTCCTAGAGTGCCTACTGAGGCAGAGTGAAGCATTTGAACACAGAGAATTTTGTAATGTGGCCTCTGCACTAATATCTCCCCTGCACCTTCTCAGAACTGATCATTCAGAGTGCAAGGACACTCAGCCAATGTGTGGGAGGCAGAGCTTATTGAAATGACCTACATCAGTGTTTTGCTCAGTGTGAGTCTGGCTCCTCTTGAGAGGACTCCTGGATGAGAGTCTGACACAAGCTGGGGTGAAATGGGGGTGAGGATTTATATAAGGAACTTGCTTTTGCTTGCTTGTGTATTTGTCTTCATTTAAGAGCTCTGTTTTACATGTAGAGTGTTCTGATTGGTTCTGCATTTGCTGAGCCCTTGGGAGAAAAGTCAGAAGTGAAGGACAATCCACTGCCTGCCCTGTCAACACACTCAATATGTTTAACCCTTGTACCTTCCTTTCCAAAAAACAAAAATTATGGTGACATAATGAGTAACCCTACAACCTTCAGCTACAAAACTGTTTATGTGAAGGTAGGAAGGAAATGCTGCCACAAGGTATGAGAAACACAGCCCTGGGTTTTGATGCTGATGCCAGATTGACCCTCTGTCGTCTTTGGTGTAGGAAGAAGCACAGTAGCAGTCAGAGCTGTGCAAACTGCTCTTTTCTTGATTTATTGCATCAAGAGCCCAATCCTGCAAAATGCCAAGCACTTCTTGTGCGGTAGTGAGAACCAAACCTTCCTGTTTTGGAAGATAAGGGCTCAGCACATCTCAGGATAGGGCCCTGATAATCTCTGCAGTTGCTGCCATCCAGCGTATCTGTTTGTTCAGCTGAAGGACTTTATTTTATGTTTGTAATAGTTGTTTTCTACCATGGCAGGGTATACTGGATGTAATATAGTCATTCGTGAGATCCAGCCCATATCCTGCAACTGAGAGACCAATTCTGCCACTTATTCTTTCTTATGTTAGAGGTTACTTTTAAAACCTTCATTACATTTTGGGGTCAATTACAAAGTAAACTCCATGGTACACAACAATGGCCACCTGTGTGGCTCCTGTAGCTGCTGTCCATGTCTAATGGTTACAAATTTGTATCCCTCCTGGCTTTAGAATGAGGTTGGGACTTACATTTGCAGGAATGAGATGGCCTGGCTTTTGTTGCTGCTGTTTGAGGTACCTGATCAGTTTCTAGGGAGAAATCCTGACTCCATTGAAATTTAAAAAAAAGCATTGCTATGGACTTCAATGGCACCATGATTTCACACCTAGTGCTCAGGCCTCCACTTCTCAAGCTACCTTACTTTCTCTAACAAACTTACCTCCTTGCTGTGTCAAAACCTGCTCTTGTTTCCCTCTGTTTTTCATCCCACACCGTCCCCCAGTTTTTCAGCTTTTATTGCTGCTACTATTTTGGAGGAAGCGGCACGTATAACACTTCCTCTGATATGCTTTTCAAGTGAAATCTTTTGCTCGTGTGTCTACCAAAAACTACTTGGTTTTGAATTTTTATATATATATATATATTTATATATATATATGTTGGTGACATTTTAAAATAAATGTGAAACTTAAGATATTTATATTATTCAAATGATGTAACTTGAAATTTGCACATTTTAAGGAATTTTTTAGCATAATAATTTTACTTGTACTGAATTTCACAGGTTTTGACTAAGTAAATGTATAACTGCAAAAAAATTCTCCAATATAAAGAAATAAATTATTGAAGGATTAACTTTGATATTTTACATTCATGATTGGTGGGAGAAGAACATAGGTACCCAGGCACTGATCCAGGAAAGCATCTCTTCAGGCCAACACTTCAGCACGTGCTTAAACTTAAACATGCCCCACGGACTTGAGAATGTGCTTTCCTGAAGTGGGACTATGTAGCCCAGTCCTTTGAGGAGCAAAGTACTATTGCTGCTGAGCATACTTAGATGTTACAGAAGTCAGTGGCCTTGGAAAAGGAGCTCAGCACTTTTCAGGATACTACACATGAAGCAAACAGCTTCCTTAGAGGTGTGGATCCTGAGTAGCTTCAGCTCTCATTGAAGTCAGTGTGAGCTCAGGACACTCAGCGGAACCTGAACCAACGATGAGTAATGAAAGAAAAGCTAAGAACCGTTGGCCATGTTACTTGGAACTTCTAAACCTAGGAAGGAAGTTCTTTTGACTGAAAGCATTAAATCCCCTTGATATTTTCTCTGCAACTTTCTGGGGCCATTACTCATAACTCTAAAGTCACATGAAGTTTTATATCACTCTGATGTCTCTTATGTAAATGAGCATACACTCTGTCCATGTGATTTAGTTGTGCGGGAATGACAAAGCAAATATATTTTACACACCTTGGTATTTCCCTAATCTTCTTGGGGGAGATTTTGATTCTCTGAAGGTTGATGACCTCTGTGAGAGCACCTAGTATTTCTCTTTGGATTTTTATGTGTCTTCTTTCCTGTATTGCAAGAGAAGAAAATAGTTGGGGTTTCTCCCTTTTTCACCATTTCTAGAGATCTCTGGTGTTAGATGACTAAATAAAAAAACTTAGTTTTGTCAGGTTTCTCTTCTTACCAAAAAAGTCATTTTTGTGAAACAACTGGCTTTCAAGTAGCCTGTAGTAGTTTTATAAATCCCTTTAATATTTTGCAACACAAAAATCAATTTTTTATTTTTGATAAGGCCAGTGTGTCCTCTTAACTACACACTGATTCAAACATGAGTCAAGCTGGGAAAGTGAAGGGTCAGAGCATGGTCACTGGGACGGTGGAGGTTAAATATTATAGTCATGGCAATTCATTATGATGCAATATTATACTTCTAGATAACCTGTGGTCCAGAAAAGAGGAAGGTCACGTGCCATACTATGGCCCAGGACATAGAAGAAATACCTGTGTTGACATTTCACTAGGCAAGGCAGCTTTCAGATTGTTGCACATCTAGAGTAATGGACCATCTAGGCAAAGGGAGGAAACAGTACAATGAGATAGCATGAAACTGTAAACTACACATGACTTATGAAAGAACTAGATGTCACCTATCTACAGTTACTCTTTTACCACTTCTATTCCAGTCAGGGTCACTGCCACATTATGGTAGTACCATGCAAAGAACTGCAAGAGCAATAACTCTTGTTTTGAAGTCCTTACAGCATAAGGGTCAGATCATGGCTGACGCTATACACCTACACGAAAGAGTGTAAAACGTCACAGTTTGACTTCTGGGCCAGACAGCCATGTAAGTAGGGATAAGCAGAGGTTTGTGTCAATCCTCCCCTTGGTCACCTTCAACCAGCGGTCAGGGAGTAGGCAGAGGATCAGTGCTATAGCTTCACCTTTTCAAATTATCTGCAAGGGGTTAGGCTCCATTCCAGGTTATTTTTCCACTAGAGCAAGCAGGGATCAGGATATGCCCAGACACAGTTCTTTAAACAAAATGTCTTGTTTAGTTAGCTCTCTTGGTATAATCCCTGTACAATTCAGTGCAGAGACTGCAGTTAACTCATTAGCAGTCTCTGAAGTTAAGGGTTCTGAAAGCCAGGAATACAATAAAATGGAAATGAGAGGCATATTTGAATGAGTTAGTCTAATTGTATGTCTGACCTATTCCCAAATCCCTAAAAGACAATAGTAATTTACGCCACAGCATTTTTTTCATACTGAAATAGCCATTGGTGCTTTATAGATCACAAAACAAAGAAACACCCTTCCACGTTATCAGAATAGAAACATTCTTTCAGAAAAAACACTTCTGTCCAAAACTTAATCCTCCTGCTGCAGGACACAAGTGACTTCCATTCAAGTCAAGTGTAATCAACCATCCCTACTTCTTGGTTATGGAGGCACCAGCACACCAACTCCCTGGTAGCAGAGAGTACTAATCGCAATTTGGGAATAAATGACAGATTTCCATTTTCTCAAATGGGTGGCCTGGCCATAAAGTCATTATGACATGAGATTAGGCCTGGGGTGGACAGGAATGGGAGTCATCACACTCCAATTCTCCATCTGGCAGCTTGCAGGGTCCATGAAGTCCAACCGGGGTACAAGCCCAAAACTTACACTCTGGGCCCAGGTCTACACTAGACCCGGCTGGTCGGCTTAAGGTACACAAAGCCATCTATGCATTTTGTGTAGCTGGACTCAGCTTACCTTAAACCAAGCTCTGGTGGTGTCCATGCAGCGGGAGGCCAACAGGAGCAAAGGTTCCCATTGGCTTCCCTTACTCCTCACAGAGGGGGCTGCTGTCAGTATTCAATTTACTGGTCTATACTAGACCTGCTAAATTAAATGCTAGATGATTGACCTCTGGAAGGTCGATCATCTGCTAAGTATAGACATGCCCTAGGAGAGCTCCAAGGCTCCTGACTGGGCCACAGCCCCAAGAGGCAGAAACTGGAAGTTCTCTGAACAACAGGGGTGCATCCTGCCTTGCATTGCTGGTCTGGTGTTTACCTGATCTTGTCTTCTGGTATCTGCATTTGGCCTGGGTAACTGGTTCCTGCCCTCCCATTCTATCATCTGATCCTGAGCTCTTGGTAACCTACCCTTGGCCTAATTCCTATTTCTTGGCTCCTGTACTCTTAGCCTGTGCTGATGCTAATCTCTCAGCCAGCCCTGGTACAAACAGTGATTTCTAAAAATAAATGTGATCCCATATGCCACATAAGGGGTTTCCACTGCAAATATGCTGGAAATGGTACATAGTTGGTATAAATCTAAGGTATATAGCACTGTAGTATCTAAGGGAACATCTACACTGCAAGCTTATTTCAAAATAGAGTGTCCATACACAAAAAAGTGCCACAAAATAGCAATGTGCTATTTTGAAAGACAGCGTCCACACTGATTGGATACTATCTTGCATTTAAGGCCACCCGGAATCAGTTCAGGCAGGGCATTAGGTCAGCAGTTGCTTCTGGTAGCTTCTGCGTAAGGCTAGCTGAGACGAGTGCTTAAAGGGACCCTCCCCCTCCGCCCCCGCACAGCCGTTTCTCAGGTTCTTCTGTTTGCTTGCCTACCTCTTTGAGGGACAGCAAAGCATTTCCTCTGCATGTTCTGATTGCCCTGCCTTTGGACACCATAGCACTCCTTGCCATGGAGCCGCAGCTGCTTCTGGGCATGTGATGGCCGCACACTGCCATGCTACAGTTTCTGTAACAGTTTCTGCAGGCTGCCTTCATGGCCCTGAATGAGTTCAACCCTGAGCTCATCTTTGAGAACCTCTGCCTGTGTGTGAAAGCAATGCCCTTGCAAGCGCACCCCCACGGTGGAGCAACGGTTCTGGCGGCTGGACACCAGTTCCGACTGGTGGGACTGGCTGGCAATGGAGTGGTGGGACAACCAGCAGTGACTCCAAAACTTCCATACGAGGAAGGAGACATTCTTGGAGCTGTGTGCCTGGCTTGTGTCTGCCCTCCGACAACGTGACACCCAGATGCGACCTGCCACCCCCATGGAAGAGCAGGTCGCCATTGCTATCTGGAAGCTGTCCATGCCCGACAGTTACTGGTCCATGGCCAACCAGGTTGGCATGGGGAAGTCGACCGTTGGGGCCCTCCTCATGCAGGTATGGCACTCTCAGGCTGCAGTCCCTGGATGGGGGGGGAGGGGAGTACTGGAAAGGGGGACCCTAGGGAAAGGGGGGATTGGAGGTGTGGGGGTGGGGTGGGGGTGGGAGGGATGCCCCATCCCTGGGGGTTCTGCAATCCCTCCCTCACACAACCCTATGGGGGGGGGGGGCACTGGGATGTTTGGAGGAGGGAGAAAGGGGAGGGCTCGGGACCAATCCAAGAGCTCAGGCACCCCCTTTGATTCTCTGTTTTATTTCTTTGTATGTCTCCTGCAGGTAGTGAGGGCCCATAAACACCATCCTGTTGGGTTGGGGGCTATTGATAGAACCCACATGCCCATCTGTGCCCCCGACCACTGTGCAGTACAGTATATTAACAGAAAGGGATACTTTTCTATGGTCCTGCAGGCCCTGGTCAACCACCGCAGACAGTTCACGGACATGTTAGTCAGCTGATCGGGGAAGGCGCACAATGCCAGAGTATTCCACAACTTCAGCCTGTACCACAAGCTGGAGGCTAGCACTTTTTTCCCTGAGCACAACATCAGGGTCAGGGATGTGGCCATGCCACTCTGTATCATGGGAGACATGGTCTAACCCCTAATGCTGTGGCTGATGAAGCCCTACACTGGCCACCTGGACCAGACCAAGGACTGCTTCAATGGCCACCTGGGCAGGGCTCACATGCAGGCCGAATGCACTTTCAGGCATTTGAAGGCGAGGTTCAGGTGCCTCCTGCCCCTTCTTGATGTGTGGCAGCACAACATCCCCCAGGTGGTGTCAGCATGTTGTGTGCTCCTCAACATCGTGGACAGGAAGGGGGAGGCCTTCCTTCCAGGGTGGGGGGGCGGAGGTCGGTGTAGCCAGACATGAACCCCATCTTGTTTTTCCCCCCCCCCCAGAGAGCAAGAGAAAGGCAGTCAGCCTTTGATGCCCTGGGAATGCAGGTGTGCTGCCTGTCCCTGACTCTACCATAAACAGAAACCAGACAGTAAATGGGCTAGCTGATAACCGGAGGGGCCCCCCCTCCCCGCTGCCCTGATGGCTAGGCACCAGTAATTGACACGCCTGCACTGTCCCAGGAGAGGAATCTTCGCCCATCCCATATTAGAAGTGCCCATTGTCTGCACTGTCCCAGGTGTGAATTATACGTTGCACCTTTCGTGGGAAACTTGGCATTCAAAGCCATTTTCCTAATTGGCCACTTGAGACCAGGAAGAAGCCTACATGACTCAAGGGGTATAAAGAGGGGTTCAGTAGCCCACCCCATTTGAGATCCAATCTACACCTGCTGGCAGGTATTGGACACCTCCCGGGGTTTGTGGGACGCCCAACCTCGCCCTACTTCTTCCCGAGGGATTGAGAGGAAGACTCTGGCCACGCCAAGTCTGGAACGCAGGGGTGAGAATTATACCTGCAATGTGTTTCTTATGTGTACACTTTAATTTAGTTACTCTATTATAAGTTTCTCTAATCAACCTGTTTCACTTCTATTGTAAACAAGTAAAATAAGATTGTGCCCTCATTCACTTTATAAGTTTAAATATATATATTGAACCAAGTTTTCGTTTCTTCTTTCTTTTCTTTCTTCTACAAATAAGCAAGTGTGGTTTGAGTTTCTGACTTGAACCCGTGCTGCTGTACCCGAACCGAACACAAACAAAAGAACTCCAGCTGGTCATAAGGGACAGTTATAGGGAGAGCTTGAGCGTTGGATCGTGTCGCTTCCAGGGGACAGATCCGTTGGGGCACCTCTCAGCCTCCCCAGGCTGCCCACTGCGACGGGACTTTGTGTCCTAGCAGTCAAAGTCTGAGGTGTAAAGCTCTCCCTGTTAAACTCTGGGGCGTCTGTCAGCCTGTTGGCTGCCCACTGCAAAGGATCCCGATCCTAGCAGTAAAGACACGGACGTTAAACTCTTTGGGGCACCTGTCAACCTCCTCCAGGTTGCCCACTGCTAAGGGACCCCACTCCTAGCAGTTAAAGTCTCAGGTGTATAGCTCACACACACCACTCACTGCCCTGACCACCGGCTGACAGCCAGCTAGGAGGGACAGGCTTTCGAGCAGCCGTGTACAGCTGCCATCTGCCAGGACCCATCAGGTGGGAGTGCCCTGAGGGAGGGTTTCTCTCAAGGACCCCAGTAACTCTCCCCAGGGCCTCCCCACTAGGGGCCTTTGCCTTGCCGCTGTCTGCCTTTCCTCCAACAACCTCTCCCTTCCCCCAGCCACTCCTCTTCCATGCAGACCCGATAAAGACACATGTTTTGTTTTGAAAAAAAGAACTCTTTGGTTATTTATTTGGGATAGAAGTAACTGGGGAGGAGAGGGGCTGAGAACCTGGAAATGGGGAGGAGGCTGAGAACCTTGGAGCAGGGAGGAGAGGTTCAGAGCTGGGGCTGAGAGTGGCGCGTGGCTCGGGTGCTTCTTCCACCTCGTATTCAGGGACCTTCCCAACCTTGGGAGTGGTGGGGTCCTTGGGGGATAAGCAAGGGGGGGGGGCTGGAGTGGGGTCAGGCATGGGAGGGGGAACAGGGACTGGAGCAGGAGCAGGGACTGGGACTGATGCCGGATAGGTCATCATCTCCCGGACGGCCACACACATTTTGTGGCTGTGTTGCAGCAGCTCAGTCCACATCTGGGCCCGCGACTGTGCATCATCCCAGACCTTCTGGGCCAGCATCTGCTGCATGTCCCAGAGCATGGACACATGCTCCCTCATAAGGTCCTTCTGGACCCTCCAACACCTGCGGCTCCCTCAGGGTCAGGCGGCTGGCTCAGCTCATGTCGATCGCCCCACAGTCATGGCTGGTCCAGCTGGGGAGAATAAAGAAAGGTGCTCAGTCATCCCAGGAGACGCTGTCCCTGAGGCCTTGCCCTCATCAGTGAACTGAGAGCAACAGTTCTCAGATCAGAGGAAGGTGATATCCTGGGAGCAAGGCCACGTGTGGCCTGTACAGCAGGCCCTGCCTCACAGGGGCCCAGAGTTCTCCAGGGGACGATGCTCCCCCCGCACCCCACCACAACCCACGGACAAGCAGGCAAGGGAAATGGCCGGCCACACTGGGATCCAATGGCTGGGAGAGGGGCCTCAAGCTGCCTGGGCTTCCATCAGGGCCACACACACACCTGTACCTGGCAGCGCAGGTGCTGCCTCGAGCATGCAGGCATGCCCGTGTGCCGTGTGTGGCACTCCTCAGTCTGTGTGCGGGTGTGCGCGTGCCCTTATCCCCAGCCGCCTTACAGCAGTGGCTCATGGTGGGAGAGTGTCCCCCCCACCGGGGGTCAGAAGTGTATCTGGCCTGCCCAGAGCCTGTGAGCAGGAGCCTAAGGGTGCCCTGGGGCTGCCTTCTGGGGCTGCATGGCACAGACTGGTGCTACACATGCATCCATGTGCACAGACTGCAGCGCAATGGCCAGGCCAAGAAGACCAAGTGACGCTCGCACCACAGCCCCTCAGCACCTGCCACCCCCACCCTGTGTGTGTGAAAAACTAAGCGCACTCACCTGATGATCCCTCCCTGGCCTCGGAGGATGTCTGGGACACATCTAGGCCGTGGGGTACCGGCTCCAATGTGAGCATGGTCCTGGTGCTGGCCACGTTCTCCTCCTCCTCCTCCTGGGCTGGGACCCGCCAGGTGAGCGACGATGGGTGTTTCCAGCCCCGAGTCCACTGCCAGGGATGGGGAAGGGGCTGCACCAGGATGTGGTGCAATTCATCATAATAGTGGCAGGAGTGGGGTCCTGCCCCAGAGCATGAGCTGCGCTCCCTTGTCCTGGCATAGCCCTGCCGCAGTCCTTCACCTCACTCCTGATTTGCTCAAGAGTACTGGTGTGGCCTTTTGTGGCCAGGCTGTCAGCCATCCGGCCGTAGATGTCAGCATTCCGACTTCTGGAGCAGAGATCCTGGAGGGTCTCCTCTTCGCTCCATACCTCCAGGAGGGCCAGGATCTCCACCCCAGACCAGGACCGTGCTCACCTTTTGTGGCCCCTGGCAGGCTCCTGGGAGCCCTGTGTGTGCTCCTTGGGATGGGCAGGGGGCTCTTGTGAGGCTTGTGGTTCAGACAGAGTGCCCAGGTGTGTGGCACTGGCAGCTGCGCTGAGGCTGGAAGCTCTCAAGGCCTGCTTCCTGCCACAATCCCTGTCCCCTGCATCTGCAGCTTTAAGAGCTGACGCGGACAGGAACTGTAGAATTGCAGTGTGTGTGGACAGTGTGGCCAGCAGGGTACCTGTATTATTTCCCGGAAGCCTCTTTTTTTCGACAAAACTCCCTATTCCACGTCCACACACAGCTTTTCCAGAAAAGCTTTTTCAGAAAAAGGCTTATTTCTCATGGAATGAGGTTTACTGTCGTCAGAAAAAGCCATCCTTTATTTCAACTTTCTGTCAAAATAATTGAATGGCAGTACGGACACTAGGACTGTTTTTCTGAAATAACAGCTGTTGGTCCGGAAAAATGATGCAGTGTAGATGCCCCAATCCTACAAAGACTTATACTGAACTCAACTTTATACAGTGTGACTAGGCCCTAGAACAGGGGTGGACAATAATTTTTGAAGGGGGGGGGGCCACTTCACAAATTTTAGAAGTGGCTGCGGGCTGACCTGGAAGGGGCAGGGCCTCAAGCAGAAAGGGCAGGGTTGAAAACTACTCTGCTGGGAGCTTTGCTTGGCCTGGGGTCCCTGCCCCCATGACTTCTGTCCAGTGGAAGGGACCTGGAGTAGATGGGAGGGTGCTGGGGGCTAGGCTCCTCCCAGAGTTGTCTGGGGTGGAGGGTTAGAATTCACATAACAAGGCTCCTGGCCCTGCTGCTAACCTATTGCCTGGCAGCCACCTAGCACAGGCACAAGCCCTTTGAATAGAAGGCGTTAAAAGGGCTCGTGCGTCCTGGGCAGCTCCCAGGAAATGAGCCAGTGGGACCGAGAGCTGCGAGCTCTTTCAATTGCTTCTGTTTAAAAGGCTTGAGCCTGCTAGGTGGTTGCCAGGCAACACAGCCACCAAGCAAGCACCAGCCCTTTAACTAGAAGCGGTTGAAAGGCCTCTTGCATCTCCGGTTCCCAGGCACATGCTAGGGCAGGGGTCAGCAACCTGTCAGAGATGGAGTGCCGAGATTTGACTTATTCACCTCTATGTATGGGTGCGAGTGCCGGTGATACTTTTTAATGCCAATAATAGTCCTACTTGCAGCAGCTTCATTGATAAATAAATTAAGCTGCAGCTTTTACCTTTTAGTGCAGGGGTCGGCAACCTTTCAGAAGTGGCGTACTGAGATTTAACTTATTCACAGATCTGTGTGCTGGGGGAGGGGAGGCGAGGGCAGGCTGGGTACGGTGACCTTATTTTCTGAATCAGCTGCAGCTAGTGAGAACGGTTTAATTTAAATTAGGAAACAGATTAAGCTTTTTAACTTTCTCATGTTAGTTTATCAAACTTCATTTTAAATATAGTAAAATATTATGTCCAACACAAAAGGTTTCAATGTTTTCTTTATTTATGGCAGGGATGGGGAACCTTTCTTGGGTCAGGGGTCACTGACCCACAGAAAAATCATTTGGGGACCACACAAGTGAGAAGCAAAAAAACTCCTCCAAAACCTCCAGTGTTCAATGATATGGCCCCAACTGAGACATCTCACTCCTTTGGTGCCCCAGCCTCACGGGGTGAGGGGAAGATAACAGGGCTTCCCATAGATCAGATTTACTTTTCTGGGGTTCTGGAGTTAGTGGATTTTATGGACCTCCTCAGTCTCTGGGGTTGGGACAAAAATGAGGGGTACAGTGCGCAAGACAAGGCTGCCAGCAAGTAGGATAGGGATGGGGGTGCAGGATCTGGGAGGGAGTGGGGGTGCAGAAGCAGGTTGGGAGTAGGGTGTGTAGCCAGGTGGAGGGATCAGGAGCAAGGGAGGGTGCAGTGTGTGGCCAGGAGAGAAGGTGCAGGAGCAACATGGATGAGGGAGCAGGGTGGGGTGTCTGGCCAGGAGAGAGGATGCAGGAACAAGGGAGGGTGTCAGAGAAATCTGGGAGTGCTGGTTTTGGCGGGGAGGGAAGTGAGTAGTTGGGGGGGGGGGGATCTGGGCATGAGGGGGGACCTTACTTGGCTTTGTGCCCCCTTGCAGCAATGGCCACAGCCATGCTGTCCCAGCCACCCCGGAGGGAGGCCCTACTGCCAGGGCCCACATGGTTTGGGCCCAGCCCAGGCCTCAGAGGCCCCACTGCTGCTGTTGACAAAGTCTGGGGCTGCCCCAGAGGCCCTACTTCCACTGTGATCTGGGGCCAGCCCCAGAGGCCCTGAGGCTGCAGCCCACATGGTTCAGGGCCGGCCCCGGAGGCCGGAGGTGCCAGTGCTGCAGCCATGCGGCCCTGGACTGAGCGGCCGTGGCAGCGATGCTTCCAGCCTCTGGGGCTGGCCCTGGACCATGTGGCCGCAGCAGCGGTGCCTCCAGGCCCAGCCTAACCTGCTGCAGGGAGGAGGGAGCGCTCCCCAGCGGCTGTGCCGGGGAGGAGGGATAGGGTTGAGCTCCCTCCCGCATTCTGCTGAAAATCGGCTTGAGTGCCGTAAGTGGCCTGTGTGCTGTAGGTTGCTGACCCCTGCACTGGGGGGGCGGGGCCTGGAACTGCCTCGCAGGCTGGATCAAAGCTCTAGGTGGGCCAGACCTAGCCTGCTGAGAGGCTTTTGCCCACCCCTGCCCTAGAACCACAGCGCCCTAAGTTAGGTGCTGATTTTGCAAAAACTTATGTATGTGCGTAAGTGCTGAGCTCCGAGATATGTATCTTGATTTGGGGAGGGCACAAGGAGAACATACCATTTTACTCCAACATAATTCACTATAACACAATACAAAACCACAACACCAAACTGTGATAATTTCAATTTGTGTTATACTGACAAGGCTTTTTTTCAAAGGGATTAAAAATAGAAGATTTAAAAACCAGTTGTTCAGTTTCTCATCTTGCTAGAGTCACATGCAGCAAATATACTGTATATGGGAACGGTTAAAAATCAGCATGACTAAATACAGCAATTTTTGTCCTTGCATACATTTTCTCCCTGATTATGATAAACACTGTCATGATACCAATGTTTGCTGGTATAAAAGGGTTTTTATCAACAGCTTTAGGGTGCCTCTACACAGCACATTTACCTCAAAATAAGCTACTCATTTTGCACTACACAAATTGCGTAGCTTATTTCAATCTTATTTCAAAATAGCTTATTTTGAGCACCAAATTTTTAAATAAAGCGCGATTCCAAAACGTTTCTTAACCCTCTGGTAGCCCGAAATAGCCCTGCAGTGTAGACATGGCTTTAGGTAACTTGCTGCATCCTCTTTGATAACTTTTGGGTTTAAAAAAAGAAACATGTAATAAGACCAGGTAATTTTACTTGGGAGTTTTATGGTGACTGCTTTATGTTCCAATGTTAATTTTCAAAAAACTCCGTATGTCTCATCTTGAAAGACAACCTACGGCATGTTACCCAGACTACCCCCTCCTCCAGCCTGTGCTGTCTGAATAACATGACATGTAGAAAAGTGTCATTTCCCCGCTCCCCCCTCTTCCCCTCCCCCCAATGATGATTCTTTTGGCTATAGTTAAATGATTATACGAATGCTTCATGTTGGGCAGGAAGTAAGATTTCCCCTGGTGAATTACCACAGTGGGGAACTTTAGTTCTGCTGTCTGCTTCTGGTTTTATTTCAAGGGATTCATGAGCTATTAAAATATGTGCATCTTGCCCAAATGATCTGACCTAGTTACAGATCTCTAGGGTTTTGTAATTTAAAAAATGTATTTTATTCTGTTTTTAGTGTCATTTAACACAGCGGGGCAAAAATTCTTTTTCAGTAACACTCAAGTAAGTCCAGAGTAATTTCACTGACAGAAGTGAGGAGTCAGTCTGTGTGACCTCATTCTACTCAGTGCTTTATAGGTTGGTCTGAGGTCTTTTTCCACCAGCTGTTCTGAATATACCTCAATGTAACTAAAAACAGAATTTGGCTCAGTGTGTTAAACTTTTGATAGCACAATGCCACCCAGACAGAATCCCCACTTACTAAAATAAATCTCTGTAGGAGTCATTTCACTTCCTCTTACCTAAATCTCTGGGAAGAGAATTGCATGTTGCAGAGAAGCCTGCTAGATATTTTAGACAAGTGGTCTCCAACCTCTTTACACCCAAGATCACTTTTTAAATGACAGAACAAGCCAAGATCTACTGCCCTGCCCCTTCCTTGAAGCCGTGCCCCTTCCTTGAAGCCCTGCCATCTCTATTCTCCTCCTCTCCATCACTTGCTATTCCCAACCCTTATACTGCTGCTTTTTCCCCCCAATTCTTCTATAGGAAGAAGTTTTTCCAACATTTGGCCTGTCTAGACTGGACCAAATGTCAGAAAAACCCTTTCTTTTGGAAGCCCCTTATTCCTCTTGGAAAGAGGAATATAGGGGTGACCGAAAGATCATGTTTGCTCTTCCACTAACAGAAGTGGAAGAACAAATGCATCCCTGGATGCAGAAGAGTTTTTCTGGGATATTTCCGGAATCCTGAAAAACTCCTGCAGTCTAGCCATACCCTTGCTGGGTTGAGACAGGATGTGTAGTCTCCGGGGTGGAAATGAGGGATTCGGGTATGGGAAGGGGTGAGAGGTGCAAGCTCTGGGAGGAAATCTGGATGCAGGAGGAGGTAGATAAGGGAACGCTGGCTCGGGGAGGGGGCTCCAGGCTGGGCAGTGTTGGGGTCAGATGTAGGGTTAGGGTACTAAGCAAGCCACAGACTTCTGGATGTGAGGGTTCAGGAATTTGGGTTCGGGTATGTGCGGGGCTCAGGGCAGGGAGTTCCAGTGTATGATAGGCTCAGATGTAGGGTCTGGGGGAAAGGGGAGTGCAGGAGTGTTATGATGCTGTGGCCAGATGGGGGCTTGGCCCCAACTGGGGGGTTGTTGGCCAGGCTTCATTTTTAAATAAAATACTATGTCAAACACAAAAAGTTTCTGCATTGTCTTTATTTCTGAGAAGGGCCGGGAACCTGTTTTGAGCCGGGGTCACTGACCCACAGAAAAGTCAGTTGGGGCCATACAAGTGAGATGCAAAAAAACCCTCCTCCAACCCCCCCCTTCCCCCAGAAGCTTCACTAATGTGGCCCCAACTGCGTTGGTGGGAGCTGGGGAGTGGGGAGAGGGAACAAGGGAGAGGGGAGTGGGGAGTGGGGAGAGGGGAGTGGGGAGAGGGTGCCGGGAGGGCAGAGGACAGGGTGCCAGTGGGGACAAGTTTCTGCGGCTGGGGACAGGGGAGAGGAAACAGGGTGCCAGGAGGGCAGGGGATAGGGTGCCAGTGGGGACAGGTTTCTGAGGCTGGAGATTGGGGAGAGGGGAGTGGGGAGAGGGGAGAGAGAACAGGGGCCTGGGGAGTGGGGAGAGGGAACAGGGAAGAGGGAACAGGGGAGTGGGGAGAAAGAACAGGGGAGCAGAGAGGCCCCTGCACCCGCCTCCTCCCAGGATTCTCCCCCGCCTCCGAGGGAAGCCGGCGCGTGCCTCCTCCGGGGCCAGCGTGTGCCTCCCACGGCACAGCCAAAACCCCACATGAGCCTGCCCTGGGGCCAAATCCCCCTCCCGCAGTGCAGCCAAACCCCCGCGCGCGCCTGCCCCAGGGCCAAACCGCCCCGCGCACCTGCCCCGGGGCCAAACCCCCCTCCCGCAACGTAGCCAAACCCCTGCGTGCGCCTGCCCCGGGGCCAAACCCCGGGGCCGACCCCCGCTCCCATGGTGCAGGGAAGCCGCGGCACTCCTCCTCCAAACCCCGGGGCCAACACCCCCTCCCGCAGCACGCCCACCACGCCACAGAGCTGTGGGAGGGGAGCAGCCAGCGCACTTCCGGAACCCCTGGAAGTGGAGCAAAGCTGCAGGCAGGACTTCCATCCACCCCGCCGGAAGCCAGCACTACACTGGTGGTAGCTAGTGGGGCTTCTCGGGGGTGGGGAGAAAATGGGGGGGGCCTGAACGTCTCGCGATCAACTGGTCGAGGCCTTGCGATTGACCAGTCGATCGCAATCGACAGGTTTTAGACTCATTCTGATAACGTGTAAATCTGTAATCATAGAAGCCTAGAATTGGACGGGACCTCCAGTCCCATGCTCTCAAAGTGAGACTGAATAATAATTAGGCCATTCCAATATTTCCATTAGCTTCAACAGAGTTATTCTAAGCTAATATGGTTAGTGTAAGTAATTGAGATTATATTTTGTCTCTGGTAATTGGCTTCTTCTCTCCTTCTGTGCAAGCTGGAGGGAATAAATATATATAATCATCACTAGCAGACTTACTCAGCACTGTCCAGGTCCTTCAGGGCAGGGAGCTGGCAGTATGGGGGGGATACAGGACTCAGGGCAGGACCTTGAGGATGGGGGGCATGCAGAAAGCTGGGGTTGGGGGTTGTGAGAATGAGGGTTGGGAGCTGAGAAGGGGTTCAGGGAGGGAAGTTGTACTTTTCAGGGGAATTTTCTCCCATTCCCTCCCCGCCCCCCGCCCCCAGTTGCCAGGGATGTTTTCTTGACAGGACTAACAGTAGATTTCTTGACCTTCTGAAACTCCTCTCTTTTATTTCATTAAATTATCATGTCTTTCTCAGGTATCTCATAGGCTGGGCTCTTTTTAGTCACATTTGGGCATTATCAGAGACTTGCCCTCCTTCCAAAGGCCTCCCAGTTGTGGGGGTGGTCAGTACCCAAGTATTTTAAAATAATCTTGTTTAGGAAGATGAGGTACAGCTAGACTGAGTCAGGGCTTATCTCCAACATCTCCTAGCAGCAATTGGCTTACAGCTGTTCTGATGGGTCCTTGCTAAAAGCAGAGATTTTCAAACTGTCTTCCTCTTAGCTGCTCTGTTGAAAGAGTCTGCTAACTCCACCTTTTGTTTTGGTTGCTTCCCCTTTCTGTGACAACTCTCCCTTTTACATTAATTTAAGCTAATTTATCCAAGTAGTGCAGGCTTGGTTGAAACAGCTGTAGAGGACTCTGCCACCCCACCAGGAGATACAACAGGAGTGAGTTCACACTCGTAGGCCATGTCTTAACTCCAGGGAAGATCGATGCTGCCACAATCGATCTTCCGGAGTTTGATTTAGCAGGTCTAGCAAAGACCCGCTAAAGTGAACTGAGAGGTCACCCCCATCTGCAGCCAGTACACCTGCTCCTACAAGAAGTAAGGGAAGCTGACAGGAGAGTTTGCTCCCATCGGCCTCCCACTGTGGGGATAGCAGGAAAACTCAAATCAAGGTATGTCAACTCCAGCTATGTAATTAACATAGCTGGAATTGCATATCTTGAGTCAACCTTCCCTTTTAGTGTGGACCTGGCCTTACAAACCACTAAGAGCTAAACAAGGATGCCTTTTCCCCCATTTAAAAAACGTCTGTTGTCATACAGCATTTCTCCTAGTGATACTAAAAACTAAAATGTAATCAAAGGTAGGCAAAACAAATGGCAGGACATTTTGCTAGATTGTTGAAAAGACCTTTTTATTTTAGCTGGGGAAGGGTGGTGGAAAATGTCTTGTTGACGTAAGAGATCTGGGAATTCCCAGGATCTCTTTAACTTCAAACTTTTTTGTGTGTACTAAGCAATGGTCAAAAAAGTCTTTGTTCCTGTTTTGATTAGGAGAAAGGGCTTCCAGACTGGAGAGTGCTGATGCAGGGGATTTTTCTGGTCAACATTGTGACCTATATTTTAGTCATTGGCCCAGGTCTGGGACATGGCTCTGTAGTTAGCTGCTCAATCATTTCTGGGAGAGGAAAGTTAGCATTCCAAAAGACTCATTAGCAAAAATAACAGTGTTGGACTATGTATTTCACCTAGGAACAAAATAGATCATCATAAGTCTGCGCTGTTCCCCGAACGTTGATGCTGTTCAAACATGTATAACTCCTCCTGATTAAATAAACAGGTTAAATTAATTAATCACCTCTTGTGGTGAGGGACAACAAATTTTTATTTTCATTAATTAAGACAGCTAAACACTTCGTTCACAAGGCGAAACAGAATGACATTCTGAGTCAATGAATGGTCCTCTTAATGGGGAAGGACGTTTTGGAGTTTGGGAAATGAATTCCGTAAGAACTGGTTAGTGTGTAACCACCCTCAGAGCTTTTGCCTGTTGTATGCTGCATTTATAGCAGAATGTAAATAACTCATCATAACTGTAAATGTTACTGTGTCCCTTAATAGGAGCTGCCATTCAATCTTTCAAGATGACAACTAGAAAATGGTTGCTGATGCTCCCATCAGCAAGCCTAGGAAAATAGAACTTTCAAACAATGAGTAGTCCTGTGGCACCTTAGGGTATGTCTACACTACAGCACTAATTCGAACTAACTTAATTCAAATTAGTTAATTCGAACTAAGCTAATTCGAACTAGCGCATCTAGACCTAAAAACTAATTCGAATTAGCGTTTTCAACATTTGGCCTGTCTAGACTGCCAGTGCCAGCAGGGCATCAGGTTGGGGCTTAGAGCGTGGAGCTGCTGCCTCAGGCTAGCCGAGGGCTGTGCTTAAAGGGACCCAACCCCCACCCAGGACAGACAGTTCTCAGGGTTCCCCGCTTGCTTGTCTACCTCGATGAGGGACAGCAAAGCAGTCCTGACTTGGAGTGCCCTGAGTACCCACGTTTGGCACATCAGAGCACTCGGCCATCAGCCCGGCTGCACTTGCCGCAGGCTGCCATCCGAGGGGGGGGCCATTCGGGGGGCTGTCAGGATCCAGGAGGCCCTGCAGGAGAGCTTCCACCCCGAGGAGCCCGCAGAGCCACCCCAGTCCTCCCCATCGGGGGCTCGTGCCCCATTCCTCCCTCCCCTCCTTCCAATTACCCTTCCCTAGCCCCCCTTCCTGATGTAAAAAATAAAGGACACTGTTCAAAATAGAAACTCTCTTTATTTAACAAAACTGGGGGTGGGGGGATTAACCTCTGGGGAGACTGGAAAAAGGAGGTGGGAGAGGGGAAGAGAGAGGGTGGGAGAGGGGAGGTGAAAACCTGGGAGGAGGGAGCTGGAAGGGGGAAGCCAGGGGAAGAAGGAGGAGGGGAAGTATAAAACTATGGTACGCCATATCTTCAGTATTGTGTAGAGATGTGGTCTCCTCACCTCAGAAGAGATATTTTGGCCTTGGAAAGGGTTCAGAAAAGGATAACTAAAATGATTAGGGGTTTGGAACAGGTCCCATATGAAGAGAGGCTAAAGAGACTGGGACTTTTCAGCTTAGAAAAGAGGAGACTGAGGGGGGATATGATAGAGGTCTATAAAATCATGAGTGGTGTGGAGAGGATGCATAAAGAAAAGTTCTTCATTAGTTTCCATAATAGAAGGACTAGAGGACACCAAATGAAATGAATGGGTAGCAGACTTCAAACTAATAAAAGAAAGTTCTTCTTCACAAAGCAAATAGTCAACCTGTGGAACTCCTTGCCATAGGAGGCTGTGAAGCCTAGAACTAGAACAGAGTTTAAAGAGAAGTTAGATAAAGTCATGGAGGTTGGGTCCATGGAATGCTATTAGCCAGGGGATAGGAACGGTGTCCCTGGCCTCTGTTTGTGGAAGGCTGGAGATAGATGGCACGAGACAAATGGCTTGGTCATTGTCTTCGGTCCATCCCCTCCGGGGTACCTGGTGTTGGCCACTGTCAGCAGACAGGCTACTGGGCTAGATGGACCTTTGGTCTGACCCAGTACGGCCATTCTTATGTTCTTATGTTCTAAGCTCAGGGTCGGGGGTCTCACTGGACCAACTTGATTTTCATGCAAACCTGCTCCTGGGTTCCCATGTGGCCTTTGGTGGCCAGGCTGGCAGCTATCCTGCCCTAGACGGCCGCATTCCTGTGCCTAGTGCGGAGATTGTGGACGTTGGAGGCCTCCCCTGAAACCTCGATGAGGTCCACGATCTCCGCACTAGACCAGGCGGGCGCCTGCCTCTTGCGGCCCCAGGCAGGCTCCTGGGAGCCGCCAGCCTGGTCCTGGGAAGAGGGGGAGGGCTGGGTGGCAGCGGGTGGTGGGCTCATGCCGTGCCAGGTGCAGGGTCTGCTGGCTGGGTGCTGGCAGGCTTGCACCTGGCACGGGCACCGTAGCCAGACCGTGGCCCTTTAAGGGCTCCGGGGCTGGGAGGGGGGCAGAAGAGTTTGCCTGGCTTGGCCCAGAGTGGCCACCAGGGCAAGCTGGGAAGGGCTAGCCTCCAACTAGTTCGAATTAAGTGGCTACACAGCCCTTAATTCGAACTACTTAATTCGAACTAGGCGTTAGTCCTCGTAGAATGAGGTTTACCTAGTTCGAATTAAGTGCTCCGCTAGTTCGAATTAAGTTTGAACTAGCGGTTTGCGTGTGTAGCGCCTATGAAAGTTAATTCGAACTAACAGCTGTTAGTTCGAATTAACTTTGTAGTGTAGACATACCCTTAGAGACTAACAAAAATATGTATAGTATCACGAGCTTTCATGGGCAAAACCCACTTCTTTAGCTGAGCTGGAAGCTGGACTGGAAATAACAGGAACCCAGAAATTATAACAGAAAAAGAAGGGACACAAAAAAAAGTTACCTATCAATAGTAGTATTGGTGCTAATGAGGCTAATTGAATGGTCTGAAAATGTCCCATACTTAGCTTTTTATGTAAATGAGGTGTTAAATACACAGAAGGCTGGCTTTTTTGTTAACCATTTTTATTACAGCACGTTTAATGAACCTCAAAAATACTTTAATTCTAGTGGAAAGTTGCATTATGATTTCTCATGCCAGTGATTCATGACCTGATAAATGCACACTGCAACAATAAAAAAAATTATATTTACAGGGAAACTACATGTAATGTGTTAATATTCTGAAGATGAGTGTTTACTACAATTTGAAGTTTTTGGAGAGTGCTATAAAACAACGTATGAAATATCTCCATGAAGAAGCAGGTCCCATATGATGGCAGATCACCAGTAAAATTTTCAAAAGCACCTAAAAGACCTTGAAGCTCAAGACTACTTTTCAAAAATGTATAAGGCAATGGCATTTAGGAGCCTATTTGCCTTTTTATGTACTTAAGTCCACAGTTTAGCCACTCAGCCCTTTCAGAACTGCTGTTTAGCTGCTGTGTAATCCCACAAGGAGCCTACATCCCCTAAATAGCTGGTCATACTGCAGTGTTTCTCAAAGTGGCCCACGGATCCACTCTCAGAAACCTGCTAACTGGCTGCTCTGGTGTGTTTATTTACCGGCTCCACAGCCACAGAACCTCACGGCTCCCATAGGCTTCGGTTTGCCATTTGCAGCCAAAGGGAGCCACAGGAAGTGACATGGGCCAGGTTGCCACTTTCCATGGCTCCCCTTGGCTGCAAATGGTTAACCAGAGCTAATGGGTGCTGTGAGGCTCCATGGTGGTGGAGCCAGTAAATAAACATATCAGAGCTGCCAGTTATCAGCTTTCTCAAAGTGATTTTGTGAGCCACTTTGAGAGACAGTGGACTACTGTAAGTGTTAGTCTTCTTGCCACATAAAGATTTATGCTTGAATCCACATTCATTAGCAAAATTAGAGCCATGCTATTGATTAATAAGGCACTATGATACTACTACTTGGATTAGCTTCTGCACTGGGATAGTGCAACACTTGTAATAATGGTGGCCTAGCAATGCACAATCTGACAATATTTTTCTTAAATTGTAATTAACAAAAATCAAGAGTGATGATGCCCTTTAAAAAACTGTTTTTTCTGTCAGTCTGCAGATTTGATCTAATCTCAGTGACCCTGAGAGCAAACCATACCGCCCTCTGGGAAATGGTGCTAGACTTGGAACTGTTTCGATGACCATCTGTGGGAGGAAAATTTTCAGCCAACACCTTTTTGTGCATATGACAATGCAGCTACTGAGTGAATGACATTTAATCTGCTAAGGGCAATGTCCAACCTCAGACTCTTGGAATGAATGTGACGTTGAGCCAAATCTTCCTCTCAGATGTGTCAGCACAATTCATCAAACTCCACTGAACGCTAATGTAACTGAACAGGGTCCTAACTAATTGGCGGCTCCTGGAGACCGCCATGCTCACCCGTAGGGTTGTTAGATGGTTTTAAAAATATAACAGACAAAAATTTGTCAAGCAAATGAAAAAAAAAAGGGTAGGGAGTAACCAGGGAAACCTGGGGGGAGGATTTGGAAGATAGGGCCAAAATGCAGTCGCGGCCCACCCCTAAGACCAGCTCTGTTGGCGGCCCCTTGAAAATGGCGGCCCCGGGCGACCACCCAGCTCACCCACCCCTAAGACCAGCTCTGAACAGGACATGTACACTTAGAAAATGCTGTTGGATTTGATTCTCCATTCCATCCTAGGCTATTCTCAACTGTGCGTGCTATGTATTATACTAACAGCACGCAAAGAGGAATAAGACAATTTTTCAAAATATCAAATACAGGTTAGACATCCCTTGTCTGGTACCCAACCAGTCCTGAATGAGGGAGTTTGCCAGACCAGGGGAGGTCAATCCTGAGCCCCTGCAGCCGACTCTCAGGCTCTTCCAGGGAGCCGACACTCTCCCAGCTGCCAGGCTCCCCTCTCAGCTGTGCTCCCAGCCCTTGCCCCAGAACTGTTGCCACACTGGCCACACTCCCCAGCATCAGCCATGCTCCCCATCCCAGCCCTAGCCCCAGAAGCAGCCACACTCCATGGCCTGGCCCTAGCCCCAGCAACAACCATGATCCCCAGCCTGGCCCCAGTAGCACTTCCCAGGCCTGGGCTCCAGGACCAGTTGTGCTCCCCAGCCACTGAGCCAGCTCCAGTGCCAGCTGTTTGTCCTGGCCCAGCCCTGGCCACACCCCCTGGTCCCTGGTCCTGGCCCCAGTGCCAGCCGTGCTCCCTAGCACGGCTCAGGCCTCCACTGTGCTAGCCAACTAACTCCTGGACACCCCTGGTCCCTCTGGCTACATCTATACTGCAGCCTTCTTCCACAAAAGCTTATGCAAATGAAGCACAGAGTAGAATATTTCCACACTTAATTTGCATAATTAATTAGCAGCCCTTTTTTGCACAAGAGGCTTTTGCGCAAAAAGGAGCTGTGTAGATGGCTCCTTTTTGCACAAAAACCCCCTCTTGCGCAAGATTCGTTCTTCCTCATTTTTTCAGGAAGAACGGCTCTTGTGCAAGAGGGGGGTTTTGTGCAAAAAGGATCCGTCTACACAGCTCCTTTTTGCGCAAAAGCCTCTTGCGCAAAAACGGCTGCTAATTAATTATGTAAATGAAGTGTGGTGATATTCTTCTCTGTGCTTCATTTACGTAAGCTTTTGCAGAAGAAGGCTGCAGTATAGTCGTAGCCTCTCTGCCCAGCGACATCCATGGTCCTACACTTCAAGCCATTTATTCTCAGCATTTTTTAGTAAGGGAATATGAAGGATGTAAGAATTCTGTAGTCCATTGGATTTTGAGTCAGGGCCACAGAATTGACTCTTCTCTTTATTTCCCTGTACTGGCTAACATAAGAATAGAAGAGTGTCCATACTGTGTCAAACCAATAGCCTGTCTAACCCAGTATCCTGTCTTCTAACAGTGGCTAGTGCCAGGTGCCTCAGAGGGAATTAACAGAACAGGGCAATTATCAAGTGATTCAGTCCCTGTCATCCAGTGCCAGTTTCTGGCAGTCAGATGCTAAAGGATACCCAAAGCATGGGGTTACATCCCTAACCATGTTGGCTAATAGCCATTGATGGATCTATCTTCCATGAACTTATCTAATTCGTTTGTAAACCCAAGTATACTTCTGGCCTCAACAACAATCCTTTACTTCCTTAAGAAATTCATATCTGTAATTTGTTCATGTATTTGCTTTTGGTTTTGGTTGCGATTGTAGCCACATCCTATAATCCAACATAAAAGTATCCACATGCCTATTTGGTCAACTTTTGAAATAGTTGTCACCTGCAGCAAACAAGAGACAAATATTAGTGTCTGTGTGACAACATAAACCTTTAATGTTCCCTTCCTGTATTAATTATGTAGATATTCTGTCAACAAAGAAATGCATGGGGACCTTTTGCCAGACACAAAGCCTTTGCACAAATCACAGCTGGATAGTTATCAAAGAGCTGTTTCTGGCAGGTCAGGTGGTTATTTTTCTAAACAAAGTGGTTTCTTCAGCCTACAAAGAGAAAACAAATTTCCCGTAGTTAAAATCTTCCATGCATTTTGCAACATTTCCATCTTAGTAGAGATGAGTATGTAATAAATTATGCAGCCATCGTTTGAATTAAAATGATCAAGCATCTACAAAATATCAATAAATCCCAGAAGAGAAGGCTGGAAAAGATTTCTTAATTAGTGTAATTATGTGGAGAGGAACTGCTTTCTGTCTTTCAAGCATTTTATCTTCCCTGCTTGCAGGCACCTTTTCACACTGGAGCCTCAAATGCTTATTCATAGATCTGTTTTCCTTTCTCTCTATTTCAGGATGTGCTATTTCAGATCTTATTATCATATTCTGTCTCTCTTTTCCTCTCTTCTACTCCCTTCAGTCCTTCCCTTTTTCTCCAAGCTACATGAAAACATTACCACGTTGCTTCAAAATTAGGGTGACCATCTGTCCCGTTTTTCCCGGTATAGTCCAGTATTTAAGGGCTGTTCCCAGAGTCCCAATTTTTTTTTTTAAATGGGCACATTGTCCCATATTTTTCCTGCAGCAAGGGGGGTGGGAAGGAGCCGTCAGCACTCAGGGCTTCAGCCACTGACATCCCAGCGTTGGCAGCTCCTTTCCCCTCCCCATGCAGGATTGAACTTCATCCCTGCAGTGGCATGGGGTGGGCAGGGAGCTGGGGGCACTCGGAGCTTCAGATGCTAGAGTCCCAAGCACCAGCAGTTCCTTCCCCCCTCCTCTGCAGAGCTAGAGCCCTGAGTGCCGGCGGCTGCCCCCACCCCCGCAGGGCTGGGGCTCTAAGTGCCACCCTCACTCCTGCAGGGCTCAAGCCCCAAGCAGCCCCCTCCCCCACCCCGCAGGGCTCAAGCCCCATGCAGCCCCCTTCCCCCCTCCATGTCCCATATTTGGCAAGGGAAAATATGGCTACCCTATTCAAAATGTCACTTTTATGCTAGCTATAGCATGAGCAGTTTCAGAGGCTTCAGAAGTGATTTCAATGATAGACCCAGAAAACCTCAAATGGGTGGCAGTCATATAACTCCTTTCCCTCTCCCTTGCCTGTTTTGTGTTTTCTTAGCACTATTTGTCCACCCCCAGGACAGTCAGCTGCCTATCCAAATACCTCCCACCACTTCCCCTGTATACTGTGTGGGTCAGTGTTCAGAAGCTGGGCTGACCTGAGAACAGGCATCAGAACTTCTTCTCCAGTTCTTTGTCTGAAACTCTCTCTCTTCCTTCCCACACAAGAAGCTCTTACCCTACAGTTCCCCTCATTTCAGAAGTGCAGTTCCCAGCTCACCCACACCTTGGATGGATGACCTTTCCCCTAGGAGTCATCCCCCTGTTCTCCCAGCTTTACTGCCTGTCATGCCATCTCCCCTCTTCCTTGCATTCTTCACTTTCTGGCAGTCACTACACATCCCTACTAATCCACTCATCAGTATGCTTAATGCCTCATGATCTGTAATGCAGGATCCTCACAATACCACGGTAAGATAAGCAGGTACTATTATCCCCATTTTACAGATAGGATACTGAGGCACATTGTTTCTCATCTTCAGTGGAACTGGAATCACAGGGCCTGTGTTCTCCAGAGGGACTGTTACTGACAGGACATCAGGGAAAATGGGGCATTAGGCTGGGAGCAATGTAGACACCTGGGCAGAGCAGTGCACAGGGTTTAATAAAGTTCCACTTGTTTGATCGAACCTGTACTCATCTTCACTATGCGCTAATGAAACACGGTGGCAGGGGCAGAGCTGGGAGTTCACTGCAGTGCAGCAAATGGCAGCATGAGCGGTGGAATCTAAAGCCCTTCTGGGCCCTGGATTTTGCAGATGCTAACCTAGCCCAACAGTGGATCCGATGAAAGGAGGATTTGCAGCTGCACCCAGTCCTGAGCGTGCAAGAGGACAACAACCACAAGAAAGTAAAAGTGCTATAGTAGGGTATGTGTACACAGCAAAGTTATTTCAAAATAACAGCCATTATTTCGAAATAACTTTACTAGCGTCTACACAAGCCAACCACTATTTCGAAATTAATTCGAAATAGCAGAGGGCTTATTTCAAAATTGGTAAATCTCATGCCACGAGGAATAATGCCAATTTCAAAATTGCTATTTCGAAATAAGCGCTGTTTAGATGCTTATCATATATATAGTAGCCCAATGTCTGTGACTCTGTAACGCTGAAATGCTGGCTGTTCCCTCTGGGCGGTGCTGTTGCCTCCCGCCGTGGCATTCGGCTGACTTCTACGCCACTCAGCCAGGCTGCCGAGGGGGAGAAAGCGGCACAAGCCACATGGGGAGCGCGGGGCCCAAACGGCCGCTTGCGCCGCTTGCTCCCCTGCAGCGGCCTGGCTGAGTGGCGCAGAAGTCAGCTGAGCGCCACGACGGGAGGGGACGAGGGGCGGGGCGGTGACGTACATGGCCAGGGGGCGGGGCCTGGCCATGTACATCACCGCCCCGCCCCCCCTCGCCTCCCGCCGTGGTGCTCAGCTGACTGCTGCGCCGCTCAGCCAGGCTGCCACAGGGGAGCCCAAACGGCTGCTTGCTCCCCCGCGGCAGCCCGGCGGAGTGGCGCAGAAGTCAGCCGAGTGCCACGGCGGGAGGAGAAGGGGGGCGGGGTGGTGACATGCAGCGTGACAGCGGCTCCAGGCCCCGCCCCCTGGCTATGAACGTCTCCACCCCACCCCCCTTCACCTCCCACAGTGGCGCAAGGCTGACTTCTGCACCGCTCAGCCAGGCTGCCACGTGGGAGCACGTGGTGCAAGCAACCATTTGGGCTCTGCACTCCCCATGCAGCACGGGGCCATTTGGGCTCCGCGGTCCCCCATGTGAGAGGCAGAAGGGGGAGGAGAAGAGAAAGAGAGAGACAGAGAGAGGCAGGAGGCGGAGGAGAGCTGAGAGAGAGAGAGAGACGGAGCGAGAGACCGGAGGCTCAGGAGAGAAGACCGACATGGAGGAGAGACCTGAAAATCCCGTCGTATGATGGGCTAATTGGCTAGTTTCTAAAAAGGGGGCCTCCAGCCCTTCCCAGGGTGCCCTGCTGGCCACCCTGGCCACAAGGTAACTTTTGACCTGATGCCCTGCCGGAACCAGTTCCAGCTGGCTTTAAATGCTATTCAGCATCCAATCAGTGTGGACGCGCTATTTCGAAAAGCAAAAAGCTATTTCGAAATGCATTTTGTGTGTAGATGCGTTATTTCGAAATAAGCTATTTCAAAATAACGCTGTAGTGTAGACCTGCATTCTCTGGGAACAAGCAGAGAGAGCTGCACCACTTTGAAGCTCACCACTGCTCCAGAGTCCAAACCACACAGTCATTCTAGGAGCTCTGGGGAACTACTGCGCTCCAAAGCTAAATAAAATGGTTGAGCAACACAGGCTTTCGAGAGCAGTAAGAAGGGAAGGGGCTAGACCAGGGGTAA
This sequence comes from Pelochelys cantorii, assembly GCA_032595735.1. Lineage (NCBI taxonomy): Eukaryota > Metazoa > Chordata > Testudines > Trionychidae > Pelochelys > Pelochelys cantorii. Next base: position 101,473,591 of record CM064328.1, read on the forward strand.
GAAATAAGTGGCCCATGGGCCAGGCCACTGCTTCCCGCAGTTCCAGTGGGAACAGGATCTGCAAATGGCCGTACCTGTGGACATGCAGGCAAGTAAAGTTTCTGGCGGCCCACCAAGGACTAACCCTGGTGAACCACGTCTGGCCTGCAAGCCACCTATTGTACACCACTGGGCTAGACCCCTCTACTACTGCTTTACATACGCTGACAATTGTGGGCTCTTTAGAGACTGCCTGATTTGGAACAGGACAGTCTAAGGCATTTGGAATCACTTCCTGTGGGAGTAGTTGCTCCAGAAAGATGAACAGTTCCACTTGTTCAGCCTGCATTCACCTCCACACTTCTAATGAAACACAGAGGCCCATAGCACTTTTTAGCTTCTTTAGATATCCAAGGCTAACACTTACAGCCCTCAAGGCTAACATTATTAGCCTCATTTAGCACAGACTCTTTAATTGACAATTTTCTTTCCCTCCCCTCTCCCCTCTTTTTCTGCTATTTATTTGTACCTCTGGACCCCGTGCTCCATTCATCTGAAGAAGTAGGTTGTGCCCACAAAAGCTCATAATACCATCTATATTTTTTGTTAGTCTCTAAGGTGCTATAGGATCATTCATTGTTTTTTAAGTTTTTTTAGACACCAGTGACATTTGTAAAACCACTGCTCAGTTGCAACCTATCCTTCTAGTTGCTTAAATTCTCTAAGGGTACATCTATACAGCAACATTATTTCAAAATAACTAGCGTTATTTTGAAATAACTTAGTTCACGTCTACACTGCAGGCAGTTATTTTAAAATAATGTCGAAATACTGTCAGGCTGGAGGACTTCTTACTCTGACTCCTGTAACCCTCATTCTACAAGTAAGGGAAGTCAGAGGAAGAATGCTTTATGTCGAAATAAGTGCTGTGTAGACGCTCCCAATTTCAAAATAAGCTATTTTGAATTAAGCTATACAATTGCTGTAGCTCAATTTGTGTAGCTTATTTCAAGTTAAGCCCTGCTGTGTAGACACACCCTAAGTGCCTAAATTTCTGCCAGCATGCATGAATAAAATTGCTTACATGCACTGAACTGCTGGATGCCCTCACTGATGCCAAATGCCTATTAGGCGTTCCGCTGCCTAGCAGGGGCGGCCCGTGGCTATAGGTGGACTTGGCCGCCGCCTAGGGCACCGCCGCCCGGGGTGCCCGATGATGATGTCACGGGGGCGCCCGGGGCGCCCGCCAATGACGTCAGTCCATTGACGGCCCTGCAGGCAGGGGCGCTGATCGCGCGCTTCGCCTGGGGCGCCAGCTGCCGCAGCCGGCCTCAGGCCACTCCTGCTGCCTAGCTCATCATGGGTCCTGACCCTGCACAAAAGACAACTGAGAGGAAGTTAGCTGACTCCTGCTGGGTGCCAGTTTATCCAATAGTCCAATGTTTAGCACATTCACTGGGGATATTGGAGTCCTAGGTTTGAATCTCCACTCTTACTGCCTTGTATAGATGCCTCTTTCTTACCTCTAAGACAGTGTTTCTCAAAGTGGTTCACAAAACCACTTTGAGAAAGCTGCTAACTGGCCACTTCAGTGTGTTTATTTACTGGCTCGGTGGCCATGGAGCCTCGTGGCTCCTATTGGCTCCAGTTTGCCATTTGCAGCCAAGGGGAGCCATGGGAAGTGGTGGCCCAGCCCACACCGCTTCCCGTAGCTCCCCTTGCCTGCAAACAGTGAACTAGAACCAGTGGGAGCCACGAGGCTCCGTGATGGTGGAGCTGGTAAATAAACACATCGGAGCAGCCAGATAGCAGCTTTCTCAAAGTGGTTTTGCGGACCACTTTGAGAATCATTGCTCTAAGGAGAGTGTGCTAACAGCCAGGCTGTTGGGTATTCTGGGACAGAGCTCTTCTTTTGAAGTTGTGTATAAATAAACATTTCCTAAAGCAGGGTCTTGACCTTGACTCTCCCATTTTCCAGGTGCATGCACTAACCATGAGGTTACCGCATGAAGCTCTTGCTGTTTAATCTCTGGCTCAATGAACTGCAATGCTTAAACCCCCTTTGTGAAAGTAGCCTTGCATGACTTGCCCCGTAGAACATTAAAAACCTGTAGCAGAACAGCAAATTGAATCTGGACCTCCCATATTGTAGGCTAGTGCGCTGGTGACTGATCCAGGCTTCTTCCTTCCCTACACTTTTGCAGTTACTGCTTCCTAGGATAAAGATGGGCACCCTGGATGCCAGCATTCAGAGGCACCAAATTGTCACATTTGAGTGTGCCAAATTTCTGTATTTTTGAGTTGGTCCCTGTTTTTGGAATCATACTTTTTAATAAGGTATTTTGATATCGCTCTGATGAATGTTATGGAAATTCCTAAATTATACTCAACACATCAGAGCTTTGCAAAGGGCTTGTTTCATATTTCTTTCTAAAAATGAATAAAGGAAGCTGCTTGTCCTATTCAATGCCCTAATTGTCTGAGCTATTTATTTAAGGACTTTGTTGCTTTCTGCTTAGAGAATGGAAAATAGACCAGTCAGTGTCACTTTTGACACCAGACAATTTCATTTTCAGGTTCTTAGAATCCAGAGTTTCTCAATATGGAGGCCACAACCAATGTTCCCTCTAATCTTTCCATCTATGTGTGGATTTTTTTCCAACCATATGTGGAATATTTTTATGTGCCCTGAGGCATGTGAGAACCTGCACCACCAGGAGACACACAAATCTAGTTGTGGGTGCTCTGCTAATCATCTGGGTCACATTTGAGTCTCTCCTGAGCGTCTGCACAAGTGCTCAGCTTACAGAAAACACTGGTCACAATCCTTAAGCAGTTCATGGGAGTGATTTAGGAGGTCACAAGTAGGGCCAGCGTTTGGGGTTAGGAAGCAGGGCAATTGCCTGGGGCTACATGTCACAGGGGATCCTGTGAAGCTAATTTACATGTTTCAACCCTGAGCAAGGTGTAGCCTGGAATTACGCACCCCAAGCAAAACTGAAACCAGGAGTCCTGTACCACAAACAGAACTGAAGCCCCAAGCCCTGTGCTCTGAGCCTGACTCTGAAAAGCGGCTACTGAAAGCCCCAAACTTAAGAGAGGGGCATCACAATTTTTTCTAGATGTATCATGATTTTTTTTTTAAGTCCAAACGGGGTTCCCAGCACAAAAAAAGATTCAGAAACACTGCCCTGACCCAGCATTACAGAGTTTGGATTGCTAGCACTTCAAAGAAATGTGTGTTTCTTAACACTCTTGCTTTTTCTTTTTTAATGTAAAAACATATTGGACATACTTCCTTTTGTCATCAATTTTGTCACAGCTTAAATCTGTATCTAAATTTGACCAGATGCTCTCTTTTTAAAGTTTCAGGGGGTAGCCGAGTTAGTCTGTTAGGGTATGTCTACACTTGCACCCCAGTTCGAACTAGGGATGCAAATGTAGGCATTCGAAATAGTCAATGAAGCGGGGATTTAAATATCCCGTGCTTCATTAGCATGATCTCGCCGGCGCGCTAGTTCGAATCACAGCTGATTCGAACCAGGAAGTGCGCGCTGGGACGCATTAGTTCGAACCAAACTCCTTGGTTCGAACTAACGTTACTCCTCATTTTTTGAGGAGTAATGTTAGTCCAAACCAAGGGGTTTGGTTCGAACTAACACATCTTGGCGCGCACTTCCTGATTCAAATCAGCTGTGATTCGAACCAGCGTGCCGGCGAGATCATGCTAATGAAGCGCGGGATATTTAAATCCCCGCTTCATTGACTATTTTGAATGCCTGCATTTGCATCCCTAGTTCGAACTACGGTGCAAGTGTAGACATACCCTCACAGAAAAAAAAAAACAAATGGTCTGGTAGCACTTCATCGACTAACAAAACATGTAGATGGTAACATGAGCTTTTGTGGGCACAGCCCACTTCTTCAGATGAAAGCTCATGATACCATCTACAGGTTTTGTTAGTCTATAAAGTGCTACCAGACCTTCTGTTGTTTTTTTCTTTTTAAAGTGTTACTCATACAAGTGGCTCTAGAGTCCTCTGCTGGAGAGAGAAGCTGGAGGCTAGTCCTTTAATGAGGACTCTAAGCATTCAGCCATTGTCTAGTAGTCACATTGGTGCTGCTTGACCACTATGAAGTTACTAATATTTAATTCTTGTGTTTTGTCTTCTCCAGGAGGGAGCCATCGCTATCTCTGATATGTTAAAATATCTATTATATATAATATTAAAATACATTAAAAATAACATCCCCTGACACATATCACTTTGTCTGTCCATTGGATAAGCAAAGAAACTCCTGGCATATTTAACGTGACTCCTTTCACAGCTGTTCATTGAAACCTAGCAGGAGAATAGGCAGGAGCTTGGTTTAACATTTCTTGGTTTAACTTTCACCCAGATCTTGTGGCTGTTGTTCATTTGAAAACCTTACTTGTGCTGGGATTATTGAGGGAACCAAACCTACCACTAATGACGGGAAGAGTTTACAGCGAACAATATGAAACAACCAGGGGTATCATGTGTGGGTGAGCAAAGAGAAATAGTTAACCTTAAAATGCCCCGAGCTCCAGCTGAGCAATTCTGAATTAGTGACTGACTATCTGCATTTTCTTCAGTCCTCATCCCTTTCGTACATTGATGTCATCCATCTAATTAATGAAAATGCATGGAAACTTTTCATTGCAACATACACTGATGGGAATCAATGGCCATTATGGGTTACCCTCAACATGAAGCCCCTGTGAGATGGTAATGTACATTTGGAAGCAGGGCCTTCCCTAAAGGGTCGGGGCAATGTCTCAACCCCAGGTGCAGGGCCCAGGGCAACACGCCCCCCCCCTTCTAAAAACAATTAGATAAGCTCATGTGAGATAGGTCCACCCGTGGCTATTACCCAAGGAGGTCAGGGATGCAGTCCTGTTCTCCATGTGTCCCTAAACCTTGACTGACAGAAACCAGGACTGGATGACAAGAGCTGGATCTCTCAGTGACTGCCCTGTTCTCTTCATTCTCTCGCAAACATTTGGCTCCTGCCACTATACTGGGATAGATCAGTGGCTCTCAATCAGGGGTACATATACCCTGGGGGAGATGCAGAGGTATTCCAGCGTTATATCAATTCATCTAGATATTTTCCTAGTTTTACAACAGGCTATATAAAAAGCCCTGGAGAAGTCAGTTCAAACTAAAATTTCATATAAAAATGATTTGTTTATACTCAGGAGTGAAAGTAATTTAAATTTCTTACAGGTACTGTCCTATCACAACCCCTCACGCCCCTCCCCCCCCGGTGGGGGGACCTCATGGCAGGGTGTGGGAGGGGGTTGCAATACAACAGTACCTGTAAGAAACTTAAGTGTGGGGTGGTGTTTAGGGGGTTCAGGGTAGAAGGTAGGGGTGGGGGGTGCAGGAGGCAGGGAAGATGCTAGGGCAGTGTTTCCCAATTTTATTTGGCCACGGAACCCTTTTAAACTCGAAATAATTTTGCGGAACCCCTACTAACAGTCGTATATATGGAGCTGAAAAAGTAGACCACAAATAAGTAAGGATACGAAACAAATGTTAAACAAGGTCATGATATGTAGATTAATCTATCATAGTCAATTTATATTTGTCACGGTTAAATTTTTAAATACGAGAAATCATGTGACTATACGGAAGTAAAGTGTTCGCAAGAGCACTGCCTGCACACTCCCATACAAGCAACTGGTTTGACAGCTGAAGCTTCGACTTTGTCCAGCGCAGCGCTAGAATATTCGTATTCAGTCACCCACGTGATCCACTCCCCCTGAGAGTGAGTACGGGTATATATAAGAGGCATTCACACCACTGACTGACTGCACGTGCAGCGCTGAGTAGTGACCTCATCGTCCCCACTCTCTGGCTAAGCTGGCATTACACAGGGACACTTATCGTGGCAAACACAAATGAAAATTGTTTTCAATAAAATTCGTAAATGCTTAAATATTAATTATTATTGTTTTTTAAATCATAAAGTGTTATTGTAATGGAATTTTCTCGCAGAACCCTTATTTTCACTTTGCGGAACCCCGGGGTTCCGCAGAACACCATTTGGAAAACACTGTGCTAGGGACATGGGGGGATAGGAGTCAGGATTGGGTGTATTAGGGGCTCAGGGCAGGGGGTTGAAGTGTGGGAGGGCTGGGTTAACTTACCTGGCCCAGATCAGGCCACTGCAGCTAATTCCACCTCCCTTCCTGCTCCCACCAGGTAGAAGTGGGGCCAAGGTAAGGCAGCTGCAGCCAGATGGGGTCACCACCAGCCCCTCCTACAGCAGATGGGGAGCAGACCATGGGGCCTACCCCGGGCTGGAGCTGAGGCGCCACAACTATGGCTGTATAAACCGCAAGTGTCGATTCCATGCACCAGCCACCAGCAGAAGTAAGGCCGAAGCTGGGCTGCCACAGCAGGAGTGGGGCTGTGGCCACGTGGGGGCTAGACTGTGGGACCTACCCCAGGATTGGGGCTGGGGTGCTGCAGCTGCAGCCATGGCTGCAGTCGCACAGGGGCTGATTTTGGCCCTTCCTGCAGAAGGAAGGTTGGGGCCGGCCTGCCAAGGCAGGAGTGGGGATGCTGTCAGCCCCTCCTGTGGTAGATCTGGGGTAGGGCACCATGGCCAGATGGGAGCTGCTTCCAGCTCCTCCCAGTAGTCTGGCTAGGAGAGTGAACGCCTCCCCTACAGCGCACCCCAGTCAGCTCCTTTAAATTGACTGCCTGCCTCCTGCAGAGCGGCGTGCCCCAGACAGCTCTTGCCAGAGTTCAGCTTGCTCTCCAGAGCTGCACACTGGGGTGCACCTGCTTACTTTTACCTTTGTTTATACTGCTGTTCTATATACCATACACTGAAATGAACACAGAATATGTGTATTCCAATACATTTATTTTATAATTATATGGTAAAAATGAGAAAGTAAACAATTTTACTTTCTTTACTTAAGAAACTTTACTTAAAAATGAGAAAATAATAGTGTGCTGTTATACTTTTGCATTTTTATGTCAGATTCTGTAAGCAAGTGATTTTTAAGTGAGGTAAAACTTGAGTACACAAGACAAATCAAACTGCTGAAAGGGTTACAGTAGTCCGGACACATTGAGAATCACTTGACCAGATGGATTTTTGGTCTGACCCAGTATGCCCAATCTTATACCATCATTGATACAGCACACGGAAAGTTAAATATATTATTTTTACATTAAGAAAAGTCTTACATGGAGAAAAGGTGATGAGATTTTTATAAGGCACACTTTTTATAAAAATGTTTGAACAGAATATACATCCTCTATAGAGAAAGGCTTATAGTTATATGGAACTTCAGAGACCTGGGTTCAAATACTGGCTCTGTCACAGACATCCTACATGACCTTGATCAAGTCACTTAATCTTTCTATGCCTCACTTTTTTCATTTTTAAAATGGAGTTAATAATACTGTCCTTCCTTGAGATGTTCAAATACTATGGTAATGGAAGACATACTATATAAACATATATACCTTATACAATGAGTTAATAGCACAGTCTTTAAATTCCAGGGATTGTTAATGAAAGACATTATCATCTGATTCCTGTTCGGTGGCTTTTGTGAAAGAAGTTGATGGTCAAAGCCATTGCCAATAGACATGTCCACATTTAAAATAAAAAAAACCCCACCTTCATCCACAACTGACTTTCTAATTGGCATGTTTTGTGGTAGTCTGATCAATTAGATTGGGGATTGATTAAGCACGGACACAGAAGTGAATTCTCACACCTAGAAGAAATCTTTTATTTCCCATCAAAGAAACCTATAACTGCATGTTTTCCCCGCATTTGTATAAGTCCCATTCCTGTTATTAGACGCAACAGTCCGAGGGAAATGCCTTGTCATTCCTATTCATTTTCTAGTAACGAATTTTGTAGACTTTACGGGCAGCCGGCATAAAGGGACAAAATATTAATAACAAAATCACCACTCTGCAGAAGAGGTCTCTAGGGTACTCTAGTGTAACTCCTCGTTTGCATCATCTGAAATTTACATTGATTTCGATTGCTCTGACATTTAACTAAGAAATAGAAAATGGTTTCACCTTATTTTTAAGAAGTACTGTAATATAATATGCTGTCACCAGTTTCACAATCTATACACTGAATGAAAAGTCTTTTACTGAAAGACTAAAATGAAGCTAGAAGTTTGACCAAACTGTACTTCGGCATGAGCTCACACTGTCAGCAGACCTAATGGTTTCATTTTGAATACACTATCCATTTCTTATACTCCAATCTCATTTGACACACCTTGTTAGCTTTGAAACCTGCATATAAACTTTCTATAGGAGATGGTGCAAAGTTTTGAACACTTTGTCATGGTTAAGTTGCATTAATCACTTGCAGTAGATTATTTTGCTGGACCATCCTACACCCCATTCTCCCTCCATTTTTTTCTTGTTAGAGAGACCATAGCAACAGTAATCATCAGAGTAAGGATAGGCCTTCACTTGTATCTACCAACAGCTGGCTGGACAACTGTTGGTAGAAACAACTATAGGGTGCCACTATATATTTCAGCATAACCAGGTACTTTATAATAGCATGAAGTATTTGTTAGTTTCATTTGGATATTGTCCTACAAGACAAATAACTCAGAGTACATGAGCAAAAAGATCTGGTAAGAGAATTAGATATAGCACAGGGCAACAGGAGCTGATTCTTGTCATTCAAAATTTTAGCAGAAGCAGACACAGTAGCTAAGATTTCATGTCTTTGAACAAGTAGGACAATGCTTTGGATAGTAGAAATACTTCGGATTAGGGATGTTAAATATCAGTTAATTGAATAGCTGAGTAACCTCATGAATTCTTATCGGTTACTTGACTATTCTATAGTCCCTGGGGGTGGAGCTGGCAGCTAGTGCGCTCCAGCCCCACTCTCAAGGACCCCCCTGCCACTCTGTGCTGCTGTCTCTGTATCAGAGGCAGCAGCACGGGATGCCAGGCAGGAGCTGGTCTGCAAGAAGAGCCAGTTTAAAAACCAGTTCCCCTCACGGACTGGCTGCCTGTCGTTCCATGCTGTTGCCTGTGATACAGAGGCATCAGTACAGTGTGGCAGCAGCCCCTGTCCAGGGGTGGGGGGTGTCTGAGCTCCCAGACTTGGTGCAAGCCAGGACTAAGCAGGGCTGCCTGCCTGCCTGGCTCCTAATACACTTTAAATGCAGAGCTGCAGCAGGGGTAGGTCCTGGACCTGTTACTGGTGGGAGGGGAGAATGCATGTAGTCTATAGAATTAATTGATAAGCTTTTGCTTATCGGTTAATCGACTACACTCTTACATCCCTACTTCAGATGAAGTAAGAACTGGACATGAACCTTTGCTGATTTCTCAGACTGAGACTTGAAGTCAAAATAAATCTTTAATAATATTTTAAATCATCAGGAAACTTTTAAATAGCTTCTATTACTCTATGCTTTCTAGTTCCCATGGAAACAGAAGAGCTCAACCATTAAAAATGAGAGAAAACTAAAACTCTCTTGGGTACTGTAGGTGAAAACCTAGCCTCTTTGAAGTCAATGAGAATTTTGCCATTCACTTCAACTGGATGAAGATTTCACCCAATTTCCATTTAAAATTAGGGCTATTCACTAGTGATAAAAATCTGGTAACCTGAGAGAAAATTAAGGAGCTGATATTAGCTTCACACATACAACTGGTTGAAAAATGTTGACAGTCCAATGTTCCATTGGAAAATGCAGTTCTATGGAAATCAAAACACCGTGTGAAATTATACTGACTTTGTCAAAATTTCATTTGAGGGAAAAAAGGGGAGAAAGTTTTGCCATTTTTGGAACAGAATGCTTTGATTTTAATTTCTAACATGACTTTTCATTTCATATTTTCTATTTTTAAATATGAATTTAAATAAAGTTGAAATAAAAACAATGTTTTGCTTTTGTTGAAATGAAACATTTTGTTTCATCCTAAATGATTTTTTTAAATGTTTCTTTCCTGTAGTTTTTTTAAATGTTTAGGTCTCATTCCAAATTGGAATAAGAACAAAATTTGAAATTCTGCATTAAGTGGAAATTCCATTCTCTACACATGGCTTTATTTACATGGCTCTCTCAAAGACCTTCTTAATTTGTCATAACAATTTGATCCCCTAATGATATAAAAAGCAAAACAATACAATGTAAATGGAGTGAACACAACATAGGTAGTATGCATTATGGACTAGGACCAAAATTTTCAAGTTTGATTGATTAAACCTAAATGTCTAAATTCATGCTTAAGTATCTAAATATATGATTTTATTTTCAGAGGTGCTCATTTTCTTTAAAGATAGCTGATTTTAATTATAAATGTATTGATATACAAAACTGTCATGATTTGGAACCATCATGGTGAACAATAACTAAGTATATAGTAGCCACACAATCTAATTTTCATTATTCTTTTTCTTGAACTTTTCCTCTCCTTTTGTTTGCCCAACTCAATTGTTGCATTTATTTCAGATTAGATTGCAAATTTTTCAGGGCTCAGACCATGTTTCCCAGTCTGTTTTATAATACCTAGCACCATGGGCCTGATTAGGGCTTCCTCCAACATACTGCAATACAGATTAACAATAGTAAATAATGTTTCAAGAGCATTTCATAGACGTGCAGCAGATGCTTTCAAAATATAAACAACATGAGCTAATGGGTGAACTGGGAAATAGAATTCATAAGGACATGACTGGATTTAAAAAAAAAGGTTTTGTAACCCATAGTCCCCTATTTCTGCCATTCTTCAAAGTCACCCAACTTCTACCATGCCCCATGATTGCATCTGGTTTCTTAATGGCCCCTTTTGAGCAGGTACCATTTATGCTCCCTATTTTCAAGAACAAGTTTGTTGTATTTGTCTCTGAGAATGTGCCATAGGCATTTTTCTGTGTTACAGGAGTATCAGCCCTTTTAGATTTAGAGGAAGCCCACTCTCCTTGATTAGCATTACCCAAATCCAGAAGGTGTAGGATAGAGAAATGATCAGTGATGGGAAGGAGGCAGTTTACATGGTTCACTGTTTTAGGGCCCAAGACCAGTTTCAAGAGCAAGATAAGCTGAAACTTGCCTAAGTGATGAGAGAACAAGCTGAGCTTTTCTAGCTACCAGCCAGCCTTTCCTATGGAACCAAGACTGTGGGGCAGGTGGGGAGTTGTAGCTGCCAGGGCAGAGGACCAATGGCTCCATTTCAGGAAAGCAGGGGATGCAGTAGCCATGAGTACCGGGATGCGAGTTGCTTTTCTTCTCATTTCCCTGACGATAAGGGAGTGAGAGGAAAGTACATGGCTTCTGTGCATGCCTCTCACTCCTGGCTAGTGAAGGGACGGGGCAGAGGAATAAATCACAGAACCCAAATACTTTCCCCTCTCTCCCTTATCGTCAGGGGAACGGGAAGAAAAGCAAGCCACATCCTGGAATGCACAGCTGCTGTCCACCCTCTATCCCCCGCTCTCCCGAAACAGTGCCCTTGCAGATGGCACATGTAATCCAAGAGTTCCGGCAATGCCTGCTGGGAAATAGGTTTAGCTCTATAGAGCGATACTGCAGTCAGTGAACTGGAAGAAGCTGAATGCCCCTCTGCCATGTATATTGGCCAAACCAGACAGTCTCTGTGCCAAAGGATAAATGGACACAAATCAGACATCAGGAATGGTAACATACTTATACCTGTAGGGGAACATTTTAATCTGCCTGGACATTCAGTAATGAATTTGAAAGTAGCCATCCTTCTACAAAAGAATTTTAAAAATAGTTACAAAGGGAGACAGCTGAATTGGAATTCATTTACAAATTCAACACTATCAATTTAGGATTGAATAAGGGTCTCAACTAGGTAACGCATTACAAAGGCAGTTTCTCCTCTCTGGATATTCATAGCTCCACACCAAATGATGTGAATAATCCACTTCCACCCTGACTTGGTTAGTTTCATTAACACAAGCAACTTCTCCCTTATATATTTTCCTGCTTCTGTAACTTCCACTCCAATCCATCTGATGAAGTGGGTTTTACCCACGAAAGCTTATGCCCTAATAAATCTGTTAGTCTTTAAGGTGCCACAGGACTCTTCATTGTTTTTGCAGATACAGACTAACATAGCTACCTCTCTGAGACTTTCCAACTGTTGAGTAAGCAACTCAGCTTTTTGTACCTTATTTTATTTTATACAACTGTTTTGGTTCTTTTAAAAAAAGGACAAAACCCTTCTGGGAAAGGACTGAGTTTATTTGACAGAGACTAGGGCAGAAAGCCTGAAGAGCAGGTATTTATCTGGGCATGACTTTCTTTTTTCAGTTTGGCCATGCCTAGTAACATCTTAAATTCAAAATATCTTAAAGTATCTTAAAATATCATTAGCAAACTAAGAGGAAAGCAAAAGTAAGCAGTATAAAAAAGTATGGATCCAGGGGTCTAAAATAATAACCTTGTTAGATAAACTAAAGGCATCTCCTCTTAAGTGAAAGGGACCCAGCTATGAAACAAATTTCCAAGGAGATAAGGAGAGTCCATAATGTTACCATGCTTAGGAAACATGGCAAAAACTTCCTCTTTGAAAAGACCTTCCCACCATAAAAATGACACTCTCATTCCTCTTCTATCCAAAAACACCACAGCCAGACAGTCATCCAGCCAACCTATTGAATCAAAAATGTAAAACAAATTACAGTAAAACTCCAATAGTCCAGCACCCAATTGTCCGGCACTCCCAATACTCTGGCATCAAAATGTCAAGCGCTCCCATCCAGCTGATTAAAAAGCCAGCCGCTCAGCGCGCATGCCGGCTGTACCCGGACCGAACATAAGGTTGAGGTGGGGGGGTGGGATCGCGTTACAGCATGGAGAAGAGCGTTTTGCTTCAGCTAAGGGGAAAGGAGAGAGGAGGGGGAGGGAGATTGTTATGTCGTGGAGGCTTTTACAGTATAGGAAGAAATCAGTGGAAAGGCAGAGAGAAATCAGTGGAAAGGCTGACCCCAGTGACCTACTCAGTTACTATAACAACAAGCTCTATATCTACAACCCAATATACAACATATTCCTTCCCCCTTAATGAAAACATCCCTTTAAGAAAACAAAAACTAACTAAGAAATGACGGTACCGCCTCAAGTTCCCAACTAACCCAGGGGATTATTTTGCCCCAACTATGAGTTAATCTCAACTAAAGGTCCAGACGTCGAGGAGGCCGCCTTTCTCTAGGTGGATTACGGCGGACATCTGGCATTCTCACACCCGAAGATGTTCTGGGTGCAAGCCTGACACTGGGCTGGGAACTTGAAGTGTGAACAGGTGAGGCTGTTGGATCAGCCTGCTCAGGGAGGGGGTTATTGGTGGTGACGGAGGAGGAGAGTCAGGAGCAGGTGATTCTTGAGATGGTAGCTCACCAGCAGTGGGAAGGATGGGCAACTCAACTGGAGATGTGCCTTGGGGCAGGAATAACCTGTCAATAACTGATCTACATGCCGCCGCCAGATGAGATCCTTCGCAATCCGGACAGTATAGGAAACAGGTCCTGTTTGAGCAATAATAGTGGCAGGGACCCATTTAGCTCCAGGAGCATAGTTCTGAGCCAAAACTGGCTGTCCAGGACTAAAGGTTTGATCTTTTGCTCTGAATGCACGCCTGATGACTTGACCTTGCTGCTGATGTTGCACAATTTGTCGTGGTTCTGAAGGTTTCAGCAAATAAAAACACGTGCGCAGCTGACGTCCCATCATTAGAAAAGCCGGGGACACTTTGGTTGTAGCATGATGAGTGTTTCTGTAGGACAGTAAGAAGGTGTCCAGACTCTTTTGTATGAGTGAATGTCCTCTAACCGATTTCAAAGCTTGTTTCATTGTCTGGACAAACCTTTCAGCCAATCCATTTGTGGCTGGGTGATAGGGTGCTGAAGTGATGTGATGGATCCCATTTGCTTTCATAAAATTTTCAAACTCCTGAGAGACAAACTGTGGACCGTTGTCACTCACAAGTTGTTCAGGAAGACCAAAATGACAAAAGATTCCCCGTAGTTTTTGGATATTACTCTCAGCAGCAGTGGAAGGCGTTATACAGACTTCTGGCCATTTGGAATGAGCATCTACCACCACCAATAACATGCTACCTTCAAATGGGCCAGCGAAATCAACATGAATACGTTGCCATGGTTTTTCAGGCCAGTCCCATAGCTGTAGAGGTGCCAGTTGAGGTACATTCCTCACACCTTTGCAAGAAATACAAGCTCTTGCCTTCTCTTCAATGTCACTGTCCAAGCCAGGCCACCAAAAATAGCTTCGTGCAATTTCTTTCATGCGCACCATCCCACAGTGACCTGAATGCAGCTGCTCTAACATCTGTTGTCTCAGTATTTTTGGAATAATGACACACATTCCCCACAACAAGCACCCCGAATGGGTTGATAACTCTGTTCTCCTGGACATGTAGGGGATAAGGTCAGGTGAGACCTGAGAGTTCCGTAGAGATGTTCCACGCATCACTAGTTCCATTACTTGGGACAGTACTGGGTCAACATGAGTTGCTCTCTTAACTTGTGCAGCAGTGATGGGCATGTTCTCTACCTGTTCAAAGTAAAAGATTTCCTTCTGGCCACTATCTTGATGTTTGACTGGAAAAGGCAGCCTAGAGAGACCATCTGCATTGCCATGAAGAGTGGCTTTCCGATATCTGATCTCATATGTGTGTCCTGAAAGCCACAATGCCCATCGTTGCATACAACTAGTAGCCATTGGTGGAATACCTGTGGGTGGACCAAAAATTGCTGTCAGAGGTTGATGGTCAGTGAGCAGTGTAAACTTCCGTCCAAACAGGTACTGGTGAAATTTCCGAATCCCAAAAACGATTCCCAATGCTTCACGTTCAATTTGCGCATAGTTAGTTTCAGCCTTGCTTAAGGTGTGTGAAGCAAAAGCAATTGGTTTCTCCTCTCCTGAAGGCATAACATGTGACAAGACCGCTCCCACTCCATATGGGGAGGCATCACAAGCCAACTGTAAAGGTAAGGATGGATCAAAATGCGTCAGGACCTCTGCGTTTAGCAATGCACATTTAGCCTTGTTAAATGCAACATCACAGGCATCAGTCCACCTCCAGACCTTGTTCTGGCCAAGGAGTTCGTGAAGTGGTTTTAATAGCGTGGCTAGCTGTGAAATAAACCTTCCATAATAGTTCAATAGTCCTCGAAACGAACGAAGTTGACTAACATTCTGAGGGGGTGGAGCCTCCACAATAGCCTTAACTTTTGAAGGTGACTTATGAAGGCAGTAGCATCAATGATGTGTCCCAAATATTCAACAGAGGGCTGAAAGAATGCACACTTATCTTTATGGACTCGTAGGCCATACTCTTCCAGTCTTTGTAGGGTAGCCTCTAAGTTCTTAAGGTGATCCTCCTCATTCCCGCCGGTGACCAGGATGTCGTCAAAATAGCACTGGACTCCTGGCAAGCCACACAAGATCTGGTCCATAGCTCTCTGGAACAAAGCTGGGGCAGAAGTTATTCCAAAGGGTAAGTGACAGTAACGATAAAGCCCTTTATGCGTCACAATAGTCAACAGTTCTTGGGATTCCTCATCAACTTGCATCTGTAAATATGCTTGACTCAGATCAATCTTGCTGAACTTTTTTCCCCCAGCCAGGCCCGCAAAGATGTCATCGATACAAGGAAGGGGGTATTGCTCTGCACATAACACAGGGTTAACAGTGACCTTAAAATCCCCACAAATCCAAATAGAACTGTCTTTCTTCAATATTGGAACTATTGGAGTTGCCCATGGACTATGGGTAACTGGTATTAGGACTCCATTTTTGACTAGGCGCTCCAGGTCTGCTTCAACTTTTGGCCTGATAGCATATGGCATAGTTCTGGCCTTCAGATATTTTGGTTGGCTACCCGGTTTAATGTTCAGTTTCACGGTGATTCCTCTCATACTTCCCAGATCCTCTCCAAAAACAGCAGCATGTTTCTTTAATATATTGGTCAGATCTGTTTCTTCTTTAGTCATCCGGTGCACTTCTGCCCAGTTCAGCGGGATCTTCCTAAGCTATGATCTTCCCATTAAGGCTGGGTAATGGCCTTTCACTACAAACAGTGGTAATTCTGCAGTCTGTCCATTTAGTTCCACCTTAACATCAGTAGTGCCCAATAGGGGTACTGCTTCTCCCGTATATGTCTTCAGAACGATCTTTGTTGACTTAAGTGGAAGATGCTTCAGCTTTTCCTTATACACCGTGTCTGAGACCAATGAAACTGCTGCACCAGTGACCACTTCCATGCGTACAGGTTTGCCATCCAACAGTGGGGTTACCCAGTATTCATGGGAGCCCCCTTCCAAAGACAAAACATAGCATGGCGCTTCTTCTTCAGACAGGGTGTCACCTTGATCATCAGGCATCTGCTCGATGGTATGCAGATTTTCCTTTTTGTTCTGCCAGCCCACAGGCCTCTTTTTCTTTTGTTTGCAGGTATGCTCAATGTATCCTTTTTTTCCACACTGTCGACACACTAGGTTCTTACACCAGCATTCTGATTCATGGTGACCAGGCTTACCACAGCGGTAACATTCCTGGCTCCCCACTGTTTTGTGAGTAGGTTCTTGGGACATTTTATGCACCCCAGGGGGTGCACTAAGGTATTGTGCCTCCTGTGTGGCCAGTTCCATGGAGACCGCAATATCAATGGCCTTCTGTAGGGTGAGCTGAGCTTGTGTTAACAGACGCCTCCGTATAGCTTCACTGTGCAGGCCACACACTAACCTGTCACGTATGGCATCATTTAACATCTCCTTAAATTCACAGTGTTCAGCAAGCTTTTTCAAATTGGCTACAAATTGTTCAATAGTTTCACTTTCTTTTTGGTCTCTGCTATGGAACCTGTACCTTTCTGCAATTACCAATGGTTTTGGAGCATAATGTGACCCCAGGATTTCCACAATGTCACTGTAAGATTAGGTCTCTGGCTTAATAGGGAGCAGCAAACTGCGTAGCAGAGAGTAGGTCTTAGCCCCTATAACACTTAAAAATATTGGCACCTTCTTCTCTTCTTTAATGTCATTTGCAATAACAAAAAGTTCAAAACGCTCAATATATACTTGCCATTGTTCTACAGTCTCCTCAAAAGGCCCCAGTGGCCCTGTAAGTGTAGCCATGGCTGCTGCACTCCCTTTTTTTTTTTTCTTTTCCAGTCAGTTCTTATCCCCACTTTCCAGAACAGCCAAAAAGAGTTTGTTTTCTTACATTGACTTCTACTTCTTTTGTTGCTGGAGGCAGCACAGGTATCCCACCCTCGTCGCCACTTGTTATGTCGTGGAGAGTTTTACAGTATAGGAAGAAATCAGTGGAAAGGCAGAGAGCTTGAGTAGGTGCAAGTGTCATTTTATTGCATAGCACAGAACAAACCAGAACAAGCCCAGACTAGCTGGGCTGACCCCAGTGACCTACTCAGTTACTATAACAACAAGATCTATATCTACAACCCAATATACAACAGAGATCAGGTCCCGGCCAGCTGTTAAGCCGTGCAGCTGTACCGGGACCTCCCAATACTCCGGCATATCCGATAATCCGGCACCACCTAGGTCCCAAAGGTGCCGGATTATCGGAAGTCTACTGTACTCTATAACAATGGTTCTCAGCCTGTGGATTGGGGCCCCAAAGTGGTCGCAACACCATTTTAATGGGTTACCAGGGATGGCTTAAACTTCCTCGGGCCCATGGCCAGCGCCAAAGCCCGAGCCCTATCATCCAAGCCTGGAGCTGAAGCCCAAGCCCTACCTCCCTGGGCTTAAGCTCTCTGCCTTTGGCCCTGGACAGAAGAGGTCAGGTTAGAGGCTCCCAACTGTGGCTGAAGTCCTGGGGCTTTGGCTTTGACCTCCCCATCCAGGACATTGGGATTCTGGTTTTGGCCCACCCACCCCGGCGGCAGGGATCAGGCTTTGGTTCAGGTTTCAGTTCCCTCTCCTGGGGTCATGTAATAATTTTTATTGGCAGAAGGGGGTCACAGTGCAATGAAGTTTGACAACCCCTGACTTAAAAGCAAAGGTAAAAAGTAAGCCGGTGGACTTCTGTATTCCATACTGGTAAAAAAATGGCTGGTGAGGGTGCTGCTGATGGAGATGTGTGTACAGTCCCTACTATGCTCCCACTGGCAGTGTGGGGTTCCCAGCCTGTCCTGCTGGCCCCACCCTGGCTGGAAGCAGTGCAGGCACCTGCCATCTCTCTGACAATGTAGCCCTTGGGGAAAAGGGAGAGTTGGGAAGTATATGTGGACGTGCCATGGGGGAGTGCTGGGGGTTGGGGCAGTCCCACTCAGTTAACCTGTCCCACACTGCTCCTGCCCTGAGCTCCCCACACCCCAAGCCCCCAGCCCTGACACCTGCAGCCTCCCACACCCCTACCCCCTGCCCTAAGCCCCACACATTCCCCAATCCCCAGCCCTAAGCAACCCCGCAATGCTGTTCGACAGAACCTGTAAGGAATTTAAGTTATTTTCACCCCAGTTAAAACAAACAAAACAAATTAATAAAATTTACAAATAAAATAAACACAAACCCTACTCCAGCCAGTTTTTATCCAATAAAGGGGGAAGTGTTAGAGGTCCTATGAAGTCAGCTAGGAACTTCCACATTGCTATCGATTTTATGTGGAAGGTGCTCAAATAATACAGTAATGAACAGAAGTATAAAATTCAAAGCTAAAGAGTTAGATAAAAGCTTGCATTTTCAATAGTTCTGTATCTTCTGCCCTTGCTGACTTGGTCTTGCCTCCAGTTTCTGACCATCTGAAATCTGTGTCCATCAAGCTGTCCTTTCTGTGCTTCCTTCCTCGTTTATAATTTGTACAGGCTGTCTAGTCATGACTTCCTTTTGTATTAGGACACAAACAAAACTTTCCCCATTCAAAAACTCTTAAGTCCCTTATGTAGGTTGGGGTCTCTCTTGCACAGTGTGTAATTGTGTACTACTTTTGACTAACACCACCATTTCTGGATATGCATATTGATTTTCCCCCAGTCTCCTTTTATAGTACAGTATGCATATGTATAACCTTGCAGATTTCCATTTTGCTGCCTTTCTGGTCCCTTCCTGTGAGTGCCTCAGTGGAAAGGGTGATCTAGTCTAGAAAAAAAGTCATAATTAGGAACAATTTAACCCATAATTTATCCCCATTCTGGTCTGCCTCTTGAGATGTTGAAACTGTTATTGTGTGTAGCCATCTAGTGGACAGTTTATGTACCAACCAATGGGAATCTAATTCAGAACCCTCCATCCTCCCGCATGGCACCCACCTATATATGAGGGATGCATTCATTATTTTGCCTAAATCTCAGATATCTTCATGTCTAATTTGAAAATTCCACTTGGCCAAGTAACCTCAGTGAAAATGCTGAGGAAACTGGGTGACAATTAAAGACTGGATTAAGAATTTAGAAAGCAGTTTAGGCCATTTAATTGTTAACTGTTTGTGACTGGAATTTTCCTAACTCTTTAGCATATCATTGGCCTTTCTGTAGAAATATATTTAAAATAGCCTGGCCCCAAAACTACACAGAGCAGGCAAGAGAAGCCCTAGAGCTAACCCCAGTCCCTGACATAAGTCCCTATACTTCCTAAATGCGTTGGTTTGGTTTGTTTCACTGTTTTTCAATTTTGATTTCCAGTCCTGACTAGATTCAGAACTTCAGAAATGCACGGAAATGAGAACAAAATGAAACTGAAGTTTTCAAACCTCAGAAAAGGATCAGTTTAGATTCAAAGTGTGGGCAAAGTTTCAGATGAGAGTTTATTTGATCTGAATGAGTGCACACATCCCTAAATGAGATCTTGGTAATGCTGGAAAAAAATGGAACTAAAAAAGACTGAATCTGAAAAATAAGTAGCCATTGGTCTTTCCATGCAGTTTATATCCTTCAGAGGAATATTTATGAGCTCTCTAAGGGCAGGTGTACACAGCAGCATTATTGTGTTATCCAAAATAACAAAGAGCATGTCTATACTACAAGCCTTTATTTTGAAATAATGTCAAGCTGGAGGACTTCTTACTCCGATGTCTATTTCTTTCTTCAATTTCCTGCTGTGTAGAAAGTGCCAAAAGCCATATAATAAGCTATTTCGACTTAAGCTATGCAACTGACGTAGCTAAAGTTGCGTATCTTAATTTGACTTTTGCACTGCAGTGTAGACTATCCTTAATGTGCAGTGAAGAAATAAGCAGGAAAGCAAGATGGTGAATTGAGACCAAAGGAGGCCTTGAGCCACAGCAAGTGAAGGGGCCCCAAAGTTGGAAAAATGGCCCCATCCCACCTTTCCACCTGCAGTTCTGCCCTCCTTCTGCCCCTTTCTCCTGTGGCTCCACCCACAGCTCCACTTCATTCTACTCCTTCTTCCATAGCTTCACCCTGTTCCACCCATTCCTATTCCATCCCTCTCCCCTGTGACCCTGCCCCCTTTTCACAAACAGTCCCACCCCAATCTGCCCCACACACACTGAGCCCCAGGAACGGAGAAGCGCCATCACCCCACCATGGCCCCAGGGCCACAGCAGGGAGTAAGAGCTCCCCCAGCCTCGAGGCTGTGGCAGGGCGCAAAAACTCCTTCAGTTCTGGGGCAACAGCCAGGGTCTAGGCATTTGTGTTTCCCCTGATGTGCCTGCCCAGTGTTTCTGCCAGACACTGGAGGCAAGGTGCTGGGGCTTCCCCAACCTGCCTGCCATTTTTTCCCAGGGACCGTGGTTGGGGCACTGGGATTTCACCTGCCCGCCCAGCACTTATGTCAGGGACTGGGGTCAGCTCTAGGGCATCTCTTGCCTGCTCTATGGCTTTGTCAGGGCTCCAGGCTTTTGCTGCCCATAGTGGATTTCTGCTGGGGTGTCCATTTTTCCAGGGATCCCCAGTTGTCTAGGGTCCTGTGGGCCCACTCTGTAACACATCACTGCTAGAGACATGCTGCTAGAGGCACCAGCTACTTCAGATTTCCCATAAGGCAGAGAAAGAAGCCCTTTGTCCCTTTCTCTTCCTCTGATTAGCACCAGGCAAGCAACAGAAATGCCTTTGAGTTTCTTTTGCTTTGTTGGCACTTATCTGTTCTGCCAATCCCGGCAAAATAGTTAGGGCAAGGCTGTGTGACTTTAATGCAGGCGATGGGGTAAAAAGACACATATTCACCCTCACTCTCCACCTCACACATCATGCAAAGGTCCAGACACTACAGCAATCCCACTAACACACAAGAAAAAAGTGATGCCATGGCCCTGCCCATCACTCCATTCTAGAGAGCTGGCTAGCTGTAGCAGACAGGAGGACCATGCTGCATCATCCAAAGGGCAGTGTGCATGCTCCTGCTCTGGCAAAGAAGCCCCAGAAGGCATTGTGTCTTAGGGACCTGCTAGTAGTGGAGGATCAATAGAGCAGAGCTCTGCTCCCCAACACACTGCCTGCCCTGAGGTGCCTCCTCTCTTGCCTGGGAAGTCCTGGATGACAGAGTTGGGGAGAGCACCTGGCACAGAAACTGCTTCTGCCAGGTCTGGGCCAGCAGGGAGTTCCCTCCACAGGGAAATTCTCTGCTGGCCAGTTAAGGACAGAATCCACCCTCTCTGCATCGCCTGAGCAGCACCTCGTGGCCAGACCATACTGGAAAATCTATGTCTCTGCCAACTTTCAACAGGGTTTGATTATTGTACCCTTTCTTGCTTAAGAAATATCTCCCTGCATCTCCCTTCCAGAGGTTGCCCCAGCATGACTCCTATACTCTCTCTCCATCTTCTCTCTCCTTCTTTCATGTGGTGGCAAATCTGCTGGGGAAAGTATTCTGCTTCTCCCCTCCAGAACTGTGTTCTCCCTAATCTGCCTCCAAGGGCATGTCTACACTAGGAAATTATTTTGAAATAACATTTCGAAATAATAACTCCTGAAATGATAATTTCGAAATAGTGTGTCCACACTATGGGGAAGCCTCAAAATTAGTCCAAGGTGGGCTCCCTTAATGCAGCTGCACTACCTTGATTTGGAGGCCCAGGAAGCACTGGGGAGTAATTAGTTCAAATTAACTAGGGAGTAGTTCTAGGGAGTAGTTATTTCGAAATAGCGGCAGCAGAGCATCCATACTTCTGCTATTTCAAAATAACTATTTTGCAATTAGCATTATTCCTCGTGGAAAGCAGGAGTACAGATTTTGAAATAACCAGCCCCTTATTTTGAAATAACAGAGTGGTAGGGTGGACGTTCTGCTTGTTATTTTGAAATAAGGGGAGTTATTTCAAAATAACTCCCTAGTGCACACCAGGGCCCAGTGTTTTTAGTGGGCTGGTCTCAGACCACTCAAGTATCATAATTTTAAAGAAGTGGGGTCTAGGATTATGTCCACCCTACAAGTTTAGAAGGCACCATGGAGCTCAAACCCTGGCAGAAGACCATATATTTTGAAATCCCCAAGATCTTCTGATCTTCCTTTCCAGCTCTCCTCAGTAAAGAACAGAAAAGATCTCGCACAGCTGTGGATTTCCCAACACCACTGTGACATTTCTGACACTATGAGAAGTGGCCACTATCAGGAGACTGCAAAATTCCTCCCTTTCCTTTTCAATATGACCAGCAGTTTATTAATAGCAAACAGTGCTTTTCACTGAGTGACCTTTCAGTATGCTGCATTCAGCAAAATGGGTAGCATCTTTTCAGTAGGCCTCTGGAAGCAGCAGCTAACCCCGTCTTGTTGCAGGGTAAGTAGTAGATGAGTGGGTAAGGTGGTGTCAGTTAAGCCATGATGGCTGAATATTTTTGGAGAGTCATGTCAATGCAAAGCACCTCACCTAACTGGAAAATTTTAGAACTCTCCAAATGAGAAGCGATATAGTAGATTGGAGGGTCAGAAAACAGGAAATTACTGTTAACTCTGCAATGGATACTTTACTTGGGAGAGATAGATAACTATGTTTAGTAAAACCAGTGTTTGGGTTGTCTGTGTGGGAGAAAGTACCTTATATTTGGGGGTATGATATGAAAGACAAAAGTGATAGCTTCACTATCAGTCTATCAAAGATTGAATTATGTGTGATAAGACACAGACGTTCTGGGTGAAATTGTGGCCCTAATGAAGTCAATGAGGTTGTGTCTAGACTACACTTCTCTGTCGACAGAGAGATGTAGATTAGGCACATCAAAATTGCCAGTGAAGCAGGGATTTAAATATCCCGCGCTTCATTGGCATAAACATGGCTGCAGCTTTTTTTCGAAATGGAGTTTTTTCGAAAAAAAAACCACGGCAGTCTAGATGCGGATCTGTCGAAAATAAACCCTTTTTCGACAGATCCTGAAAACCTCATTTTTTGAGGAATACAGGATCTGTCGAAAAAGGGTTTATTTTCAACAGATCCACGTCTAGACTGCCGTTTTTTTTCAAAAAAACACAGGATATTTAAATCCCTGCTTCATTAGCAATTTCGATGTGCCTAATCTACATCTCTCTGTTGATAGACAGGTGTAGTCTAGACGTAGCCTGACTGTTTTTTCCATAGACTTCAATAAAACCAAGATTTCACCTTCTATCATAGACTTTGGCCTGGCCAGATCAATGCAGAAATTGAAGAGGGGTGGAAAAATGGATGGATGCTCCAATACTATGAGGTATTACTATCAGGTGCTCAAATTACTATTAGTGAGCATAGCATAAATACCTATGTACAGGTAGTACCTCTGAAAACCAGTACTCTCTGGTCTAACAACATCCATGGTCCAGTAGGAGCCTAAGAACAGGAGGGTCAGCCAGGGTTGGGGCAACAGGGTTGGCAGCCTCGCTGGGGGGAGCGTGAGACTGTGGTCAGAGCTCGTGGCAGAACAGGGCCAGGCCAGAATCCCCTGGTAGCCCAGGTCGGCACCGGGCTGGAGTCCCATGACAGCATGGGGCCATAGTCACCTGACAATCTTCAGGAGTGGGGGGGTTGGGGCCAGAGTCCCGCAGCAGCCTCCCGGAGCATGAGACTGGGGTACCACGGCAGCCCCCGGGGGCATGTTGGAGCCCCACAACAGCGTGGGAGAGAGTCATGTGGCAGCTCGGGGCTGGAGTCCCCAGGCAGCCTCTTGGAGCGTGGGGCTTGGCCAGAGCCCTGCAGCAGCCTCTTGGAGAGTGGGGCTGCCCCAGATACGTGAGCCAGAGCCAATTTGGGAGAAGGGTAAGGCAGCCTGCCAGCAGCAGGCAAGGGGATTGGGGACCGGTGGCAGGAGACATCCCCTGGTCCAGTAAATTCCCTCATTCAGGACCAGTCAGGTCCCAATGGTGCCGGATGAGGGAGGTCCAGCCTATAGAATAGAATAGAACAGAGGCACTCTGGAGGACAACTTGGTCACATACCACAGAGAATAATCCTGTATTTGTAGAGAGGTTATCTAGAGATCTGATAGGTCTTTTCTGTCTCTAATTTCTATTTAGATGGACCTTCACTGGCCTAATTTAATTATCAGTCAAGCACTGTAATTGATTTCCTCCAGAGGGCGCATAAGTACAACAATGCGCTGTGTATACATATGATATCCTTTGAGTTAGATAACAAGGTGCTGTTGGCATTGTATTGAACTGCATCCATTTTGTTCATTTTATTGTTTTAAAAGTTCACAGGGAAAGCACTTCTCAGCACAGCGTACACTGAGTGCAGAGAGAAATGTACTTGAAATTAAAAAGGCAAAATTCTGCCCTCGTATGTATGTGTAGCCTGGGTTGACTTCATTGGAACTCCATGTGCACTGAAGGAGAGAATTTGACTCAGAAGACAAGGGTCTATGGTACCTCAATGTGGAAAGGAAGTATGAAGGCCAGGGCCAGATTTTCAATTAGGCATGTAAAGAAATGCCTGGGGGGGGGGCAGTGTTCTAGGGGCCCTAAAAGTTAAACATGGATTAAAAGTTTCATTTTTTAGGGAAAACATGTAGGTCATTTGCAGGTATGTGTGTGTGGGGGGGGGGAGGGGAAGTACTGAAGATGCTGTGCTACAGGTACATAATGTAAGTCGGGCCCTGTATAGGACTCTGAAAATCAACAAACTTCTCTTCTGTATATGAAATGAGTGGTAGGATTGGGCATACTTCATCATCTCTCCATGAAGTAGTTATTGCAGTGGGAGAGGCAGCATGCAGATGCCATGCATTCCCCAGATATCTAAGGAGCTGTGCTATAAATTCATCATTGGGCCTTACATTCACAGGCTTTGAAGGTTGTGTTCAATGCTCCCTCCAATTTTTTCCATCCATGTGCGGAATAAATTTTGTTATGTGCATCAAGGTTTGTATGGATGTGCATAACCAATAGAAACACATGCTGTTGGCTGTGGGAGGCTGTGGGCTGTCTGCTAATCAGCTGGATGGCATTTGAATTTCTCTTGGGTGGCCCTCCAAGTGCACAGCTTACACTGGCTGAGTTCTTTTCTCTCTGTATCTTGCTGCAAACTTCTCCTCCTGAGAGTAGAACTGCATTCAAACTGATGGAATCTCTTTGTTCTGTGTGTTTCCACAGTATCCTTGGTTTGGATGAATGGACTATAATATGAATAGAAAGCTGGCTACAACATCAGCCTCAATAGGTATTGATCAATATCTAGTTGGCAGCTGGTATCAAGCAGAGTGCCCCACGTATTAGTCGTGGGGTCAGTTTTGTACAACATCTTCATTAATGGGGGGAGAGGTAGATATGCTGGAAGTAGGAGTAGAGTCCAGAGTGACCTAGACAAATTAGAGGATTGGGCCAAAAGAGATCTGATGAGGTTCAACAAGGACAAGTACAGATACCTGCACTTCGGACCAGAGGTGAGAGTAAGCCAGTGATCCCCCGTTTGCTGCTCCAGCAAGAAGCTGGCTGGTTGCAGCACTCGGATGCAGTGGCACACTCCCAGTCTGGCTCCCCGGGTTTTCTGCAGGCTGCAACACTATCAGGGAGTGAGGAGAAAGTGCACAGCCTGCATACATTCCTCCTCTGCCCCTCCCATCAACAGCCAGGTGGGAGAAGACTGCATGCAGGCTGTGCACTTACCCCTCACTCCCTGATGGTCAGGGGAAGGGGAAGAAGAACATCAGTGACCTGGTATGTGTGGCTGCAGCTCCCCCCCCCCCACCCCCCGCCCCAGGTCTCCTGAAATGGCCACCCCCTACATCTCCATCCCCTGCCCTAACCCCCTCCCCTCCACCTCACACTTACATTTCTTAAAGATACTGGCGTATTGCAGCCCCCTCCTCCCCCCCTG
The DNA here is from genome assembly GCA_032595735.1 of Pelochelys cantorii. NCBI lineage: Eukaryota > Metazoa > Chordata > Testudines > Trionychidae > Pelochelys > Pelochelys cantorii. Next base: position 101,499,815 of record CM064328.1, read on the forward strand.
CAACCTCCTGCTCTGAGGCTTCTCCCGCCCAAGGGGATGGAACACAACAGTACTTGTAAGAAATTTAAGTTACTCTCACTCCTACTTAGGATGGAAGAATGAATCCCATGTGCTGCTACAAGTTGGGAACTGATTAGCTAAGCAGCAGTTCTGCAAAAATGGATCAGGTGATTACAGTGGTTGAGAAGCTGAGTGGTTGAGAAGCTGGATATGAATCAACAGTGCACCCTTGGAGCCAAGAAGACTAATGGCATATTAGGATGCATTAGTAGGAACATTTCCAGCAGATGGAAGGAAGTAATTATACCCCTCTATTCGGCACTGGTGAGGCCACATCTGAAGTATTGAATCCATCCCCGCTACAGAAAGGATGTGGACAAATTGGAGAGGGTCCAGTGGAGGGTAACAAAAATGATTAAGAGGCTAGAGCACATGACTTATGGGCAGAGGCTGATGGAACTGGCCTTATTTAGTCTGCAGAAGAGAAGAGTGAGCGGGGATTTGATAGCAGCCTTTAACTACCTGAAGGGGGTTTCCAAAGAGTTGAAATCCTGACCCCACTGAAGTCACTAAGGGTGCATCTAGACAGCCCCCTACACTCAAAATAAGACATAATTTGTGCAATGCAAATTACGTATCTTATTTCAAAACTAGTTTGAAAAAATAGCTTATTTTGAAATTTGGCACATCTACACAGTGCCAAATTTCAAAATAACATGCTATTTCGCGCCATCCCTTATCCCTCATGCAATGAGGTTTACCGGGATGGTAAAATAGCACATCCATTATTTCAAAAAATATTTTGAAATAATGGGCCACTTGTGTAGATGCAGGGCAGCTATTTCAGATATCTCCAGTATCCCAAAATAGCATGCAGTGTAGATGTATGCTAAGAGTATTGCCATTGCCTTCAGTACAGTTAGGGTGTCACCCACAGTGCCCAGTTTATTTTAGCATTTTCCTAGTTTTGTGGAGAAAGTGAGTCCCAGTTTTCAGAGTGAAATTGTTTATGTCTGTTGAGAGATTATCACTTTTTTCTAGATAAATGTTCCCACCCCTTTTTAAAAACCATCTGAAAACAGAAATATTCAGAAAAGGAGAGCAGCCATAGCAAATTTGAAAAAATGAGCAACATTTTCCATGGCAGATGTTTTCACTACACTTTTCAGGATGTCGTTGCTTGCTTTGTACAGACAAAAGCAACACTTGGTGCAGTTTGACACACACTGAAAAACTGAGAATGCTGAGGTAGAAATTCCCTGCTTGGCCAGGGACTTGGCTTGTAACTGTGTGACTCCAAAGCATGCGCAGTGGATATCAAAGTCCAAGGGAAGCTGTGCCTCCCCAAGCAGCCCCGTGAGGTCCTACCCACACTCTGCCCCCCAAGCTCCTCTTGCTTCCCACTAGCAGAGCTCTACAGCTCTTCCCTCTTAGTCTGGGGCTGGGTCCAGCCTGTGGCCAGGGACTCTGGGTAGCTAGAGCTGATGTTCGGGAGCTGGGAGAGATTGTTCTGCTCACCCACCCAGCACCCTGGGGTTGGGGGCCACACTACCCAGATCTCCAGGATTGGAGGTCAGAGGCCTCACCACCCACCTGCCTGGGGCTTGTGGGGGAACCATGCCACCTGCCAGGAGCTCCAGGGCTGAGGGACACCTGGGTGCTCTGGAGGGAGAGGGGAAGATGGCTGGTGGCCACAGGGGGGAGGAGGGGTCCTGGGCTCCAGAAGGGGAATGGGACAGGACCTTGGTCAGAAGGGGCTGGCTGGGCTGGGCTGGGCTGGGCTGGGGACTAGCCTCTTGAACCCATGGTTCATCTCTACCCATATTCCAGAGTATATAATGCCCCTTAGTGCTTTGCCTTTGGACTCAGAGGACTACTGGTCTGAAACCATACCACCTAGAAGTGCAGTTTCTTCAGTGCACACAAACAATAAGCAGAAACGGGCTTAGATAAGAAACCTCCAAGTCAAGTGCTGGCTGCTGCAGTATTGTTCCTGATTTAAATGACTCTCTTGCCACTCAATGATTTGTTTCCAGGTGACCTTTGGAAATATTCTGGTCTGAAATGCTCATTCTGCATCAAGTGATGCAAACCTAATACCTTTACAATTCCCATGGTTCTCTGCAAAAGTAGGATACTAGTCATGCTATCTTTCACAAATTCCAGCTTGGCTCACAATGTTCTGTCTACTTGAGTTCCTTCTACAATTTCAACCAGATTCAATCTTCACCTGTCTGCCTCAGTTTGTTCAAAGACACCCCTTATAGTAAAGTATTTATTCTCCTTAATGGTTGTGCATTGCTGATATGTGCAGCTGAACAGCTGCCATATTCCAATCTCAGGTGGTTGCATTTCACGGATGAAGTGATTCTTATATAGTGTGGTTTGTAATTCTTTGTAATGAAAATAATTACAATATACAGACTTCAGGTATTTTTTTACACAAGAGATATGCAAGTACAGAATTAATCTGTTCAGCACCAAAGTCATAGCCAACTCTGCTCTTCCTCTGGATCTAAAGTGTCTCCTGGCTTAACAAAATGGAATGTGATTAACAGAAAAAAGATCAAGATAATGTAGAGTTGGAACTTTTCATAATAGCTCTTTTTTATCTCCTTCTTCCTCTGCATAAGCTGAAACTCAGGCTAGGTCTACATGATAGCCTTTTTTTGGAAAAAGCTACGCAAATTGCACTCTGCAAATTGTGTTGCTTTTTCCAATTGCTTTTCCAGAGGAGGCTTTTCCACCATCTAGACGGGGCTTAGAAGCCCTTCAGAGGAGCCCTTATTCCTCATAGAACGAGGTATACAGGGCTCCCCAAAAGAGCGTGTTTGCTCTTCCGCAAAAAAAAAAGTGGAAGAGCAAACACGTTCCCTGGATGCGGCAGAGTTTTTCCAGAATATCTCCAGTATCCCAGAAAAGCCCCGCAGTGTAGACGTACCCTTGAGAGCTATGTGAGTGGTCTGAATTAAGAGGACCAGGCCTAATTTCCCAAATAGTTCAGCAACTTTATCTTTTTTTTTAATTCATGATTGTGTTTGACCAATTTGAAGACACAGAAGCTTCAGTGATTTGCCATCAAGCATGTGATCAAGGAATTAACTGTGTGGTTTAAAAGACCTAAGCAACTAGAGAGTTTTTCAAGATATTGCCTCTACCTGCATCCTGGGATATAGCAAACCTAGTTTGACATGTTCTGTTCCACTCCAAATAGTTGGGTGGGGTGATGCTTTACACAAATCAGATCCAGCTGCAACTGATGAAAGAATGGAAGTAAATGACACAGAACGTCATTGTAACAATAAGAAATTAGTCCATGCCTCACTGATGATTAACTCTTTAAGTGTCCCAATGCTTTCCAGACAAGTTGTCACCTAGCTATAAAGATGCATATTTAACAGATTACTATTCTACTATAAACAGGTGAGCAACAACTGGTCTGCCAGAATTCACAGGCTTAAGTAATACATCAAAGTAAGAGAACATGCAAAAATTCTTTATGCACTAATGCCCCACCTTGGGGCTAGTGTAATAGAACCAGCCAGCTAGACATGTGTCAATCACTGCCATGAGTAAGTGGCTGCTCTTAGATGCAGTATTTAAAGGAATGACCGCGAAGTGGCAGTGTTTGTTTAAGCTTCTGAAAGAAACATAAATGCCAGTATTCTCTTTCACACATTGTTTGCATTTCCTCTGAACCTCCTGAGGATAATGGAATAAACTTCTTTGGTCTTGATCTCTAACATCAGCTGATTTTAGAACTCGTGTACACATATTACTTTGTTGATTAACATTTCAGTGACTGGCTAGGACCCCAAGTTTGTAAGTCGAGGGACCATCTGATGTGATACAGCAGTGGTTCTCAAACTTTTTGGGCTCCGGAGCCCTTTACATGCGTAAAAATTTATGCGGAGCCCCAGCGGTCCACTGATTGTATGTGTTGTACCTATCGATTCTCAATTATGCTTTTGAAGGTTTTCCAGTTTGTCAACCTTGCGGAGCCCCTGGAGATGTCTCACGGAGCCCTGGGGCTCTGCGGAGCACAGTTTGAGAAACACTGTGATACAGCAATGCCTGTGTAAGTCTGGTCTCACAGTGGCTAGACTCCAGAGAAAAGTTACACAGATAATTATTTATCCCTGAACTCAATGGGCTCCGTATAGTTAGGATTTTTGTTCATGATTCTAATAAGTACTGTTCCCCATCTAAAGAGCTGATTTGGGACAGCATCCCTATATAGTGCTGTACATATAAACAAAAAGCTTATATGAAGTGTTCTGTGGTGCATAAGTTATTCAGTAGTCACTGGAGCAGGGGTTGGGTACCCTAATCATCAGACTATAGAGTCTTTCTTTCTTTCTCTGGCCCAGTGACTTTTTAATTATTTAATCAAAAGTGGAACAGCTTCAACAGGAGAGACTGAGGAAGTGAGGTAGTGCCACTTCAGAATATCCCATAACCCTGTGGTTAGCACACTCTTCTGGGAGAAGGTCTCCCACCTCCTGGGTGAGTCCTCTAACCACCAAGCTAAAAGTTTTAAAGGTGGGCGCTGAATCTCTGGCCAGATTTTGAATGGGCCCTTTGAACATACTGGCTACGTCTAGACTGGCATGATTTTCTGGAAATACTTTTAACAGAAAAGGTTTTCCGTTAAAAGTATTTCTGCAAAAGAGCATCTAGATTGGTCCCGGAGTTCTTGTTAGAACAATGAGCTTTTGCGCAAAAGCGCGTCCAGATTGGCGGCGCGCTTTTGCGCAAAAGCAGAAGCCCAGAACCATTTTGAAGAGGGCAAAAGGGCACCAGCCCTTTCCGGGGGCGGGGCTGGAGCTCCATTCAGACACGTGCTTAAAGGGCTCTCGCCAGACAGCCGTTTGTCTCCTGCTCTGTGCGTTAGGACCTCTTGCAGGGACTGACAGCCATAGCAGGTTTGCTGGTTGCCCTCTGACTTTTGGGGACACCACCCTTTTGCCCCCTACTGCTTTTTCCTGGTTTTGGTTTCTTGTGCCTTGCTTTGTCTGCCATGGAGCCAGGGGTGGCCATGTGCCTGCTCTGGCCCCTGTCGGCCATTTTGGAGTGCCTGCAGCTCGTGCTCCAGGCTGGTGTCCTCGTGTTCCAGGACCAGGAGGCGCAGATCGCCTTGGACTCCCTCACCAGAGAGGCCATGGATTCCCTGTGGCATCCCCACCCCACCGTGGAGAGGCCACTCTGGAGATTGGACACCAGTACGGACTGGTGGGACTGGCTGGTCCTTGGGCAATGGGATGACCAGCAATGGCTCCGGAATTTCCGCATGCGAAAGCAGACGTTCCTGGAGCTGTGTGCCTGGCTCACCCCCGCACTCCAGAGAGCCACCACCCGGCTGCGTGCACCCATCCCTGTGAACAAGAGGGTCGCCATCGCGCTATGGAAGCTGGCCACCCCGGACAGCTACCGCTCGGTGGCACAGCAATTCGGGGTGGGAGGATCCACCGTTGGTGTGATCGTCATGGAGGTAAGTCTCAGGGGGAGTGGGGAGTGGGGTGGGGGGAGAGTGCTGCACTCCATGCCCAGGGGCAGCCAAGACTCCAGGCTGGGTCACCCAGGGGTTTGGGCTGTCCCTCCCTTGCACAGGCCTGCTGGTGGGGGGGGGGCGCCGTGGGGCGAGGGGGCCCTGATGTGTGTGTACGTGTGCATGTGTATGTGTGTGTGCGTGAGGACAGAGGGAATCACGGGGGGGGCCCCAAGGGAGCACACACTCACCCCTGCCTTATGTGATGTGTTCCCTTGTGTTTCTCTGCACCCTTCTGCAGGTCGTCCACGCCATCAATGATGTCCTGCTACCGAGAGTGATCCGCCTGCGCGACGTGGACGCTACGCTGGCCGGCTTCGCTGCCCTCGGGTTCCCCAACTGTGGGGGAGCCCTGGATGCAACCCACATCCCTGTCTGGGCCCCGGAGCATCGAGCAGCCCATTTCACAAACAGGAAGGGGTACTGCTCGATTGTTCTCCAGGCCCTCGTGGACCACCGGGGCCGCTTCTTGGATGTCTATGCAGGCTGGTCCGGCAGGGCACATGACGCCCGCATCCTCTGCAACTCTGGAGTGTTTCGCAGGCTGGAGGCGGGCACCTACTTCCCCCGGCGGGAGTCGACTGTCAGGGATGTGCCTATGCCCATCTGCGTCATCGGGGACACGGCCTACCCCCTGCTGCCCTGGCTAATGCGGCCCTACACGGGGCGGCCGGAACAGAACCAGGCCCAGTTCAATGACCGCCTCAACCGGGCCCAAAATCAGGTGGAGCTCGCCTTCGGCCGCTTAAAAGCCCGCTTCCGTTGTTTGCTCACCCGTCTCGAGATGGGTGAGCGGAATGCAACGGAGGTAGTGGCCGCATGCTGCATGCTCCACAACATTGTGGAGCGGAGTGGGGAGGCCTTCCTCCCTGCATGGATAGCAGCCGAGGCACAGACGTTTGAACAGCCCCACACAGCTGCCATCCGCGAGGCACACCAGGATGGGATGCACATCAGAGAGGCCCTGACGGACATGTTCGCACAAGCCCCATAGTAGGGTCGCCTCAGTCTCCCCATACGACTCCCTCCCATCCCCTACCCTTCCCCCTCTCCTCCCCTCCCCTTACCTCCCCCCATTGTAAAGCGTCGGTTCCAAGCACATCGGCCGTCATTGTGAATCTTCGTTGGGTGCGACGGACGTAGCTAGGGTTTTTCTTTTTAGTTTAGGCTAGGGTTTAGGCCACCATCGCCTGTCCGAGCTGTCCCGAAGAACAGGAAGAGGATTTGTGGTTTGTGCGGAAGGCTCGAGTCAGCGTACCCGATTCCAGTCATTTTCGAGGGATCTCCTGGCTGTTCCTCTCCCGAGGCCCGGAAGGACCAAAGGATTGACGTTGCCAGCTTTGCCGTCGTCTTCCATCGAGGGATCTCCTGGCTGTTCCTCTCCCGAGGCTTGGAAGGACCAAAGGATTGAGGTTGCCAGCAACACTACAATCGTCCCCTGCATCTAAACTATGTACATATTCTTTTGTGTGCGTCTTTTAACCTTTCTTGCTTGTTTGTTATCCATGTTAATATAGTTGTGGTTTAAATTTTACTTAAAAGTGTCAGTATTTATTTATGCGCCACAAACCAATGACCACTTAAAGGAACGACCGGTGATAGATACAGAATTTGGTGTCCGCATTTTGTAATCCTCTTAAATTTAGTTGGCTAATTGGCATCTCAAATCATTTATTACAGTTACCTCGAGTAACACAATAACTAACACAGTTTTGTTTTCAACTGAAAAATGTATGTTTTTATTTACAAGGGGGAGGCGGAGGGGGAGGAGACCTTCAACTGGGAGGGGGAGGGGGAGGAGAGCTTCAACTGGGAGGGGGAGGAGCTACTCCTGGGAGGGGTGGCCCCTGCAAGCGCTCCTGCAGGGGCGGACCTGGACATGCGGGGCAGGCCGCATCGGGGCAGGCTGCACGGGGAGGTGGGCAGGAGGGGCTATTGCAGGGGTGGCAGGAGGAGGCATTGCAGGGCGGCAGGAGGGGGCATTGCAAGGGCGGCAGGAGGGGGCATTGCAGGAGGGGGCATTGCAGGGGCAGGAGGGGGCATGGGCAGTGCTAGGGGAGGGATGGCGGGGGCATGGGGTAAGGCCATGCCATAGTGGATGGCATGGGCTATGTGGGCAGTGAGGGTGGCGATGGAGTCAGCCATCTGCGTGCACTGGGCCTGGAAGGCGGCCCAGGCCTCCTGGTGCCACTGCAGGTCCCCCTCGACGCGTTGGCAAATCGATACCTCGATGCGCTCGACGGCCTGCACATGGCGACGAAGGAGCTGGTCCCGGTGGCGGAGCCTCTGCCTGCGTGGTTGGGCAGCTGGGGGTGCCGCTGCTGCCGGACTGGAGGGTCCCCGGCTAGTGCTTGGTCCCGCTGCAGGGAAGAGAAGAAAGGATGGGTCAGTCAGGCAGGCCGGCCACTGTCCCCACACCTCATGCCCTCCACCCCTGAGCCCAGGCGACACCACAGTAGTGTGGCTTGGGCCCACTCGGTTCCCCCCCTGCCTCCCGTGTTGTATGTTTGCAAGGAGGACCGCCCCTGGAGTAGGGTCCTCCTCCATGTATTGTAACCACCGGTCTGTGTCCTGGCCCCGTGAAGGGCGGGAGGGCGCGTGTGTTGCGTTAACCTGAGGAACTCCCTGCTGGTGGAGGCTGTGAGGCTTTGGGCTAATCAGTGGTGTTTGACAGGGAGCGAGATGCATCCCCACACAGTGCCTGGGAGCACATCTGGCAGATGTGGTCTGGGCTCTTAGATCCCCATCGCGTGGGATATCTCCTGGACGGAACCAGGAGAGTGACTGGGGGGGGTGTCCCATCCTTGCAGCAAAACTCAGGCGGTCCTAAGGGCGGCCTGAGCACTTCCCCCCGTTCTCCCTCCCACTATCCCTCACACACGTAGCCCAGGGACATGTGTGGCCGCAGTGGGGACTTCCCTCGGGGAGCCAGCCAAGGCACCGGGAGCAGGCGAGGGGCTCAGTGGTGGCCATGTTCACAGTGCTGTGATGCTGCGGTTTACCCAGGAGCAGCTGGCTGTGCCTCACAGCCAGGCATGGGACAGTGTGCCGTTCTCCGTGCTGCACCCTTGCGGAGGTGCAGGCTCTGGGCTGAGTCCCTGGGGCCCTGGCTGGTTCCAGCCTGGCATCCACCCTTCCCCCTGGTCCCGCCAAATGTGTGTGAGCAGCACGGTCCCAGGCGTGCCCTGCAGCTGCCTGCTGCGGCCACATGCCACTCGGTCACCAGGCTGCACATGGTTGCACGTGCTGCTTCCTGCCTAATGCTACACAGCGTGCAGCTCACGTGGCCTGAGTGACATGCTCTCCCCCTCCCCCCTCCAGGTGCCTGGCTCCCCCCCTCCGCCCCCCACCCTTGTGAGTGCAAAGTGCAAGACTCACCAGTGGATCCTTCCCTGGCCTCGGAGGATGCGCGGGAGATGTCAGGGCTGCTGGAGGGGGCCTGCTGGGTGGCAATGCTGGCCTCATCCTCCGACGCACTGCTGTCTCCTTCCCCTGCCTCGGTGGTCCTGGTGACGGGGGGGGCGCACGCTGCTGTCCACGGGCACGTCTGGGGCTTGCGCGGCTGGCTGGCCCAGGATCTGGTCGTAATGGGGTCAGGTGTCTGCTCCTGCCCCCTGGCCCTCGCTGGCCCGCACGTAGCCCAGGCGCAGCTCCTTGACTTTCGCCCGGACTTGTTCGAGGGTCCGGGCTGGATGGCCTTGCTGGGCGAGCACCTGGGCCATGCAGGTGAAGATGTCCGCGTTGCGGCGCCGCGAGTGGGTCTCATGGAGGGCCTCCTCCTCCTGCCAGAGGTCGAGCAGGCTATCCAGCTCCCCCGAGGACCAGGATGGGGCCCGTTGTTGCGGCCCCTGGGGGCCTCCTGCGCTGGGGGTGCAGGTGGCTGAGCGCCCGGAGCTGCCATTCTGGCTGTGATGTGGCTGCTGGGCACAGCAGGGGCACTGTGGCACACCTCAGGCCAGAGGTCTGAGGCACGCTCCTGCCACGTGCACTCAGCAGCCTGCTTCTGCTTTAAGAGCTCGGGTTACCAGGAAGTCTGGGGCTCCTACGGGGTCTCCCAGCGTCCAAACTGCTTTTTTCCGTTTAGCCTGCTTTTGCACAAAAGTCTTAGCTAGCTGTCTACACTGGCCCTTTTGCGCAACAGTTTTTCGCAAAAAGGACTTTTGCCCAAACGGGTGCGTCAAAGCTTTTCCAGAAAAAGCACTGATTTCTTACATTAGAACGTCAGTGCTTTTGCGGAAAATCAAGCGGCCAGTGTAGACAGCTGGCAAGTTTTTGCGCAAAAGCGGCTGCTTTTGCGGAAAAAGTGGCCACTCTAGACACAGCCACTGACTGGCTTGGACACTGCCTTAGAGAAAGGTAAGTGAACATCCATCTTCTGATGGTTCATGAATCACTCTAGAGCTTTGGTCAGAGATAGGCATACCCAGAAGCAGAAACATAGGCACCTAGAGAACTTTCACCCTGAAAATATACATGCTGAGTGAGTTTAGGTGCCTACTGGGTGAAGTAAGAATTTTTGTGGATCTCAGCATAGCCTAAAACTGGGATTTAGGCATCTAAATAGGAGCCCAAGAATCTTTTTGGATCTGAGACAAAATAAAAGGTGATCAGTAGGACAAAGAGTGAATTGTATTGCACGCTGACCTGTACCAATGAAAACAATGTTGCATGGCCACCAAGTTCTTCTGTATGATCTCTCTGAGGGTATGTCTAGACTACATGGCTCTGTCGACAGAGCCATGTAAACTAGTTTACCCGACATAGTCAATGAAGAGGGGATTTAAATAATCCCCGCTTCATTAAAATAAAAATGGCCGCCGCGCTGTGCCGACAATCAGCTGATCTGGCACAGCGGGGGAGTCTAGATGCAGATCGGTTGACAAGGGAAGCCTTTGTCAACCGCTCCCTTATGCCTCGTGAAACGAGGTTTACAGGAGCGGTCGACAAAGGCTTCCCTCGTCGACCGATCCACGTCTAGACTCCCACACTGTGCCGGATCAGCTGATTGTCGGCACAGCACGGCGGCCATTTTTATTTTAATGAAGCGGGGATTATTTAAATCCCCTCTTCATTGACTATGTCGGGTAAACTAGTTTACATGGCTCTGTCGACAGAGCCACGTAGTCTAGACATACCCTTTATGTGCTTCTCTGGCCCCCCAATATCATAATATCTAAGTATCCCACAGTCTTTTAATGTATTGACCATCACCCTGTAGTTATTCTTTCCATTTTTCACAGATGGAGAACTGAGGCACAGGCTAAGTGATGTGCTCAGGTCACTTAGCAACTGAGTGAAAGAGCAATAAATCGAACCTGGGTCACCTGAGTCTCACATGCCAGCCCCGTCACCCCTGAGTTGTCCTTCCTCCCTTGTGGAGTACAAGATGGAGGACACATTAAATACAGAGCTAAGCTTTCCATTTGCATGATGTTCATTGTACTTGCACCAATAGCTCATCAGATATCCCCACTCTCCACCCACAGGCTCCTGAGAGCAAGAGAGTCGGTGTGTCAGAGGCTGAGGCTTGTTTCTACTCACAGCACTGTGGAGGATTTCACTGAGGATAAAGTAAGGTGAGGCAGTAGGCCTAGCATACCAGCTACTAGAGGGGGACAAAACACTCGTGCGGTTAGCTAGTATGCTACATAACCTCTATATTTTATATGGCATTAAACATTATGTAAATAGACTTGAAGTGCCTCTCACTTGTCTTACGATTTCTTGCTTAGTCTGTTGTGATTGTGTTTCCCTTTCAGACAAATAACCATTTTGTTTTGTACTGTCGTAATGTTTTAGCTTTGCTGTACTGAATTACATGAGCCCTTCTTCTCAGGTAGTAATAATAACTAATAATGTGTAGTACTTCTAATTACATCTTCAAAGCTCTGCACAACAATGATTAGTAAATTCCACACTACCCCTTTACTCCCTGAGAATGACACAAGTTTTGCATGGCCCGCATTGGCACTATATTCACTACGCTCTCTCACCGACAGGGCTTCCACTTCTCACCCTGATGGAGTGATTATGCCAATGAGCGAGTGCTCTCCCACTGATAGAACACGTTTTCACCAGATGCGCTAGAGTGGTGCAGGTGCTTTGGTGCAGCTGTGTCCTTGTAGCACTGTAGTGTAGACGTACCCTGGGATTGATTGGTTCAAGATATTATGAACATATTTGTTCTCTGCTGGCTGCTCTCCACCCATTCTACCTAAGATTTTGTGACATCAGCAAATTTGGGAAATTAACCATTTGCTGATTCAACACCTCTGTCTCCTGAGTTTACTATCTCTAGATTTGCAGATACAAGTATCTGTGCAATAGTTACAACGAAGATAGACATCTTAAAATGCCATCTGATACACACTCATGGTGTACTTAGGTGTTGTAAACAGATGCCAGCTACCAAGAAAGTGAGGACATGGCTGAACAGGTTTGTTAACAATATACTAGTTATAAGTTGGAACAGAGATTGGTGTTTGCAGTTAGGAGAAACTGTCTGAACAGAGCCAGAACATGTTCCCAAAGGATACCTCAAGGGAGAAAAGCAATCTAACACTCTACACTATAGAACATTTGGGTTTCAAGTTTGGTTTGAAGTAGCACGAAACCAGCATAGACGTTAGAGTCTCAAATCTGAGAGTATTTGTGTCATTTAAACTGAACTGAGCCATAGACTCAGTAAGGGAAATTAGTAGGGATGTTAGCAACTAAGGGTATGTCTACACTACCACCCTAGTTCGAACTAGGGTGGTTAATGTAGGCATTCGAAGTTGCAAATGAAGCCCGGGATTTAAATATCCCGGGCTTCATTTGCATCTTGCCGGGCGGGTGCCATTTTTAAATCCCCTTAGGTCGAACTCCGTGCCCGCGTGTAGGATCCGCGTGCCCACGGAGCCTACCTACTCCGTGCCGCGTGTAGCCGCGGGCACGGAGTTCGACCTAAGGGGATTTAAAAATGGCACCCGCCCGGCAAGATGCAAATGAAGCCCGGGATATTTAAATCCCGGGCTTCATTTGCAACTTCGAATGCCTACATTAACCACCCTAGTTTGAACTAGGGTGGTAGTGTAGACATACCCTAATTGATTAGTCAACTAACTGATAAGCAGGAGCTTATCGATTAGCACTATCGATTAGTTTCATTCCCCCCCAGTCACCGCTCTGCATTGTACAGCTGAGAGAAGCTGGTGCGCAAAGGCTCTGAGTTGGTCCCTCCTCCACACATTTCTTTTCATTCATCACCCCCCCCTCCACACACACACACACCAGCTGCCGCTCTGCATTGCACAGCCTAGGAAAGCTGTGCACAAAGGCGCTGAGTTGGTCCCTGCTCCACATGTTTCTTTTCATTCAGCCTGGTGTCTCTGTGCATGTGTGGTGATGAATGAAAAGAAACGTGTGGAGCGGGGACCGACTCAACACCTTCATGCATGGCTTCCCTAGGTTGTGTAATGCAGAGCAGTAGCAGGGGAGGTTATGCTGTGAAACGGCGCTAATGAGACTGAGCGCTGGGGCTACGTCTAGACTGCAAGCCTTTTTTCAAAAAAGAGCATCTAGACTACAATCAGTACTTTTGAAAAAGCAAGCCGCTTTTTCAAAAGAGAACACCCAGGCAGTCTGGATGCTGTCTTTCGAAAAAGCACAGTTTGCATTACATAGCGCCTTTTTTTGAAAGAGCACTTTAGAAAAAAGGCGTTATTACTCGTAAAACGAGGTTTCCTGAGGTCAACAAAACCGCCGCGTTCTTTTGATTTACTGTCAACAGAACGCAGCAGCAGTCTAGACACAGGAAAAGATTTTTCGAAAAAAGGCCACTTTTTTCGAAAAATCCCTGTAGTCTAGACACACCCTGGGACTGCCTATGCTTATCGACTAGTCGACAGAAAATCTATCGACTAATCGATTAGGAAAGTAATCACATTTTAAATAAATCATAAATGTTAACATCCCTAGAAATTAGACCAATAGTTAGATTTTTCTTATGTCTCTCTATCAAGTCAGCTGTGCAGTTAAAAAAGGTAAAACTTTACTACCCATTCTACACATTATGGGAAGTGTGAACATCTTACCAACACAGCCTGCCAAGCCATCATGTTTGGTCTGGGGACTCCCCGCTACCAGTGTCAGCAACATGGAGAATATGCCTTTTGTCAGATTTCTCTTGCTCGAGCTTTCATTCCCGTGTCAGGAATTGTATGGCAGAGCATCTGTGCGGCACTGGTGGTCATTCTGGCAGCATTTTCTGTCCCACCAAAGGTACAAGACAGATTTCCTAATGGAGCTACAGAAGGAGGAGGAGGCAGTAAGGAGGATACTGTGGCATCACAGATTCTCATGGACAGATGCTGCTTGGTATAATTGTCATAGCTGCTGATGTTCCCTACATTGACCAGTGCTTCTGGAACAGGGCCACAAACATAGACAAGTGATGGGACCACAGTGTCATGGAGACCTGGGATGACCAACAGAGTCCTGAACTTTTTGCACAAAACAATTCACATTTCCGGAGCTTTGTGAGCAGCTTACACCAACCTCCATCATAAAGAGGCACATCTGAGTTTACCTTTGCCAGTCCAGAACAGATTGCTATAACCATCTGGAAGCTGGTTACCCCAGACTGCTACAGGTCTGTTGCCACCCAGTTTGGGGTTGGAAAGTTAATTGTGGGGAAAATGGTGGCAGAGGTTTCTTAAGCAACCAGGCATGTGGTTTACTCCAACGTGGTGGGCACTCAAGGTATTTCTGTGGTAATCGCTGGCTTTGAGAGAATGGGAGTTTCCTGCCTGTGCCAGGGCTATCAATGGGATTCATGTATCTATAGTTTGACCTCCTTAAAGAACACATGTGTACATAATCCTAGAAGGGGATTACACCATTGTCACGCAGGTGCTAGTGGGGTACTGAGGCAGACTTATGAATGTCAGCGTGGGCTCTACAGGAAAAGGTCACAAAGCCAGAGTTTCTTGCTGCTCATGTGTCTGCATGCAGGGACAGCCCAAGACACTATTTCCACCAAATGACATTGACATAAATAGTGTTATTGTTCCCACTGTTATTCTGACTTGGCTTATCAAACTGTGCCCTGATTCAGAGGCCCTGAAGAGGAAGGTTTAATTACACGCTTGGCAGGTGCAGAAAGGTTGTTGAATGGGCTTTTGGCAGATTAAAATCATGTTGGAGATGTCTACAAACCCATTTGGTTGCCAGTGTCATCAATACTGTCCATATTACTGTGGCTTCCTGAGCTCTTTGCAAGATGAGCCATTTTTTCCTGGAACAATGACAGCAGAGAGACAATTGGTTGGTACCTTTCACCAGAAGGTGCAGCCATCACTACAGGCATGTCTACACAGCAGGGCTAAACTTGAAATAAGCTACGCAACTTGAGCTATGCTAATTGTGTAGCTTACATCAAAATAGCGTATTTTGAATTTGGGCACATCTACACAGCTCTTATTTCAAAACACAGCACTCTTCCTCTGACTTCTCTTAGTCCTCATACAATGAGATTTATAAAAGTCGGAGTAAGAAGCCCATTATTTCAAAATTTATTTTGAAATAATGGGCTTGCTGTGTAGACGCACAATATGTTATTTCAGGTTAACACTGCTGTGTAGACATGTCCTACAGGAGCTGGTTGCATTAGGGCAGTAAAACTTGGGGAGGTTTTGGGTTGTCACACTGTGGACTAGCATGGCCCAATGCAAGAGGGGAAATAGTGCCTATAGGAATGTGCTTGGAGGTAAAAGTGGCTCAGTTGGGAGGGAGAGTAGCAGTGCTTGGTGGAGGGAGATTGATTGTCATTTATTTTAAGTCTGAATGACATGATGAATAACAAAGTTGGAGAGGAGAACGAAATGGGTATACACATGGAATTTATTGAAATGTTAATTGCTGTACCTCGCTAAATAGCAGCATGCTTAGTCATGCTTAACTGTTCCTAAAGCTTTTTAGCTTTATTAACTCAAGTCATGAATGTATGATGTGATGCAGGGTTAGCAATAAACTTGCTTGAAAACATAACATGCTCTATTTGTAAATGTCTTAAAATAGTAAAACACTCTTTGGGCAGGTCTTGGGCAGGTCAGCTGCCATTACAAAACCCCACACACAGGAAAAGGTGCAGGGAATTGCTAATATCCAACACAATTCCCCTATTGTTCTGGCCCCACCTTCTCCTTTTCTTCTTAATCTTTTTCTCCATCATTTGTTGGAGCAAGAGAGAGGTGGAGGTTTTCACCAGAAAGGGTTGAATTAAAAAGGCTACATGGTGCTTAGTTGCCCTGCCCAGCACCTCATAAGCCCTGAATGTATAGGCCACCCTATGGCTGTCTAGGGAGTCCCCGCTATAAGCCACCCCGGTGCACATCTGTTCTGCGCTAAAGTCATCAACACTTGTAGGAACTGATGTGTTATATGTCCTCCCATTCCTCACTCTTAAGTCACATACAAAAAATTGTTTTGTGCAAATGGAAGCCAGCCACAGGAAAAAAATTCCCTGCTTCAAGTTGTTTCGCTATCAGTCCAAGTATTTTGGAATGTATCTTGGACTTATAGTGAGGACGGCCTGTAGGGAGGATATGTTGCAAGGAGTGGAGAAGGCAGCAGGAGCTGTTACTCTTGCAACCATTATAGATGGGACTTACTGAAATAGTTCTCTGTTGAGCACTATCCTACTCCCTTAACTGTATTTCCTATAGCAAGTTTTGCAAGTGCCTGATTCTTCACTGAAACCTGTGTGGTGAGCCTCAGGCTTTCTTCCTGCCTGTCAGTATGCCATTGTTCCTGTCTTTCATCCCTGTTCTAGTACTGGGCCTGCTGGTCTGCCTCTAAAGATCATAACTTCATCACAGAAATGCTTTCTTCTGGAACCATCCATAAGGGTATGTTGGGCCAGGAATTGAGGTCCTGAAGAGCAGCAGGTAGTGGAGCTTGAGAGGCCTGAAACAGGCCAAGAAGCAGAAGGCTATTGTCTAAATTAGCTCAGTGGAGGAGCGCAGAATTAATTACTGGGGAATCTCAAGGACATAAATGTAACACATCTTAACTGAACCAACACATACTGTAAAGGGGATGCGTTACTCCTCACACTGTCTTGGCCTTGTTAGTCACAGTTATGGAAATGCAGAGACCAATGGTCATTCTGTCATTCCAGGCCTTTCAGATGTTAGAAGATATATCTGTTCTTGAGGTGCTCTTTTGGCCGAGGGAGAAGTTATCCCAAGCTGCTGTGAGGAAACCTGTGGCATATGCAAGAAAAGTATCCAAACAAATAGTGACAGAACAGTACATTTGTGAGTGAAGTGGACTTGTCCACTATCCAGGCAGGCTTGAAAACTATGCCCTTTCTTGCAATATGACTAATTAGCTGGAGTTCCTGCTTCTGGAAAAATGTCCAGCTAGCTGCAGCCAGGATTAGGTCACAAACTTTGAGGGAATTAATATGATGCTGGTTGGTTCACATATGACTTTCTCTGCAAACACACTGAAGTCTGCAGCTTTACTTCATCCTGTACTCCGCACAGTTGCAGGAAAAAGATAACACCCCCCTCGTACTTTAGCTAAA
Organism: Pelochelys cantorii; assembly: GCA_032595735.1. Classification (NCBI taxonomy): domain Eukaryota; kingdom Metazoa; phylum Chordata; order Testudines; family Trionychidae; genus Pelochelys; species Pelochelys cantorii. Next base: position 101,516,935 of record CM064328.1, read on the forward strand.
TAATTTTGTGAACTGCAGATTGCATGAATTACCTGTAACTGAAATGGCCAAGGTTTCCCAAACACACACAGCACACTGCTTATTGGTGGCTCCATTGGCCTAGAAGAAGTGATTACAGAGTGGCACATTTTTTATTATTGAAAGAAAACAAGAATGCCCCCAGAAAACAGCTGTGACTTAACACTTAAATTAACCTTTACAGAAGTTTATGAATGTTTGACATTCTAAGTCACCATTTTGATCTCCATGGGCAGGTGGTGTTGAGGGGAACACCTAGGTTCAGCGATACAACCCGCCATTAGTGGCCAAACACTAATTTGTGGTAGACAGGACTTATCATTTTTATCACTTCTTACTGCAGAAATCCCTCTTGTACGGCAATAATAAATTTCAGTCATACCCTGACTGGGCTCTCTTCTCCACCTAGTTCTTGACAGACTCAGCAGTGTTCCTCCAGGCACAGGATCAGACAGGTCTTCCAAGAAGTGGCCAAGAATTTGCTGTTGTCCCTGATCCAGAGTCTGCTCTGGGACTGGTTTCATTAAGAGTCACTTCATGCCTTGGCTGGAAGCTTGATGCTGGCTCCCTGCAGTCCCGGTGTTGCATTCAGGGGCCCATAGGGTACCAGCCCTGCTGATCAGGTCATCATGAAGTGTGGCTGGCTCCAAGCTGGGTGCAGTGCCTAAGGTCTTGTCGAAGTCATCATAAAATGGGCATGTCATTGGTAAGGTGCCCATGATGTGGCTCTTGTCCCTGATCTTCCAGGACTCACTCTTCAGCCTCCAAATATGCTCCCAGCACTGATCACTTGACTGGAAAATCTGCCAACCTGCCAGCTTCTTAGATAATCTGTTAGTACATGTGATCATTTCTGGGGCTTGTTCCTATGACCAAGAAGCAGCTTGCTCTGCAAAAGGCTTTGATCAATTGAATCAGTTGCAGTTTCCATTGCAAACCCAAGAGGCTCTCTGACAGTGTGCTTGCAGATCACTGATCAGAGGAGAATGAGTTAATGCTGACCTGAGCCACTGCCATTCACTGCAGGGAGGTGGGTGACTTCCGTTTTCAACAGAGTGGATTGCACATTGTCACAGGGAAAAAAATGATGGGGTGTGTAGCACCCACTAACAGCCAAGTTTCCCCCTCCCCCAGCGCTTGCCACCCTCCTGAGACCTTGCTGATCAGTTCCTCCCCCTATCTGTTCAGCGGCATGCAGGAGGCTCTGGAAGGGAGAAGCAGGGATATGGCCAAACAATAGAAGTGATATAACCACTAATGACTGGGCACCCCATCCCGTTCCCTCCCTGATAACTGAAAAAACAAAGGCTCAGATTCACAATGGTACTTGGGTAACAGCCCCCAGACTTAGGCAACTCAGTATGGTTTTTAGATGCCACTTGCGATCACCAAAATGCCTGCTTGCTGTCTCCTCCAACTACATGCAGGGTATGATCTGGTTGAAGTTCTATCATGATCAGTGGAACTGGAGTCAGTGGGCCAATGTTCCACAGAGAGGCTGTTATTGACGGGCAGACACTAGTGGAATGGAGAATGTGGGCACTTAGCCTGGAAGCAGCTCAGCCATATTGACAGAGCAGTCAATGAGGTTAATAAAGTTTAATTTCTGCAACTTAATTTGCCTTCAGTTTTGCACTTTTGTGCATCAAACAGACATGCTCAGAGGCTGCCCAACAACACAAATGAAACTAACAGGCAGTGGGTTTAAAACAAATAAAGGGAAGCATTCCATCACACAAAACACAATCAACCTGTGGAACTCCTTGCCAGAAGATGTTGTGAAGGCCAAAACTATAATAGGATTCAAAAAAGAACTAGACAAATTAATGGAGGTTAGGTCCATCAATACTTATGTTACCCCCTTTTTCCTCCCCGGGTTACTTGGGAGCAGGTCACACTCACAGGTGTGCCTGGGCACCTGATGGTTTTAACATAAAAGGAGATCCTGAGTACCCCAGTGGTGATGTTGTTTAGTTGGGGAAACCCTATCCACCTCCTTGCTGCTGTCCCTTGCTCATAAAGAACATACAATGGTGGTGCCTCCACCTGGCTGGCCCTGTACACACTTACTGGTGTGCCTTGGGAACCTCCAGGAATAAACTTATTCCAACAATAAACTGGATCTAACTCTAGAACAACAATTACAAATCATAAATAATATACATCTAATAGATTGCATTAGAATGAACAATCTTTACTTAACTTAAAGAAACAGGATTTAACAAATTAACAGTGAATAACATCAATTAACAAAGTACACAGAAGTAAAAGGAACTTATCTAGCTGCCATTTGCACTGCCAATATTATCCCACCCCAGAGTGTGCACACCCCTGGACTCAGAGTCTCAGACTCTTGCTTGCATGGGCGCGCTTGAAGAACTGCAGCTGTAATGGAGATTCTCTGTAGGTAGTATGTATGTGGGTCCAAGCTACGCAGCAGCTCTGGTTCACTGGGTTGGCCTCTCTGCCTCTTTTTGAACCCAGAGTTAGTCTGTATCTCTGAGGTCTGTCCCAGGCAGCATTTTCCCAAAAATGTCCAGTTACTCTCAGTCTCCTTCTGTGTGCTAGATGCAGAGTAGCTTCTAGCCACAAGTACAGCCAAAGGGCCTCCTCTCTAGGGCAATCAGAAGCAGCCTGCTAGATCCCAGTTCCAAAGGCTTGCTATCCCAGTCTGTAACTGCAACTTAACAGCTCCTGAACTGGATCAAACTCCTCCACAGCAGCCTGGCTCCCTTTCTGCTCCAAAAACAGAGGAAAAGAGTCCACAGACTGCTGAATCTTCCTCCACACAGGTGGAGAGACTCAGATCTCTCAAACAAGTCACTTCCTTCCTTGTTTAATCCAGGGCTCATGGGAATTGTAGTCTCTGGGGCTAGATTGCAGCACACAGGATCTTCCCAGAGAATAAGCAGTAAGAGGACTACATTTATTAGCCAGGATGAGCTGGGATAGTGTCCCTCACCTCTGTTTGCCAAAGCTGAGAATTGGTGGCAGGGGATAGATCACTTGATGATTACCTGTTCTGTTCATTCCCTTTGGGGCACCTGGCATTGACCACTGTCTGAAGACATGATACTGGGCTAGATGGACTTTTGGTCTGACCCAGTATGGCCAGTCTTATGGTCTTATGCCTCCCACATCTTACGGAAAAGACCTAACCACAGTTGCCCCCGGGCACCACACTAGGGTGAGCACAGGGAGAAAGGCACAGGTGGGTCTAGGACTGCCCAGCCCCACTGCAGCAGCCGCAGCCACGTCAGACCGACCCGCACCGTTCTCCCTGTGCTTGCCCTAGCATGGCGCCCGGGGCAACTGCCCCCCTCCCCCGCTCTCCTCCTCACTATGCTCCTGCTGCAACCATTGAGGATTAATATATATACCTGCCATTCTGTAAAGGCTCAGATTCAAGGAATTTCTGGGAATGATGTATAGTAGCTTTTAAACATGTTACAGTATTTTCAGAGAACCAATTTTCTGAGAAGATGAATTAAAGATTCCTTGTAGTTTCTTTGGACAAAGTTATGCCAAAAAATAAACACAAAAATGGAATTTAACTTTTAGAAATGTTAGCATTTAGAAATAAATACTGGTTGTCATCATTGAAACTCCATCACCGGAGATTTTAAGAGCAGGTTAGATACATATCCGTCAGGGACGATCTAAATGGTATTTGGTCCTGTCACAATGGCAGAGGACTGGACCAGATAATCTCTTGAGGTTCCTTCCACTTCTATGATTCTATAATCACTCAGATCACCTGTCTAGCAGGTTCATTTATACACTGGTTTAATGACAAGCATATGCATGCAATATGTGCTAATTACAGATGTCAGCTAGTATTTAATTAGTGAATAATGAATTCAGAATGTTATCCTTAATAGCGACATATAATTAGTGAACATCGCATTTTAGCTACTTCTTAAATGATGGCAGTATGACTGTGAGCTTTTCTGGCATGGATGTACTTACAGATGACAATTTTAGGATGGAAAACCACTGATACATAATCAAATCTATAGAGGAAAGGGCAGATGCCAAATCATAAGGGAGGTTGAATTGCTTGTGGTTAAAACAAAGGGAAGGAAACTGTGAGGCTCATAGGTTCCTATATAACCTGAAACAGTGACTCAATTTGGGCTTGATCCTATACCACATTTTTGTTTTCAGTGAGGATAAGATCAGGCCTTGTGTGACTGTGAGTAACTTAATGGACCTCTTTATGCCAGTCTATCCAGTTGGGAAAGTGGGTGGAAATCAGGGGCTTGATTCTGCTCCCATTGAACTTAGCCAAGAGGAGTTTTATCACTGAAAATATGACATCAGTGGGCGCAGCAGGCTTGCCCATAAAAGTAGATACAAAGCTCCCAAGCGAAACAAATCTCCCTGACACACCCATGTGCAAGCCCTGTCAGGCCTCCTGGCAATTTGGTTAAATTACAGCACCTCCCACTGCCAATGGGGGACACGGACTGCTCTGCAGCAAGCTTGCAGTCAGTCTCTCTGCTGCCTGTCTCTGTCCCTGGCTCCTTCTACAGCCCAGATCAGCAGCCAGTGGGGGCAAGGCTGGGGAAGTAGCCAGAGATGGCCATGGAGAACTGGAGGAGGGAGTTGAATGGCAGGACAGACATACTATTTAGTGGGGGGAAAAAACCCAAAATGTATTTAAATTATGTGTATGGCCTGTATTATGTAGGAGACTAGACTATATGATTGTAACCATCCATTCTGGCCTTAAACTCTGTGAATTTGCGTTGAAGTTGTGACACAGACGAACACAAACTGAAATGATCGAAGAGAACAGATGCTAGGATTCATTAATTTCAGAGGGATCGCCAAGTTAGTCTGTAACTGGAAAAACTTAAAAAAACAACGAATAGTCTAGCAGCACCTATTTTGTTAGTCTTTAAGGTGCTGCTAGACTATTCATTGTTTTTTAAGTTTTTACTAAGATTCATTGTTACCTCTCCTTGTTTTATTTTAACTTTACATGTGAATTCATTTCTCATGAGACATGCCAAATGGTGGAACCCTTGCTTTATTCACAAATCAGACACAACATAAGGAGCGAGAGAGTAAGCTTCCTCGCCACAGTAACTTACCAACCATATCTCAGCCTGAGGTGGAGGGACCACCCCTCTGGGTGAAAGGTTATGTCTGTTTTCAAGGGTCAGCTAATCTTTGGCCTTTGTGCTGAGTCTGTCACCAAAGAGGCCACTTGACTAATGCTGGAATGGTTATTAAAAGAAACTGAAAATAATTTTGCTTTCTGTTAAACAGCTTGAGGAAAGAGTATATATTTGTTAAAAAAGAAATACAGATCTCAATATTTAAATAATTTTAAAAACCCTCATATTATACTAAATGTAAAACTAGTAAAACTAATATAAATAGATATTTTGGCTATTTTGGGGTTCTGCTTATTGGTTAGTGACGGTAGAAAGAGAGTGGGTGGAAAAAGCAGAAACTGAGATACTATAACCTTTTTAAAAAGATAGTTGAAAGTCTCATATAATCATATGACTTCAAATGCTGGGGGTTGAAGAAAAATGCCAGGTATTGGACTCATGATTAAATCACGCTAGTTGGCAATGCTGTGTTCCTATTTCAGTGATTTGCCTCGGATACAGGAAAATGTTCCTGCGTTGTTCTAAGTTTATGCTTTTATTGAGAAAAGCCTTCTTTGAATTTTTTTTCAGGAAATAGCCTTGAAAAGCATTTCTCCCCCACTAATTTATCACAAAGGAGTGGGAGTGACTCCTGATTACAGTAGTAAATTTCTTCACCAGTCCCTGGGGCCCTGGCTCTAACTCACCTACAGTGCTATGGAAACATTTTTGTTTTGTATGTGAGTAAAGTGTAATAGTAAAAAGAAAATCCCACACTCCTACAAAGTTCACACAGGTTTGTCACATTGCCCAAAGTGTGTCACATCTAATGTAAAGAAAACCTTTGTAGTAAAAAATTAAACAAGTTAGAAAAGGAATTTTTAGATTTCATTGCTAACATTCTATCCTCTTCATCTTGTTTTCATATTTTTTTAATGGTTTTACTATTTAAGCTAGTTAGGATACAACTTGTGATATAATGGGACAGAGGCAATTTTAAATTCAGTCCTATTAGGTAACAAAATTGCAGTTTGGAATTTCCCTATAACTGTCTTGAGCAAATAATGTTTTTAAGGAAGTTTGTGTTCATAGCTGCCAAATAGTCTCTTTTGACTCTTAAAAGTAAAGACTCTGAGCAGGATTGTCCCCATTTGCAGCACACTCCACAATTCATGCCCTGAATGAAATGTGGAGTGTGCTGCAAATGGGAAAAATGAGAGTCTCATTGACTTCTATGTGATTACACACAGTGAAGGAAATTAAGTATAAGGACCAGGACTGTCTCATTTATGTGTTTTTTACACAGCCTAACAAAACCAGACCAGGGTGCTACTATAATACAAATAATTAATAATCTAGCACTGGCCGCTCTTCATATATTAGTACTTTCTTCATTTTCTGATGTTAGTCATAGGAAGATCTGTGCACATATTAGCGATGGGTTGGAAAACAGACTTTTCTTTACATCTGGCTTAAAAAACCAAAACATTCTGCATCAAGATGAAAATTAATCTTTTACTTGGGTGTTTTTACCAATGCCTCCAAAACTGGTCCCAGTAGCTACTAATTCTGTGGAAAGCATTAAAAGGCATTTAAACCAACTGTTTGTCAAGTAACTGTTGCCTTGCCCCTTATGCCCACCAAAAACTGCCTTTGTGTCATGTAGGTCAGGTTAATGTTGACAGTTGTGTCACAGGTAATTATAACTTTGCATGTCATGTATTCAGTAGGATATTGTTCAAGGACTAAATCTTGCACCTCTGGCTAGTCACAAAAATCCTTTCATGACTCAGCTTTACTCTCATTTCTCCAGCATTGTGAACATTGTTTCTTGTCTCGATATTTCCTCCTTTCTGAAAATGCACATATATTGGTAGATTAGTACTTTCATAGCTTAGTGGTTAGGCTTTCTGAATGTTCCCTGTTGTTTTATGGGAGAATGAAATGCTATGTCTCTTTGAGCTGATCCCAAACCAACACCCACCCGCATGACTCACCCTCTCTTATTGTGACAATGAGAGATTGTGTTGCTCAGTTTCCAAAACAAATGGATCTGTACATATACAGTGTGGCGCAGCAAACTGCCCAACAAAAAACGGGAGTTAGTCATTGCTGTACTGTAAGTGGGGAGAATTACAGTTTGATATGACAGTGATGTTAATAATTAATATCTCTTCCCTTAGTTCACTGACCTCTCCATAGTCAACTGAGGGAAGGAAAGGGAGCATGAGTGATACAAAGCCTATTGCCATTTAATTTAAATACTTTAATGTACAGATCTTCAAAACTTTAAACTAAGCCTTCAAAAAAATGTGCAAAGTCCAAAGGAAAGAAAGCATAGCTTATCTGCTATACAGCACTAGGTACAGTTTCTCCGTGGCAATTCACCAGTTCTTCTGAACCCACAGCAAGATAAATTGCAAGGTTCCTGCATAGTGATACCATAGTTCTATTGCTCTTTGTTGTTTTCAGTATCTTTGGTGTCATTGTTTCCATAAAACACAAGAGGATTTTTTTTTAAAAAAGAAAGGCACAATTTATATGTTCCAGCCACTTGGCTATCTGGTGAGATGAGCCCATGAGGATTTTGACGCACCAGGGAGCAAAAACTACTAATGAATCCTCCTTCAGGAGAAACGGATGGTGTCTTTGGTAAATGCCCAGTGCTACTTGGGTGTTCTCTTTGGAAAGAGGCTGTCGCACCATCGTGAAGAGCAGTGATTGTTGGCCAGCTTTAGACACCAATTATAACAAACTACTGATTACAGCCTACTAACACTACCTCTTCAAAGTGTTTTGCAAACATCAAGCCTAGCAACAACCCTGTAACCAAGGCAAGACTATATTATTGAATTTCTCTCCATTTTATTGAAAAAAATGATGCACATGGAGGATAAGTGGTTTGCTCAAGGCCACTCAGTGAGTCATTGGCAGGGTCAAGGTTATAATTCAAGAGTTCCTAGATCCCTGTTCTGTGCTCAGTCAGTGAGGGTATGCTCTAGACTGCATCCCTCTGTCGGCAGAGGGATGCAGATTAGTCAGGTCGACACTGCAAATGAGGCAGGGATTTAAATATCTGTGCCTAATTTGCATAAAAATGGCCACCGCGTTTTGCCGACAACACTTTGTCGGCAAAAAGCAGCAGTCTAAAGGGGGATCTGTCAAGAAAAAAAGCCTTTTTCGACAGATCCTGTAATGCTCCTTGCAGGAGGCATAAGGGATCTGTCGAAAAAGGCTTTCTTTCTCGACAGATCCCCCTCTAGATTGTGCTAGAGGAGTCTTGTGCTAAAGCTTGTGATGGAATAGGTGAACTTGTCCTTTAGAATTTTGTGTCTCTTAATAACTCTTAGGTTACATACAATTGAATTCTTAAATGCATTCAGTTCTGGATAAGGTAATATAGCTGAAGGGGAATGAATTCCAGTCTTACCAAAAGGTCTAATTATTTCATCAGGTGTATAGTGAGAGTGAAACCCTGTTAGTTTTTACCATAGAAGAACACAGGTATTAGTTGTTTTCTAACACACTTTCTTTAAGGGAAAGTTTATTTTTCTGAAAAATCATACTAGCCAAGGCATACTAGTGTTTTTCAACCCTTTTTGCTTTTGAGCCACAAATTTGCAGAAAAAAGATCCCATTATCTGTCTTTTGCAGATTGCTAGCAACCTGGGAAAAGATTGTATGGTCCTTCATGATGGCCTTAACAAAAAATAGTTGTCTCAGAAGAAGGCGCTCCCAGAAAGCAACATTTTTAAATAGAAATCATAAGCAAGGAGGAGGGGCATATTGAATCCAAAGTCACTATGTAAATTACTGATTCAATTAATAAATCAAAGGAGGAAGGGCAACACTCAGATAAATGTGTCTTTATATATGTAAGGCACTTTGTAGTTAATACAACGAATGAAAGATCCAATCCTGAAATCCTTATTCAAGCAAACCACCACACTGATATCAATGGTGAAACCCAAAACGATCATCTCTTATACCTGCTACTACCTAACAAAAGCTTAATGTTATGAAGTCACTTTGAACAACTGTGGTGTTTGTTCTAGTCTTGATGTTCATAGTGTTCCCATTACCTCCTAAGAAAATATTTCACTGCAGTTACGGACTGTAGAACATGTAATCAAATAACTGGCAGCCTGAATTATTGCACCATCCATGTGCTGCTGCAGCAACAATTGATTAATAGGATCACAGCCCTTTTTACTTTCATCCCACCCCCATTTTTCTCTTTTGGACACTTTTCCATTTTCTTATCTGGTTCCGACTATATCTTCAGTACAGCTAAAGTGAAGTTTAATTAGGCCTTATAAAATAGCCTTATAGAATCGTTTAATTAGGCCACAGAATTATTACACAACAATCTTTGTCATATTTCACATTGTTATGGCCTTCACAAAATGATCACATTTGGCTTGCTTGGCTCATTTGTAATAAATATCTGATAGAGTACAACTATTAATTGAAAATACAGGGTGGAACTACTGCATGTAATTATAAAGCTTTGAACTCTCTGTCTGTTTTACCATGGGAAAGCTGCCTGTAATTTTGATTTCAGCATTTAGTTGGCTTCCCTGCTAAGTGTCTCATTGGCCCTCAAGCAATCTCAGGAAGGCTGTTCCTTAGTTAATGTTAAAGCTTTGCGCTTGGGAATCTCATCCAGTGAGGTATGCAGGAACCCAGCCCTAGCCTGAGGCAAAAAAAGGAAAAAAGGTTTCAGCAAAAGAGAGGATGGTGAATGTGTCATCTCTGGGGTTTCACGTTAGGATTTTTCTCCTGATTCAGCTTTTCAGAACTATTTGATCATATTTTTCTAGATTTGTTGAAACTGTCACTAGAGTAACGTGACAACTTCAAAGTACAAGGGGAACTTTTTTATTTTTAAACGTTGTTTTTCCACAGACATGCCAGAGTTAAATAATACATATCAGATTACATTTTTATTTGGGTATGGTGGGAGTATAATTGTCTATGTGAGCTAGGACTGATACCTGACATGCCTTTATGTATCTGATATAGCCAGTGGTTGAGTTGCGTCTAATTCATAATTTTGTTTACTAAGGGTAGATTGCAGTATTTCCAGCTAATACTTAGGAGCAATAATGTCAACAAAAAGCAAAATGATAAAACACTGCACAAGAATAGGAAGGTCTCTGTTTGAAATGCATACTGCATATGAGTTTATCCTGGGACTTCTTTTCTGCTCTTTCACGCCTAGATGGACTTACGTTTTCAACACTCTGTTGCAAACCAAATGATCACGCATAGATATAAAAATGAAAGCATCCACAGGGCTGAGAGTGAGATTTAAATCAAGCTTTTAGGGCAAGTATGTACATCACTGTACAATACTGCTAAGAATTATAACAATACTGTTAAAAATGTCTATCATGTTCAGTATAGGCACAATGGTTTATAAACATGAATTGATCACAATGGTGCTGTTGGCAGTTGGTGTATGTATGTGTATGCTTGATTTGACAAACAAATTAAAGGAATAATAAGCAACACCAGGAAAGTAAGTTTGCAAATAATACGGTGACCATATTTTCTGAAGCAAAATTAGGGACACGTTAGCCATGCCTTCTGATCCCCATTAGCCACACCCCCTGCCACAAGAAGTCTCACCCCTGGAGGTAGTATTCCTGGAATCAAGATGAACACATGACCAGAAGTAAAGGGTGTCGTGTTACCCTTCTGAGAACTCCTCCCACCGTAGCCTCCTACCAATAGGAATGACTTTGACCCCCACAGGACCCCCTCCATGCAACTATCCTGCAATTGCATTAACCCAATTTGCATTCCATTAACTCTGGGGGAGAGGCTGGGGGGAAGTGTTCCCTCTAAGATTTTCCTCCCATGAGCAGCGTGAATTTTGTCTTGTGCACCAGTATTGAGTTCATGTGCGCTTGTTCGGATGTGTGCCACTGTGGCACCCAAGTTATTAATAAATAGCTTATAAACTTCTTCCTTTTCCCTCTGCTGCCATGTCTCCCACCCTCTCCTCGCCCCATCTGCTCCCCTGGTGCCTGCTGCCCCCCCACCCCTCACCCTTCTCTGCAGTCCTGGCTCCTGACCTTCTCACTCCCCTCAGCCCTTTGGGGACCCGCCCCACTCCCTTGCACCAGTCCTTCTCTTCCCCCTGTGTCCACTCCTCCTCTAGCCCCACTCTGATCATCTGTAGCTACTTCTGCGCATCCCCTCTCCTAACACCTCCCTCTATCCACCTGCCCTGCCTCCCTCCTCTGTCTTCTGGTGCCCATGCCCCCCTCCAGTGTCTGCCCTTCTGCTTCAACCCCACAATCCCCTGGCACCTGCACCTTCCCGTACCCCTGCATCTTCCTTGTGCCTCCCCCTTCCCTAACTGCTCCTACCCTCCTTGCCCGCTTTCTCCCTCATGTCCAGCCCCTCACCAACCTTTGCCCCAGTTCTCCTCACACCCTACTGTTCCCTCACACATGACTTGCTCCATCCCCTGCCTTCCTCATGCCCATCCCTCCTTTCAATGCCTCTTCTCCTGGCACCCACTCCTGCCCTCTCCTCTTCCTCCCTCTTGCCCCCATTGTCCCTCTCCTTTCCTCTCCCAGCATTAACTTGTCCCCTCTCATTTCTCATCCCCACTGACACCTTCCCTCCTCTCGTCCCCCTCACCCTTTTCCTCATTGTCTCCTCTTGGCCCCCTGGCATTTGTCTCTCCTGCACCGTGCCCCTTGGTGCCTTCCCCTTTCTTCTCCTGCCCTGGCCCCATCTCTCCCCTCAATATAAGCCCCTTCCTCTCCTCACTCCCATTTCCCCCTTAGTTCTCCCCCTGCCCCTTCCCTCACCTTCTGCCTTTAACATGGAAAGCAGTTTGTGGGGCTGGAGCCAGGCTGCAACTCTATTTTTGTTACTGTGGTCTAGCCCCAGAAGCTCCCGCAGCCCTGGCCCCGGTTGCTCCCACGGTGGGACCGTGTGCCAGGCCTGGAGCAGAGGCCGCCCATGGGGCTATTTTTTAGTACCACAGTCCTGGTCCCCATGGGCCTGGCTCCAGCTGGAGTTAAGCAGCAGACACACACGAGGCGCATTCCAATGAGGCTGCCCTGGCTGGAAAGTATCTCGTGTGGCTGCCACTTGACTCCAGATGGAGCTGGGGCCACCCACAGGGACCCAGACCTCGGTACTAAAATAGCATCATGGGTGGTCTCCTCTCCAGTCCTGGCACCTGATGAGCCCAAACACACCCTGCCCTGAAGTGCCCCAGCTGGGCTCCACATGGCTCCTGCCAGGGCTCAAAAGTGACCCAGAGGAGGAGAAGGAGTGGTGCCACCTGACCAGGACCCACGCACAGAGGCAATCCCATGTGGGGAGGGAGTGGAAAGAGAGAGGAAGGGGCTGCATACCACCAGAAGCCAGCCCAGCTTCCCTATGCGCCCTGCTGGGGGAAGAAGGGAGGAAGCTGCTGAGTGGTGTGAGGAGCAATGGCACCATGTCATTTCTTGCTTCTTCCCACAAGCCAGTGTCCCCAAGTAGTTAAATGTCCAGCACAGCTTTCTGGGACATTTCACTACTTAATGGGGCACTAGGACAGAGTATTTAAATTCGGGACTGTCCCAGAAAAATTGGGATGTATGGTCAGCGTACATATAAGGCCAGTCAAATGTAACATTGCTGAGCCTTCTATGATAACATTAAAAAACTTCCCTTGTGTGCAAATGATTTCCTTTGTAGTTTTAGAGTCATTCATGCCACAGACACTAAAGCTTCTCTTTTTACATTGCTACATTCTGTTAACAGCACAGAACTGTTATGTTCTCAACAGCAATATGCCTGGGGTACAGAATTTGCCATACCAGATCAGAACATTTGTCCAATAAATCCAGTATGCCACCTCTAGCAATGTCTAATATGTTAAAACATCATTTTCCTCTTCCAATTGTGAACATAGATGATCTGTATAATGTTAGGTGGGAAAAGAAACCCTTCTTCATACCTGAAGCAGACCCTGAAAGCATATTTAAATTAAAGATTTTCTTTTTAATCTTGGCTCACATTTCCTAAGGTTCAGATCCCAGAACAAAGGCTCCACCACACAAATCAGCTCCATCTTTTGAGACCCCCGCATCCTCTTCTGAACCTTTTCCAGAGGCCAGCCTTGATGATGTTCCAGTTCAGGAATGGCATAAGTGGCATTAGAGGGCAAAGCTAGAACATTTCTGCTCAGATGAACCATTTCACCCTCAAACAAGCTATGTAATAAGTCAATAACTGCTCTAACTTTATTCCATGTCAGCCATCATCATAATTATAGATTTTTGTGAAGGGGAGAAGCTTGGGATTTTTTCTCAGTGTCCTCCTATTTTTCTGCATACACCATCTCATTTGGAGCTAGTTTGTCATAGCTGTTACCCAGCCATGCAGGGGGATAAAGCTCCCCCTTGTTCTCTGGACAGCCCTGTTCAGGTTACAACTCCAGCTGAGGAGGGGATGGGGGACGGGGAGAATGGCTTGTCCAGTACTCCCTTTGTAAGCAAAAGGGTGGGGAGGTCTAGATACAAGCGAGAAGCAGAAGGAGCCCAGCTTCCACGTCCACTTCTTGCTGTCCACACAGTAGCCTGTGGCTACACAGAAAGGGTAAGCACCTCCATGAAAAGAAGTAAAATCACTTACATGTACTCAGAGCAAGGACAAACACAAGGACTGATTTGAAAATTCCTGCTTTCTCTGGTTTCCTTATGGGGTAATGCAGCTATGTGTCTCCCTGTACTCAAGGCAGATTGTGAAGGTGTGCTCAGACATCCCTTTTTCCATTACTAACTGAGCACTTCATAACACCTAAGGTCCAGCTGTAAGAATAATTAAAGATCATATAAATTAGAGGGCCTTGTTTCTTCTCTTTTCCATGTAATACTCATGGAAATTAATTTTAAAGAAGGGAGTAACTCCTAGCAGAGTGGGTCCCCCACTGTGCTTCTGTAGGGTTCTATAAAAACCATTAAGCATGTCCTTATGGCCGTTAATGCAGGCTCTTATTCCAGTGCCGCCTTTAACTCTGCTTTTGTCCACACACAAAGTCTTCCCATCTGAGTTTAGTGGTGCTTTCAACCCAGACTAGCTGGGTTGTCTAGGGCTATGAAGCTTTTACTTGGGCTGGTAAGGACACCCCACTAAACCACTCAAATGCTGATAGTCCAGTCCATGCTTTCCCACAAATCGTCCCGCAAGGGCAGACACGTTTCCCCACAATTTACAGTTGCAGCTCAGCTCATTGCTGCATAATGAACGAGCCAATGTGCCTCAAGAAGTTCTAGCAACACAACACCAACGGGGACACAGTAACTCAGGTATGGTTTTACTTATGTCCAAGCTAGCTAACCTGCATGCTGATCACCTGACTTAATTCTGCCATGAAGATCTCCCTCTTGAGCATTCAAAGATTATTTCCATGTTGGACTAAGCCCTGCTCTACACTACAGAATTAGGTTGCCACAACACAGCTTATATCAACATAGCTATACAGTGTAAACGTACACGTACAGAGTTATTTCAGATTACTGGAGATATCCCACAACAGCTTCCCTGCATCTTAACAAGCCACCAGTTATTTTGAAATATTTTTCAAAATAATGGACCCGCTATTTTGGCATCCCTGTAACTCTTGTTCCATGAGAGTTAAGGGATATCTCGAAAGAGTGTGTTATTTCAGAATTTGGCGCTGTGTAGATGTGCCAAATTTCAAAATAAGCTATTTTGAAATAGAATCAAAATAAGATACACAATTTGCATAGTGAGAATTGTGTATCTTATTTCAAGTTTAGGGTGCTGTGTAGATGCACCCTCAGGCTCTACACTACAGTTTCTCTCCCTCCACTGTAACTCCCCCACTGCACTGACTTAATAACTCCACTGCCAGTGTAGAGTCAGTGTCAATGTCAATGTCAATGGAGTTACATCATTGCAGTGTCAGTGTAGAAACTGCGCTGTTTATATTGACTGATGCTGGTTTTCAGAAACCATGCCATAGTGCCCCAGACTGACAGTTCAGTCAGTGCAAGTGCTTCTGATGAAGATGCACAGCACTGACATAAGGAGCAAAGTGTAGACCCCCACAAGCAATGTAATTACTACAGTAACTTTATGCTGGCATAACTTTGGTCTACTTAGTTTTGTAGTGTAGTTTATTCCTGACTCCTAGTCATTTTTGTTTTCTTTTCATTTTGATTGGCTCTTTTTAAGCATGCCAGCCTGCGAAAATCTTCCCTGGGCCCTTCTCTTCTTCTAGTTCACTTTGTCACTAAGCTTTTCACTACTTGTACTTCAAGTCCTTGTTGTGAAATGCTCAGGTTAAGTACAGACCTGAAGGGATAAAGAGAAAAACTTTAGGAGCATGAGCATCAATACGAACAGTAGGTGTGAGCTTCTATCAATTTCTTTTGTTACTTTTCTTGTCATGGTTGGGTGTGGCAAAATCTCCAGCGTAAGCATTAAAGGAGCAGTTTTCCAAATGGCAAGAGCAATTTTAAAGAACAGAAGTGGGAACATCAAGTACGGTACAAGAAGGAGAACAGCTTGAGGAAACTGGAATAACCTGTGTCAGATCAAACGTGGTTTGCATAAGCCGGGCCCAGTCTTGCTAATGGGAGTCTAAGGATCCAGAATACATTTCTGGTATCTTCTTGGTCTTGGCCACTGCACAACTAAAGACTTGTGGACAAACTCTGAAGAATATTCCATTTTTGTAAAGCTTTTGCAAGAAAGTGGGAACAAATTTATCCTCTGTTCTCTGGTGAAACCCGCATTGTAGTAAACTGGAGTTGTACCTTGTAATGTGCACAGAATTTGGCCCACAAACAGTAATTACGAGTTTGTTCCCGTTGCTTATGCTGTATCTGGTGTTTATAATCCTACTTGTGGTGTCCATACCACTGCCCCAATCACTTGAGATGCAATGTGAACAATTCACCAGAAGAGGTATTTTAAATAATCCATGGTGTTCTAGAGATATAATGTCTTTATCGAGTGTCCTAAAAGGACAATGTGGGTATGCTACTAGTATTGTTCTGAAAATAAAAATGTCTTCTTGGGGAAAAACAAGTTTTAGAAAGAAACAGGTGGTGTACATGAACTGTTGCTTAGGTGAATAATTATGCAGTGGCTGTAAAAAGAAAGTCTCAGAGGAGTAGCCATATTAGCCTGTAACTTGGGATAGCTCAGTGGTTTGAGTATTGGCTTGCTAAACTGAGTATTATGAGCTCAATCCTTGAAGGAGCTGTTTAGGGAGGTGGGGCAAATCTGTCAGGGATGGTACTTGGTCCTGTTGTGAGGGCAGGGGACTAGACTCAATGACCTCTCAAGGTCCCTTTCAGCTCTGTGAGTTAGGTATCTCTCCATATAAGGAACAACAACCTGTGACACCTTGGAGATGAACTAAAACAAGAAAGAGGAAAATCTTGAGCTTTTGTGAGTAAACCACTTCATCAGCCCAACTGATCTGATAAAGTGGGTTTTACCCATAGAAGCTCATGATTCTATTTTTATTTTTATTTTTTTTGGTTAGTCTCTAAGGTGCCACAGAGTTGCTCATTGCTTGTAAAAAGAAAGGCACGTGGAATATAAGTTGTAACTACTGACCTCATGATGTTCCTAGATAAATGTGAAATTCGTTTGACTTAGTTTTCCCTTATGTCCATTGCACACACAACACTCTTACACCAGGCAAAATTTCTATAGTCTACTCAAGTTTTTATTAGAATGTAACAATGGGTCAGACCAAAGGGATGATTGTGCTTTATCTGTCAGTTTAGGATTCCAAGTAGCTTCCAGCTGGTAGGTTCCTCTAATCTGGGTGTCATAGGAAGAGGAGGCACCAAAAGTATCTACAGAATAAGGAGGACAGCGTATTAAGGAAATACAGTTTAAAACCATTTGTGTGTAGGTAGCATCTGTTATTGCTGTAGGAAGTTACACAATAATGCTAACCCCCTAAAGAACACTGTCTGAGTGGTTTCTAAATCATTCTCACAATAGTCTGAAGTAATGAAGTGATATTTTCCTTCTTTGCAGAGAAGTCAGGAGCTTCCAATTCCCTTTTCTGTGCAGAAGCCAATGGAGTTTTAGCTGAAACAGGAGTTAAAAAAATGTACAGAGAAGCTACACTAAACAAAGAGAAATATTCAGGATATGCTTCCAGGTGCTCGCAGCTCCCATGATAAATGTTGAGCTAAGTAAAGTTAATCTGTACCTAGAATGCTTTATTCAATGAGAAGCAAAATCAATTACAACTGACCTGTTGACTCTTGAAGTCTCTAGCTTGATCTCATGTTTTTTACATCTACACATTATTCAATCCAGAATGATGAATGGGGGGGCAGAACCACAGTCTATGGCAATGAAACCTTATTTGCCAAAAACCTAAGGCTCTGCTCAGATTTCAAGGGCCTCAATCCCACATAATTTCTTACAGAATTCCTTTGAGGAGACTATATTCCCGCCTCTTGTGTTATAGGCACTTCCCCTGGCAACCCAAAAACTAAACTATTAATAGTGAACAAATTATTTGCCAGTTTCCTCCTTTGCTCCCTAAAAAGATTGGCTCATCAGAAGTCTGTTGAATTTTGGGGAGTGGAAAATAAAGGATCAGGACCATTTCAACTTCACAGTATGATAAACATCCATTTTTCAGTGTCCTCCATTGTAAATATTAGCCTTGAAATTACTTCTGTCAATACTTCTTCTCATCGATAAACTGGTATTCACTCGGGGGGCTGACCGTCTTACCAGGCCCTTTGGCAAAGCAGGTGGAGAAGAGGTGGAGCTGAGGCTAGCTTCCCCAGCATAGCTTCACCACCACCCTGAGTGCACTGCACCAACCTAAGGCAGCTCTCTGTACTGCCTGGAGCATGCTGCACAGGGCTCCAGTGGCAATTTAAAAGGTCTGGGGCTCAGGCTGCGACCACTACCACAGTAGCGGTAGCAGTGGCCAAGAGCCTTGGGCCCTTTTGAATCACTGAGTCCCAGGACCAGTTACCCCACTGACACACCCCTCCGTTGGTGGGCCTGTGTTCACCTCAGCATTTAATAAGAAAGTGACTAACATCGCAGGCCTAATAAATGTATCTCTCTACCCTAATCATTATGTGGTGTAGGTCTTCATAATTTGTAGACTCTCTTGGGTAAGTTCAGTGTCTTCCTGTGTATGTCAGCAGTGCATTATTGTGTTACCAGAATATAAATGAAGGATAATAAAGTCCCTTTAATATTAAATAATGCATTGGCAAGTTACTTTCCCACCCTCCACTTGCTTCAAAATTCTACTGCAATGAAGTGTAATCTCAGGTACTTTATCTCTCCCTTTCCTTTCTATTCCCAGATAGAATTAAGTGCAGTCACCATGTTTGAAACAAGACACAAATGACCATCATTTATTGAGTATGGTTAGCATCATGAAAATACCTGCAACAGCTTATTCCTAAACAGATGAATTGCATGTGCGTCAGTCGCACTCTGCATTTTTATACAAAATTTTTTCTAAAGCTTTTGGCCAGGATGAATTCATTAATAATAATTAATTACATGGGTGGAGCCACAACACATCAGTCTATGTTGGTCTGGACAGTGTTGCTGCCCATACCATAGGGCAACCTGATGAAATTGACATAACTTAAAAAGTTCCTCAGGACTCTGTAAATTACAGTAAGGGTCTCTCCAGTCCTCAGAGCAGCCCAGAATCTGAAGGGTGAAAGGGTGTCTTAAAGCTATTTTGTTTCCCTCCTGTAGTGTGCTAATCTTGTGCTGCTCCTCTAAGTAGGAGCATAGAATCCCATCCAGGATTTTTAGGACTGCTTTGATTGCAGTGCACACTGCACTGGGATAATACTTATTTATGTTTCAATGGTGTTTGAAGACAGATTATTTTTCTTTTTATTTCTGGTTCACCTTTGACAATTTAGCTACTAAAATAGACAACAAAAATCATTGAGCGTCGTGAAAATGAAAATGGCTTATTAAATAAGAAAGTAGTTTTTTCTATTTCATCTCTGACTCTGTGTTATACTTTATGAATAAAAGAGAACACATAGTTATGAAGTGATGACTGAATTATTGGCAATAGTGGCACAAAGTGGGTTGACAGATTTTGCAGACAACCAAATATCTCAAATTTCCAGATGAAACTAAACAACTACAAACCCACCTATCAAGGTATCTGATTTTCCTGAGCTGCTTTGCCTCAAAGAGCCAAGATTTGAGTTGTGTGGCCTCATAACAAATTCCCTGAGGCATTAAAGACCTTGTCTGAACATAAATAAAAAAAGTAAATGCTTAAAACCCTAATACCAGAACCACTCTACACCCCTACTAGTGGGAAGCAATGGGACAATACAAAAAGTTTTAACAGGTCAAATAATTAACCTTTACAAGCCCATATCAAAGAGGAAAATTCACAACAATTGTGATCTTCTATTCTATAACTCCAACACTACATTTCTACTTGCATAAAAAAGTTTCCAAGCCTTTCTAGTAATTCTTGGTCATAATGCTCTGTAAAAATAAGATAGTCAGTATGTACCCTCTGGAATCCAAATATCAAAACAAGAGTAAGGCACCTCTCCTGTTGTTTCTAGTATTTACGGGGAAGTATAAAAATATCTAGGCTTGATGTTGCCCAGGATCTCATCTTCGTAGTTGGGGAGGCAGCAGAAGAAGAACCCCAGGCCTATCTCCATAATGGTGGTGGTCCAAGCAAAACCATAGGCCCAGCTGAACATATTGACACCTTCCATTTCAATTTCCTTTGTGAACATCACTGGATAAATGATCACGGCCATGACTGAGAACACAGCTGAAGAAAGAGAAAAGACAACCAAAAATAAAGTCAGAATGAGAGACTATATTGGTATCTGATATTTCTGCCTTGATGTTATCTCTAGCTGACTCCACTTTTTTAAGAGGTTTGAGGTTTTACTACTTGGATGGATGTTCCATCGATTTTAATTGATATTTCTACATGCCGAGTGGCTACAGAAGTGAGCATAAACAGACTCCTTTGATTGAAGAGTCAAATAAGGCTTATGCTGATTTTACAACAGTAACTATTTTTAAAAGGCAACTTTTTCCTCCTACACAGTCTTACCAGCCAAAAAGAGCAAGCCTCCAATTCCTCGTACAAAGCTGAACAGAAGTGTGTGGATGGCAAAGGCTATGATGGCCAGGGCAAAACAAATGACCAGAATGATATAACCGATAAGGAATGTGGCGGCGGCAGCTCTCCCCCAGGCTGAAATCAGAAAGAAACTCTATTAGGAAGGCAACAATGCAATAGATTCATGCCTGCCTTAAAAATTAACTGTTTTCATTTCAATCAAATGTGAGAAGAGGGTACACTCCAGGAAAGAACGCAGACACCTACTCTCCTTTCATTGGTTTGGAGTGTACAGAGTGGTTCTGATCCAGCAGAGAGTTAATGCAAAAGGTATGCTATTTAAACAAACATTAATTCTGAGTAGGAATTTCAATATTAAGTATTAGGCACTGAGTTAGAAAAAGCAGAACATAAGAACACCCAGATAATAACCTTATCTTATTTCATGAATACAGGGCATTTGTTCACAGCTAGTAGGCATGACTCCACTGGCTATGTCTATCATGACACCAATCCATACTAAGCATAGGCATCAAATGATGAAGAGGCTCTTCCTCAAAGACAACTTAAAATCTTCCATTTAAAAAAACTGTCTATAGTTGCATGTTTGGCATGATTTGGCAAATCTAAACATCAGACTCAAACAACCAAGGATAGATCATGACCCTAAAATTTCATGTGGAGGGCACCTTTCATGTATATCTTTTCCTCTTGCTCATCCTCCAGGTCTTTTAACATAGTGATGACTGCTTCACTTTCAGTAACCAACATGGAAGATTACAGAAGTAATCTGTGGTCAGATTAATTTTAGTGAGTACTTACTTTCCTCAGTAAGTACTCACCAAAATTAACAGGTGTTTGGATGAGTAAGGACCCAAGAATTTATTCCATAACACATAAGATCCAGGTGGATCTTAAATTCAGTCTCTGTCATGTCATATGTTTAGTTATAGCAATGTGTCCCAGACCAGTACAAATACTCTTGCTCTAAGTAAGGAACCTAAATGACATATTGACTTTCACTGGGACTTGTGCTCCTCAATCACTTGAGCCTATCCTGAATCTATCAAGTACCCCTCAACTGGAATCAATGATCATTAGAAGTCAAGATGAATTCAGATCTCTCAGGCCATTACACTTTACACTCCAGAATGCACAAAGTCTTCCAGAGTTCAAGATATTTGAAATACATGAGTGATGAGATGATCTTTGGACTCAATGAGCCTTGGCTGGGAGAGGGAATACAGTTGCAGATTATACAAAACTACTCAAGGTAGTTAACTCTAAAGTAGGCTGCAAAAAGCTACACGTGGATCCCACAAAACTGGATGAGTGGGGAACAAAATGACAGATGAAATTTAACATTGGTTAATACAAAGTAGTGTAAAATGGAAAATATAACCCCAACTATATATATAAAATGATGGGGCTAAATTAGCTGTTACCACTCAAGAAAGAGACCATGGAGTCATTGTGGATAGTTCTCTGAAAACTTCCATTCAGTGTGTAGCTGCAGTAAAAAAAAAACTTAACAGAATGTTGGGAATCATTAAGAAAAGGATAGATAATAAAACAAAACCATCATATTTCCGCTATATAAATCCATGGTTCACCCACCCCTTGAATACTGCATGCAGATGTGGCCACCTCATCTGGAAAAAGATATATTGGCATTGGAAAAGGTTCAGAAAAGGACAACAAAAATTATTAGAGGTATGGAATGACTGCCATATGAGGAAAGATTAATAAGACTGAGACTTTTCAGCTTGGAAAAGAGACAACTCGGGGAGAGGTATGATTAAGGTCTATAAAATCAATACTGGTATGGAGAAAATAAATAAGGAAGTGTTATTTACTCTTTCCCATAACACAAGAACTCAGGATCACCAAATTAAACTAACAGCAGCAGGTTTACAACAAAAAGATATATTTCTTCACACACCATACAGTGAACCTGTGGAACTCTTTGTCAGAGATGTTATGAAGTCCAAGACTATAACAGGGGTCAAAAAAGAGTTTGATAAATTCATGGAGGATAGGCCCATCAATAGTTATTAGCCAGGATGGACTGGGATGGTGTCCCTAGCCTCTGTTTGCTAGAAGTTCAGGATGGGTGACTGTAGATGGATCACTTAATGATTACCTGTTCTGTTCATTGCCTCTATGGTACATAGCACATGCCACTATGAGAAGACAGGATACTGGGCTACATGGACCTTTGGTTTAACCAAGTATGGCTGTTCCTGTGGTCTTAGGGGAAAAATCAAGGCCAATTCTTGACTTCCTTGTTTCATTGGATAGCATGTCCCAAATGTGCTTGGGTTATACTGAGTCTTTTTCTTCTTTCATGTGGTGTTCCGTTAAATATGACAACAATGGCTTTATTATTTGCTCACTTCTTGAAATGCATGTGTAAAGGTGGCACAATGAAAGGAGTACACACTACATGAAAGCAGCACTAGAGTATAAGAAGTGGACTTGCACTCATCAGGGCTGCATTCTTTTTCTCCTGAAAGGAAACATACAAATTATGTGCAACCATGTTAATACAGTGTAGCATGAGGCAGTTTAAGACCTACATAATACAAGGATATGCAGAATATAAGGTTCCCATAATACTGATAACTTATCTGTGCTTCTCACAGCAAGTATTTTTTTTGCTTTTTGGAGTATATCAATATACACTCCAGCTATTTCTGAGGTAATATAATAGCAAACACTGGGAACTATACCAGAATAGAATTAATGCTGCAGCAAAAAGGCTGAAAAGTTGCTTTTACAAAGGCAGTTAAGAATTCTTCTCAGTATGAGGGAATCTACACTGCAAATAAACACCCATGGCTGGCCCATCTGTGCTGACTTGGCCTCATGGGATTCAGACTAAATGGCTGTTTAACTGAGGGGTAGACATTTAAGCCTGCACTTCCCAGGCTCTACGACCCCATAAGAGGGAAGGGTCCCATAGACTAGGCTCCAGACTGAGCTCAAATGTCTATATTGCAATTCAACCACCCCTTATCCCAACCTCTGTGAGCCTTAGCGAACATGGGCCAGCCACGGCTGCCTGATTGCACTACAGACCAAGCTCTATATACCTTAGGATAAACCAGCTCTATGTCACCTTCCAGCATGGGAAGCCTGTCAGGTGACAGGATGTAGCCACTGCACTGCTATGCTTCAGCAAGCCGCTGGTGGTGTAATCTTTGGTCTGATCCAGTATGGATGTTCTAATGGCCCTTTGGGCTTTTAATTCGCTCTAACTTGCACAGTGGGCCAAAACAACCCCTAGCAACGCTGGTGATGGGGAGGGTGCGATGGTGGCAGTGAGCCATTCTCCTCCTCACTCACATTCCAGACCAAGCGCAGCAAAATTGGGGGGGAGCGGGGAAGCAGGACTCTGATCCAATCCTCTGTTCTACCTCCCTTTCTCTGAAAAGTTCATTGAAGAATTTCACCATCTCCCATTGCTTTATGACCCAAGTTCCACTTCACTAAATTCCCCTCCTTATCAAACTTTTTTCTCCCTTCCCACCCTCAGTGCCAGCTGAACCAAGTGACCTGAGGAACCCTTGTTGGTTGGCTAGAGAGGGGTGGGGGTGAGACTCTCTCTTCCACCCTTCTCCCCATCACTGCATGCCACTGACCAGTTTTTTCTCCCGACAGTATTGGATATGCCATGACTCCATATGAAGGCATAGTGGGAGAGGCTGACATACTCTCTGCCTTAAGGGAGCTGGCCATATGGCAAGAACAAACATGTTCACTTCAGGATTTGTATACCTTATGCATTGCTTAGTCACGTAACCATTGTAGGTTTCTCATTCCATCTTCTGAAGAAGAGGAAACATTTAAATAGAGGTTTTAAATACTTAATTTTGAAGATTTAAAGACTTTAAGATGCTGTGCTCAAACTAAATCTAAGTGCAGAACACTACGTTAGAGATTTTGTCTAAGAACAGACTTTTTGTTATTGAATTCTATTAACAATTTTTATATATATCTCCTAATTTTTTGTTTTGAGAGAGTCCACTTTGATGATGATTTAGATTAACCCAGGGCCAGATTTTGAAAGGGACCTGGCTGTCATTTGTCAACAGCTCCTTGAAGATCTCTGGTCAATGTGCACCTGCAGTCAGAAAGCTAACAAAATGTTAGGATGAATAAGGAACAAACAGGAGAATTAACATAGGCAGTATAATGCCTTGATATAAATTAGTAGTACAATGTCCTTTGGAATGCGGTGCACAACACTGACCACTCCATCTGTAAAAGGCTATTGTAGAATTGGAAGGAATTCCAGGATGAGTAACAATGACTGAGGGAATGGGAAAAACTTTTATGAAGAGAAATTGAAAATACTGGGATTGTTTTCCTCAGAAAGGAACTTAGTAAAAGTATATTAGCGATGCAAGGTTCACAAAAGGTAGATCGGGATCTTCTCTCTCTCTCTCGCTCATTGTTCTTTTGTCACAGAACAGTGTGATCAATTCACTTTCAGAGGAAATCACTGAGGTGAAGAACTTAGTAAGGTTCAAAAAAATATCCACAGTTACAATAATTAATTACAATAAAAATTTTAGAAAGGATATTAAAATTTGTATTTTGGGCCCTAAGCCAATCTTTACCTATCAGAGATCAGAAGAATACCTAATATGGGTCTAAATATCCTGTACATGCTTCCTATGGGTTTCTTACACTTTTCTCTGAGGCACCTGGCACTGGCTACTGGCAGAGACAGGATACTAGATTAGTTGGACCTCATGTCTGATTTAGTATAGCAATTCCTATCTAGTCTTAGGTGACATGGGATACTGTCATCGGCAGGAAGCTGCTGCTGTCACTGAGGGAGAAGTGCACCTCCCTTAGCCGGGCAGCTCTGAGCCCGAGTTCTGATCCTCTGGCTGGGCAGGGCTTGTTAAGTAGCTATGGGGCTGTGTTGCTGCACAGTTCAGAGGGAACCTTGAACTGGGAATCCCTAAATACTAGAGCTGGACAGGAAATTATTTTCCTGTCCTGAGAGAATTTTCAAAAGCTTTTGTCTTTGCAAGCAGGCAAGGTCTTTTTTTAGGACAGGTAGATCTTTTATTTCATGTAATGTAGGGTGAAGGAATGGTCTTTCTAGCTATATTTGTTTGATTTGTGAATGGATAGACTATCCAAAAGAAAAGCTGTAGTAATAGTATAACTGGGAATCTGAATATTCTTTAATAAGGCAGGATTTCAATCAAATGTGTGTTTATAGATTTTTATTAGGGATTCAAAGCTAGCTAGGAATGTTGCTGAATTTCTGATTTCCTGACTTACCTCCTCATGTATTCTAGTTTTACATACAGTTGAAAGGCTGCTTTATACTCAAGTAAACTTAATTGGTGGGTTAATGTCTGCTCAGTAATGTCTTCTGTTAAAAACCTAGAAACCCACACTGTTTTTTTTAATATTTGTTGTTCCACGTGTTCTCTTGTAACAACAATTTGAAAATACACCTTATAGCCTAATTGCCTTGTACAAAACAAACCGAGGATTTTTGTTCTTGTGTACTACCCCACATTGTGTACAAGTATTCACATCCACTGCATCCCATCCCTTCATTTATGTTCATCCATGGCATGGGCACTCCACTTCATATGAAATAACAAGCGTCCTAGGCTTGGTTCATCAGAATAAAATCAAACAGAGCTCAGATATATATCTCCTTCTCGGATTGATAGGAGTACAATTACTCAACTTTCAATTCCTTCTGCCCCAAAGCTGAATGCATAACCAGCATTTAAAAGAAAAATAAACCTATCATCAGCTGTTCATACATCTCAGCAATTATTTACATTCTTATCACATCAATGTAAGATGAGTTGTTCGTCAACACCCTCTTCAGCCCCTTTGATTTTAAAAAAATGGAAGCTGATATGAAATGCCAAATCTGCATTGAAAATAGAATAATACTTTGATCCTAAGACCATACCAATGCCAGAGGGCTTCCTGGTATATAGCAGTGAGTTTCAGCTGGACTGAGCAACTGGGTGGGTCCCAAATCATTGTCATAATCTGTATCTATCGGGTGTAAGGTATTACATGCAAACTGGTTACATGCTGGTCATTAATATTGTTGCCTGGGGTATGCACAGGCTATACATGAAAAACTATAAATGTGCTGGAAAAATGTTCTTAAAATGTGTTTGGCAGGTAGGGCTTTAGGCACCCCACACTAGACAGAGGAATGTGGTTCTGCCTGTTTGAATGTGTCTTCAGTGTAAATTGAGCAAGGAGAGACAATACAAGCACATATATCTGAGAGGTAAACAAAACCATCCAACTAGAGAGTGCGGGAGACAGCAGCCTATCCCAATGGGGCAAGGAGAGGGGACTGCAAGAATTAACATATTATCAGCTCCCTGGTGGCCACAAATTAAGCCCCAAGTAGGCTTCCTAACTTTGGAAAACAAAGATAAACTTTGAAGATATAAGCCAGGGGAGGGGAACCCTTTCTGTGGCCACTGACCAGCAGAAAAATCAGCAGGGGGCAAAAAAAAGCAAAACAAAAAAAAACCCCTAAATCCTCACTGACCTTGCCCCTGACTGAGAAGGAGACACTCCCTACATTCTCTTCAAACACCAGAGCCTAGTGGGGCCCAGGCTAGTAGATTTTGTCTGCTCCAGTCCTGTGGGTTTCCCAGTATGGGTGGGGGGAGTTTTAAGCCTTGGGGGCCGGATCCAGGCAAGCTGCGGGCCTCATTCAACCCCCGGGCCTTAGGTTCCCCATCCCCGATACAAGCAGACAGAAAGAACTATGCTGGCAGCTGTTTTTGAGGAGACAAAGAAACCAAGCACTTTGGACTCTGTGTTGGATCCTGGCTAAGCAGCCTGTGGTGAGAAATCTACTTTGAACAAAAGATTCTAGTTTGTTTTGGTCTCAGAAGAGGCAGGGCCTTGGGCAGAAGGAGTGAGGCTGGATTAGCCAGCCTTCCATGCCGTTCGGACGGTGGCACATCCCACTCCCCAGCCCTTAGAGCAGTCCAGAGCATGTGGCACAGCACTCCAGTGGTGATTTAAAGGGCTCAGGATGTCTCTTATAGAAGCAGTGGTGACAGCTGACAGCACTGGGCCCCTATGAATTGCTGGACACTGGGGCAACTGCCCCTTTTGGCTCCTCTTCCCACCATCAGTGGGACTGACTGGTCTCACTCTATAAGAAATACCCAGACTGGTGGAAGCCAGGGTGAGGTCACTGTACTGTAAGTAGGCTGCAGGTGTGAGGACTCTGGGCCAAAGCAGCACAAAACAAAATGACCTAGGGTTACAGGGTTGAGTGACCAGTCACTTACTGGTCTGGGTTGAATCTTAAGTGTCACAGATACCTCACTCTGCTGTACCTTCCCGCTAGCCCCAAAAATAGAATGACCACATGCACAACTATATTTTTTCTACCACTTCACATTTTTTCCTCAAGCATTGCCTATATTCAGTCATTAATGAATTCAGAGAATTTTTGTTCCATAGTTGAAAGAAAGAGAGGGTGTCATGTTTGTTTTTGGGAATTGATCCTATACTCAGCTAACATGGATTTCCAAAGCTGATGCTTCCCATTCAGGCTCAGCAAATAATCCAAAACATTTGTTTCAATTTCAAACAAACATAGAATGCTTTGGCTGTGTTCACCCTTTTTTTCTTTTTGCAGATGTCCTAGACAGGAAGTTATTGGCAAGAATGTTTGCTGGAATAGCACATTTTACGTGAACATGGGAGAATGTTGGCAGGAAGAAAATGTGAGTATCCACATCAGTAGACTTGCTAGGGGTTTGTCCTCACTGCAAAGTTAAATCGAGTTATAATTCAAGTGTTGCTCCTAAGACAAAAAACCCTTAACTTGAGCAGGGGAGGGGGAGACAAATTTTCTGGACCTCTAGGCAAGGCGGAGAATGGGGGAGGAGGCTCCATATTCCTAGATGGGGTGGGGCCTCAGACAGAAGGGGCAGGGCTGGAGCAGGTACTTGGAGCACACCACATCATGTCCACCCTCTAGCACTCTAGGAGCGCTTTAAAAGTCAGTAGTGGCAGCAAGAGCCAGGAGCCCCAGGCCCTTTTGAATCACTGGGCCCAGGATAGGTTGCTTACAATTGCATTCCAAACTGTATCCATCAGAGCCCTCTGCTCCTTGAACCCTCCACTAGAATAGAGTGCAAGGGATACTAGAGCTTCTTTCCACCCTCCCTTGCATTTTGGAGAGGAGGATGTGGAACTTGGGTAGCAGGTTCATCACTGGATGCAGCAGGACTATGAGATCCAGCTGCCTTTCCTGAACCTCAGCCAGATGCCTCAACATGTCCGTTTGCTCCTTCATAAGACAACATCTCCCCCTGTGTGTTACGCTCTTGTTCCCTGCATGCTCTCCTGTCCTCTTGCTTATTCTGAATGCTATCTGACAGTGCAAGCCTCCTTGCGTTGAGCTGGGTCTTGCCAGTCTTGGAGGAATGCATGAGCTCATTGAACATGTCCCCCCAAGTCTTCTTTTTCCACCTTCTCATCTGGGATGGTCTCTGTGCTGGTGTGGAGGATGAACCCACAGACCAGGCGCTACTCACATGCGCCACTCACATTTGGTAAAATTTGGCCTTACATCTCTATATGGGCACTTAACTGATTTGTAGAGGTGCTGAAGATCACTTATCGGTTGCAACTGACCTCAGCTATGGCTTTAAATACCTAAGACACTCATATTTTAAAACATCGGCCTACGTGTCCAGTCAAAACAAACACAACACAGCTCCTCATGTGAATAATGAATGTTCCAGAGCTGCTTAGTGTTAGTAACCTATAGATACAGAATGAAAAACCATTATCTGGAAGTATTCCATAAATAGTTTCAAAAGAAGACTACATGCAAGAAAATTAAAAAAAAAACTGCTTATGGACAATTTTGCTAATGGAAAGGAAATTTGAATAATTTGCAATGTTTTGAATTGAATGGTAATTAACATAAATGTTTTTGTTTAAAAACTTCATTTCACAGTAGAATATTATGTTGTGCAAATTATCTTCATTTGAACAAGAAAGAGCATGTTAGCTTGCTGCTATTGCTATTTTTGGTTCCCACAGAGTTTCTGGTGCTGTGTATTATATGTCAGACATTCATGCCTTTATAATCTAAGGACATTTCCTTCACCTGGTAACTTTAAAGTTCTGAAGGTCCAGAATTTGGAATTGTAATTACCCTGTAAGAATATCTGTAAATGGCAAAAGGCAGCAAAACATAATATATATTTACAGAACACAGCTAAATACAAAAGGAGGATTCCAATCTAGTAATGTTCTGGGCTTAAATCATGTGAAATCAAAGTGCAATGTAGTACACTATATCAAGTAAACTACTTTACATGGCTCCGTCGATGGAGCCATGTAGTCTAGACGCACCCTCTATGCCCAATGAGCAGAGGTAGCTCTTTTTGTGGAAGATGGTCTCCTGTCCACATAGTGCTGTCTACACCAGTGCTTCTTGTGTCACTTAAGCAGGGTTGGGCTTTTTTTTCACGCTTTTGAGCAAAATAAGTTTTGTGGACATAAGTGGTAATGTAGGCAGCCTAACTGCTGGTAATCAGGGGCTTTTCAAACTCAAAACAGACTGTTTCTCATTAAAAGCAAACAATACTTCTCCTTCTTGTCATCTTTCTATTTCCAGACAGCATCATCTACACACCTAATCAACACATTTATTGGAAAATCTTGAGTCCACAGGTTTGGCATGCCTAAAGACTCTCCTCCCTTTGAGGGGAGCAGTTCAGTTTAGGAAGTATTTCAACTTGAAGAGTTTTTTGTTTGGCTGTGCGGGTTTTCCCCACCCTCTAGGGAGCGGTTCGGTTTCTCTCCTCAGCACACACACTTGACATGCAGGAGCTTGACTTAGAAGCCAAGTCCAGTAAAGCTTTATGCTAATGAGGGATCTTCCCTGATGCTTAGCACTATGAAGGGAGCCGCACAGGGTATGAAAGAATCATCAAAGGGAGTAAGTAGCAGAGGAGTGAGTTAGGTATTAAAAGTAATGTGTATGCCAATGACTCAAAAAAAGACTTGGTCAGGAGAGAGGCATTGAGTACCCGCAGTTCACACCAATTTCAACAAGAATTGTGGGTATCCTCAGAATCAGACCATAATTATACAGGTTTTGATGCTACAGTAATTGGTTTGCCTCCTTGAGTCTATTTTGAGATACATTTTAACTAGACATTTTTGGAAAAGGTGTGTAATGTATTAATAAACTGATCAAGGTAAATAATGTCAGTTAATCACAAGATAGCATGTTACAGCTGTTTTCTAGCTGTTACTACTACAGGTTGAACCTCTCTAGTCTAGAACTTCCTGGTCTGGCAACATCCATGGCCAGCATGGTTTTAGTAAGCCAGATGTCTGATGTTATTTAGTTCTAATTTACCCCAAAATGTTTTCTAAGAGTCCAGGAAGCAGTGGAACTGTTGGTAATGTTGCTAGACAATATTGACCTCCTCTGGCCTGGCAAATTCTCTGGTTCAGCACTGGTCAGAGAGGCTCAACCTGTATTTGGACAGAAGACCTTGTCAAGGATTAAAAATGATCTGATTAAACTAAACTACAGATTAAAAGGGATCTTCTTTTGTAACTCAGCCTTACAAACAATGATTATTAAGCAAAAGATCAAAGTGTGTCCTTTTTCCCCAAAGCTTCCTTTCGCTCTTACATCTGGCTGAAGCACAATAGATTTACATCTCATTTTCAAAAACAAGAGGTTTGATCAGATAATTCTTACTCTGCAGTATTTATCATACTGTGAGCAAACTGTGTTCAAAAACCTTGTTATGACTAGCCTTAATTTCGGAGAGGGAATTTCTCTGGGTAGGGAGTGACTGTGAATCTGGAGCTAATTTTCTGATAGAAACTAAATCCTTCCCACCCAAGAAACAAAAAAGCCTGAAGGGAGAGACATGATGCTGTTTTCTCATTTCTTCGCCCTGTGACTCAACAAGAAAAGGATATTAACCATTTTTGCTTCTGTACTGTTATTGGCTGTTGATAAATTAGTTAACGTGTGATTGGGGATTAACAGCAAGTGTCTATGTCATAGTTGTATAGTTAAGGCCAAATTCTGGTATTTTTACTCAGTATTGAGGCTGCAAGGTCTAGTGAACAAAGCACTGGATGAGAATGACAGTTATATTCCTTTTATATACAAAAGGAAATATTTCTGCTCACAATGCACAGTCAACCTGTGGAACTCCTTGCCAGAGGTGTTGTGAAGACCAGGACTTTAACAGGGTTCAAAAAAGAACTAGATAAATTCATAGAGGTTAGGTCCATCAATGCTTATTAGCCAGGATGGTAGAAATGGTGTCCCTAGCTTCAGTTTGTCAGGAGCTGGAAATGGATGACAGGGGAGGGATCACTTGATGATTATCTTTTCTGTTCATTCCCTCTGGGATCACCTAACATTGACCTCTGTTGGGAGACAGGATACTGGGGTAGATGGACCTTTGATCTGACCCGGTATGGCCTTTCTTATGTTCTTATGTACTCAGTGCAAATAAGCCTATCATTTCATATTAAATCTGAAGGACTCAAACCTTCATTTGTCCTATGCATGGGATTTTTCATTGAAACTGATGCAAGTTTAGCTTGTCCAAGGACTGAATGTAGGAGCAGCAAGATATGAGAAAATAGACAAGTTGCATGTATTAAAGATCCTTTCATGTTATTGTGCACCACATTCAACTTAGCAAAACAGAAGCAATCATGTTCCAGCAACAGGTAACAAGCATGTTCAGACTCGTCAAAAGCCTGAGGCACAATACATTAAACATTTAAAAAGTGGCTAAGACTGTCAGAGGTACACCTTGTTCTGCAGAGCTCATCAGGAAAATAAAAAGGTGTGCCAGATGCAAGCATGTGTTCACAAACTGCAAGCACAGCTAGTTCCCACACGGACACAGTCAGTATTGTGGTTGTCATCTTTTCACCCAGTCTTTTGTCAAAGCTCAAGTGTACTATCCTTTACATTAACTTTATATTATCTGAAGTTTGCCACTATGGCACTAAAGTACAGCTTGATATTTTATTGTAACTTGTTCTTTTTTTTTTTCCCTTAGACCCTCCATACTAAACTAAACTTCCTTGAGAATAAAAACAACCAACTTTTCACCGGCTGCTT
Organism: Pelochelys cantorii; assembly: GCA_032595735.1. Taxonomy (NCBI): domain Eukaryota; kingdom Metazoa; phylum Chordata; order Testudines; family Trionychidae; genus Pelochelys; species Pelochelys cantorii. The sequence goes on from CM064328.1 coordinate 101,549,345, forward strand.
TTCTCAGTGACCTTTAGACAGAGGAGATTTTTTTTGCTTTAAAGTTTGAGATTATATCAAATTACTTACTCTAAAGTTAAGAATTTTATAAAAAAAATAATTTGTCCTCAATGGAAAGTAACATCTTAAAGTAAGTTTGCAAGATTGGATAATTAATGAATTTGGGGTGCCCCATTTGGTGCACCTATGGTCTAGTTTTCAGAGACACTGAGCATGCAAAGCCACAGATGAACTCAATGGGACACCTAAAATTAGTAACCATTTTTTAAAAATATGGGCAGTCACCATTTGGTGTCTCAGTTTCTCCATATATAAATAGGAGAATGTATTTGCCTATCGTGTTTTGAGGATTAATTCACAGGTGTTTGTAAATTGACTGAGTTCTTCGGTTGGAAAGTACTATAGAACGGCAGTGCATTTGTTGAGAAAAATACAAAAGAAGGAAAGACCATCATGAAAAGCCCGAAACCAGTCAGAACCAATATTCCCTCTAAACTGCACAGCAGCACAGCTTCACAGGTAATTAATCAGCCCACCTCAAAGGAGCCCCGAGCCTCTGACTGGGTGGGACTGATTAATCACCTGTGAAGTTGTGCTCCTGGCAGCTTAGAGGGAACACTGGCCAGCACTCTAAATTTCATGGGCTCAGATCCACAAAGGAATTCAGGTACTGCAAGTGGGCCAGTATAGTCCAATACAACATACCAGTAAGTTATTTTTAGCCAGTACAGGGTACCAGAAAGACTCCCTGACAGTCTTTCCCAGCACCTCCACTGAGTTGCTGCATGTCTGTGTATGGGGTTAGGACTGGGAGTGCTACAGCAGCAGGAGAAGCTGCCTGTGTTCTGCTCCTTTCCCCATTTGCTGCCCCTCCCAGGGGTGACAGATGCACAACTCCCAGCCCTGCCTCCTCCAGCCCTTACACAGGCACCCCAGCTCTGTGGAGGGGCAGATGCTGGGAGTTCTTCTGCTCCTTCACCCACTGGGAGGGGCCCCAGTGAAAGGAGCAGAACTGCAAGCAGCCCCTCCCATCAGGTAATGTGGGATAGGGAGGGGAGGCGAAGAGTGTGAGGGTCCTGGGTTGGGGGAGGGTCAGAGTCATGTGGGTGGGCACACAGGGAGGTCAAGTGGCCCCCATTTGCTGGTGTGCCCTCCCTTCCCATACTAGTAAGAAATTTTGTTTACTTGCACCACTGGCTGCAACACTGGGCCTTGCAGAACTGAACTTTGAGGTGCCTAGAAAAATCACAGAAACAAACAGCACCGTGCATGCCAGGCCAAAAACAAATTACCTAGGCAAGGACCTGCCTCACAGCCTTTAGCTTAATGGACAGTCACCCAGGATGTTGGAGGTCCCTGTTTTAAGTCCCTTCTCACTTGAAGAGCAGAAGGGATTTGAATAGGGCTCAGCCATCTCTATGTTCAAACCAATAAGCTATAGAATCATTCTAAATCTTTTACAGGCCCAATTCATATTTAATTATTCACTTGATTAATCAAGGTGGAACAACATAGATAGGCGAGACTAAGGGAGCCCACATCAGAATATTTCATAGCAAAATGTCTACTAGACCACTGACCTTACAGAAATGACAGATCCCTGTTCAAATCCCTTCTACCCCTTTAGGAGTGGGTAGAAACATCCTGGGTGTATTCCCTAACCACCTCCTCTCCCCCCAGCTGCATACTATGAACTCTCTTGAGGAGCAGGATCAGATGATGTGATCAGAGGCTACCTGCCAGGTCAGGCACACAACTTAGGCATCCTGTTGCATGTCTTTCTTGTTGTCAGTTCTTCTGTGAATCACTCAGAGACTGGCATCTAGACACTTAGGCCTTGTAAATAATGTTGGCATTTTTTGTCACTAAAAGTTACTATTTTGGCAACAAAACAGTGAAAGCATTTACACTGAAATGTGATTTTTGTCAGGAAAAACACCCAATTTTGGTGACAAAAAACTTCCAGCCCTGTGAGACTTTTTTTTCCTTTCCCCTTCCCTTTATTGTCAACAAAGAGCCAGTGTGGACTCTGCTGTTTGTTTTGTAGAGAGAACTGACTTCCACAGTATCGCACAATGCTTGATGACGGTGCTCAGTGTTTTGTGATCTCTGCTGCCCTATAGGCATGTGCCCCCTTCCCTTTCAAGCTCCAGGAAGTATCTGACTGCTTAGTGAGCTGCTCCATTTGGGGAACAAACAAAGAACAAATTTTTGGAATGCTCCTGTTCCCCCGCAGCAGCTGTCTGTGTTCCTAGCAGGGCAGGAGGGCTGGAGAGACTTCTGTGCTACTTTGACATTCCTGAGCATGAAGAGCTCACAGAGCTATGAGAAAATCCCAAGAAGCATGGGGATCAGCTCTGCCTTCCCACAACACTGCATCATGGAATGCTTACCCCCATTGCTTTGCTCTATCGACAAGGTGCTAATAATGTAGGCATGAAATGTCGACAATGAGACGCAGAAAAAATGGTTTGACCGGTTTTCACTTTTGGTGACTTTTGCAGGTCAGCAGCACTTTTGTCACCAAACCTTCCCATTGTAGAGAGAGCCTTACAGTGAGGCCAAAGTGCACTTGTTCAGACAGGAGATACGCACCCACATGCGTACAGAAAAGCTCAGAGAAAAAAAACTTGGGCTCCCAATGAATTTAGGTATTACAGGATCAGGCAGCAAGCAAGCAAGCGTTTTGTGGTTCACAGTGGTACATAAAAATAGGACAGACTCTTGAGTCTGTGGGCCAGGTGCTAAGCATCTTTGAGGATTGCATCCTTGGGGCCGAGGGAGAAAACTGTGATTAATAGAACATTAATATGAGATTGGGGAGGGGAGGGATCCCCAAAGGGCATAAGGGGTAGAAAGTAACCACGTGAACATCAGCACTGATGAAACTCCTGAGAGCGGGCAACTCAGATGAAAGTTCCAGCAATGGTTAGGCCTAACCAGTGGTACATGGAAAGATTTGTTTTTCATAAAGAGGTCTATTAAGGACCAGAAAAGTGTTGTGAAATGCAAACCAAAAAATGCTCCAGTCTTGTATTAGGTGCTGGAGACTCTGTATGTCTTCTCCATTTCTGACCTCTATCTATTTGACTTGGGGGTTGGGAAGGGCTGGGAGGCATTGCGCCTCCATTCACCACATACTCTTCTGAGGTTCAGACACCATCAGGCATCGTGTGGGTGTCCAGGAACCAAGACTGTTAGTCTTCCCCTTCCCCCACTCAGGCTATGTCTAGACTGCAGGCTTCTTTCGGGAGAAGCTTTTCCAGAAGATATCTTCCAAAAAAACTTCTTTTGAAAGAGAGCATCCACACTGCCAAAGCGCATCGAAAAAGTGATCTGCTTTTTCGACAGATAGCGTCCACACTGAATGGACACTATCTTGCATGTAAGCTGTGATTACTATGGGCAGAATGGCCACCAGGGCACTTGTGCTTTTCTTCTGTCCTCTTCTTTCAAAAGAACTCCCTCTTCGCCGTCCACACATGCCTTTTTCCGAAAGTGCTCTTTCAGAAACAAGCTTCTTCCTCGTTGAAAGAGGTTTACCAATGCCGGAAACTCTGTTCTTTCAATTTTTTTTCCAAAAGAACACGATTGCAGTGTGGACATAATTGAAGATTTTTCAGAAAAAACGCCGTTTTTCTGAAAAAACTGTGTAGTATAGACATACCCTCGGTGTTTCCACGTGTTTATTCATCACTGGGTTTGAATCTGACCCTGGAATTTATTTTAATATAGTCTTTTGTGGGCTGATTTCCTGCACTTTTAATACTGAGTAGAAGTTAAAGGATAACATACCTATCTTAAAAATGTCTGAGTCAGAACAGATTTAAAACCATTTTTCTACTCAGTTATAAAAGATCAGCCATTTATAGGGTCGGCTTTATTAGCGCTGTCCTGCTGCAGCATGTTTGGTGAAGACAATCTATGCTCTCCTGTCAACATAATAAATCCATCTCTGTGAGAGGCGGGAGAAACTCTCACCAACACTGCTGTGCACTCTGGTGCTGAGGTCATTGTAACGTATATCAGTTGGGGAGGGGCTTATTCACGTCCCTGATTAATATAAGTTCAACTGAAGGAAGTGATTGTGTGGCCTTAGAAATGGAAAAGGCCTGTTAAATGAAGTCCACTGGTCTGCTGATGCAGAAGACAGTCCCAAAACTGATCAAATAGCAAACATGCTTGAAAAATTCCACTAGACCAGAGAAAATAACATTTTTCTTACTAGTGAATTAAACACCATTATTTTTTCATTGCCATCAGGCAATGAATGCATAGCAGGAAAGTGAGCACTATTTGTGCATGGATGGTACATTTTCATGATAATTTTGGAGGGCTGAACCAAATGGACACTAAGGGTCTCTTTCTCTACTGTTCTGAACCTTGCACAGACATTTACATATGTAGAAGGCAGTGCAACATGCTACTATTCTGACTTGGTAGTACTGATACACACACTTTACACAGGGGTAAATAAGAATACAGGCTGCAAGAACACAAGATATAGTTGAGAAGGGCCTTTATGACTTGAATTAACATTATCTAAGTGACATAATCTGAGACCAAACTTTTATCAAAACTGCTCCAAGTATGAAAACCTTAATTCAGAGCCATTTCAAAGAAAAGAACATGTACTCCTTTTAACTTTTTGTTTCATAAGCATGTCACAAGAGATGTGGTGTGCCCCGTTACAATTTTAGAGATACATTCTGCTACCTGATGTTTATTGTGGATATCTCTGCTTCACAGTTTTTTTTTTTTTTTAAATCTCAACATTTTCTTGCCAGTGAAAGACAATCCATTTTATTAAATCCAGGTTTGCCCATACAGCTTGCTATTTATTACTTTATGGACTGGGCCTGCAAAAATTATTCACTTCTGGAAAACAGAGCTTGTAGGTTATTAGTTATTTACAAAGAAATTAATCTCACATGGCTCATATATTCCCTGCTGTACATTTCCAAATATATCTTTGTACCATAAAAATACATACCATCTAGCCCTGTGAAAACTGCAATAATGCCTCTTTTTCCTAAAAAAGGTCACCCTTGATCTACTCTTCCTCCAAAAACCTCAATGTATTTGAACGGTGAACACTATTTTATCCCACCAAATTGTTCTACATAGAGAACTTTCAAACACTAGAGGCATGAGCAGATTAGGGGTAAACTCGGTCATGTGACCTACACTCACTAAGGGCTGCCACCCCCGTTGCAGTCACTTACCATAGTCCATAAGGGAGATGCAGTTCCAGTTGGGAGCACCATTGAACTTTGTACAACTTTCCCATAACGAGGCTTGATGCTGATAGGGCAACGTCTCCGACTCCAGCCAGCCCTTGCCGGCCAGTGCAATGAGGCCAAAGATGACCGCTATGCCTAAGAGCAGAGGCAAGATCCATCTGCACCTTGTGTAATCGAGACCATACTGCACCATCTTGTGGACTGGTCAGTGGCTTCTCAAGCGGACAGGTGAAGAGGCTGATGAGCTTTTTCTGCTACTGGCTCAGTAGCATGGGGCAAAGGAGTTTTATGAAGGCTCCTGGGAAGAGTGTGTGTATGTTTGAATGTGCGAGTGAAAGCAGCTTTTTAATTAGAACAGACACTGTAAGAGGAAGCTCCACCTAAATTCCAGTGACTAACAGCTGAAGCCGCTGTAGCAGTAACCTGTTGAGCTGCCCAGAAACTTGAGGGCTGGGCTCATCTGGCTTCTCTTTCCTCTGCTGATTAGAAAACAAATCAGGCTCCATTATACTCCCTGGCCCTGGGGGGTTAACCCTTTCCTGGCTTCCACTGAAAAGAGCAACCTGCATTAAACAAAAGCAACAAGGAGTTGGGTGGCACTTTAAAGGCTAACAAATTAGGGCATATGATTCTAAACATCACCCCCTCAGATGTTTGAAGAGAAAAGAAAAAAGGAAGAGATACAGAGCTTTTGCAGAAATGCGGGGATGGCACAAACTACATTGAATGTAATGTAAAAAACAAATATGACATAACAGCTATACTCATTGTATTGTTCATTTTGTATTCATTAAACTTTTCAACTTTTTCATTTAAATGGAATGGAATAGTCACAAAAATTCCAGTCTTCTGCAGGGCCCAGGGATCTTGCTATAGACATACTGTATTGCAAGGTCCATTGTGGATTAGCACATCCATTTTTGTAGTGTGGGCTTGATACCTAATTGAATGCCTTTGTCTGTGAAGCTGTGACAGGGCAATCAAGGTTGAACGTTTCTTTCCTTTTGAAATTGTGGGCTTTCTATCATTAAGGCCCCAGGTGGGCAATAATTTTTGATGGGGGGCCACTCCAAGAATTTGGAAAGTGGTTAAGGGCCGTACTCTTCCATGGTATTAATGGAGGGGATGTGGGGTCTGGGATGAGGCTGGGTAAAGAAGAGAGCTTGGGGTAAGGAGGGAGTTTGGGTGAAGGAGGCACTTGTGACCTGGGATGGTGCACGGGGTAGGATTGTGACCTAGGGCAGGGAATTGGGGTACAGGAGGGGGTGGAGGGATTTGGGTTAGGAGCTAGGGCATGAGGGGACTGTGATTTTGGGCAGGGGATTGGGGTGCTAGATCTGGGAGAGGATATGGGTGCAGGAGGGGGACAGAGGATTTGGGTATGTGGAGTAGGGGACAGAGAATTGGGGAAGGGAGGAGCTGGAGGTGCCAGAGGCAGGGTCTAGCCAAGAGACTTACCAGCCAGCAGCCCATTCCTGAATCAGCCTGCCTGCCTACCAGTGTTCCCTCTAAGCTGCACAGCTTCACAGATAATTAATCAGTCCTGCCCAGTCAGTCAGCTCAGTGCACAAAGCCCTGTGAAGCTGTGCTGCCATGCACCATAGAGTAGCAGTGCGCAACCCGTGGGGTGGTTGCAGCACTGGGCTGACTGCCATTTTTTCCCCCAGTCCGGCATACGCACGGCAGGGGAAGGGGGAGCAGCCACGCTTTTTTTTTTTTGCTCAACCAAAATTTCCCCAGGGGTCGCTCTGGGAAAAAGGTTGTGTACCACTGGCATCGAGGGAACAGGGCTGCCTGCCCTGCCCCACACAGGCAGTAGCCATGTGCTCTGCAGCCCTTTGTGCTTCGTAGCTGCCTGTTATTGAAACAGGCAGTTCCCATTGGCTTGTTTCTGGCCAGAAACCGGCCAATGGGATTGTGCTGGGGGTGGGAACAGTTCCTAAAGCTTTCCCCTCTCCCCTCCAGACTCACAGTTTTTAAAGAAAAACTGCCCCAGAGCCACAAGGTAAGTAGGGAGCCTGCCTGGGGCTCCCTGCAGCATCCGGGGCTTGGTGGGCTGGATATGGCCTGTGGGCCATATTTTGCCCAGGCCTGATTAAGGCCAAACCCATGACTAACTGGAAGGGTGAAAATCAGACAATGTGGGTGGGGGCCTGCATTCTTGACTGTGCAGTTATTTTTTTAAGATTCTTAACTCTCTTGTGTGCATTGTTAAGAGAAAAGTGTCTGATCTTAAGAAACTATTTGGCTTTGTCTGTGTACTTGCTTTGCTACCAAATTGTCTCTGAAGGGATAAAGCCAGAGCTCCCACACTCAGGAGGATTTAGGGGATGTGCCTACATAGATGGGGGCACATCAGGGCTAAGGCATTGGTTCTGGCATGTGCAGTTAAGAAAGTTAGACTGCATATTCACACTGCCCAAGAAGAGTGACAGAAGTGAAGTGTGTACCTGGAGTGCCCTTGAGACCCAGGAATCTAAGATTATGTCTCCACCACAGCCAGGATCAACAGAGTGGAGACTGATGCACCAGTGTCTAGGAACACCCCTTTCTGCATCAATTTTCTATGGGGGTATGTGATACTGTATGGAATTTGGGGGACGCTTTGAGATCTTATGAATATCAGTATGTAGAATGTCAATGAGTTATGCCATGCAAGATATTTGCAAAAATGTTATAATCTGCCAAATATGAGCATCTCATTTAGTGTTTGTGTCACCTTTGTATTTTGGGTTATGGCTATATCTTACAAAATTTGTGCTAGGCTTCTGGGTGACACCCACAGACAGTTTGATAATGTACTGCCTAGCCTGATTGTTAGCTCTTCAAGGACCATCAGCTTTTCAACTGGCCCATTGAAAGAAGACCAGTGATACACACTGTGACTCAGCAAGACATGTATGGGCATGTCTGTGTAAAGAACTTTAAGGCTTCCAGGCCATGTGCTGGGCAGCTTGTGTTTGGGACAAAGGAAACAGAAGGCACATGGCAAAAGGAATATAAAAGGAAGAAGCATCTTCTCCATCTAGTCTTCATTCCTGCTTCCTACCTCTGGTGTAACCTTTCTACAAATGAAGGTCTGAACAAAGGACTGAATGATCCATCCAAACTGTGGATGTGTTCTAATGGGAATTTTAAGCCAGCAAATTCACCAGCACTGCTAAGAATCTGATGGACTTTGAAGTCTTTGTATGTATGTGACTGTTTGGCCATTTAACATCACCTTGTTTTTCTTGTCTCTGTATCATAAACTTTTAATTTAAGATGCTAAAGCAGGGATGACGTTGGCAAGGGGGAGGATGCAGTTCTGTGCACTGCAGGGAGACACTCCCTGCAGACACTACCCCCTGTTGCTCCCATTGGCTGGGAATCAAGGCCAATGGGAGCAGTGGGGGGGGAGGGAAGCAGTACCTGCAGGGAGTGCTTCCCTGCAACTTGCAGAGCCACGCAGCCATGTATGGCCCTTGGGAGTTGTGCCACCTACACCCCCACATCCTTCCTCCCACCCACACCCCACACGCCTATCCCCAGCCCACTCCCTGACAGCCTTCTCCTATAGTCTGAACCTCTCATTTTGCACCCCATCTCAGATCCCAGGAGGACCCACAAAATCTACTATCCCCAGATCTCCAGACAAGTTAATTTAACCATGGAGGTAACCCTTGAGCCTCAACACCTACCCCTCAGCCCCCCATGGGGCTGGGGCTTGAGGACAGTGGGGGAGGGGGTTCTGCTTCTTACTTATGTGTGGCCCCAACTGATTTTTCTGTAGATCAGTGATCCCTAACCCATAAAAAGGTTCCCCACCCCTGTACTACAGGATTGGCAAGCCATGTGATATTTTGGGTAAGATCCATACTTATAGTGATCTGGTAATGTGGTTGACCCCTGGGGTCAGAAAAACATTTTGTATTTGTGAGCAGAGTTTTTTAATATATAATTTAATTTCTCACTGTGGTGGACTTAGCTGCTGACTGGGAGCCAGAATGCAATAAAGGGGGCTGTGTGATTTCTTTTTTTTTTGGCTTCTTGATAACTAGTGTGAGCGATCAGAAGCAGTTTGTGACTGGTTGCAGAGCCTAACTTCAGTGTTACTCCCAACACAGGTGGGTATCTGCTCTGCCTTCTGCACCCTTTCCTGACCTTGGCATTTTCAGTCACAACTATGTCGGTGCAAGAGTTTCTTCTGCTGACATAGCTACTGCGATAGGTGCAGACTCAATGGGTGCTCTGGGTCTAGAGCCCAATGGAAAAAAATAGTGGGTGCTCAGCACTAACCAACCACAGTTGTTTGGTGGCACCCTGTCAGCCGGTGGTCAGGGCAGTGCATGTGTGTATGTTACACCCGAGTCTTCAACTGCTGAGACACAAGGCCCTGTTGCAGCGGGCAGTCTAGGTGAGACTGACGGGCGCCCCGAGGAGTTTAACGTCCGTGTCTTTACCGCTAGGATCGGGATCCTTTCGCAGTGGGCAGCCAACAGGCCTACAGACGCCCCAGAGTTTACAGGGAGAGCTTATTACACCTCAGATTTTGACTGCTAGGATACACGATCCCTTCACAGCAGGCAGCCTGGGGAGGCTGAGAGATGCCCCAACGGATCTGTCCCCTGGAAGCGACACGATCCAACGCTCAAGCTCTCCCTATATCTGTCCCTTATGACCGGCTGGAGTTCTTTTTAAAATTGTGCTTGGTTCTGTTACAGCAACTGAAGGAGTCAGGTCACAGCTTAAACAGTTACTATTTTATTGTTACAGGGTAAACTTAGCTGTTAAATGCTACTACTGTGTTACAGATAACACAGCCATTACAAAGGACAGGACAGAAATTACACTAATAAGTCACTTACAGGTACCATGAAACCCTTTTGGTTCTCTGAGCTCTTATTAAATGCATGCAAAATAGACACCTAGCAGGTATATATTCTCACCTCTGCGTTCCAGACTTGGCGTGGCCAGCGTCTTTCTCTCAATCTCTCGGGAAGAAGTAGGGCGAGGTTGGGCGTCCCACAGACCTCGGGAGACAACCAATACCTGCCAGCAGGTGTAGATGATTGGAGCTCAAATGGGGTGGGCTACTAAACCCCTCTTTATACCCCTTGGGTCACGTAGGCTTCTTCCTGGTCTCAAGTGGCCAATTAGGAAAAATGGCTTTGAATGCCAAGTTTCCCACGAAGGGTGCAAAGCATAATTCACACCTGGGAAAATGCAGACAATGGGCACCTCTGGTATGTGATGGGCGAAGATTCCTCTCCTGGGACAGTGCAGGCGTGTCAATTACTGGTACTAGCCATCAGGGCGATGGGAGGCCCCCGGATCATCAGCTAGCCCATTTACTGTCTGGTTTCTGTTTATTAGAGTCAGGGACAGGCAGCACACCTGCGTTCCCAGGGCATCAAAGGCTGACTGCCTTTCTCTTGCTCGGGGGGGGGGGGACAAGATGGGGTTCATGTCTGGCTACACACCCCCAATCATCTGTTTAGCAGCACCCCTGATTAGCTGACAGGAGGGGGTTGGTGGAGGGCAGAGAGCAGTGGCAGCAGAGGGCCTCAGGGGGAGGGCAGAATGGGGGCAGGAAAAGGCACAATGAGGGTGGGATTTTGTGAGAGGGGTGAAGTGGGGGATGTGGCCTTGGGGCAGAGTGGGAACAGAGCATGCTGGGGAAAAGAAAATCTCAGCCCCTATGGCTTACAGGGGCTAGCATAGTTAAGGTAACAGGTGAGCTATCTCCCATCAGCTTAGAACAGCAACATTAGAGATCTTACAGTAAGCTTGGACATTAGAGAGCTTAAGAATAAGCTCCACAGATGCAGGTACACTTCCGTAAACCTGTAGTACTTATTTCTCTCATCAACAGAAGTTACTCCAATAAAAGATATTACAACACACAACTTGTCTGTCTGCTATCCAGAGAGTGACACAGCTACAACAGCACTGCATACAATCCTGATTTATTTTTGTTTTGTTTCCAAGAAATGGTGACGTGCAAATGTTTGTTTTGAATTGGCATTTTGAATCAAAATTACCATTTTCACTCTGTCGTGACATAAAAAGTCAATAGCTTTTCAGCTATGTGTGTTCTGTGCATTTTTAAAAAAACTTTTTGTTCTGATTTAAAACAGAAACCAATTTCAGGATAAAAATTCTGTTTTCCAAACAGTTCTATATATTAATCCAGTGGAAGATTTACCTGGTGTTACTTGGGTCCTTTCTTTAAATAATTTTTGTTTTTTGGAAAATAAAATTAAAATGTGCATGTTTCATATAAATCATTGCTCTGGGGATGCAGGTTGCCCCATGGAGAGAAGACTATCACAGACCATTCTCACCTCAGCATATTGGGGGCAAGTGAGAAACACCTCTCCATGGGCGCTGCAGCTCCAGTGGGCATAGCCAGGGGAAAGGTGCATGTCTCCCAGCTGGGGCAGGTCCAGGTTAATCTGTCCACGGTGCTCCACAGCCAGAGGGAGAAATGCAGCAAACTGTGCACTTGCCCCTTGGTCCCTGACAGAGGGGAACAGCCAGCAATGTCCCCATACAAATAGAGGTGGGGGGTGGATCCTCCCTAAAAGGCATCTGGGGGGTGGGAGGCTCAGTGATAGAGCAGTCCCAGATGGGGGGATGCCCCCAGTCAGCCCCTTTCACCTGCCTAGTGATTCTGTCTCTTTTCTGCATGGTTTTATGGGAAGCAATCCCATTCCAGGCACATCCCATTTTCCTGGCACAACCAAGCTCTTACCTTGCATTAAGTTATGATAAGAGGAAGTTGTATACCAAATTTGGTGATCCTAGCTCTAACCATTTAGGAAGAGTTTTTGAACAAACAGCTCCTCATCACGTGGGGCCAGGAGTCTGGAGCTGGCTGAGCTAGAGCAGTCCCCCACCTCATTTAACTGGTTAACCAGTTAAATAATTAAATGGGATTTTACATCCCTACTAGGGAAGGACTAAACCTTGGAACAACAGATATGTGACTAGAACAGGGAATGCTTAGTTAGATGCAATCAGGTTATTTTCTTTATTTTTGGGTTTGTTGGACTTCTCTGTGCTGAGCCCAAGTACTATCCTTCTCCATACACTGTAATTTATAAACTTAATCCCAGGGAAGTAATTCTCTGTGCTTTAACCTTTGTTTTTTCCAGGTGCTCTGTAACACCTACCAACCAAGTTTTGTCAAGTAAAAATCACCTTTTTAAGGCGATTTAAGGATCTGATTCCTGTGTCCTAGAAGACAGGAGGTTCTGTGTGCACATGCCTAAAACTGCAAGGTCAGTTATTAAGGAACTTACAGATTGTTGTTTTCAAGCTCTCTTCAGAGGGAGGGTTAAAGAGCTTGAGGGTACCCCAAAGGAAGATATTCTCAAGTGAGCTTTCTTGGGTTCTCAAAGGGGTTTTTGCATTTGGGTGGTGGCAGTGTACCACCCAAGGTAAGGGATTCTGGGACCTTGGGGAATTGTGTTTTTTTTAACAGAAGCCTTTGTCAGGGTATTTTAAAGTTTCTTGCAGGCCCCCACCTTCTGCACTCTTAGGCTACATCTACACTATGAGTTTTCTTGGCAAAAAATATGCTAATGAGGGACTCATTTGCATGAGTCGTTATCTCATTTGCATATTTTATGCCAATCCATTTTTGTGCGAGGGGGTTTTGCACAAAAACAAGCAGTGTGGACATTTTCTTTTTGTGCAAAAAACCCTTTTTCTGCAAGATCCTTATGCCCCAAAAAAGGAGGTATGCTGATCTTGCGGAAAAAGGGGTTTGGGGGCAAAAAGAAAATGTCCACATTGCTTGTTTTTGCACCTAAGACAGCCAAAGGGCATGCACTAGCTCTTGACTCGCTTTTGGAGACAGGTGCCTAAATCAGGGCTGCAGGGAGGTGCTGTTATGTGAGATTCTCAGCTGCAAACCCAGTCTTGGTATTAAGTGCCCATGGTGTTTTTTCAGCATAGTCAGGAGTGAGGGAAAGGAGGCACTCCCTCATAATTTTTAGCCCAACAGTGAAGTGCATTTGTAATGCCAACAGGTGGAACCGAACCTGGAATCTCTAGAGGTTCCTGCATGAGCCTCTACTGCTTGAGCTAAAAGCCAGCTGGCTCTCAGCTAAGGTGGTAGTGTGCACTCACTCTTTCTTTCTGTAAGTGGTCCAAGTGCCACTACATGCGACAGTGCACCACACCCTGTAAGCGTGTGGGTTACATATTCACCTGTGTTGTGGGAGACTTTGGGGTTTATGTCCCCTTCCAACTAAAGGGAGAAAGATTCATACAGGGAGCTGCCACCTCTCAGTGGTGAAAGAGATCATTGGGGGAGGCAGGGAAAAGGGAGATTGGCTCTATAGCCTGGTGGTTGGTGCACCTCACTTGTGGGGTAGAAGATGCAGGCCCCAAAACAGGGTGACAGTGGTGAGTGGGCAGGATTGAGGCACTGAGGGGATGAATGCAGCAGTGGGTATGGATCTGCTTTCCAAGTCAACACAGGAATGTACTGCTCAGGCTAGCAGTGGAGGTGGAAATGTGAGTCGCTGTGTTGCTTGGCACGCAGCCACCTGGACCAGAGCTGATCAGCTGTCCTCCTTCCCCCACCCCCACCCCGGAGGCTGCTGCTCAGTGCTGTAAGAGGGCACCTGGGGCTGGGTTCCACTTGTGTGGGGGATGGAGAGGGACTCCCTACTCATGCCTTGCTCTGGAGCAGCCCCTGCCTGGTGTGTGGACAGTGCAGTCACTCACTTGTAGCCCTGGGGTGTTCAGGTGGGCTGGCTGCCTGCCAAGGAAGTGACTCACTTTCTCAGCAGGCACCCAGCCACCTAGTGCACTTGAACCCCTCTCGCTTCCCCCCACCATTCCACACTGGGAGGGGCTTGGTGGATGCGGGGAGGGTGATGGGCCAGGGCTAACCTCCACTTTGCAGGCAGGAGGGAGGGGAAGAAGGAGAAAAGAATGCCCAGAGGAGGGGCAGGCAAAGAGATAAGATAAGGATACTGTTACTGGGTGTGCTGCCTGGCTGCTGCAGGTGACCTCACTCCTGTGACTCTCCTCATGGCCCCGCATTAAGGGAAGACCCGAATGGGAGAGACCCCTGACCACCGGCCTGCCCCTTCCCAGAGACCCATCTCCAGCCAGTACATTCAGCTTCTCTACATACACAAGCCACTCTACAGCACTGTAACTTTCTGGTGCAAGGTTATGGAAAAATTCCACCTCTCCCACTCCCCCCTCCCCAGCACAGCAAGTTACAGTGCTATAAAGTGCCAGTGTGAACCAGGCTACAGCACGGGGGGCTACGCTCCCAGCTCTGTTAACTACTCCCTTTGTGGAGGTGGTTTCATACTGCTCAGAGAGCTTTCTTCCCGTGCTCCTGCCGTGGCCACACTTTCAGTGTAAAGTGTTGCCACAGCTGTGTTTAAACTGTTAAGTGTAGACAAAGCCACATGCTTACCTACCTGCTTGGAATGCTGTCCCTCCTGTCCAGCTGCCTCGTGCCCCCAAATGCCCCGGGGTCCCACGCTGTTGCATAGTTCGGATATTGGTAAGGATGGCTCTGACTATACCAATGTTTTTTTAAGAAAACTAGTCCATTGTAGAAAAAGCATTTTAACTGAAATAATGGAGGGTGTCCCACCCCCACCAATATCCCGTTGCTCAGTGGTTTTGTGTAAGCAGTTAGAGGTCCAATCTGATAGGCAAGCCGTGAGTATGCTTACCAGTGCAGACTCCACAGGGCAGCTAAGTGGAGGATGGTCTATCTTCCCTGAGTTTATGAATTACTCTGGGGTTTAGGCATCTGGACACCTGATGTGCACATGCCCAGAGGCTAAAACATAGGTGCACAGGAAACTAACTACAAACATTTGAGCAGAGTTTAGATGGTTTGGTGGCAGCTGGGCCAAGAGTTCTGTGAATCTCAATAGATCTTGATTCTGGGATTTAAACACATAAATGATAGTTAGGCTCCGAGGTCCTTTTGTTTTGTGAATGTAGCTTTTAGTCTTTAGTAGATGCTCCTTATGAGGCTTCTCTGTGTTGCGGAAGCTTTCATTGCCCATGGGAAACCACTAGATCAGCTGACATCACCATGCAGACTTTCTCCAATGAGGCAAGAGCAGAAGAAAAATTAACTTACTACACAAATTCCACAAATAATTTTTTAATTGCACTATACCCTTACACGATATATGTGGAACTCATTATTTTACTTAAACACTTGATCTCACAGGTTCACTTTTACAGTTCATTTAATCATGTGTATACATGAGGTTTTCTATAGTGCTTATTACCAAAAAATCTTCATTATCTGGACTGCTTTACTATATGTAAATTGACCACAGGTGTTTAAACTAAAACTCAGCCAGATATTTTAAAGAACCCTCCTATTAATGAACTGTCTTTGAAAAACGTGTCCTTAATTTTACTAAATATGAAGAAAAAGAAAAGAATCTGAACAAGAGCCTTATGCTGTAGCTCTTATTCATGGGCATGCTCATGAGTTGTCCCATTCATGTGAATGTGCCTTCTTAAATGTCTGCTGCTACAAGCTAGTGAGTGTTCTCGATTCATCCAGAAATAGCTGGGAATACTGTGTGTTCAGACCCTAGAAATGCTTGTTCTCTCCCAGGATTCTCACCCCTGAAGCCAGTAGGAAATTTTCTATTGACTTCAAAGAGAGCCAGTGAATATAGAGTATTCAGGTGAGCCAGAGTTGTAGGAAAGGACTTTTAAGGTATAAATTGTGTTTGTGGAAAACACTCAAGACAAACTTACAGTCTCTTCAAGCCATTTGGAAAAAAAAACTACAGTCAACCAAATTGTAAACTGACCTAGTTGTATACTTAAAAGTCATGAGTATTTTTAAAAAACCTAAACAAAACCAATAGTCAGAAACTAAGAGGGTGGAGGAGGATGGTTAATGTAAAAAAAAGAAGAAACTCCTGGTTTATTAGTTGGAAACAGTTGTAGATGTCTCGGTAGTTTACCTACTCAGAGATCAACAGCCATGAACTCTGGAACATCACCCAATAAGATCACAAATAAAAATATTTGCATTCCATTTTCCTCATCAGATGCATCTTATACTTTATTTTTTCTGAATGCTGTTCATTTGATTTTTTAAAAAATATTATTTTAATAAGCCTATCAGCCTCGTGGAGAATTTTCCAGATACAGTACTTCTAAGGAAGGTATGTAGAATATGTGGTGCATTGGCATATGTGGTGTATTGGCTTCTCAAGTCAGTGAGCATCATGGTATTTTTACCCTTTAATATAAATAATGGCTCTACCTAAAATTTTTACCTTTAGAGTTCATACAGGGTGATCACATTAAAAGTCAAGAATTCCTAAAATCTATGCTTTAAGTCAGTGGTGCGCAACCTTTTTTCAACCACGACCCGCATATTTTATTGTGCTCATGTCGTGACCCCCCCCAAGGTAATTTGAGCAGCACGGCGCTTAGATCCGGGCGGCTGGGGTTTATGCCCATTGCTACGGTGACCCCCCAGGAAGACATCCGCGACCCCCAAGGGGATCGTGACCCACAGGTTGCGCACCAATGCTTTCGGTGAACCTCCTTCCCACAAACTACTCCAAATAATTATCACTACTAATTATACATTTCTAAATAATTTCCTAAACAGAATAAATGAAATCACTATATTTGAAAGTACCAAAATATATTACCATCATTTATAGAAAGTAGTAAATTATTAAAATATTTGCAATTGTTTATTCTTGAACATTTGACTTGAACATAATCCATAGAATTTTGCTTTTGTTTTCTTACAAAATGTTTCTAAAACTCAAGTTGGTTGATATTTAACTTTCACTTTTTGTCAAATATGACGATTACAAAAACATACAAAATGCTTCAATAATTCCGAGCAAAACACTTCTACTCAATCTCTTTTCAAGTTTGTGCATCCACCTTCAAGTCTTATTTTGCTTCATATCTTTAGGTGTGCAAAGTATTTGCCAGACAACACCACTATTCCTTGGTCTGTTTTGTTTCTGATGTACAATTTCTTATCATATTAATAGTACAGATTAACTTATAAGGCATTCCCCACCAGCAGTAATATTGTATGAAATAGAGGTAAATTTGCTCTTTTCCAGCAAGAATCATAAATTTAGTTGATTGGATAGCCATGGCTGATATTATAACAATGTAAAATTATACAACATTTTCACCAATAGCAAAAGGTGTATTACAAAACTAAGATATAATACAAAATATAATACAAAATATATTGAACACTGAGAGAACTTAATTTTGATATATTTTAGTTCTACTAGATTCTGGTTATGTCTTCGGTTATATTTTTGTATGTGTTTTGTACATTGTGTAAATACATGTATGTGCATGCACACACAAACACACACACTTACTTACCACCTGCACATTGAGATCATGGAATAAGTTGTTTTATTTTTGAGGCCATATGATTAAGCCCAGACCACTTGACAAACAGTGGAAGTATTGCTATGTCTACATTGCAGTTTTTTTGCGGAAGAGGATATACAAATGGAACACTCATTTGCATATCTTCTTCCGGATCTTTTTGTGGAAGAGGTTTTGCCAATAAAAAGCCCTGTGTAGACAGGGCCATTTGTTGGAATAAAACACTTTTTCGCAAGATCCTGTAAACCTTGATTTTTGAGGAATTAAGGGATCTTTCAAAAAAGGGGTTTTTTTCCAACAAATGGCCATCTACACGCAGCTTTTTATCGGCAAAACCTCTTCTGCAAAAAGAATTGGAAGAAGATATGCAAATAAGCACACTATTTGCATATCCTCTTCTGCGAAAAAAAACCACCTCAGTCTAGACATAGCCTATGTGACCACATGCAGTTGTTTTGCACTTTTCACAACTTCACCTGTACCATACTCTCAGGGCATGTCTATGCTATGGAGATGATCGACCCTCCAGAGGTCAATCTTGTAGTGTTCGATTTAGTGGGTGTAGTGTAGACCCCCCACCCCAAATCAAATGCGGGCAGCCTCTGCCAGCATCCTGTATTCCTCATTCTGTAAGGAGCAAAAAAACTGGCAGGAGCTTGTAGCTGGCGGGAGCTACAGCGGCCTCCCGCAATGTAGTCACTGCAGTGGCTCAGCTTAAGGTAAGCCAAATCCAGTTATACATTTTGAGTGCCTTAAGCTGACCTGCCCGGTCTAGTTTAGACCTAGGCTAAGATAGCAGTGCAAGAGCTGCTTTCAGGATTAGAAACATTCGAGCAGCTTCAAATATTTACAACATTAAAAGAAAACAGTCACAAAAAAGTTTCCTTCTCCTCAAATAAAAAGTAAAGTAAAAAATTACAGCTCTAAAATTAAATTTGCTGCATCAGTGAGGGATGCACAGTTTTTAGAGGCCCGATATTATTGGTGTTGAGATATTAAGGTGCAAAGTACCTTAGTTCAAAATATGTCTATATCTCTTAAGTATTTCTATCAAGACTAGAATCACATGCTTAATGCCTTTCAGATCAGATTTCAGATTATCCAGTGAGATGTGTGTGTAAATATATGCACACTCACACAGAGACCTGTACATTTGAGTCCCTCGTGGTTCACAAGATATGAGGTTTTAAATTTGCTATATGCTGGAACACATAAAATCTATTTTAAATCACTTTTGAAACCTTTAAATTTTTAATTCTAAAATTTTCCTCCAAAACATGCATGGATAACTAAGGCAACCTGATTTAAAGGTTGAGGGGTGCGAAAAATAACTAGCATCTCTAAAATGCTGCATAAAAATACATTATATTGTTGGATAGTTTAAAGGTTTTATAGGCATTCTTGAAATGATTTGTGTTATTCACTCATAGCTTCATCACATACAAGTACTGCGGTCTTCACAAATGAAAGACAATAAATGTTATACCAGTGCACACCATTAATATTATACACAGAGATATTCACTTTATGCTTTTGGGGAACATGCCATCCAACTGTAACAATCAGTGAAAATATTTTTTTTAAGTTTCTAATTTCTCTACATCCAATTTCTGATACTTTGTATTGGATATCAGTACACTAATATGGAGATGAGAAGAAATTCTTGAGATACTTTCTGTTTCTCTCCCCCTGTATTTTAAGTGCTAAATTATTTTTATATATGGATTTCTAAACAAATGTGTGGAAGGGAGTGACTTGATTAACTGGAACTTTTGCATGCAGAGATATGCAACATACTGACTGACCCAAATAAATCCATATCAAATATGAATATGAAAATACAAACCATCTGATCTTTTACCTAACATTTCTAAAATATTTGCTTCAAATTCCCAAGCCTTTCTGCTAACTCATCATCAATACAAGTTGAAAACTGTCTGGAAAAATAAGATTGTAATATCCAATTGTCAAGCCTCCTGTGGTGTAATCATTAGTGTGTTTTATTTATTCTTTCAGAGTTTACAATGTGCTTTTCAACTCCTGTCTGGGGAAAAGCATTAATATGCTGGCTTGATATTACCCAGGACTTCATCCTCCCAGTTGGGGAGACAGCAGAAGAAGAAAGCACAGCCTATTACAATAATAGTGCTGCCCCAACCAAAGCCATATGCCCAGCTGAACATATTAGATCCCTTCATTGGGATGGTTTCTGTGAACATCACTGGATAGATGACCAGGCTTGTGATCTGGAATATCACTAAAGAAAAGGAAAAAAAAAAGAAATGAGTGACAATTAATCTCATCACATTTCCTTCTCTGACTTTATTGGCGGATGGGTGTACTCCTCTTTCAGATATTTAGGGACTTAACTCCAATCAAATCAGTGGGGGTGTACCATTGCATTCTTGCAGAGGTACAGTGACTTTAATGGGACTCAGCATAGGTATGAGGGTCTGTCTGCACAGATCTGATTACAGGATCAGGGTTTTCGTTCTGGAGCCATTCTACATACAGATCTCTTATTGACTTCAAAAGGGTATTCTGGGTCCAAAGTGACTAAAGAATTGGGTCCTTAATCTGACGCTTGAAGAGAATTCAAGCTAACACAATGGCTTAATTTCTTTAACCAAGCACGGATGCAGAAAAGGAACAATCTGGACTAGAAGACTCAAATGGAGTAGTTAAAATAATTTACTTTAGCCTTTGTATAGCAGTTTCCATCATTGACAATGGGTGAAGCTGCCATTTAAGGAGGCAAGCTCAGGGCCGGATTAAGGGGGGGGCTAGCCAGGCAGTTACCCGGGGCTCCAACCTATGGGGGGGTGCCCGATTGCAGCTGTAAGGTGCGCAGTGTGCTGGGGGGGCCGCGCATGTGCCGTGCACCCGGGGGCAGAGCTACGCATGCGTCGCGCGTCCACTGCCCGGGACGCAGGAATGGCTCGAGCCGGCCCTGGGCGAGCTTCCCAGCCTGTGGCCCTACTCCACTTCTGGCCCCACCTAATCCCCACCTCCTCCTTAATGTTTCCCTCTTCTCCTCCCTCCCACTCCCTGCTCACCCACTTCCTGCCAAATCCATGAACCCAAATGTAGCAAATGACCTTTTAAAAAACACTCTATAATTCTTTTCTAAAGAAATTGGAGCATGTTTTTCACTGCATGCCAGATGAGACATGCAAAAGGTACCTAATTAAAAGCATGACATTTGGGTATAAAAAAAAGTCAGTCACAGATTTTTTTTTATATACCCTGAAGTTTCTCAGAGATTTATATGCAAAAACTTTGTACAATGAAAGCTTTGTTATCCGGCAGTGTGTTAACTGGAATACTTTGTTAACCAGGTCACAGTACTGCTGTGTCTTCAGGCATGTGTGCACCCAACTCCCACCTGTTCAGCTGCATAGGTCAATGCTTCCGGTCATTGTGGGGCTTCTGATAACTGTCAGTGACAGCTGCAGTCATCAGGCTCTCCTTCCCCCTTGGCCTGCCTCTGGCACTGCTGGCTGACAGCAGCAGCAGCACCTTGTTCTCCCTCAGCTTGCCTCAAGCTTTCTAACCCTTTGCCTTCAGAGTATATGTAACCCTTTGCTTGAGTATCCAGCACATTCAATTAACCCACAACCGGCACTCCCTACAAGTGCCAGATAACAAAGCTTTCACTGTAGTAAGGGCAAGTCAGCTGTGGTGCTGAATACACAATTAAATATTATGGAATACAAGATGCTGCTCTTCTCTATTTACATGTTCTTAATATTTCTAAGCTGATTTTATATTTTAAATGTACTCTTAGCCTTCATAGAGTAATCATTCCAGATTATTACTGATTTAGTGCACTGGAAAAGAGACATTATTTTAAATTAAAGTGGTTTACTGGGTTCAAAACAACATTCACTCCTTTCAAAAAAAAGGAACACTAATTTATTTTGAGTGTTCTCCAAAACAATAGACATGTTTATGAATTTTCACCATATGTTTATATTTAAAAAGTATGTTTCCAAAAATTTTAGATATAACAAATGATTTTACATCTTACTCAGGTACTTATTTTGGTGGAGGTTTCTCTTAAAACTAGTTCATCAACAGATGTAAAGAAAGGAAAACTAGGGATGTGAAAGTTTAACTATTTAAATGGTTAACTGAGAAGCCTGGGCTTCTCAGTTAACATTCACAGTTACACACAGGCTCTAGCCCCACTCCTGGGTAGCCAGCAGTGCAGGGCAACAGCTGGTGTGTAGTCGAAGCTGGCTTAAAAGCCAGCTCGTGGCATACACTGGCTCCCGAGGAGGTGGCTGCTACACTACGCTGCTGCCTCTCTATCAGAGGCAGCAGTGCAAGGGTGGCAGTTGGCTCCCCGGGAGCGGGGCTGTAGGCACACACTGGCTCTCAGGGAGCTGACCGCCACCCTGCGTTGTGGGTAACTGTAACCACTGAGTTTTTCAGTGGGTACATGTTTAAACCAATTACCTGCTTTTTAACATCCGTAAAGGAAACTCATTTGTCTAGCTATCTGGATGAAAAGGGGTAAGTCCCTTTAAGGACTCTCTTCAACAGTGGGGTGAAGGGAGAAATTACAGCAGGGATGGATAGAAAGACTTTGGAAGCCAGATTTTTATATTACAGTAATTAAAATTATAATGTGCATTTTAGATAAGGGTGGTCTTTTGAAGAATTTATTTTAATAAACTATATATATAAAGATCCAAACATTTAAGGCTAAAGAGGTACATCTAAAAATCTTTGTAAGGATTTTTCAGAGATGTGATTTTATAATCTTCAGCAACAAACTAATAAAATATTTAAAGCAATTTTTTAAACTAAAGGCCTGTAGGATAACAGGTTGTGAGTAAATATGTAATGCACAGCTCTTTTCCACAGTAAGTTCAGAAACTGACAGAAATTGACCCAGATACACTGGATTGTCAAATGCTTGTCAAATGTCTTCATTACCACTTAGTAATGGTAAGCTTTAAAAGCTTGAATGTTATGCTAGTAGGTCTGGCAAGCTAGAAGTCTTTTCACTATTAATTTCCTACATCTGATCAGGAGGAAGACTGACCACACTGCAACAGCGTGCTGTGGGAGCCTGCAGGAAGAGTCAGAATAGGGACAGGAAGAGGCAAAGAGTTGGGCATTAAGACCCAAGCAAGGCAATGCCTTCCCTTGCTTCTTTTAGCCACCGCTCATGGTTTCCACAGAAAAAAAAATACTTGTGAATTAGCAACGTTGCTCCTGGGATTGTTGTTTCAGTGTTTATTTACTGTCACAGACCCATCAGAAAGGATTCAAAGCCAAGCATTCTGATTTGCCTGCTTGCTTTATGTCTGTCTTTCCCATCATGCCACAACACTCACGCCCTTTTTTAATTTTGAAGGGATATTTGATTTGCATCTTCAGAAGTTGTAACTGACCATTAAAACATCCCTAATCCCCGAGTATGCAAACTAAGTATCACTTCAAAATTAAAACAAGCTTTTCTCATTCATGACAATGAATCATGAACCCAATAAGAAATAAGGATAGGACTGGGTATTTTCAGATGGAGGAGGAGAAAGGAGGTTTTACTCCAGCTATCATGTATCAGATTTAGAACAAACATCAGTTTAAGAAGCCATCTTTTCTTTGTACTTAGTCTTACCAACTACAAATAGCAAGCCACCGATTCCTCGCACATAGCTGAAACTAAGTATGTCAATGGAAAACGCAATGACTGCTAGGACGAAACAGATGACCAGGATCACGAAGCCGACAAGGTAGGTGGCAGCTGCTGCTCTTCCCCAGGCTTGAAAGGAAAGGAAGAAACATGTTAGACAAAACAATGCATGGAAGTGGATGTCATGCTTTTGTCTTTTGTTCATTTAATTCTATCACTGTAGAGATTCTGTCCCTGATAAGCACACCATACTGCTTTGAGTTAGTATAAAAAATGTAAGTGTGGCTTTCAGGGAAACCAAGAGGTCTAAGCAGAGAATAATTTTAATTATCACTATTTATATGGTGCTATAAGTATGCACAACACTTTACAAGCAAGAGAAAAAGACAAAGCTTGGAATTTTCTAGCACATTCAGCATTGACCTAGCTCTGTATCCATTGAAATGAACAGTAAAGTTCTCACTGAAGAGTGAGTGGAAGGAGAGTTATCCCACTTTTGCAAATTTCATTTATGGTTCATGAGCAAACAGATGAGAATGATGTGGTGAATACAAATGCAGACAAATGAAAGGAAATCTCCCTGGACAGTGCAGGCTTCTGCTGTGAGCAAGAGACAGAAGCTGTTTGACATCATGGATTTGTAGTTACTTTTTAAATTGATGATTAAATGACTAATGCTATAATGGAGAATTAGTATTTGAAGGCTTAGCAGAAGAAGTTAGGATTAATGTAAGATCTGAATAAGAAAAGGGTGATTGGATCTGCAAGATAAGAGATCTTATGCTCACAGATCTACACAGGGTCTACACAGCACCCTAAACTATGCAAATTGTGTATCTTATTTTGATTCTATTTCGATATAGCTTATTTTGAAATTTGGTGCATCTAAATTTCAGCGCCAAATTTCAAAATAACACAGTTTTGAGATATCCCTTAACCCTCGTGGAATGAGGGCTACAGGGATGCCAAAATAGCATGCCCATTATTTTGAAATAATGAGCGGCTTCTTAGGACGCGGGGTAGCTATTTCGGGATACCTCCAGTACCTCTGGTATCCCAAAGTAGCTGCACAGTGTAGATGTACCCATAGAGAGAGTGAGAGATGTGAAGGCAACCTATGCAGAAGTTTCTGGATGTCATAAAGGGTGTGGACTCAGCCACATTCAGGAAATTGGATTTTGGCAGGTTTATTCTGCATGAACTGGAGGGAGTGAAGTGAGAATAAAGGAGAAAAGAATGGGGTGCATTTGGAATAGTTAAAGTGCAAAATTACAAAGATTTGGACATGGGTTTTACCAGTAGAAACAGAAGGGAATAGGTGTCTCTTAAAGTTGATGTAGACTCAGCACAAGAAGGACCAGAACCAACTTAGATGTGTAAAGAGAAGGAAAGTGAGTGATCCAATGACTGGTGGAGTTATCAAAATAATTAAAATTGGGAAGTTTGGGTATACCATATAGGATAAGAGGATGCATTCAAAGTGGACATGTTTGTGGGATTAGGGCAGATTTCAAGTATAACTTCAAAGCACTTAGAGGCAGAAGAAGACGACCAAAAAGACATTCAGAAAGTAACCTTATTCTAGTAACATTCCATTTGCCAGTCAGTAAGAAATCCCATCATGGCAACAACGGGCAGGACACCAAAAGAATAACACCTCTCCCTGAAAAGCAACCTAATTTTTTTTTAAATAAATGCTAGCTTCTGAACATTCAAACTGCATTCTCTTTCCAAACAGCAGACACAAGCATAGGCAAATACATGCAAAGAAGAGGTCATTTCTTGCCCATGAAGCCATGTAGTTGACTATTTTAACTCTGAAGAGCCCAAAGGTACCAATACAAGAGTTTTGATTTTATAGATAAACAGTTGTCATGCATTAGTCTCCACCTACTCTAAAGACTGGGGTTGCCTGCTTTTACACAGCAGTTAAAACAGGGAACTCATATAGGGCCACCTCCTGAACCTGACTTATATATGGATAAGGGACACAGCAGCCTATACATGAGAGTTCCACACAGGTGTAGCCCAATCCTGGAGACAGTTAGGCGGGCATAGAAAGAATATGAAGAAGCACCACAGTAGCCCTCCAATCTGGAACCACATCACTGAAGAAGAAAGCAGGGAGTTTGTGCAAATGAGTTTCTGCCTGTCTGAATTCCTCCCTAGCTACCCCTCATTTATCCTATCCCTACCCTGAATTACCTTCACTTATTCTTTCATACTAGATGTCGCTTGCTGACATTCCTGCTGCTGGCACTGGATATTGTTCAAAGCTGCCACAGCTGAAGGATTCACTCTCTAAATAGGCTTAAACATAGCATGGAACCAGCTCAAGATTTGTCATACAGGATAATTGACAAAACTGTTATAAAAGTACAGTAGAAAGCCAGAGCTCCACATTAATTGTCTGAAGGGAGCTTGGAATGGCAAAACCAGAAATGCCAAGCACTCAAACATCTTAAATTTGGGTGGACTCTGAACAGGTGATTCTGTTAAAAGTAAAAAAATGGCATTGTGGGAGTCTCACATTTATTGTGTCTCGGTGATCTCCTTATCAAATGCACTTATATCTCAAGTAAAAAAAGTTTTTGTGTAACTGCCTGCAGTGTATACTCTGTCTGGAATCTATCTGCTGTAAATGATTTGCTCAACTCTGTTAATGATAAACTAGAAATGTATTTAGTTTTGGGAGATGTCTAGTGAGGAAACTGCAGAGATTAATGTCAAGTCCAGGTTTATTTAATCATAAATGAATAGGGAGTAAACAATCATGGTCAGGACATTTACAAATACTATGGCCTTGTCTAATTTGGTCAACATTGTTTCCATTATTGCTTCTGCCATTTCATCACCACTAGAGGCACCAACAGTATAGGCAGGGCTGAAGGCACTTGTTGCTGGTTTTTGCCACTGTGTCATGTGAAACTGCACCGAGCAGGAACAGATGACGCCATGCTTGAAACGGTGAGTTTAAACCCAGTTAACATTAATGCTCCTACTGTTCTTAACATGGGTGGAAGCAACCAGGGGAAATTTTTGACAAAAAAAATAAATCAAGCCTGCTTATGGGGACAACTGCCATGGGGACCATTGATTTAAAAGGGCCTGGGGCTCCAGTAATGGCGGGCAGATCTCTGGGACTTTAGTGCTGCCCAGAGTGTCCTGTCCAGGGCTCTGGCGGCAATTTCAAGGCTGGCTAGAGGGAAGGGGATCAGGGATATTAACTAGCAATTAATGTACTAGTCGAGTAGTCTGTGGAATTTCCATCGATTACTCGACTAGTCGATAGACACTTCCGTGTCCCACCTTTGAAATGGAATTTCAAAGTTGGAATGCCATGTGGAACCCAGGGCCAGCAGGAAGTCCCTCTGACTCCAGGCTCCATGCGAGTGCTTCCACTTCGAAATGCACGAGAACCCCCGCTGGGGATTCTTGTACATTTCAAAGCTGGCACAGAGCCTGGGGTCAGCTGGGGAGTCCCCAGCTGATCCCGGGCTTCAATCCGCTTTGAAATGCCATGCGGAGCCCAGGGTCAGCTGGGGACTCCCCAGCTGATCCCAGGCTGCACCTGGCATTTCAAAGCGGTAGCACCACACTGAGCCCGGTGCTGCCACTTTGAAATGCCAGTGGGAGCCCAGGATCAGCTGGGGACTCTCCAGCTGACCCCGGGCTCCATGTGGCACTGTCAGTTTGAAGTACCTCCCACTTCCGCCCCTTTGCTGCCTCTATTTGATAGAGGCAGCAAGTGGGGTGGGGGGGAAGCGACTAGTCAACTATCCTGGCAACTAGTCCTTAACATCCCTAAAGGAGATGCAGTGTGGTCTGGGCTAGCTGCCCTCAGGTTCACCCCTTCTGCCTGAGTGTCCACCCCGTCTGTGCGCATGGGAGCCAGCCCCCCCCCCCCACCACCTTTTGTCCAGGGGCCAGCAATTCTGCCTAGGGAGGCTGTAGAATCTCCATCACTGGAGATTTAAGAGCAGGTTGAATAGACATCTATTAGGGATGGTTTAGACCAGGGCTAATCAACACATGGCCTGTGGGCCACATACAGTCCGCGGCCCGTTTGTTTGTGGCCCGCAGTGCAGTTTGGTTTTACGCGGGGCTCAACACACAGCCCGCGGGTGGGATCCTTTGACCATGGCCTCCACTGGGAACACTCCACAACAGCGAGGTGTCTCCCAGGCGGGGTGAGCATTGAAAGACGCAAGCAGACGGGCTGGCTGGAACAGACGGGTACAGAGTGTTGGTGTTTCTCGCCCCCAGGGAGGAGGTGCCAGCAGTGCTGGGGCTTTGTGGGAAGTGCTTTGTATTCATGCCCGTCAGTGTGAAAGAAGCTGTTTGCATATATATTTGCATGTATATGCAACCACACAAGTTGCGGCCCTTGGCATGTGCTGTCAGTATTATTGTGGCCCCCCGGGCTTCCAAAGTTGAGTAGCCCTGCTCTAGACAGTGCCTGGTCCTGCTGTGAGGGGGACTGGACTCAATGACCTCTCAAGGTCCCTTCCAGTTCTAGGATTCTATGATTCTATGAATCTGTTGCCCTCTTCCTACCCTATCTCTAAATGAGAAATACCAAAAGAGAATAAGGCTTGAAAAATGTACTAGATACCTGTGTTAAAAATCAATATAAAAATTAGGCTAGAAAGATTCACTGCAAAGCACCTGGTGAACCCCGCTTTTACACACACCCCTGACTCTTCCAGATCTGGGTGAGAGTGCTAAGATACCTTTAGTGTGTTCTCCCTGGACTCTGGTTGGAAGTCTTTCTTTATAATACGCTTCTGCCTGATGGTAGTCCGACAAAGTGAAAGACTCCTACTGCCCCTTAGTTTCATAAAAGGCTAAGATGACAGATTTTTGCTCTCTTTCCACCTCACAGCTTTCTGACTGTTGAGTGGACCTCATCTGATCCCCAGCAGCTTAAGCCTCTGTTTGTGAGGTCCTTTGTCTTTCTCTATGGGTAGCCATAGCTTGTCTTATCACTTTCATGCTGTTGCTGCTTACGAAACCTGAGACAGACAAAGCACTGCACTAGTTTCCATATGGTTCAACTTTTGTAACACTGTTTTTGCAATCAGGTGTGAGAGTTGTGTATTTGTTAAAGCTTCAGTTCTGGAGAAATTGATGTCTTATTGCCAGCGATTCACTCATCTGATGAAGTGGGCTTTCCCCACGAAAGCTCATGATTCAGCTTATCTTCAGATGAGCTGGAGCGGAAATAACAGAAACCCAGAATTTATAACAGAAAAAGAAGGCGTGTGTGTGTGGGGGGGGAGGGAATTGCAATTGTAGTGCTGGTGTTAATGAGGCTGAGTAGGCTGGAAGTGTCCCATACTAAGCTGTTGATGTAAACGAGGTGTTAAAGGCAGGGAAGGCTGGCTTTATAATGTGACATCCAGTTAATGTCTTTGTTCAAACCCAGGGAAACAATGTCAAGTTGGCAGATAAATGTCAATTCTGCACTCTCTTTCTGTAACTGGCTTGTGAAATTCCTTTGTAGAAGAATGAGCACCTGTACTATAATTGACAGGTACCCTTTTTTCCCCTTATTTTTCTGTTATAAATTCTGGGTTCCTGTTACATCCACTCCAACTCATCTGAAGAAGTGGGTTTTGCCCAGAAAAGTTCGTGATACTATATATGTTAATCTCTAAGGTACCACAGGACTTCTCATTTTTAAAGTTACAGACTAATACAGCTACCCCTCAAAGACTGCAAATTAAGTTTAACTTTGTATCACAAATCAGAAAGAAATATGCACAGAGGTATCAGATCAAGAGAGTGTAATGTATCTTTAGAATTCCTACCTAACTCATCTGAGCTCCCAGATAAATCTACCAATACACTTGGCTGAGAGCCTGCTGTATCAAAGTCTACTCAGCTACACTGTTATTACTTACACATCTACTTTGTAAATGACTCATGGAACTTGGTTCATGTTCATAAGCTTCTAGTTTTTTTTCTGGTAAAGATACAAATTAATGTTTCCATGCACTGCATGTATTTTTTAATCAATTATTGTATGTTTAATAAATGCCACTGGATTATTAAAACATGACCAGCAAGGCATTAACTACTCTGTTAGGTATTTTACCATATATACTTTCTGTTATATGATCATAATTCAAATCTAAAATAACTGTAAAGCGAAGCTACGAATTTAAAACAAAAACAATCCTTCAGAATCAAGAGGATATTCCCACCCACAAATACTGGACCTCAACCTACAAGTGTCTTTTTAAGATACAAAGGCAGAAAAACAGCTGCTTTGAAAACAAGTTAATACATCAAACACAATATGTCTGTACAACACAGATTAGATACAAAAGGAAGATGGCTAATCCAGGAATATTCTAAACTATATATCCTCCATTCATAATGCAGTGCAGCGGTCCAGCTTTTGCATGCTGTATATTAGTAACATGCCCATGCTGGACCTCAGGAGCTTTCTGGTCTCATATCAGAATGGATCTCAATTAAATGAAACCCTTTTTCCAGCTGCAAAATAACCCCACTCATCTTTTTGTCTTTCTACCCTCTATCCATTGTAAGACACCAGACTCCCAGATTTCACACCTGCATTAAGAAATAGTTCAATTTAGAAACCATTCCAACATGAAGATGTCCTCCACTCCCCACCCCTTTCCCCAGGCATGGTTCAGTTTCATCTCCTCTCAGCATGCGAAAGACATGCAGATGCTTGATTGACAAACTGATTCCAATGTAGTTTTATATTAATGAGGGGATCCACCTTGAAGCTTTCTTTTCTTATCACTGGGTGGAGAGCAGAAAAGAGGTGGAGTAATTAGATAGCAGATGCAGATTTATTCATTTCTAGATTCATGGATTTTTTTAAACTGGAGCCATCCTATGCTGACTATTTTGAGTTACATTTCTGAGCAAATTAACATGTAGCATATTGGTATGTTAAGCCAATCAAACCATGGTCTGACATCTTATGTCCTTTGCCTACATGTAAATATTATTTGAACAGAATAACCTCAGCATTAATCTCATGTAGATTATCCAGGGGACAAAATTGAGTTGTGAAAATAATCTATAGGCTATTTTTCATTTCGAACAGCCATCAGAACAAAATTTCTTTAGATAAACAGCAGAATGTGGCCCTTTCTCCAATGCTCCTGGTCTTCTGGGGTGAAGTATGAAACAATATCAATATCTCATACAATGCTTAATTTACAGTGTGTATTGAGAGGTGATTACTGGGCTACCATGTGAAAAAACCTCAGTGCTGTGTTAGCCTTTCTTCCCTTTGTAGGAAAAGTCTGGGGACATGCAGTTACTTTTTGAGGACAGCCAAATTCCTCCCACATAAAAGTAAAACCTACAAACAAACATTGTGAGGGTAAAACATTGTGCTGTTTATCTCACAATGAGTTCTGCATGGCTACACCCAACTACCCATTTTAAATCCAGTATAATCCAAGGTTCCTTCCAGATCATTTTGGATATTTAACATGTTGATACAATCACGGTGATTTATAGCTTATTAAGTAAGCTATAAAAGAATCAATATGTACAAATAAAAGCCTCTGCCTTGTAGGGAGAAAAAACAGGCAATTTTCTTATGCGTATCCTCCCAAAGCTTCCCCAATCCACTGCATTTCAATGATGTTTCGAAAGCGTGTCTCTATATCAGACTCTAAATATTCATTTTGTAGAACAACAAATATAATCAAGTACTTTGGCAGTGACTATTAACAAAGCCCATAGCCTGAGAATATGTGAGAGTATTAAGATGCTGTAGCAGACCCAATCATAATTTAGTAACATTTTAGACACTTTCAAAATATATACACATTATCCCCCAGTTTAATGTCTGACTTTTCAGCTGCTTCCTATGGTGATTTTCTTTTCTATACTGTAGGTATGTCTCTCAACTAAATGCCATTTTTTTTCCACCCTTAAAACACATTTCACTCTATTTGAAATTGCAAGGTGAGAGGCACCAAAGTAGTAGAATTTCCCTAGTCATGGAGGGTTAAACTCCTGTTTTCCACACTGTTCCTCCAGAGTACCATGGAGAGGGTAGTTAAGATGTTTGCAGGTATGGGCATGTGCATTGTGCTAGCAATGGCTGGCATTATCAACACAAAAGAGCAAAGAGGCAGGGAATATAGGGAGCCTCATGTCGGCCACATATAGTGCTGGTAGAGAGCCAGCAATAAGAGAGAGAAGACATGCAAAGAGCCAGGCCTGTTAGCTTGGTTTTAAAAGACCCCCTTGCTATTCTGTTTCATTTACTTCCATAGTGAGTCCCTTATCCAGTTACTTAATGTGGGATTGAGAGGGAAGCCTGTTCTAAAGCAACCTAAGTCAGATAAAGCCTGGTTTTCTACGTATCTATTAACCAGGAAACACTGTTAAAGCTAGTCCAGCAAACATCAGTCTGTCCTGTACCACTCGTTAACCAGCCATAGGAGGGGGCATAAGCAGACCCTTGCTAAGTGAGGAAAGGGGGCGTTTTGGTAAAGGCAAGTCATTTTGCTAATAAAAGTGGCACCGATTTACAGCTGTCAAATATTGGCAGGGATATCTGGGCAGTGGAGTAGGGTGAGCTCCGGCATGTGACCTGAACTCCTACACCCCTTTGCAAACACTTACAGTAGTCCATGAGAGACTCGCATTGCCAGTTGAGCGCATTGTTGAATTTGGTGCAGCTCTCCCATAACGACGCTTGGTGCTGGTAGGGCTTTGACTCCGATTCCAGCCAGCCCTTGCCGGACAGTGCAATGATGCCCGAGATGATAGCTAAGCCCAGGAGAAGGGGCAGGAGCCACCTGCATCTCCAGCAGGCAAGGGAGCACGTCACCATCGCACACAGCAATCAGGGCCTTCGGTAGAGAATAGGTGCCCAAGCCTGAGAGTTGTTTCTGGATTCCGCAGGGCGGGGTGTTTAAAGAAGCCTTCTCTGAAAAGAGAGGAGTGTGTGTGTGTGTGTGTGTGTGACCTGCTTTTTAATCGGCAGAAAGGTACTAAGGGAGGAGGGAACCCCACCTAGATTCCAGTGACTAAGAGCAGCAGCAGTAACCTGTTGAGCCAGAGAGGAGCTGCAGGGCTGGGCTAAGCTGCTTTGTTCTGTTCCTTCCCCCTAGCTGGCTGCTAAACAAACCAAGGCTACAATTATACTTAACCCTTTCCTAGCTGGCACCGCCCATGAAAAATGCACTTTGTGCATTCACAAGTCTTTTTTTCTATACAAGGAAATTCAGAGCTGTCCTAGGCTGCGAGAAAGTGAGATTGCATAATATGTGATATATAAAATCTCATTGAAAGACACAAAAAAAGCATTCTGTAGTGGTGCTGATCAAAACTATAAAACTAGCCCCTTTTTTTTCCCTCCGTGAATCAGCCACAAACTGATCCAGAATTTCTTAAATATTTCCCAGGATAGTTTGAAGTATTAGTTTCCAACCTGTAAGTTGTTCATGAACGATTCATTTTCATTCTTCACTATTTTTTATTCATGTTATGTTGTAGTTTGTAACTGGTCACCTAAGTCTGACAGATCTCATTCGCTTCCCACAGATTAGGCTGTCTAACATTTCCTTGTGGCTGTCTTGTTGGCAGTTGCAACTAAACATGACTAAAACTAAGATACTCATTTTATCTCCCATGCTTTTCTTTCTTCCCCCATTCTTGATAATTTACTATCCCTTCTGTTGCTCACAGCCAGAGTCTGAGTACTGAAAACAAGTAAGTTACCAAAAATTGATTGTATTAATATGTAAATAATCTCACATATTGAAGGCTTAAACCCTGTTGTTATTGAATTAAAATGTGTGACTTCTCACCCAATTTTTAGACAGCAAAAATGCAAATTTTAGGGGCAAAAACTCTTTAGAATGGAAATGAGAAGTTAATCAAAAGGAAATCTGCTTACCTACTGTTATGGTCAGAATTATGCCAGGTGCCTGTTTGTTGACAGACATTAACTGATTTATTGGAATATATGGCAAGGAAAATTAAGCCAGCACCTGGCCCCAGAATTTTTAGAACTTGCAAGTACTTGTGACATGGTAGCACCAAACAGCTTATGAAGTATCGCTCTTTTTTTTTTATGTCCTTTTCAAAGGAGACCACTGCCAAACTCTGGAAAGAAAACACAGTTGTTCATACCAATTTCAGTGAAACTTGAATGAAAGAGGTGGCTCAGTTAATAATGGTATTAAGTTTAATTCCCATAATATAAGTAATTTGTTCTTAAAAATAGCTCTATTTGATGCTTAGTGACATATTGTGAGTGCAAAAAATGGAAGAGTGTGGCTATGAATTATAGTTTATCTTCAAGGTACTTTTGAACTAAATTGATACTTCTAATTATTTAATAAATTCCTGACTTTGGTATTTTAATGGGTTGAATTGATAGTCTCACCATTTAATTAACATATAAAGCTTATAAATGGCATGCCAAGTTTAATTGACAAATTAATGAAGGATATGTTTCAAGATACATTGTTCTACACTGATATTGAAAACACCTATCTAGAATAAATGCATTTTATTTTCCACTGTGTGTTAAGATTTATTGTGGAAATACATTGGTCTATTGATTTGATATAGATTTTTATATAAAGTTTTAGTATTTTATGTGAAAATCATTTATTTAGAAATTATTAACACTATTTTCTAACCAACTTTATTTCTCATTCTTTAATTTCTCATATTGAATTTTGTTTTGGTTAATAAAACATATAAACAAAAGAATTCTTAGCTAAGTCAACTGAGATATAAACTATAGCAAGAAGTATAAGTGAGTAACTGAAATTTTCTTAAGGAATATAAATTTGATACCATGCATACATCATGTAGCATACCCACATTTTTAATTATCTCTATGGATCCAAATATTCCTACTTATTCCTTTATAACATGTCCTGTTTTCTGTCTGCTCTAGACTGCCAAAGCTCTCACTCAGTCCCTTTTCATATTTTATTTTGTATACTTTAATTTTCTCTTCTTCAGCTTTGACTACTGCTACAATGCCTCTGCAATTTCATCCAAAGTGATGCTCCAAAATTCATCCTACCTTCAGGTCTTTCTTGTTGTTTAGACTGTTCAGACGGCATCCTTTTTTCACAAGAACAATAAAATATAGGGCCTAAATCGAATGTACGTATAAAGTATCAGCTCTTTGGTGATTAAGGATATCCCAAGGAGTACGTCTACACTGCAAGCTTCTTTCAGAATAAGCTTTTCTGGAAGATATCTTCCAGAAAAGCTTATTTTGAAATAGAGCATCCGCACTACTGGGAAGCCTCAAAATTAATCCGAGACAGGCTCCCCCAATGTGGATGGGCTATCTCAATGTAGAGCCCCAGGAGGCACTGGGGAGGAATGTATGTGTAAGTCCTTATCGGGGAGAATATGGCTCCATGAGAACCTGGGTATTTTGATGTAAAAAGTGTAACCAATGCCTGTTTAGAAGTGCTCAGTTTGTTCAGTGGTGAGGTTTACCACACCACCCACCCTTATCACTCAGACAAATAGCCTAAGAAGTAGTTTCTTCGGAACTAAAAACAAATATTTTATTGAGTGCAATGCACTCATGGCAAAGGAAGAAGAGAGAATTATGTTAAGATTAAAATATTCTTTGTAAGAGTCACAGATGTGTTGGGATGAGAATGTACCACACAGGCAGAGATAACTGGATTCTTATGCTGTCTAAGATGAGAAACTCTAACTTTATGCATTCACATAGGCCCATTAAGTCAATTCATTTGGTAAAGTGATAATTCACATATATAAAACTAGGAACACGCTTTAAGTACCTTACTGTACTGGGGTCTAAAGGAAGTATAGGGAGAGGCAACCCTTACTACATAATCTACGTCCCCTGCAGTGCATCCATCATAGTACTGTTCACTATATTGCTAAAGACTTGGCCACTTTCCTAACTCACCCAGCCACACCCTTTCTTGTTTCACAACACTGCCATCAGCACTGAACTGGGCTTCTCCTAATCCCCAGCGCAGTACAACGCCACAGAGCTTATCCCTCCCTTCATTTGTAAATAAATGAATGTCAATGAAGTCCAGCCTATATTTCTCCCATCGCTGCCCTCAAGCCACACTTCTTGCTCCTTACCAGGACGATCCTTTGCATCCTGGGGTGCGTCTACACTGCACAGTTTTTCCAGAATAACAGCTGTTATTCTGGAAAAACAATACTAGCATCCACACAGCAATTGCATTATTTCGAAATAAAATCGAAATAACGGAGGGCTTTTCTGACATTGGTAAACCTCATTCCACAAGGAATAATTCCTCTTCCGAAAAAGCTTTTTCGGAAGAGGGTGTGTGGGTACGCTCCACTGCTGCTATGTCAAAATAGCTCCTCACCAGGGCCATTCTAAAGTTATTCTTCCTCAGTGCCTCCTGGGGCTCTACATTGAGATAGCACATGCACATTGGGGGAGCCTGCCTCGGACTAATTTTGAGAATCCCTGAAATGCGGATGCTCTATTTCGAAATAAGCTTTTCCAGAAGATATCTTCCAGAAAAGCTTATTCTGAAAGAAACTTGCGGTGTAGATGTACTCCTAGGGATATCCTTAATCACCCAAGAACTGATACTTTGTTGGGTGGCACGGAGGAAAGAGATTTGCTCAAAAAGAAGACTTGCCCTTATGTTTTGCATTGCTATCTGGGCTCTGCTTCTGGAAACCTCGCTGAGCTGTGTAGAAGAAATAGCTGGGACCATTCAGCAGAAGGAAAACCTCTTGGGAAATCAAAATAAGTTAAAAGAAAATCTAAAACCAACCATATGTTATCTGTGGCCAAGTGTTCAATAACTTATCACTGATATTTACCTACCCTCAGTGCTAGTGTTCCTGTTATCTAGCACTTAAAAATCAAACAAACCAATATGGCAGCCTTAGCAGAGCAGGAAGTAAGCATAGTGCCTCTCTTCTGCAAAGAGGGCATTGGCTGAACATGCCCAGAGAGCAGAGGGTGGCTATCAGCTCTGAGAAACAACCCAAACCTTAGTGACGTGAGCATGGGAAAAGGATGCCATAACCTATAATGAAGAGAACTAAAACTCTGTTTAACTAAGCTACTCAAATGTCTTGGCCTTGTGACTAGCTTGGGCACAAAACATTCAGTAACAAGATGCTATCTCAGACATTCCCGAG
The DNA here is from genome assembly GCA_032595735.1 of Pelochelys cantorii. Taxonomy (NCBI): domain Eukaryota; kingdom Metazoa; phylum Chordata; order Testudines; family Trionychidae; genus Pelochelys; species Pelochelys cantorii. The sequence continues at coordinate 101,585,780 of CM064328.1, forward strand.
CCTCCTGAATTACAACACAAAATCATGTGCGCTGTAATTAGAGTGAATCTAGACCAGTGTTCCCTGTAATCTGTGCACTTGTGCAGCCACTCAGGAGAGATTCCTGATTAGCAGAGAGCCCACAGCTAGGTTCTTTGTTTTCCCTGGTGGGGCACATTTGCACAGGCCGACATGCACATAAAAAGTATTCCACATGTGGATGGAAAAGATTAGAGGACACATTGATCTGGATAGTTTCTTCCTCCTAAATGTCACCTCTACAGTGACAGTCATAAGCTAGGGAAACCATTAAGGTGCTTCACGGGGTAGCCAAGTTAGTCTGTACAGGATCAACTTAAAAAACAACAAATAGTCTGGTAGCACTGTAAGGACTAACACAACATGTAGATGGTATCATTAAGGTGCTGCTAGATGATTCATTGTTTTTTAAGTTTTTTCTTAAGTTACCCTGCAGGCTTTGTCCCACCCTTAATTACTGAGTATAAAAGTGTTGTATACCCTTTGTTTCAAATCAGAGAATTCCATCACTTTTTTTATTTTGTAGTAATATTGAAAAAACTTAAAGAACAAATAGTCTTGCAGCACCTTAGAGACTAACAAAACACGTTGATGGTATCATGAGCTTTTGTGGGCACAACCCACTTCTTCAGATGAATAGAGTTAAGGGGTCCAGTTTCCAAATAAATAGCAGAGCCCACAGCATGGGGTGGCAGCTGGCTCCCTGAAAGCTGGGCTGGCAGCTGAAGCCGGTGCATGCCTGGAGCTGGCTAATGTCTCTCTATATTTTAGAGTGTGTCTGACTGTGTGTCTGTCTGCAAGTCCATTTGCTCAAGAATTCCTCCTAATGGGTAAGAGCTAGGGCTTACAATTTTGGTATGCAACTTCCTCTTCTCCTAACTTAAAGCATGGTCAAGGTGGGGTTGTGCCAGGACAACTGCAAGCAGGGCCAGATTTATCCATTAGGCACAATAGGCACAGTGCCTAGGGCCTACTAAAAGTTTAGGGGCCTAAAAAAATTTCATAATTGACTCAAAAATAAGAAAAGAAAACTGCTAAATTAAAGGTAATAATTTGCTGTCTTTAGTCAGCAAACAACATCCAGGTGCAATGATTCTAAGCACCCTTACTCTATGTGCAATGCTTTGAGTTACCCACTGGGATGTTTTGGGGTTCATCCTAACCCAAAGGGGGTAGTGTCACTGCCTGTACTCCTGGTTTCTTAAATGCTGTGCTGCTGTGGTTCACAGCCCTGACACTGATAGCCAGCAGACAAGAATGCAGGTCATACTCTGTCTTCCACTGCCTAGTTACTTTGTGCAGGGTGACCCCAACATACTCCCAGTCTCATATGTCTTCAAAACTGTCTGCCTTGTAGTGTCCAGCCCTCGTGTTGGACATGTGCAGAAGTTACATTTGCTGCATCTTTAAAGAGACAGTACACAGCAGCCTATTTACATAAGTGAGGGCGACAAATGCTCCACTTTATTCAAAACACTGAGATGGCTTTGCTCCCCTGACTCATAAACATGCCTTTCTTTGTCACCTTCTTATTTTAAAATGAAGTACCATGAATTGCTCACCTGGAGTACCACTTCCAAGAGTGAAAATTAAAGTGGCAATATTAGGCATATAGGTGATAGGGCGTTTTCCCCTTACATATTTATTTGTAGTCTCATTTAAAGGCCTGTGGTTATGAGAGTGCCTAGGGCCTACAAAGACCTTAATCCAGCCTTGACTGTAAGCCCTGGGAAAAGGACAGTTTTCCATCACATGCAAAGCAAGTGGCGGCTGTTTGTAGGGATGCGAAATTAGAGTGTCCATTGGGGACAGTGAGCCCACAGGGCAGAGCTATCCTGCAGTGTCCACTGGGAGCAGCTGCACCACCAAGGGAGTGGCCAGCAGGGCTGGGGCTCCATCATCTTGCCTGCAAGCACACAGGTAAGTAGCCCCACTCCCCCAAACCCTTTTCCCCCTCCCAGCCATTGGCCGTAGCACAGCGGGGGTGGAGGAGGAATAAAGGACCCATGCAGCCTGGAGGGCTATGGGGAGAGAAAACATCCCTGGCAGCCGGGGGCAGGGGGAGGAGGGGACAGAAAACATCCCTGTTGTCGGGGGCGGGGGGCTGTGGGGATAGAAAACACCCCTGGCGATTGGGAAGGAGACTGGGTGGAGCAACAACAATCCTGGTGGCCAGGGGAAGCTGGAGGGAGTGAAAAAGCCCATGCTGGATGTGCCCCCCGAGACCCTCCTCACCCCCCCACCCTCATTTTCGCACCCCGCTGTCCCCAGATTCTTGGACTGCCCCCCTCCCCATCCTCAAGGCCCTCCCCTGATTCCTGCACCCCCCACGCTGCCAGTCCCGTGCCCTGAAAGATCCAGGCAACAGTTCCCGGCTGCCAGTCCCACTCCCAAGGAGACAGCTGTGCTGTGGGATCTACAGTAGGATCCTTATACTGCAGAGCTTCCATCGCATGTAACCGCTAGGATTTCTAACAGTTACACGGTTACTTTTTCAACTTGTTTTTTACATCCCTATTCTATACTATACAGGTGGGGCTCTACCTGCATTTGGTTATTTGATATGTGGTGTAATTTGTATCAGCAAAAGCATATGCTGCCATAAGCTACAAAGCAAAATTTCCTTTTAGCAATCACTCCTAGCCTCTTTTTTGAAAGGGCCTGATCCAAAGCCCATCAAAGTGAAGCCTTCTATTAATTTCAACGGGCTTTGGATCAGGTCCTCTTAGAGAGCAGCAATATCAGCCTTATAAAGCCATTAGAAAAGCTGGACTGCAACTCCTTACAAGGTTTATACCTAAAGGTTAAATGCTAGTACTCAGAAATATCTATGTTACAAACTTCTTAGTCTATGCAGGTTTATTTCCTATTTGTTTTGACCTCATTTTAAAAAGAGGTGGCCTCCAACACATTACTACTGCAATGAACATATAACTGGATTTATAGTGCCCCCTACTGGACACTGTTGAAACTGAACTTCCTTTGGGGTGATTCATGGATTTAACCTAAGGACCAAAGAGACAATCTGGCACATTTCACCTTTTATGAATCACTAGGTTAAACAAGTCCAGTGTAAACAGATGTGATGGACTCACTAGACTCTGACCTCCATTTCTCCCATGCAACATTAGTGACTCATTGGGTTTGAATAGGTGTGAGTGTATTGTGTGCCATTTGTATCACGTCTTAGTTTCCAGTAAGAAAATTAGTATTTGTATTCTTTGTGTAATCCATTGTCATTTTGGTGCATAGATCCTGAAATCTATTTCCACACCCCCAGTACTTATTGGAAGCTTACTCCATAGTCACTGTTGTTATCTGCTTGAAGGTGGTCAACACTGTTCTATTAAAACTTTTTTCAAAGGCAAATTGTGTTTTTATCCTAAACAGATTTTTATTCATGGCAAGTGTCTACCTTCTATGGAAAAATTGGATTAAAAAAATAAATACCCCTGAGAAAACAAAATATTTTGCCTAAAATCCAAAATACTTTTACTTAGCTATGCCACTGTGATGCCTCCTGGCTTGTGCAAGTTTGTACTTAAGCTCCTCTCTTGGCAAGCTCTTGGCAGGCTGCCCAACCTGTTGACCAAGCAGACCCATGGGAATCTAGTAATGTATTACCTGCCCTCACCAAGAGGGGTGATCATTGTGCATCTTGGGTCTATAGGCTGACCAGGTAGCCCAGACAACAATGGCAAATAGGAGCATGGGGCACTTAAACTATAACTTGCATGAGGCACTGCTGTGGCATTCCTGAATCAAATGTTGGTTTGTTTGTTTGTTTGTTTTCCAGAAAAGATGTCATTTCTGTGGGACATAAAGAAAGCCATTTTCTGACAAGCATTAGTCAGCAGCCTACTTGCGGGGGGGGGGGGGGGGGAAGGGTCTGATACAAAGCTCCCTAGAGCCAGCTCAACATAGATTGCCCCAGCCCTTAAAACTCAAAAAAGTAAATAGAACACCCTTTGACTGCATATGCTGTTCATCTGTTTTCTGTTTAGATGCCAAGGCACAGGATTCTGAGATTAGAGGCTCTGCATTTCTAGTTTTATGGGCTTTCTTATGTCATAGATGCAGCAGATGAAATCCTGACCTCATTGAAGTAAGGGGCAAAACTTCCATAGACCTTACAGGAGCCAGGATTTCATCCCAGGCCTTCTTTGAGGATTCTGAAACAGTACATGTAGATTGATGGTGCTCACACAAGGCATGTCTACACAGCAGGGCTTAAAGCCAAAATAAGCTATGCAACTTGAGCTATGTCCATTGCATAGCTTAATTCAAAATAGCTTATTTCAGTTTTTGGCGCTGTCTACACAGCAGGAAGTCCAAGAAAGAGCACTCTTCCTCCGACTTTCCCTGTTCCTCGTAAAATGAGGGCTATGGGAGTTGGAGTAAGAAATCCTCCAGCTCAACATTATTTTGACATTATTATGTCAAAATAATTGCTTGTAGTGTAGATGCAGACTATGTTATTTTGGAATAACATCAGTTATTCCAAAATAACACTGCATTGTAAACGTACCCACAATGTCCAAGGACTCAGAGCAAGCTAGGGTCCCAAGACCTGGGTTGGAAAAATGTCTCTGCAGCCTGTTCCAGGAAGTTTTTTGGCCATCTTCTTTCCCTATGAAGACATAAAGAAGGAAAAAAACAATCAAACTAAAGAAATAATTGCAACATTTACCTGAATCTTACAGTCCTTTTTGTCTAAAAATTTTTCTTCTGCAGACTGCTATCAGCTAATACATATGCAAGAGCCTAATGGACAGTAATAAGAGCTAAGAATTGTATGGACATAGAAAACCTCATGTGTAGGAATAGCACCTCTGTACAGTAGGTGGGACATTGTTTCCTACAGTTTTTAATAGCGTTTAAATGGCAAGGAACCCAAAAGCAAAGCCCAAGGTTCAGTGTAGTAGATTTGTACTTAGAAGAAGTTTTTACATTTTTGCTTGTGTTTTCTCACAGATGAACAAAAGAGGTTGAAGAATTTCTGTCGAGCAACTTGGGTTTTTTTTTCAAAATGCGATTTTCACCTTAACATGCCTAAATAGGGGAAGGTGCTCATTTTGCAGTGTAAAGAGTACATGAAGGGTGCATCTACACAGCAGCGTTATTTCGTAATAACGGCCATTATTCTGAAATAATAGTGCGAGCGTCTACACAGCAATTCCATTATTTTGAAATAAATTCAAAATAACGGACAGCTTATTCCAGCTTCTATAAATCTCATTCCATGAGGAATAATGCCTCTTCCGAAATCGCTATTTGAAAATAGCTGTAGTGTGGACACTCCACTGCTGCTATTTTGAAATAGCTCCTCCCTAGGGCCATTCAGAGTAATTACTCCCTAATGCTTCTAAATCGAGATAGCGCATCCACATTAGGGGAGCCTGCCTTGTCTAATTTTGAGTCTTCCCTGTAGAGTAGACGCACTATTTCAAAATAAGCTTTTCTTATTTCAAAGTATTTCTTCCTGAATAGCTAATTCCGAAATAAGTGTGCAGTGTAGACCTACCCAAAATGTAAGGGATGAATAGAAACTGGGGATACAAAGTTTAGGAGTCAGAATCTTACAACCCATGATGATTCAGAGAGAATAATTTGCTAATATTACCTGATATAATCCTGATAACAACTGGGGACCAATGTTAATCATGAAGCATCTCCATAGTTGATTGCCATGGCTAAATTCAGAATCAGAACTGCATATTAGTCACGATTAAGGTACCCCTATGTTTATATTATTTTAAGGACAACTGTGACAGCTGATGCATGTAGTCTTTTTGTTCTCTGTAAACTGTCTAGCACAAGAGTGCTAATTAGTAATAATAATATTTAATAGCCATTCTCCTTTAGTGTTCCAATGGCTTTTCATTCCTAGGAGAAATAAGTGCTGACATATGTTACCACTGGAGGGCAGAAGACACTAAAAAAAAGTTATGGAATTTTGAGATCATGCAGTTGAAGCTGAAGAAGTGGGTTGCGCCCACAAAAGCTCATGATACCATCTATATGATTTGTTAGTCTCTAAGGTGCTGCTAGACTGTTCATTGTTTTAAAGCTCTGCTATAGTCAGTGTACTCTGGTGACATTATCCTGTGCAGACAAAGGTGCTGGACCTGGGGGTGCCACCACACTCCCTGGCTTAAAGTTGTTTTCATTATATACAGGATTTACAGTTTGGTTCAGTGGCTTTCTGTACCCCCACTGTACAAATTGTATCAGCACTCTTGTGTGCAGGTCTTTGTGTGGGTCCCCTGCACTGTAGTGAGCTAATGTCTTTCTAAAACCTGGATCCTAAAAACATGATTAAAGAGTATCCTCATTTAATTCAGCGAGACCCTGCTAGGTTCTTCATCGTGTGCCAAATGTCAGCCATGTGATGTATGTAAGTCTTTGCTGTATGTTTGTCTGGGCTAATTCAACTTATCTATGCTCAGTTCAGACTAAGAATCATCACGGGGAGAAAAATCACATGCTGGTGAGACGTGAGAAAAGATCAGCCCAGCCCTTAAAGTGCACAGGAGAGAGAAAAAACATCTGTTAAAAAGGAAACAAGAGGTTTATTTGTAAGGCAATGCTTTTGAGAAAAACATTTTAAGACTATTAGTGGTAGAAAAGATTTTAAAATTAATTTTCAAAAAATGACATTCATACACTCATAGATTTTTAAGACCAGAAAGGACCAGAAAGGATTTACTGAGTTCAGATTCAGTAAATCTGAACTCCTGCATAACATAGGCCTTTCATAAACTTAAAAAACAAAAACTTGTCTGGTAGCACTTTATAGACTAACAAAACATGTAGATGGTATCATGAGATTTCGTGGGCACAGCCCACTTCTTCAGATGACTGGAGTTTTGAGTTTAGGATGTGCAGACCCAAAATAGATAGGGGGAAGGGAAAAAAAGGAGGGGGTGGGAAACAAGGAGCAGAAGTTATGAAAATATCAAAGGGAAAAATAGGAAGGCAGAACAGGCAATCAGTAAGCACCTGAAGACTGGATAGTTAAAATGAAGCAGATAAGGATCAAAGTCAATAGACAGGGAGGGTACTAATGCAAGAAGCTACACAAAGAGCTGTTTGCACCGTCATTGAATGTCACGTTGGTAATGTCCCAGCCATCCCTCATCCCGACTGAGGCCATTAGCATGAGAATTGAACTTGCAGATGAACTGTAATTCCAGCACTTCTCTGTGTATTTGACTGGTAGAATTTGTGACAAGACAGCCACCTGGAGATCATTTAAAGAGTGATTAGGTAGATTGAAGTGCTGTCCTTTCAGTTTTACTTACCCGTATCCAGCCCAATACATTGTGTTAGGATTAGGCTAAAGCAGATCTTCCAGTCTTGTTTGGAAGGCAAGAGATAAAGATCCACCACTTCTCCTGGTAGTTTGATCCAGTGGTTAATCACATAATTTTTTTAAAAGTGTGCCTACTTTCTGATTTGAATTAGTCTGGCTTCCGCTTCCAACTATTGAATCATTTTATGCCAGTCTCCATTAGACTAAAGAATCTTTTTGTATCTTGTATTTGCTTTCTGTACTTTTTCACTCTAATCAAGTCAGTCTCAAGGCAGGCATTTTCTCCAGCCCTTGAATAATTTTTCTGGCTCTTACCTGCCCCTTCTCCAATTTTTCATCCTTTTAAAACTGTGAATCACAAAACCGGATTCAGTGCAACAGTACTGGTCTCACCAGTGCTATATACAATGTATAATCACCTCCTTAGTCCTGCTCACTACTCTTCTGTTTATACATCCAGGCCACGTCTACACTATGAGTTTTCGCCGCAGAAAATATGCAAATGAGATCATGACTCATGCAAATGAGTCCCTCATTAGCATATTTTTTGCCGAGAAAACTTGTAGTGTAGATGTAGCCCAAAGGATCTCATTTGCCCTTTTTGCCACAGAATTACACTGAGAGTTCAACTTAATTTGCTTGTCTATTTTGACCCCTAAATCCTTTGTAAAGTCATTGCTTTCCAGGATAAAGCCCCCATTTTATAGATTGAGTCTGGAGTCCTTGTTCCTAAGTTTTTGATCCTGTATTTGACTGCGTTAATATACATATATTGATTGAATGGCCCAATTTACCAAGCAATCGACATTGTTCTGTACAACTGCCCTGTCATCCTCATTATTTTCCACTCAGCCAGTCATTAATGTCATCTGCAAATTCTGCCAGCTGTGATTTTTATATTTACTTCCAGATCATTGATGAAAATGTTTAATGGTATCAGGTCCAGTACTGATCCCTGTAGAATTCTATAGAAACTCCTGCAGTCAGTAATAATTCTCCAGTAACCAATACTTTCTGAGATTGGTCAGATAGCCAGTTCTGTCTGAATCTTAAGCTTAAGCTTATTGATATTGTATGATGCAGTCTTTCTCTCTCTCTCTCTCTCTCTCTCTCTCTCTCTCTCTCTCTGTGACCCAATGACTGTTCTATTATGGATAAATTCTTAAGTAGCCTTTGGGCCAGAAAGAGAGAAAGGACAGCTGGTGAGACTGATTTTATCTGTTTTATATCCTCATCTGTGGATTTGAATGCGGGTATCCGTGGCTCATTTTTGTGACTATGGATATGGATGCAGATACAAATTTTGTATCCCTGCAATTTTGCAAATATCTGCTTTATATCCATGGGTATCCACGTGCACATATGTCAATGTGCAGATATCTGTGGCTCGTTTTTGTGGATACAGATGCAGATGCGAATACACATTTTGGATATGTGCAGGGTTCTATAGATAGTACTATACAATGAATTCACTCTACTCTAATATTAATTGTTGCTAATTTGGCCCCTGATCCTCTGATGTCTGAGTATCACTGACGTATGCTATAGCTGCTGTCTGAGGTCTGATTAGCAGGCAATCTAGTTTTTCAAATATCTTACCGAAGGAGGGGTCAGAATGACAGGTTGGAGAGGAGAAATGTGAAGGATTAATTTCACCTGGGTAAAACTGTGCACAAACTCAGTATCTTGAGTCAGCGCTTCCAGAGCCAAATCAAAACAGAATCTTATATAAACTAACATCCAAGCCCTGGCACTCCTGCATTTCCCTCCTCAGCACAAGTCCTTTTATATTATCCTTACCAAACAAACAAACAGACAAAAGTAACATTGAATCCTCTTTCCCATCTCACAAAACAGAGATTAAAAATTCCTTTCTACGTGGTTTTTGGCAGCCCTCTCTCTGTCTTTCTGAGCTCACAGGGCCATTCTCCCTCCCACTATCTCTACCTTAATGGGCATCTTTCTTCTTTAGCTATCTCCTGCTGTGATAGAAATAGAAGTAACTAGGTCTGGTGAGAGGACAGAGAGAGCTCAGCAGGCCTTGCTAAGAGGGTAGTCCCTGTAATCCTTGCCAGGCTCAAGAGCTGGGAGGGGAAAAAAGGGAAACAAAAAACAGGTGTGTGGAGGAAACCGAAAAGGAGAGGGGAAAAAAAGAAGACTGTTGGCACTAGTGGAAGTTGCCATTGGGGACAGAGGTACTGTAAGGAAGAGTCTCTCTCAGCGGTTCCCAAACTTTTCCAGATGGGGACCCATTTTGATAATTCAGGAAGATTTGGTGACCCAAGGCAATTCAAAAACGGGAGAAGGAGGGAGGGCAGAGCCACCTGGGGAGACACTTGATGACCCTTTTGAAATGTAATGGCGACCCATATTTGGGTCCCAACCCATAGGTTGGGAAACCCTAGCAGGTGGACTGGAGAACAGCATCTGATCATTGCTTCTGGGGAAGATATTGGGAGAACGGGGCCTTCTCTTGATTTATTACGACTCTCTTTCTGTTCTGTACAGTAATAAACAATGAATTATCAGCATCAGGCTTGTGTAGAATGGGATGGAAGAGGAATGATCTTAAATGCCATTTACTGGGGATCAGCTAGCAATTAACTCTGTATTCGAAAACATAGCAGAGTGCTAGAGTCAAACAAAGGAGTCACATCTTTCTGCTCTTCTCCCTCTCTTGTTTATAGATGGTAATTACATTGAAGGTACAGTCTGATCTGTTGGGAGAGGAAGACCACAGGAGACTTCGAATGATCATGCACTGACAGATGGAGCAATATAGACTGGGGCAATAACAAATATTTGCAAAACAAATGGAAAATCACATTTCTGCAATGCTCTCCATTGTAATCATAGAAAAAGGAACAAGGTCTAAAGCACTATCTAAAGAGCAATTTGGCAAAAAGAACATATGGCCAAGTAGGTAGATGTTAAACACACAAGAGCAAAATTTGTAAATCAGATCACACCACATCTCTGCTTCTGCCCCTTTGTGTACTTTTTATCTATATTTGGACCAGCTTTGAGCTGTGCAGTGTCACCCCACCACATGGATCACTGGGGAGCAAGCTTATCTAGGGAGGTAGAAAGGTACTCAGAGGTCACAAGTGTGCAGAGGCTGCTATATCCCTTCCTAAAATTTGCAGGGTTTGGATTCAGGGTTTTTGGTTTGGGACCATTTCTATGCATACCCAATGTGTAAGATTCATCAGATTCATTCCAATGTTCATTGCAGAGCCAAATAGGGTAGCTCCTAATGTGAGTAAGAGAGTGATGTTAGCAGTATACATTTAAGTAAGAACCTTCGGCCTGGGCTTACTCGTGCTTTGTATAGTCCACTAAGTTCAATGGGACTGCACATGTGCCTAAAGTTCCACTAGTGCCAACAGTCTTCTATTTCTCCCCTCTCCTTTTCAGTTTACATAGTTCCTTGCAAGATTCAGGCTTACAGTTCAGTTTACATAGTTCCTTGCAAGATTCAGGCTTACAGGTCTTATCTAAGGGAATGCCATCAAGATATAAATTATATATTTAAAAGTAACTTCCCCACCCTTATCTCCATGGTTGTTTGGACTAAGCTTTTTTTTAGTTTTATAATTTCCCTTTTTATGATAGCAAGAACAAAACAAACACAAAGACAACTAAAAAAATAAAAACCCTGCCAGAAGCATCATTTGAATGAGACGTGTCATTCACAGCAATATTGAGCTGGCAATGGAAGATAATAGCACTAATACTTATCATTTGTGTGGCACTGCAAAACACTCTTTGTTATGCTCTCAGCAGAGCTGCTTCTGTGTTATGACTCACCCTTTTATACACTGAAAAATGAAAACCTTGCAAATCAATGCGTATTATGGGAGCTGCAATTATTCACTAGAGTCCAGCTAGATGGGCCCATGGTAAAATATTTGATGACGTCTCCACATTTCTCTTTTGGGATCTGTTTGGATCCTGACCTCAGTGTCCTGATTAAGCCTTGACTGGGCTGGAATAGAGCATCAAGCCCCAGCATCACCACCAGCTTTTGGGGAAGTTCAAGTCAGGATCAATATGTGTATGTCAGGGCTCAGGCTTAGCTCGAATTCATTAGCTTAAATAATGAAAATGTCTTAACTGAGGATGTTAAAATGCAGGTAATTGTGAAAATTCAGTGGTTACAGGGTTACATGCACCTGCAGCCAGCTCCCTCGGAGCCAGTACACGCTGCTCCCAGGAAGCCGCTACCGCCTTGCGCTGCTCCTCTGAATCAGAGGCAGCAGTGCAAAGTGGCAGGTGGCTCCCTGGGAGCCGGTTCAGATGGAGAGCCAGCTCCTGCACCTCACTCTGCTGCCTCTGATACAGAGCCAGTAACATGGGGTGGCAGCTGGCTCCCCAAGAGTGGGACAGGAGCCTGTGTGTAACCGTGAATGTTAACGGATAGGTCCAGGCTTATTGGTAAACTGTTTCCACAGTTATACATTAACTTCATTCACCAGAAGACCTTCCTGCTATGGGGAGGGGGTAAGGAAGCGACTGAGGACTCTCAGCTAGAAAAAGGGAAGTGGAGCGGGAGGAAATATTGAAGATGTCACAAGTGACATCAGTAGCTAGGGGTTCCACACAGAGAAATAGGGCTTTTGATATTAGCTACTCCCCTGTGTGACCTTATCTTATGATCTTCCCAGCTGACTATGGGTGCAATTCAATGGGTGAGACTTAAAAAAAAAAAAGTGTGCCGATTTCATTTAGAAGCAGAAGTTGTAGCAATGAAGAAATGTATAATGGAGTCAATATGATTGCCCTGGTGTCTCTGACTACTAAGGCATGCAGCTATGTCCTCGTTGACTGTTACCATATTCTCCACCCCACCTTTGTGTCTGTTTTTCTCCATCTATTGTGTCTCATCACACTCCTAGAATATGAGCACTCTGTGACAGGGACTGTCTGTCATACTTGTGTGCACAGTACCTAGCACATTGGGACCTTGATCCCTGACTGAGACCTCCAGGCACTACCACAGCAACAAGAAAAAGAACACCATAAATAAAGCAGCAGTCAATATCAGTTTGAAACCCTTATGGAGTGCCGTGAAGTATGTGACGTAATTCCATGTAAGGCTATTCCTTTCAGGAACTCGTGTGGATGAGGCTATAATAAAAGCCAGAGGGAGAGGGTGCAAACCTGAGAATGACTCTGCAGCCTGGTGATTGGAGCACGCACCCAGGATCTAATTTCCCAGCTCCAGCAACTTAACCACAGTGAAACAGTTTCAAGAGGACGGACTGAGGGAGCTCCCCATCAGAACAGTCCATAACCCAGCAGTCAGGGCATGCACCTGAGAGGTAGTAGATTCCTGTTGATATCCTCTCTCTTCGTCGAGGAGAAGGGCAACTTGAACTGGGGATCTCCCATATCCCCAGTGAGTATCCCATCCCCAGCCACTGGGCTCAGAGTTCTGAGGGAGCTCCTCCCACCCAGCTGTTTTGTTTGAAGTCGCATGCAAGGCCTACTCAGAGTGTGCCTGCTGGATCAGAATGTACATATCAATTGGGTGAACGATCGAATATCTTCCCTGATTGATGAATCACTCGGAAGCTTAGACAAGAGATAGGCAGCCAGATACATTTATAGGGAAGCAGTCGTGCCTATGCCCAGAGGCAGCAGTGTAGGAGCCAAGAGAAATTTTTACTGAAAAACTTAGGCACTGAGTGAGTTTAGGTAACTGCAGTTTTATGGAAGAGTTTTGTGGAGCCAGGACTGGTCATTCAGTCCCTAAACCCAAATGTAGGTACCTAAATCAGAGGGCATATGCACCTATGCACCTTTGTGAATCTAGGCCTTAATCTCTCTGTGCCTCAGTTCTCCATTTGTAAAATTAACATAATATTTTCTTTCCCTCGCCCGTTCTTTGCCATGTCTATTTAGACAGTCAGCATTTTGGGGCAGGAACTGTCTCTTACTCTGTGTTTGTATAGCGTCTAGCACAATGAAGCCCTTCTCTTGGCTGGCACCTCAAAATGCTACTCTAATATGGATAATAAATAATAATCTTCCACCTTCCCTAGACCACAGGTGGAATCCAAGGATATATTTACGATTTTTTTTCAATTCCTAGGATTGCTAAACCCTATCTCTGTGAACTGGATGAGACTGCACTGCCCTAGGAGACAAGACCTCATTTTTCTCTTTGAGGTCACAGTTTCTCACAGTATGTTCCAGCAGAGGAAAAATGCTCTCGGAAGTGAAATAAACTCCTACCAGAGAAATAGATCACTGTCAGCTTCCATTATTTTATGGACATGTTACATCAAGCTGAGCCTTTGCCATCTGCTCTGCCCATCTTTATAAATACAAAAAGAACAAATTACAGGAACATCTAGAAGATAAAAATTATTTTACTGCCTGTATATATCCCTCCAACAATGCAGCCTGAACCAAACATGTTCTCTCTCATTATTCAGACACAAATCAGGAGGGAAACTGTTCAACCTGGACAGAGTAAATTTCCTGCCTACCCAAGTTTTCTTGAGCAAATCTGACTCTAGAAGAGGGTTCAATTGTATTTATATTAAAATATGTGCGTTTTATTAAAAGAGAATCTCTAAATATCTGGTATGACCTTTGCAGCTTAAGCCATAAGGCACAATGGAATGTGAATTATTTAAGGGATAATGTCCATGGCAGAGAAATCTGAGACAATAAATGGTTTTGCAGGTGACTTGCTGCCAAAGCAAGCTGTGAAATGTTTGATAAGCACAAAAGCCATCCATTGCAAATGTGCCCCAATGCATAGGAAGTTCTCTTATTAGATTAGAAGAAAGAAAGATTCAACAAATGACAATATTAAGAATGTATTTTCCTATCTTGCGAGAATTTAAAAAATCTATGCTATTTCTTTCCCAGACTTGGTAGTAATGTTCCTTTAGGGGTAGTAGAGATGTGAATACTTTTCTGAGTGGTCTATGTGGATAAGAGTGCTGGATATACACTCAAAAGTTCAATAAAAATTCATTATTTGTTCAAGGTTCACATTTCATTTTTCTATGCTGCCATTGACTCGGACTCCTTTTATTGATGCACAGCTTATAATATAACATATAACATACAACTGTTAATCCTCTAATGTGATATACACCATCAAGTGCCAGCAATGCCCCTCTGCCATGTATATTAGCCAAATTGTCAAAGGATTAATGGACACAAATCAGATATCAGGAATGGTAACACACATAAACCTATATGAGAACATTTTAACCTCCCTGGACATTCAATAATGAATTTAAAAGCAGCCATTCTTCTACAAAGGAATTTTATCATCCAATTACAGAGGGAAACTGCTGAACTGGAATTCACTTACAAATTTCACACTATCAGTTTAGGCTTGAATAAAGATAGTAACTGGTTAACGCACTACAAAGGCAATTTCCCCAACCTTTGATATTCACATTTACACATCAAAAGTTATGAATGGAACACATCCAAACTGACTCAGCATCATTAACACTGGTCCTACAATTGAGAGCTAACTGCTTTTGCTATTAAATTAAATATCTCCCGGATTCTGTAACTTCCACTCCAACCCATCTGATGAAGTGGGTTTCACCCACAATACTCATGATCCTATATATTTTTGTTAGTCTCTAAGGTGCCACAAGACTGCTCATTGTTTCTAAAGTTACAGACTAACACAGCTATCCTTCTGAGCTTGTAAGGAGTCATTTTAATTACATTGTTAAACACAAAGCCAAAGATCAAATACCATGTGCACAATACAAATCAATACACCATAATTTGAGTGTCTCATTTAAAAAATAAAATCACACTTCTGATGAATGGTATAGATCTGCCATATCCCATCTAACTGGATTCATTACAGCAATAATGGAGAAGCATTAGATTTATTAACAGCATATCTATTCCTTATTTATCTATTTTGATGCTAATGCAAATTGAAATAAAACAGGCTTGCCTGCATAAGACACTTGCCTTTTTCTCTTTGACCAGCCTATGATATTAGGGTTCCTGAATCATGATTTAGGTACTGTATTAAAAATACAGGCCCAGTTCCTCAGCTGCTAGGCACAGTATTAAAATTATTGGCCCAACTCATCAGCTGCTGTAAAATGGTGTAATTCTATTGACTTCAATGTAAATATGCTGCTTTACATCAGATGAAAACCTGGTTGCCTATAACACACTTCTATAAGATCCATCCAGTTTTTTGACAGACCTATGCACCGGCTAATAGCATTGTACAATACAGGCTATATACAGCCACCCCTGCATATGTAATGATGACTGACTTACATTTATCACATGATAGAGAATATATGAGTTCTTGCTTTTCTCCTCCTGGCTAAATGTAGATATACTGCAGGATTTGCTCTCATAAAACTGTACAGAGGTTGTGACAATTGGAGAGTTTCCTCTTCTCAGTCCTGAAGATAAATATCATAATAGAGACTGTGGGGCTAAGTTTGCCTGTTTCCATTAGGTAATGGCAGTCAATCTTTTTACAATATTTTGCTCCAGGCTGAAATTAGAACTGTGATCACAACCTGGGAGTTTTCAAAACATGTTTTCAAAAACAACAGAGATGGTAAACACTATAAATGTCATGTGCTCATGTAAATGCAAGCCACTGGAACAAAATTGAAATCCTGTTAGTTTGCTGTACATTTGTGATACAGCAATGCTCTTTATTCCCGCACCCACTCAGATCAATTGGAAATTTTCCCTTGACTTCAGTAGGTATTGGACCAGGTTCCGAATGAAGATAACATAAAAATGAAACATTTTATATATAAGAATAAAATAACCCCTAAGCCCTCCAAACAAATCAGAGAAGGCAAAGTAATTGAAATAGATAAATAGATAAATGTGCATCAGTTACTATTAGTCGTGATATTTTGTTGCTATCTGATCTGCACTATATACACAAATGGTAGACCCATCTGTCATTAGAATTGCCTGGCACTTCCCATTACAAGACCCAGTTTTCAGTTGCACCTATGTACCTTCATGAATCTAGGCCTTGATCTCTCCGTGAGATCTTTGCCCAGGCCCGCCAACACGGGGACACAAAGGGTGCAACTGCCCAGGGCCCTTTAATTTGCCACTGGAACACTGGGAGGCATGCTCTGTGGGTCGGTGGGGTGGGGGTGCACCGCCATCTGGTGGTGCTGAGGGCTGTCTGTCCTGACCCCCACCCCTTCTGCCTTAGGCTCTGCTCTTTCTGGGAGCACAGCTCCCTGTCTTTGCCAAATTTTAACCTTAAACTTTGGCACAGGGAGGCCAAATGCATGTGTGATGGACCTGCCTTTTGCTCTTCCTGTGACAATCTCACCAACTGTGGTCAATATTAGCCATTTTCAAAGCAAATCTTTAAAAATATATGTGGAAACTATTAAATAACTGGCATTCCTCTGCCCTGCAACGTAAAGTACTTGGCTGAAAGTGATGACTTCAGGTTTGAAGTGAGATGGTAATGCAATTAGAGCTCTTGTATGGTTCAATATACCCTTAGTATTGGATTGTCTGGTCATGATTTAAAGGCAATTACTGTTGACTTCTAAAATGGTAAAATCTGAATAATGTATTCTCTATGATGATATTTCCAAAAGTGTATGTCAATAATAATGGAGAATTGATTTCACAGTGACTTTAACTAATAAAGGGTAGTGAAGAATATATAAGGGCGCTGCTGAAAACTAAAGTGTATTGATCACTTTTGTTTCTTGGTGGACAGCCTACAGAAAACTTAAATCAGAATCTTATGAGAGAGTGTTCCAGGACAACCCTCCAAGCAAGTAACTGAACAGCTAACCTGAAAGCTCTTAGGCTGATGCTTCATGTTAATCTCTAGGTGCATGGGATGGGCTCATATTCTGATTTCAGGAGACCTGTGCATGTATTTGAGGGCAGGATTTGACTTGTGGTATATGGGTTACATACACATTCATTTCTCCATCTCCTGAAGTGATATTATCATGGTGTAGTATTTGAAAGCCACATATCTGCACATCATGAGATAATGTGAGATAACATCCCCATATATAGTAATATATGGAGTGTGGTACATCCTTGTACTTTTTGGTGGCCCCATCAGAATTTAAGGCTTAATTTCTTTAAAAGAAGCTTTTATCTCTCATTGTTGTGAACATATACCAGATATGAACCAGTGCATTGCAGTCCTTCTGGATCAAACTTGCTCTCTTAGAATAGAGCAAATCCAGATAAACTCTTCAAATTAGAGCAGAATTAGGCCCATTGACTCAGCAGATTTACAGAAATAAGAGCTCTTGGAGGCATGAACCAGCTTATTCGTCACAGTGAGAAGTTAACTCTGGAACATAATGATGGCAATTAAAAAGTCAACATAATGATGGCAATTAAAAAGTCAACCATTACATGGATCATCATTTCATCAAAACATATGATATTATAGTATGAGTTCAGTGCCATCCCTATTTCCTGCACTCTAACTTCTGGCCATGAGTCCTACTTTCAGTGGGTAGAGAATTTTTTTTTTAATTCATGAATTTCCCTAACAAGACCCTGACAATTCCTCTGACAAGATCCTATGTTTCACCTGTCACAATTCATTTTACATTTTCTAATGTTGAGGTGTGGGGGTGTTGGTGGTTACTGTGCAGTGTTTAGATGTTTCACAGTAGAGCTCTTTAATGAACTGATTAAATCATGAATACAGAAATCAGAGCAGGAAGCCATATTCCTCATACAATTTTAGTTATTAGTGATGATAATAATAATATCGGAGAGACAAATGTAGATGTGGTATGAGCATGTCCAGCATTATTTATGTAAATACAAATGCACCTGTTATGCTGTGTGTGAAATGGCTCAGAACCTTGACTCTAAGCAGGTGAGTTATGTAAGAACTGTCTGCAATTCTTCCAGCTTTAAATACACTTATTTGTGAATGTTAAGTGTACACGTAAAGTCCCAGATTCTTATTTTAATTACATCTGTGTGACAGTGCATAATAGTCATTCTGCTATTGAAATCGATGAAGTTACTCCAGATTTATATTGCTGAAACAGATCAGAATTTGGCCCATATTCTGTAAAAATTTTAGACACTTAAACAGGCTTTTTATTAATTTTCTTTTAAAAAAATAGCATTTCACTTCCATTTTCCTGTGTTGCTACAGATATGAAATAATGGGATTGGTAACTGGTGAACTCAACATGAAGATCTGGGAATGCACAAGCAATTTGGTTTGTAAATCTCTGGTTTCACAGGCATTTTTATTTTAAGAAGAAATCTGACACCATATTTCTGGTGCTTTAACCATATTTATAAACCTGCCCATCGTCAAAAGGAATAAATAAATCCCTCTCCACTTCCTGCCTGACCTTTTCTGGACTGTGCCTCAATAGTACCTGTTAGCCACAGAATAGCAGCCATTACCTTCCAACTTCCCTGTTTCCTGATAACAGAGACAGCTGTTTCTCAGTCAAAGGCTATAACAGGTATAAAAACAGAATACGGCCCAATGTATTTTGTTTAATGCATTTTAAATTATGTCCGTGACCTGCATTTTATTTTGTGCGAACTAGGTATGCAAAGGATTCCTGTCTGAACACAGATCTACTCGTACTATAGCTATTTGGACTTGTTCATTCAGGATTTTACTAATATACAAATATGGACAAGAAATCAGTGCCTGATCTTACAACCCTTTCTCATAGAAGCAGTTCTAGAAATTAATGTCAATATTAGCATGATAAAAGGCTATACTATTGGGCTTGAAGGAGCAAATTTTGCTTTGTTATCCAGATGAAGTCAATGGGGTTATTCTAGATTTACCTTATTGCACCAGAGAGAAGAATTTAGTCCTATGTCTTTAATCCCTTTCTCTCTCTATATATATCTATATATACAATAAAAAAAATCAATAAGGTGAAGCCATATAAAAGAAATAACAGTAATAAAATCATAGAAAAAAAAGGCAGCCCATTGTTATTCTTAGTGGAAAACACTTCCATTATGCCTTTAGCACCCTACTACATCTCAGTTTTGGAGCAGATCAAATGTTTTTACTGGGAAAGTAGTTTAGAGCTTTATCGTCACCCAATGGCTTATTTGGAACCCTTGGGTCTCCTCCCTACTTAGTCTTTTAGTGTATGTCTACACTAGCCCCCTAGATCGATCTAGGGAGGCTAATGAGGGCGACCGGAATTGCAAATCAAGCCCGGGATTTAAATATCCCGCACTTGATTTGCATGTTCCTGGCTGGTCGCCATTTTAGAAATTGACTAGCCCAAAGTAACTGCCCACGTCTACACGCAGCAGTGAAATGGGATTCCGGAATAAAGCCCCTAAATCGAATTAGGTGGTAAACTTCATTCCACGAGGAATACCACCTAATTCGATTTAGGGCTTTATTCCGGAATCCCGTTTCACTACCGCATGTAGACGCGGGCAGTTACTTCGGGCTAGTCAATTTCTAAAATAGCAACCAGCCGGGAACATGCAAATCAAGCCCGGGATATTTAAATCCCAGGCTTGATTTGCAATTCCGGTCGCCCTCATTAGCCTCCCTAGATCGATCTAGGGGGCTAGTGTAGACATACCCTCAGATAATAGGGCTGCTGTAGTATCCCTTTGCCCAAGGCTGCCCTCTTGAATTTTTGCAATAGGTGCAGTGACTTCTCAGACAGCAGACTGAAGTTTACACCTAGCTGAAAGCACTTTACTATCAAGCCCTGTCCTTTGGTTCACTTCCCACTTGGCAGGGTTTTCAATGCCATGGACATCTGCCAGTATTACATTTGTATAGCTTGTTTGTGTAGTTCAGGTTTTTTATTATGCCTTTTCTCCTTTATTCATTCCCTCTCGCAAGACATCCCCCCAACTATCTTTGCAGGTTCCTAAAAGATCACCTGTTTCATTTCCCACTCAGCTGGTCTTGCAGCAAGAACAGCTCAGCAATGTCAGAGAATAGCTCTTGACTGTATCTTTCAGACTTAAATGATAACTACAAATAAAGGCAAGGCAAAGTTAAATTGTGTAGACAAAGGTAAATCCAACCTCAAATAGTTGTTTTTCTAACACTGCTAATCTCTGCAGCCAGCTCCACCCTATTGCTAGTAACTTTACAAAGCATTTTCTCAGTTTACAAATGTCACACACTAGGTAGGGGTGGGGTGAGTAGCATTTAACAGGAGCAACTTTAGCAAGTACTGACAGAGTGTATGGTGGCTTCCTACCTGAACATGGTAAAAAATTACAGCACCCTCCCTCTGCCAAAACTCAGATATTCAAAAGGTAAAACAAAGGCTTCATCCTGCTCTCTTTATTCACATGCTCTCATTGCCATAGGGGGTACAGACTCAGCTAGTGTAAATTTTCACTATTCTGTTGAATCAATGCCCCAGTGTGAATTAAGAAAGATAGGCTCAGATTAAAAAAAAAAAAAAAAAGCTCAGCACCAGTGTTCCCTGTAAGCTGTGTGCTTGTGCAGCCACTCAGCAGAGATTCCAATACTGGCCAGCTGATTAGCAGAGTGCCCAGGTTTCTACTGTATGGAGTTTTGTGTTTCCACTTTTGTTGTATGTTCACATGTACCTCGGTGCACATAAAAAAATTACTTCATGCCTGGATAGAAAAATCTGCATGTGGGTGGAAAAGATTAAAGGGAATATTGCTCAGCAGCACCTGCAATCTGGGCTTGATTTTCAAAAGAGCCCCACTTCAGTGTAGGCACCAAAACACTGGTTAAATTTTCCAATGCACTCAGAGCAGGCTGGGTATTGGGCTCTTGAGAATGTGGCCAGTGGTGACACAATGGATGTGCTGGAGGCTGAGCCATTTTCAAAACTTAGTCCTGTCAGTGCAGAGCACTTGAAAAACTGGCCTGAGCTCTTTTAAAATCTGGGCCCAAATGTTTTTGAGACATTTGGGTTTTCTGGCTATGACCTCTTCTTTAGTCCTTTGATCTTTGTCCATGATTCTTCCTTGCCTTCAGAGCTGGGTGACTGTAATGGCAGCTGCTCTTAGCAGTCTAGCCCGGAAATCATTGCCACTGCCAGCAGCAGCTCATAAGGAAGGGTGACAATACCGTAGCTTGCTACATTTCCTTCTGTGCTGCTGGTGGGACTGACTTCAAAGCTGGGCTCCCGCTCTCTCTAGCCACACAGCTTGGAAGATAGACATGCCACCAGCAGGGGCACAGGAGTATGGGTGGCAATACCATGCCACACCACCCTTCCTTCTGTGCTGCTGCTGGCAGTAGCACCACCATCTGAGCTGGACACCTAACCAGAGGCCATTGCTCTGTGCTGCAATGCTCTCTGGGAGCTGGTCCTGAGGTTGATTAGACAAGCAAGGATGCGTTGTTCCTTTAGGGATGGCAGGCCTGGCATTGCTGGGGGTGTTCAGTGGAAAGGAAGGAGTTCAGCCAGCATGTGCCAAAGCCCTACACTGCACTGGCATGAGGAAGCTTCTCTGCCCCTCAGATAAGCTCTGGAATGGCAGTGAGGAAGCCATTTCCATCCTGTTTGTGGCTTGACCCTGCAGGTCCTCAGGCAGAGGCATTTAGCACCCTCTTCCCATGCTGCCCCCTGTACCCTGGGTCCTGTCCCCAAGAAGTACGGGCTGTTCTGTCCCCATAGCACCCTCCCCTGCTGAGCACCTCTGTGGCTGGGTTCACTGAAGTCCCTACAATCAGATTCCCTGGTGTTCAATGCACCCTTGGGGCTTAACTCCTTCCTGCCCTCATGTTAGCCAGGCGACCGGAGGGGACTGGGTTAGGTCCATGGCCAGCAGCAGCATGGAGATGTTAGCTGCCTTTCTACACTGTGCAGGCAGCAAGGGACAAGCTGCTTCTAGCCACAGGGGAAAAGGGATGAGAGGGGAGAGATGATGTCTGGAAAAACGCAGGCCAGGTCATCCCACCTCCACCCCCATTTCTCTGGATGCAGCTCCCTCCTGCACAATGCCGAAAGGCTGCTGCTCTCCATGTTCTGGTGTGAACCCCAACAGAAAGCGGGGAGGGGTCACGTGACCCTGCATATCCCCCACATGTTGCCTTCAGTAGGACAAGTGGGTCCACTCCAGGTCTCCAGCCAGGTTGGGCCAGGTCAGCTTGTCACCCCCAGCTCCGCATGAGAGAGGTGTAAAGGAATGTGTGTGTCACCTCTCCCTGTGCAAACCTTCAAGATAAGAAGGTAAAACAACTCCAGCTACGTGGCAGTTCTTTTTAGCAGGGGCTCAGCCAACCTGACGTTAATTTGAACATTTGTACTGCGTAGTTCTGATTGATTGCCCCTGAACTCGCTTGAATATGAGGAAGGGCTGGTGATATTACGTGTGATCTCTGCTGCCCACCCATTTGCCCTTTACATGCTTCCCCTCTCAATGTTCTCTCCCCGCTGTGCCCATTCATCCTGCTGCTCCTCCATAGCCTCCCTGGCAGGGTGTGCTCCACTCCCAGCACGGTGCAGACAGCCAACCCGATCAACAGCCTGTCTGGCAGCCAGGATCCTTCCTCCCCGCACTGCCTCTGGCTGGGCTGGCACCCAGGGAAAGCTCAAGACCCTTTGGCCCAGGGCAATGGACAGGAGATCTAAGCCCTGCCTGTGCCAAAGCACTGGCATAGGGAAGCTTCTTCACCACTCATCCAAGCTCTGCAGTGTTGGAGAGAAAGCTATTTCCAGCCTGGTTTTGCCCTGACCCTACAGCAGCTCCCTGGCAGGGCTTAGCACCCTCTTTACATCCTGCCCTCACCCTAGGTTCTGGTCCCAGGCAATGTGGGGCTGATCTGTCCCCTAGAAACCTTTCCCTGCTGAGCCACCTCTCTGGCTGGGGTCTCTGAATCCCCTGCAGGAAAGTTTCCTGGGCCCTGGTACACAAGATATCGTCCTGCCCACTCTGTAACCCGAGGGTAGGAAGGACAAGCTGCTTGTAGCCACTAGTAGAGGAATAAGGAGGGAAGGAAGAGATAAGTTCTACAAAGACACAGGCCAAGTCAACTCTACCCACCCCCCACAGCTGGAAGCAGCTCCCATCCCTTTCTTCCTACACAGTGCTAAAAAGCTGCTGCTGGATGCGCTATGGTGTGAACCCTCCCAGAAATCTGGGGAGGAGGAGCCTGTGACCCTGCCTGCCTTCCCCATGCATTGGCTCAAGGTACAGGGAGAGGCGGGTCCATTCCAGGGGCCCACTCATGCATGGAAAGTGGAGAGCACTGAGCAGAGAGGGTTGGGACAGGTTGGTAAGTTACCCTCATCCTTGTGCAAGAGAGGTGTTTGGGAGTGTGTGTGTCTCACCTCTCCCCATACAAATCATAGAGATAAGAAGGTAAATAGAAAGAATACCAATTTCACGGTATTTCTTTTTAATAGGGGGCTTAGTCAACTTGATGTTAATTTGAATGTTTGTACTACATCGTGTTGGTTGATTGCTGTTGAACTCACTTGAATACAAGTAATTTTACAAGCTATCCCCTAGTCACACAGGGAAATATGGTCACCCCACAGAGGTGCTAAAAATTCATATGTCCCTTTATACTTCAAACACCATTCTAGAGGACATGCATCCATGTTGATGACAAGTTCTGCTCAATAGTGATCCATTTCATCCATGATCATTTTCATCCTCTGAGTCAGATGCAACCAGCAGAAGCTTGATTTTCTTTTTTAGTGGTTCAGGTTCTGTAGTTTCCACCAATGCATGGTGCTCTCTGAAGGCTTCTGGAAACATGTTCTATACCTTGTCCTTCTCAAATTTTGGAAGACACTTCAGATTCTCAAACCTTGAGTCAACTGCTGTAGCTAACTTTAAAAAGCTCACATCCGTACCTTCTTTGTATTTCACCAGATCTGCAGTGAAAGTGTTTTTAGAGTGAACAACATTCTGGGTCATCATCCAAGACTGCTATCACATGAACTGTATAGGAGAATGCAGGAAAAACAGAGCAGGAAACATACAATTCTCCCCCAAGGAGTGTAATGAGTATCATCATCAGAGAAGCATATCATCTGTAATGGTAGCTGAAGTATGAAGAGGAACATAAATGTTTTGTTTATCTGGCACATAAATACTACACAATGCCACCTACAAAAACCACCATGGGAATGCCTGTTCTCACTTTCAGGGGACAATGTAAATAAGAAGTGTAAGAAAACATATGTAAACAAACTGGTTTGTCTTAGCGATTGAACAAGAAGTAGGACTCCGTGGACTTGTGGGTGCTAAAGTTTTACAGTTTTGTTTTAAATGCAGTTATGTAACAAAAAAGTACATTTGTAAATTGCACTTTCATGATAAAGAGAATACATTGCAGTGCTTGTATGAGGTGAATTAAAATACTATTTATCATTTTTTAAAACAAAAGACAGGACTATGCAGCACTTTAAAGACTAACAAGATGGTTTATTAGGTGATGAGCTTTTGTGGACCAGACCCACTTCCTCAGACTTGCTAATTTTCTTCCACAATTTGATCTGAGGAAGTGGGTCTGGCCCACAAAAGCTCATCACCTAATAAACCATCTTGTTAGTCTTTAAAGTGCTGCATAGTCCTGTCTTTTGTTTCAGCAAGACCATACTAACATGGCTACATCTCTATTACTATCATTTTTTAGTTTAGCTTATTTGTAATAAAATAGTGAACACTGTACACTTAAAATTGTGGTAATTGAAATCAGTATCAGTTGGTATTCTCTTATTTAACGATGATTAAAAGAATTAAATGCAATACTTTTCTTCATTATGATTTTTACTTGCATGCATTAACTGCAATTAATCAACAGCCCTACTTTATTTACAATGTATAGCTTCAAAAATAATACTATTCCTTAAGCTATCCTGGCACATGACAATGGATTGTTAAATCAGGATTTAGGGCTTGCTCCTGTTTCAGCAGAAGACAGTGAGATTTTGGCTAGTGACACCAAAGGCAGCAGGATTAGGCCCTAAATGCCCAGTAAAAACAGGGTGTGGGTGTGTGTGTGTGGGGCGTATAGTTTCCGGTTTTAGCTCCAGGTCGCTTCCCAGAGCGACTCAGCGCTGTACAGGGCTGGCAAGAGGAGAGGCTTGCCTTGAGCTGCCAACAAGCTGTGTTCATGGGAGGAGTGGCTCTGGGCTGTGAGATCCACAAGCCCGTGGCTGTGCAATGACCCTGCTCTCCCCCCTCCCAGAGCCACGTGGGGCTATCAGTGTGTAGCCGCGAGCAGGTGTGTGCAGTTCGCGGGAGGAAAGAGCCAGAGCCTGCGATCTGCGCAGGAGACAGCCCCATTGCTCTCTGACTCAC
This sequence comes from Pelochelys cantorii, assembly GCA_032595735.1. Lineage (NCBI taxonomy): Eukaryota > Metazoa > Chordata > Testudines > Trionychidae > Pelochelys > Pelochelys cantorii. The sequence goes on from CM064328.1 coordinate 101,611,374, forward strand.
CGAGCCACCCCCTTCCCAGGCTAGGAGATCCATCGCCACCTTTTCCCGGCGCCTCGGCTGGGCTGGGAGCCGGACTCCAGGAAGGCGACGTGCGGGGCTGAGGATTTGGCCTCCTAGCGGCAGCGGTGCCACCTCCAGCCGCCCCACAGGGACCTGCCCGCGGGGAAGCCGGCGAGGGGGAGGGAGGAGGCAGCGGCCCGGACTGACGTGTCCCAGCCATGGAGCTGAGCGTGATTCATCATCATCATTATCAGCAGCAGCAGCAGCGCGCCGGGAGCAGGATGCTGCGCGGCGTCCCCGCTTAGAGCCGGCGAGTAGGCGAAAGCCGCCTTCTGCCCGCAGCCGCGTCTCTTTGCCGGGGGGTGCAGCGTCCCGGGGGCAGCCAAAATGGAAGAAATCCTGAGGAAGCTGCAAAAGGACGCGTCGGGGAACAAGCACAGAGCGATCAAGGAGAGCTGCGGCTGGGCCATTGGTAAGGAAGCGGGTACCTGCCCCCCGGCGCTTTCTCCCAAGGCTTGCCCCGTTCCCTCCCCCGCTAAAGAGCAGCCAACCTGCTCGGCCCGGCTCCCTTTATGCACCCGCTGCTAATGTATTCGCAGCGTCCCCCATTGTGCACGCGCTGTGCCTGGGAAATTCTCTACCTAGCGCCTCCTGGGTCCTTTCCCCATTGATTTAAAGGCACCCAAAGCCACACCTGTGCTGAAGTATTTTTACCCTCCCCTCCTCACTTTAGTTGCTCTAATGCTCACATCGCTATCGATTTGTTGGCCTTCAGCGTGAGCGCCCCTAGGCCAGCTGTTTGCAATGTTTCCTTTGCCAGCCAGGGCGCAGGCAGACTTAAATAGGATTGCATTTCCTTATCTGTTTTTCGAGTTGCCTGTATGAGCTGGTAGGTATATGCCTTGGTTCACGGTGCTGGAAAGCTGATAGGAGCCCACAGCAGGCAGTTTCCTTGCACTTGTGGTACCAGTGGTTTTAGTGGAATATGTTAATTGCATTTGCCTTAGTTGCCAGGTAAGTAAATTCTTTTGTCAGGCTCAAGTTGTGTAAAAGTGTTCAGCAGGGAATGACCCACAGTCATTGTAGGCCAACACCACTTGGGCATAGACTGCATAGGGTTAGCTATAGGAAAGGGTATTACAACCACTGATTACATTTGAGAAGGAGGTATAATGACTTAATGAGGGTAGCTCTTGAGGTTGCAATGCTCCTGGATAGAGGAATTACTCCTCTTTCACAGGTATCAAACTAATGTTCCCCTTCTCTTTCTCTTTTGTGCATGTAAAAAAAAAAGCCTTTTGCTTTTATTTTCACTGCATCATCATCTCGTGTTCAGGTGCATTCTAACTGCAGTGAATCACATGCTACCTTAAAGCTAGAGAAAATTTTAAATATTTATTTAATCAGTAGGTAACTTACTACTCCTCAAATGTACATGCAGTGATTCAGTCATCTAATGCCATGTTTAAAAGTACAGGTTTCCTATGTGGCCAACAATGCTTTCCTAGAGCTCAGTGATTTCAGAGTAAATCACTATCTTTATATTAGTGCCTAGGTGCTACTGTGATTGGTGTGGTATAAATGTGTGCATAAACAGATATTCATTTGATATGTAGGGGTTTTTTTTTCTCCTTCCCAGATTCAAACTACCTATTTGATGCATATTTTATTATTTATATTAAGGAAACTATGTGTTTAGTAGTTACGCTGCAGTCATTAACACCTTTCTTTGACTGAGATCTGGTAGACCTTTAATTATTGGAAGTTTTTTTTCTTAGTTCTTAATGAGCACATATATAAGGTGTTTTTCAATGAATGTGCTTTGTTACAATGCAATTTTTTTTGTACTGTGACTTCTAAGCCACCAGTTAATGCTAATAGGTGAGTTCTGAGAGGACCTCCCTGCACATGCTTTGTTGTTAATTGACTAATAAAAAGAGTGCCTGTTTTAGTGAAAATGAACCAAGAGTAATGTGCTGCACCCAAATTTCCAGGGAGAGGCTGACTCAGAGAGAGAGTTCAAGCAACATAAATTAGTGCTGGGGTTGATATATACATAAACTTGCACCAATGTAATTAAATTAATATCCTAAAACCAGTATAGTTATTTTGGTGCAAGTCCAGGTGGATGCTGATTTTGGAAGGATCCACACTGGCACTGAAATAATTAAATCATTTGTTATACACAGCTGCTGTTGTTTTAGTGCAGGTTTGTAGGTAGTTTAGCCTGTTCCAGGGTCCTGTATACATCCCCATACTGACATGTGGAAGGGTTCCCTGCAATGAGAAAAGCACTCAACATCTGCCCCACAATAGAATCCTAGAATTATAGAAAACTGGAAAGGACATTGAGAGAGATCATCAAGTCCAGTCCCCTGCCCTCATGGCAGGACCAAGCATGGTCTATATCATATCTCTGATAGATGTCTGTTTAACCTGCTCTTAAATATCTCCAGTGATGGAGATTCCACAACCTCCCTAAGGCAATTTATTCCAGTGTTTAACCACCCTGACAGTTAGGATGATTTTCCTAATGTCCAACCTAAACCTCCCTTGCTGCAGTTTAAGCCCATTGCTTCTTGTTCTCTGTGATCTGTCCCACAGAGATAATTTTTTGAAACTGTAAGTTTGTAAGTAAACTATGAATGCTAGTGATTGTTCTCAAAACTGACTCCTATCATTCAAAACTGTAGAAATGTATTGTCTCTAGATGTGGAACACTTTGTCTCCTCATGTTCTTGTACTTGCCTTTACTCATACAGAAACTTTGGAATCTTCAGACACTGCTGTTACCAAGATCCCTCCATATCAGCTGAGGTAAGGAAACACAAATGTCTTGGATCATGTGATTCCCTGGGCATTGTCAAAGCCTGCAAAGAGTCAGAAATGTACAGAATTATATTAGTGATAAACTTAAAAAAAACAACAAATAGTCTGGTAGCACTTTATAGACTAACAAAACATGTAGATGGTGGTATGAGCATTCATGGGCATAGCCCACTTCTTCAGATGACCAGAGTGTTGGATGTCTAGGACCAAAATAAATAGGGGAGACGGGAGGAGGGCGGGTGGAAGAAGAGAAAATTGGGGGGGGGGGGGGCAAGAAAAGGCAGTGGGTAAAAAAAATATATCAAGGAAAAGTTGAGCTGGAAAGCAATATCTGATTTGTGTCCATTAATTCTTTCACGTAGGGACTGTCCAGTTTGTCCAATATATATTGCCATGGGGCATTGCTGGCATTTGATGGCATAGATTAAATTACTGGATGTGCAGTTGAATGAGCCTCTGATTTCGTGGCTTATGTGGTTGGCTCCAGTAATGAGTTCACTTGAATAAATATGTGGGTGGAGTTGGCACTGTGGCTGACTGCAGGGATGAGTTCCTGGATGTTTTTTCAGCTTATCTGTACAGACTAACTCAGCTACCCCCTGAAGCTGTATTAGTGATGTTCAGGGAAAGGAAGGCTGGACTGTGGCAGGCTCACACTCATGATGGAAGCCTGCTTATTGTCACTTTCTTACAGTCTGAGACTGTATTGTTAAATCTGGGTCATTCAGTATGTACTGAAAACTGGTAGGCCGTGTGGTTGAGCTAAAACAATGAGTTGGAACTCAGGAACCCTAGTGTTGGTTTTGCTACTGACCTACTGAGTGACCTTTGGGCAAGTCACTGCATTGTTCTGTGCCTCAGTTTCTCCATCTGTAAAAGTGAGAATAAAGATACTGACTTCCTTTGGTAAAATACCTTGGGATCTCCTGATGATAAATGCTATGTCAGGGCTACGTAGTATTTTAGTTATTCAGTCTTTTGTATCAGAAGTGGCAGTGAATTCTCACCGTTAGGCAAATAGTAAATTGCAATTAAGAAAAGGGATATTGTTTCCAAATGGTCACTTTTTAGTCAGTCATTTCCATTTGAGTTTTAGTTCATAAGTTGCTTTATGCTTCCTTAGCAAGTCTAAGCTTTTATCTTGTGTACACTAGTTGTTTTTTCTTGACAGATCTCACTGCAGCATTATCCCAGGTGCAGTTTCACTGGTGGTAGTCACAAAGCTCTGATAATCGCTGGGGATGTTAGATATCATGTAATTGAATAGTCACGTAACCGCATCAAATTTTAGCGGTTACACAACTGTTCAATAGTCCCCGGGGACAGGGCTGGCAGCCAATGCACTCCAGTCCCAATCCTGGGGAGTCCCCTACCACCCCATGCTGCTGACTCTGATACAGCAGCAGCCCCTGTCCATGGGAGGCCCGATCTCCCCACACACAGAGGCTGCGCCGGCATCCATGGAGCAGCCTCAGATAGAGGAAGCAATGCCGAGAGGTAGGGGGGAATGGAGAGCAGAGTGTCTGTGGGGGCCTGAGTCAGCACGCACAGAGACCCAGCTTAAAAGCCGGCATCCCCACACATCTCTGATAGAGAGGCAGCAGTGTGGGATGGGGCAGGCATCTCCACGGGAGCCTATATGCATGGGAAGTTGGTTTGAAATCCAGCTATCCCAAGCACTGGCTCCTGCCTGTCTCTCCCTGTCGTTCCCCCCCCCCCCCACAAACACACTGCTGCCTCTTGATCAGAGGCAGCAGTGCAGAGGGATGGGGCAGGTGACTCTATATGAGATCTGGTGCTTGTGGGGAGCCAGCTTAAAAGCCAGCTCCTCATAGGCACCAGCTCCTGCCTCCCCACTTCTCCTTGCTGCCTCTGATACAGAGGCAGCCAGGTGGGGGGAGTGCATGTAGTCAACAGGATTAACTGATAAGCCCAGGCTTATCAGTTAATCATGTAGTCGTCTACATGCTGACATCGCTACTAGTCACCAGTACTTTTACTGCCACTTTGGGAACCACTGCCTTAATGGGAGAAAGCCTTGTCTATGGCTGCTGGGGGTCCTCTCCCAACCCCAGAGGTGACCCAAGCACTGGCCTCTAAGCCTTTGCAGGATCTACCAGTTAGCAATGGGTACACTCTACCCCTCAAGATCTCCATTCCTGCCCCTGGACATGTACAATATACACAGATTCACTGCTCCCAAAGCAATTGTACACCCCAGATCACCATTGGCTTAATATGCAGCAGTTAGATTTGTTGTTAGAGAAATGATGTGTACATTTATTTAGCAGAGGACAGAGATTTAAGAAATGACAAGTAGAAGCTTTGGAAACAAATGGTATTTTTTAAAAAAACCCCTAACATGCATATTAGAGCCTAGAATTGGCAGCAGGGAAGTTCTTGGCTGGCACAGATCAATCCCAGACTCAATCCAGTTCTCATCCCTCTTAAACCTCACTCTTCTTAAAATGTACTCCTGCTGCTGTGGTTGTGGTGGAGTGCAGCTCAGTGGGGCCCGAGGATCTGGCCCAGAATATTTAATGATGTCAGATTATAATAGAAAATTCACTTGAGTTTATGTGCAAGCCAAATAACATCCTCCCAAGTTCACAGAGCCCATTGATGAGTGAGCTATGTGATGCCAGCATGTGGGAAGAGAGTGCAAATATCTGAATATCAAGAGTTTAGGGCATAGGTGTTTCTTCCGTGTTCTCCAAAGGGGACAGTTTAGTGGATTTCCTGTCTTAGTTATCCAACATCTTGAGTCTTGTGTGTGCAAGAGAAATGCCCCCCCCCCACTCCCCCCACCACCGTTGGTGTGTTCTTACAGTGTGCAGAATCCAAGAAGCCAACATCTGATGACTGTGCTTTATTGCATTATGTTTTTGGTCTCAAGTTCAAAACTAAGTTAAGGACATGGAGGGTCTTTCTTTCCCCAGTTCCCTTCCTATAAGGTAAGAGAACCGGGGGGGCGGAACAGGGGGTTCTGAACAGGAGAAAGAAAGGGAGCTGTGGTGTGATGTGTGGGGAGGCCAGCACCAGCATGTGTTCTACATCCTTGTTTCATAGTGATTAAATAAAAAGTCAGTGAGTCCAGTTTCAAAACCAGGCCCTGTAGATTCAGTGGGGGCTGTTCCTAATGTTTTCTCTGGTTCAGGTCTAATTGAGCTGTACTTTGCACAGAGCGGCCCACCAACAGGGGGAGACAAAAGGAACAGTTGCCCTGGGGCCTGGTGATTCAAAGGGGCCTGGGACTTGCTGCTGCTGCTGCTACTATGACAATGGTGACGACTGGGACCCTGGGCCCTTTAAAATCACTGCTGGAGCGCTGCACCATCACTCTGTGCGATGCTGTCACTGGCCCCACCTCTTCTGTCCAAGGCCCCACCCCTTCTAGGAGCATGGAGCCACCTTCCTCCCCCCCTCACCTTGCCCAAGGACCCCACAGGTTGTCGGCTCTCCTCTACACAGATCCTGGGGTAGTTCTCAGCCAATTCTCTGGCTTCCTCAGCCTTAGGACTGACCAGGGGCCAGTTTAGTCCTGCAGTCTCTGGCAAAACTTTAGAGCAGCTAAGGTTTCTCTACATTCTGCAGGCAGGAATGGTTCCATTAGCTTGGGATCACCAGAATGCAGGGCTCTCTAGCCAGCCCTTCTCCCGCTACAAGACCTGGTCCGCCTGGGACACACGTCCTGTTTTTGATGCAGGGAGTTACCTGATGCCAGGGAAATCCCCAGTTCCTTTAGAGCTGCTTTCCACAGCATGAGCAGGGCAAGCCATTGGAATAGGCATGGAAGAACTGGTCCAGTATGTGCCAGATAGTGACTGGACCTAGCAAGTGTGTGCAAAGAGTGGTGGGGGTGAGGGGGGGACGAGACACAAAGATTCTTCCACTTTGTGACAGTGTCTCCTGTGCTGGCCCCAGCTGCAGTGCAGTCTCTACCATTTCCCCATGAGATGCTAGCCAAACCAAAAAGGGCAGAAGGGAATGAGGCTATGGCCATACTACCATTTCCATCTTCCTCTGACTCCTTATTGGCCCACAGAGATGGAGGAATGCACTGGGGGAGCGCACCTTGATGTTTACAAGGGATGGTGTGGTGGCTGTTCTGTCTAGGAACTCCAAGAGGATTTGTCTCCCTAAACTCTTTCCAGGGTTGATGAATTTAATCTGCCCTCATATTTCATGCTGCAGTACTATAATACTGTATACATACCAAGAGCCAGGAAGAAAATCTGTAAAGACAGATTAGGGAAAATGTCCTAATTTGTTCTTTTCCCTATACAGTTTCCATGATTCTGGAGCAAATGGAATACAGTCGCACGGCCTCATAAGAATACTATTAAAAATTCTGGCAAGAATATAGTCTTACAATGTTGGTCAAAGAATTGCATTCACTAACACGATCTCTAATCAGTGAGCCAGCTGGAATTAAGATGATTCATGTTGGCCTCAAAGAATATAAAGATCTGGTATGATGGATACTCTTCCAATTGTTTTTTAAAAGTAATCCTTAACTACCTTAAGGATCTACCTGATTCCACAAAAGTGAAGGCAGTTCTGATGTACACCTGTTGCTCTATTCTTAGCTTCTCCTGTTGGATGGCACCTGTGTATTATTGAACATATGGTATGTTAGATCAAATGGTTTCCCTGGGCCTTTGCACCAATGCAGCTTTTTTTATCATGGCTGCTGCTTCCAAGGCAACCTCAGCACTTCTTGGGCGAAGTACCTATTACAGAGGACAGCAGCTGAGATGTATTTTGCTCCTGGCTAGCTGTGTTCAGCAGTATTTGGACAGTTAAGGAAGGGGAGGCAGCCTTGAATGTCACTGCTTTACTGAACGTCACTGCTTTTAACTGAGTCCCATTGGCACAAAGTAGGGAGATGTGGCCATTCAACTCCTCTTGATATTAGGCTTTATGGGGTTAAATCGCTGAAAACCACTGTGAAGCTTATCCCAGTTGAGGGACTTCAATTGTAATGTCTTGCATCCTAAGAAAAGTACTCAGCTCTGGACACTGAGGCCTTTCATTTCCCCAGTGCCCATGTCCATGGTTTTTCTTGCACTGCTGCATCAATGTAGCTCAGCTCTATCCCAAGGAGGCTGTACTGAGGGAGAGGGGGAAGGCTACAGGCTCATTCTGTCCTTGAATGACAGAGGGGACTGCCAATGAGAGCATCGGCTGGAAAGGCAGGAGGGTTTGGGGTAAAGACAAACTGAGTTTGGTTCCTGCTTGTCATGACTTCCTGTGCAACCTTGGATGTATCACCTACTCTCTGTGTGACTTGGTTATAATGCTTCCCTAATTTACAGGGGTGTTGTGAAGATAAATGCATAGTCAGATGATGGCTTTATAAATACCTAAGTAAGTCAAATGGAGGCACCATTTTTAATGACCACATGTGTCCAATAGAAAATGGCCTAAGATAAAGGGTTACCAACCCCCCAGGATTGGACCAGAGTCCCCAAGAATTAAAATACAGGTTGCACCTCTATAAACCAGAACTCTGTCTGGTCCGGCAACATCCGTGGTCTGGAAGGACCACGGATGTTCCAGGATCAGAGTGTCCCGGTGCGCTGTAGGGGGACTGGGAGTCCAGCACTATGTAGGGGTTGGATGATGCATGGCCTCGCTGGGCTGCACAGGTGGGGGACCCAGTGCACAGCTCAGGTAGGCAGCGGGGGGTAACAGAGGCCAGGAGCTGGCACGTGGCTCAGCGGGGCAATGGGGAGAGCCAGGAAGCCCAATTGGGGGGACGGGACAGAGAGGGGGCGACAGCAGGGGGCCAGAAGTGAGGGCTGTGAGCCATACCAAGGAGTAAAAGGAACCTAGGTGCTGGAGCTATGGTGCTGGGAGTTCCACAGCACCCCCTGGATTGAAGTGGTTTCTATTCAGGGTTTACAGTTTGGTTCAGCGAATCTTAGCATCCTCACTGTAAAAAAAAAAAAAAAAAAAAATGCTCCAGTACCCCTGAAAAGAAAGAAACTAGAATTAAGTTTACAAATGCAGAAATGCTATCTTCCGCCTTCATTAAAGATAGCTAAAGGGGGCTAATGCTGGGGTGAATTTTTCTGCACATAAAATGGCAAGCTACCTTACTGAAAATTTACCCTTCAGTACGCTTTAGAGACTGTATGTGTACAATGTTTCCATCTTGGCTGAGCCATTTAGCATTAGATAATATTATTCTTTTCCCCCCTAAAGTGATTGCCTCAGAATTCTAAGGTATATTTTGACATCCCCCAAGTTTTTCACTACCCAACTGTTAGAAAACTAGCTGAAAAGGATTTTTCTCCCCAAGAATGGCTGGATATTGTATTTAACAGCTTATTGCCTCCTGCCAATCCACAAAAGTGTCACTGCTGACCTTGCCCTGACCCATTATGTGGGACTCCCCTACAGTGAGGTGAGGTGCTGTGGGAAGACATGTATGTGTTGGTTCTGAGTTTCTCTAAATTGGCATTGTCCCAGTGCTGTCAGTGGAACTATGCTGATTCATATCAGGTGAAAATATAACTCTCAGTTTTGACAGTGACAGTGACAGAACATGGATCAGTGTGTGTTGTTAGCATAATGAATAATTAGGGGCCTACCAAATTCACAGCCATGAAAAGAACCTCATGAACAATGAAATTTGGCCTTCTCCACCCCCATGAAATCTCACCTGTCGCGTGCTTATATCATATACTACACAAATTTCACAGGGGAGACCAGTGCTTATCGAATTGGGGGGTCCTGACCCAAAAGGGAGTTGCATGGGATCACAGAGTTATTTTAGGGGGATTGTGGTATTGACACCCTTATTTCAGTGCTGCCTTCAGAGCTGGTTGACTGGAAAGCAGCAGCTGTTGGCGGGGGTGCCCAGCTCTGAAGGCAAGGTCCTGCCAGCAGCAGGAGCAGCACAGAAGTAAGGGTGGTAATACCATACCCTGTCCTTACTTCTGTATTGCTCCAGATGGCGACTCTGCTTTCAGAACTGGGACCTCATCCAGCAGCCACCACTCTCCAGCTGCCCAGCTCTGAAGGCAGCATTACCACCGCCAGCAGCAGTAATTGCAGCTGTACGTAACACACACCCCTACAATACTCTTGCAACCCTCCCAACTCCTTTCTGGGTCAGGGCCCTTACAGTTACAACATGTAAATTTCAGATTTAAATTGCTGAAATCATGACATTTATGATTTTTAAAATCCTATGACTGTGAAATTGACCAAAATGGACTGTGAATTTGGTGGGGCCCTATGAATAATACAGTATATTATATAATATAGTATGCATTTATTACTCAGTGAAGGTTCTCCAAGTGGTTTACAAACACTTGTTTGCAAAATTCCACAATATTTTGATGTCATGTGTTATAGCGCTCAGTTTAGAGATGTGTAAACTGGAATATAAAGCGAGTATCCCAAAATTTTGGTGCTCAGTAAAGAGACAGCTAGACCGTGATTTTTTCAGAGGTGGTGAATTCATTTCTGCTCAGTGCTAGTAGAAATCATGTCTATAGGTATTTCATGTTGGGAATCCAAATTTAATAAATACTTCTGAAAAATTTGGCTCATGCAATTACATAATTAAAGCGAGAACTCTGGAGCCCTGACTTCCAAGCCCTTCCTCTAATCCTGAGACTGTGGCTACCTTGTTCCTTCTAGTGAGTATTATTCGGACATGCACCCCAAATAAAACTAAACTGGGTAGTGCCAGTGGTAGCTATAAGTTGATAAAGCATGTTAAGGGAAAAGTGACACAGCAAATTTAAAAAAAATACTCTGACAGCAACTATCATGGTCTTAATAGCCAGCAACAGCAATGGAGAGAGAGTCAAAGGTGCATGATATGATTTTAGTGACGAATACAATTTTAAAAAACAAATCTTCTCTGAGTGTAACAGTGATCCTTTAAACTTGCCTGTTCTCTATCACTAGTCTTAACATTTTCCAAGAATGTGTAAAAGTTGGTGTAGGAACGGGAAATTGTCTTTTCAAAAAACATATATTCAGTGGAAGACTACTATTTGATAAGTATCATGACCCATGCACCCAATTCATTTAAGTAGGACAAGGAAATTGCATAGGAGTATGACGAGAATAGACTTGAAAGTGTCCTTTCCAGTGGATTTCACATGTAGTTTTATTTTCCCCTGCAGAAAACAGAAATTATATAATTGCTATGACAGTGCATATCTTCCAGTATCTACAAGATCGTGCCTTGCCTATTTATTGTTTGAGGATTTTTTTCCATTGCTGGAAGTGATGGAGTGATTACATTCAGCAAAGGGTCTCTGATTTTTCCAGAAATGTTTGAGGAAAGGATTTCAGGACTAAAAGCAAAACAAAAGCCAATGATGTCAATATGGCAATGTTTTGTTGTATTCAGGGTAAACTCTGATTACTGGTTAAGAAAGAGACCATAGCATCTCGGCCTCACATTATCCTGCCCAGCATAGCTTACTCAAACTATAATCAATTCCTGTGTGTCTAGCAGTGTCTCACAGTGTTCTTTCCGTTATGGTGCATTTCATTCCAGGGTTCATTATTTCAGACTGATGTGTGAAGTTCAGGGAGACTGCTCAGTGAGGAGCAGGAGTTAGCATCAAAGGTTTGACCCCTGAGATATGTATTTGAATTTTTCTGTAGTTCTTAGAACATTGGACAAAAGCAGATAGTAGAACAGTTCAAAAGAACTCCTCTTTCCATCTTTGATATCCTTCTCCAGCTTCTCATGTGACCAAGGTCTATGTCCTGAAAAGCTTGTTAAGTTCTCAAGGTCAGGGACTGCATTGCCTTTTTTATTTTATGCTGACTGTCTCTGCTCAACCCTGTCAGTGGTGGCCTTTATTAGTTGCATGATTATCACCAGATTCCTAACACGGCCAGCTAATTGCCAGGATGGTTCATATATCCAGAGAGTCCTGAAACTGGAATGGAGTTTGGCTCTTCCTTTGTGTTTGAATATTTGATTTTTTTTTTTTTTTAATCATTTCATTCTTCTCCTTCCTCTTTCCGGATAGTGTCCTGGATTGTTGATTTCTGCTAAGAAGTTGCACATTTAGAATGCTCACATATGCTGAAAGACAAATTCTGAGTCTCCTCTTTAGAGCTTAGTGGGGAACAGTTTCTCCTACCTGCAAAACTTTTTTGGACATTTGAAGAATTTTTTCTATTCTGCTCTGGAATGGACCAGAAACCCCTTGACACTTTTCATGGAAAAATCAGAGCAAGGTTGATCCAAGAATAGTCTGTAATCAAATGGACAGGACAGATCCAACTTCAGGTTTCTCTGAATCGGGCAGAGCATGATCTTGACCCTGGATCTACCACTTCTCTGTACAAATACACAAGTAGTCCTATTGCAGTCAACGAGATTAAGAGTAAAGTTATGAAGCTGCTTCTATGTCTCCAGGATTAGAATCTCAATTTGCTATAAACAAAATGTTGAAATTTTTGTAAAATAAAATAAGACACCCTCTTTGTGGTGGCGTGAATAACCCCTAGCATCTATAACTCTGTACAGTATAGATTGTGATCTGTTAAGCTGCAGTAGTACAAAATTTTCAAATTGATTATACACCATTCCTACCTGATTTTAAAAAAATCAATGAAATCACTTTCTTTGTAAAAAATCAATCATGATTTCATTCAGTGACTGAAATTGCCATAATTTAAGTTGTTGTTGTACTCTGTTTGCAAGGCATTTGATATTTGTGCCCCTTTGCATGTAAAAGGATGGTGACACTACAGGGTCCGGGTAACACTGCCTGCAATTTTAGGCTGAATGTAGTACAGGTTGGACCTCCCTGGTCCGGCACCCTTGATATCTGACCAGTCTGGACAAGGGAATTTGCTAGACCAGAGCAGGTTGGGGGAAAGGGAGCACTAGCCTCCCTGCTGGGCTCCTCTCCCTGGCCACCGGGCCCCACGGGCTCCAGCAGCCCAATGGGTTCTACTGTCCTGAGGGCTCTGTGGTCCTGGCGGCCTGCGAGCTCTGTTGCTGCATTGGCCAGCTCCACTCTCAACCACCAGCAACCTCTGCCGCTGGGGCTTTCTGGTCCAGCAACATCCAGACCATAGATGCTCCTGGACCAGAAAGTCCCAGACCACCGAGGTTCAACTTCTATTGCTTTTGGTCAAGGGTATATTCTCTGCAGCGGTAGCAAAAAATGATAGGAGTGTGACTATATTTGTGTGCATTCACTCATAGTTAGCAGTAGCTTACGGCAAAGTAATGTTAAGAGCATGAAGCAAATTGTTTTGCCTGTCACTGCTTACCTGGTGTTAATGATCTTGTGCCTTCCTCCTCCATCTGAGTGCGGGGATAGGAAAATTGCCCCATGCTGTTCTGCAATTACATGGGCACTATCTGACTAAACTGCAGAAGTCATAGATGCCCAGATGGGGAAACTCCAGCAGCACCACAGACTTGATGATTAGTGTGCCTGGAGGTTTCAAACACCCAGTTTGCAGGCTGGATCCATCCTGCTTGGCATATTTCTGCAGATTTGCAGCTTGAAACTTATTTTTAAGAAAAATGTTGGCATCTATGGTTGCAGATATAATCTTCCATTCAGAGCCATTTGTAAACTTATGCAGTGTTGTCTGCCTGAATATGGAGATGCATGTACTTCCTGTTAATGTCACTGGGGTATTGACTCTTAAGCCTAAGGGTGACAACTTAAACATCAGTACTGATTTAGTAGATGGGATGAGCAAGAGGATAGGAGAAGCAAGTGGGAATTGGAAATTGCCACAAGGAGGGCAATGTAAAAGAGAGAGACAGCAAAAGTGGCAGTGATCCTAAATGTAAAAGTATTTTCCTACTGAATGATGTTGAATGTGACAGTAAGTACTGAATGAATAGCAAATGATGACTTAGAAGGTAGTTACTAATAAGAGGCTTTTTTTTTTTTTTAATAAACCTCCCACTGATATCAGAGCATATCTAAATCACTAGGGGGCCTACCAATTCACAAACATGAAAAAAGTGTCATAGATCATGAAATCTGGTCTTCCTTGTGAAATCTGGTCTTTTGTGTACTTTAACCCTATACTATGCAGATTTTTTAAAAAATCCTATAATCGTGAAATTGATCACAATGGACCTTGAATTTAGTAAGGTTCTACTAGTCATGACAATGGTGGAAAAAGCTACTACAGCTAAAAAAGCCATCTGCATTAGGGCTCCCAATGTTGCTATCCCAGCACAGCTAGCAAAGCTCCTCTCCTGTCCTACAAGCCACCTTGCCTGGGAGCAAAGGTGGATAATGTCTAATCCTGATTGAAAAGTTTAGCATCACGCTACTGAAGGAAAGGCCCATTCCAGACTTTAGAAGTAATGAAAATGGAGGGAGGCTCATGGATATGGACACAAATCCATGTCACAGAACGCATATGACTTTAAAAAAAGTCACTGCCATCAATTTCAATATGAGAATTTTGCATAAGATCATTAGGGATATTTCTCCCTGGCAAACAGCTTGTCTGCTGCTGTTCTTTAATCTCAATGATAAACATCAAATGTTTTGCGGTTTCAGTCAGGTGTATTTTTGTGATGCCGGTTTACAGTGCCTTGCACCCTATTGGCTCAGTGTTCATACTGTCTACAGGCCACTCTAACCATTTTTCCCCAGCTCTTGATGAGCAGTTTAAGAACACCTGCTCCTTGCTTAGTTCCCTTTAAAATGCTTCTGATTCACCTCAGGTTTGGTGGTGGACCCCTCTCCTCAGTTCCTAGCCCTTTACTTCCCCTAAGTTGTAACTCTTTCATAGTGATTTCAGCCATGTCTGCAGTGGCCCACCTCCATCTTATCTTCTCTGCCTCTTTGTTTTTGTACCTTGGTGGAAGAATGGTGGTGGATATGAGACTGCAGAGTTTTAGGAGAGGAAGGATGCTTCAATGGTTAAGGCACAGAGGAAGGGCATGAGAGATCTCGGTAAAATCTGTACTCTGCCACAGATTGTGTGCTGTTGAACTTCACTAAATTTCTGAGTCTTAATTTTCCATTTGTAAAATGGGGATATTAAACTTCTGCACCTTACAGACTTAAAAAAAGCTTAATAGCAGCACAAAATAGGCCATTTACTTATGCACAGAAAGTACCTTGCATGCTTAGTTTCTTTTAATTCTTGTTTGCGTTGGAAGGTAATGCTTTTTTATTAAGTATACCAAGGTCCTGTGAATGTAAGTGCACAATGCATGGCAAATGTGGTGTTTAAACAACTCTGTTTATTTTAATAGCCATTCTTTAGAGCTGTTAAGATTTAAGACTGTTTGCATTGCTGCTGAAGTGGAGTGAAGTCCCAAGACACAGAACTAACCTTTAAAGCTCAGCCTGTAATAATTGGTAATGCAACTCATCCTCTCTTGTCTTCTCATAGAGCTCTTTTTGATTGTCTGGCCCCAGGTTTGCTTACACAGTGGACAAATTAGCATAGATTTCATTCAGCTCATTGCAGAGTCAGGGAGCAAAGAATGTTTGAAGTATCAAAACAAGAGACTTAACAAGAGAGAATTTTTCATTCCTTTATTGCTGAGAGTCCAGAGTCTCACTAAATATGCTCCTGGCTCTAACCCTGGGCATTATGTTGTTTGTGCTGTACAATGTAGTTAATAGTGAATGCAGGCCCATACACAGGAATTTCTGTCAGGGGTGCTTTTTTGTAAATGTGTACCGCAAGGGTGCAAAGGCATCCCACCCATGGTCCCCCCAAGTAAGTGTGCTCTGACCATGGGGGGTACATTTGCATCCTTTGCAACCCTCTTCTCTCCCCTCCCCCCCTTGCATATGGGCCAGGAATGAACTCTTGAGATTGCTGTGTATCTGTTGGAAGAAATTATTGCAGGTGAATGCATGGCAGAAAATATTTATTATAATTATAGCCACAACCAACATCCAGCCCCATTGTGCGAGACAAATATTAAGAGAGTTCCTTCTCAAAAGAGCTTGCAATCTGGACAGTCCAAGTGATGGAGAAAAAGGGGTTTGTCATGTGATCGTTCTGAGTGATTCCCATTGTCATAGAGAAAACTGGTTTGGATTTGACAAAGTTGTTATCCTTTTAAAATTACATACTAGGCATGCGCAGGAAATCTTTCAGCTAAAGTTAGAAGGTGCACCAGTAAGTATGGATTCGCTGACCCTTATCACACGTTCACTCTGCTTCAGCTAATAATCTGTTCAATCTTACTTTTGTGGTTCGGGAGAAACATTGAAGAAACTTAATAGCTGCAAATAAAGTAGGCAATAAATACAGAAAGGATACTGATTGTCTTATAATGAAGTCTCCTTTGGGATTTGTGTGTGTGGTGAGACTCCTTAAGAACAGAGTTAGCTAGAGTCAGGCTATGCCTACACTGGGTAGGTTTGGTGACAAAAGTGCTGTCAGCATGCGAAGGTCACCAAAAGTGAAAACTGGTGTCACCAACTTTTCTGCCTCCCCATTGTTGACATTTCATGGCCACATTACTAGCACCCTTTTGAAAGACAGAGCAAAGCAATGTAGGTAAGCATCCCACAGTGCAGTGTTGCAGGAAGGCAGCTGATCCCTGCACTTCTTGGGATTCCCTTGTAGCTCTGTGAGCTCTCCATGCTAAGGAATGTCAAAGCAGCACAGCAGTCTCTCCAGCCCTCCCCCTACAGCAGCAGTCTGTTTTCCTAGCAAGGCAGAACAGAAGCACTCAAATTATTTGCTTTTTGTTCCCTAAATGGAGCAGCTCACTCAGCTGTTGGATACTTCCCAGAGATTTAAAAGGGGAGGGATGCATGTCTGCAGGGTAGCAGAGATAACAAAACTTTGAGCAGAGCCATTATGGCAGGCATTGTGAGAGAACTGGCTTCTGCCAGTATCCCACCAAAACAAACCACAGAATCCACACTGGCTCTTTGCTGACAATAAAGGGAGGGGAAAAGACACAAGGGCTGGAAGCTTTTTGTCACCGAAACTGGGTGTTTTTCTTGACAAAAGTCACATTGAGATGTAAACATTTGCACGGTTATGTCACAAAAAGGCAGTTTTTTACAAGAAGACATGCCAGTGTAGACAAGCCCTCAGTTATGCAGGATAGACACTGTGCAAAAAAAAAAAAAAAAAAGCTTTTTGGGTGGATATGATAGGAAAACAATTAGAATGAAATGTATCAAAAAGAAGTTCCTCTAGAGATTAAGGGTATCCTGGTTATTTCTTTTGGTCATGTTCACAGACTGACACATTTTAATATTGCAATATATGTTTTCTTTGTGTTCTTGCCTCACCGTTTCCTTTGTACTGCTACTCTCGGAGCAATAGTACATTATGTGCCTAGTGTTCTTTCTTCTTGACAGTAGTGTCGAGCTGCTAGCTGGGTGGACTCTGGTTTTAAATAGAGATCTTATTAAGAGACATAAAGCAGCTAATAACCTTAGAAACTATCTCCAGATGGGTGACTGTTTCAGAGCCATTGAATTACGATAGCCAGTATGAATATTGTAGTCTCTGTTGCTTTGCTTGTTCAGTAGATTTACTAGTTCACATCTGCCTTTCCACAGGTACTGTTATGCTTCAGTGATGGCAATTCAGATTGTGGTGGATGGTCTGTTTAAAAAAAAAAAATGTCCAGGATTGTCTTCTATATTCTCTTGTTTGTCCACTTTTACGTTTAATAGGGATGTTAGCTGTGGAGCCTTTCCAAAATTCTGGATTGGATAAGCGTGGGAGGTGAAATTAACATGTACTCCATTAAGTATCGGTGAAACATGCTGTTCGCCCCTTCCTAGCCTAAACTGCACTATGGTAAACAGCTGTTGTGTTCCACCCCAGAAGCATTTATGTTTCAGAGTTGCGTGATGTGATTCTTCTCTGTATCTAGTTTGTAAAGCAAAGGGAGAGAAAAAGATACATGGAGCAAAGGGTGAAGGGGAGAGGAAATGTTGGGGAAAAGAGCATGGAGAATTCCATGCCACTGACTGTAAGAAGAATTAGGTTTGTGCCATTTCCTATCCTCTTTACAATATTATCATAAGATTAACGAGAAGAGAATAATGGCTCATTAATTCAAAGTGGATTTTTTTCCCAGCTTTTTTTTTCTCTTGATTGAGAAAATCTTTAAGGGCAGTCTAAAATTCATAGTGGTTTTAAAGACATACCATTCTGATTTCAAAGTGTGTATCTTCTGACATTCTGACTTTTTGCATAACATGAGTGATGGAACCTCATCCAGTAATTTCTGCATTAGGCCCATAATTTCCATGTGAGCTGTGGCATAATGATAAGTAAGACTCCAAATAACTTAAATTACCCAAATGCGGATAAGATGCTTTCATGCTTGCCAGATCTCCAGCCTATTTAAAGAACCATCACCTGAAACATTTTGTTATGATTGTCAGCTATGTTTACTTTCAGCCATAGAGTAGACCAAGATTTCACTAGCTTTAAGTAAACTACTGCAGCTAGAGAGGGTTTAGATATTTAAACTTTTTTAAAAAAGGATTATATTGTATCTTTTTGGAGTAAAATTTACCTTCTTTTTTTGGACTGAACTATCTTTTATTATTGTGTGGTGATTATTTGGATTCTACCCAGATTCACAAAGGGACAAATTCAGGGCTGACAGGTTTCTCTGAACCAACAGTATGAGTCTGACTTCTTAAAAATGCCAGGCTTACCTCGTGAGTATGTCCTTCAGGTACAGATTATCAAACAATGGCAATCATTTTTTATCTCCCATGCTTTGAGTCAGCTCTTGTTACAATGTAGAATGCAAAATGCATGTAGATATGCCCTGAGGTGCCTCATATTATTTCTACATAATTTGCAGTGGGAGATAATATGGCAATATGTTCTATTTTGAATGTCTGTCTTTAAACCAATATTACGACAATGAATCCATTCACTGGTTTTTATATGAAGGGGAATAAGATTTATTGCAATGACAAATGGTTTGCATTTGAAGTGTACTTCCTGCCTTTCTCCCCCCCCCCCCCCCCCCCCCCCTGTGCTGCAGCCAGCCATGCAACTCCATTCCACTGATATGGTAAGAAGAAATAATTAGGTTTGTGCCATTTCCTATCCTTGTTACTGTTTTCATCATGAGATTAATGAGAAGAGAATAATGGCTCATTAATTCAAAGTCTTTTTCCACTAGGATGAGGTAGCTGGATCTTTGTGATTTCTTATTTATAAGGTCAGCTGTCGTCTTTGGATGTTTCTACTGTTCTTTGCTTTGATTGGCTGGTCATCCTACCCTTGTGGCAGGTGCTTGGTCTGGAAAGGTAGATAGACAAGTCTTTCAAAACACAGCACGTTAAAGGTCATTGTAACCCAGTGTGTTGAATATAAGAGGCATTTACATTCTAATAAAGCATTCTGCAGGCTAACAAATGATCAGCAGCAACGGAATAGTTCACTACTGCACGAAGCAACATCTCTTGTGGGGAAACATGCTGCTGGCTAAAACTAGGGGACTGGGACTGCTCTGAAGTTAGAGGTTCTGTCACAGAGTTGCTTTGTCACCAAGAGCAAGTTGCTTATTATGACTCAGTGCCTGTGAAGTCAGTGGGAAAAATTCCATTGACGTCAATAGGAGCAGGGTTGGATTTTCATCTTCTTGTTCCTCTAGTTCAGTGGTCTCCAGCCTTTTTAAGCACGAGATCACTCTTTGAATTTAAGTGCAATCCAAGACCTACCTCAGTATAAATACACTTGCCCCACCTCCCTCCTGCCCCTTCTCCCCAAGGCCCTGCCCCTGCCCCTGCTCACTCAATCTTCCCTCTCTTGACCATCCTCATTGACTTGGGGCAGAGGGTTGGGATGTAGTCTCTGGTCTTGGATTCAGGGTCTGGAGTGTGAAAGGGGCTCTCAGCTGCTCTTGGGGCAGGCAGTTGGGATGCTGGAGGGGGTTCTAGGTGCAGGCTTTGGGATGGCGTTTGGATGCAGGCGTGCTCGGAGCTGGGGCAGGAGCTTGGAGTGCAGGAGGGGGTTCATGTCTGGGATAGGAGTTTGAGATGTGGGCTCCGACTGGGCACTGCTTACCTCAGGTGGCTTGTGAGCGGGTGCAGTGGGGTTAAGGCAGGCTCACCCCTGCCCTGGCCCTGCAGCACTCCCAAAAGCAGCCAGCAACTCCCCCCTCAAGTCCTGTTGTGCCCCCTCTCTGCTCTGTGGAGATAGGATACAAAGTGGGAGAGGAGGCACCCTGTCATCACCGCCCTCCTCTCCCTCCCCTGCCCTGCACAGCAAGGAGGAGGCTCGGGGGGGCAGTGGGGGAAGGGGCAGCTCAAGTGCTGGCCCGTAATAGCCTCTTGGCCAAACCAGTCAGGATCACCCATCAGAGGCTCCAAGATCTACCGGTAGATCCTGATCTACTGGTTGGTGACCCCTGCTCTAGTTAACCCATCTGTGAAATAGGGACAGTAAGGGTCAACTTTGCGAAGAGTTTTGACATCCTCTATTTAAGGAACCTTATGTGCAAGTTGTTGTTGTGTTTAATCTGGAGTTGTAAAGATCCAATAAGTATGGTCTGCATTGTTTTGTGTTTGGTTTTGTGTGTGTTTGTTTGAATGAAAAAGAAAAATAGTCTTGGAGCAGAATACATTTCCCCAGCTATGAAATGGGAGCAGCATGGCTGGGAAGGCTGTCCGGTTTCACTGTTGTTTCTATAAGTGTCTCTGTTCTCTGCTGAAAGGTCACAGTCCATACCATTATTCTGCTGCAAGTAGCACCAAACTGCACACGGAGGAGTCGGACCTTACACCTGCCATGGTGGCAATACTAAGAGAGCTTTCATTATCCTCTCTTCTCTAGCCAGGAAAACACTGCTGACAGGAGGCTGTGCTGAATCAAGGCATTGTCCTTTTGCCTTTCTTCCTTTTTTTAAAATTTGACTGGCTCTAGCAGTCTTGCGAGCAGGTGGCTAATAGCGCTCATTTGAGGGTGACACTGTGAAATTCTGTATATGTGTGCAGAGGTGATTCCCAGCTGCCCTGATAGCACAAACTTCGCACTGTTTGGGGCTTTGCTTAGGGATACAGATATTAAAGATGCACAGGCTGAACTTAATTTATGTCTGTCTCTTCCCTTTTCCTTGCCCCCTTGCAACTTTCTGAGGCTTCAAAGTCCTCCTCCACTTCCACAACCTCCCTTCATGCTGTCCCTCCCTGCTATTTTATTTTCTTCTCACCACCTGCCTTTTAGCTCCTAAAAACCCCCACAGCACCTCTGGCTCCCAAAACTTCTGGCTGCTTCTCTGCCTGAGAGCCCCCAGCAAGTACTACTTTTGATAATGCTTTGTGTGACAGTAAGGAGTCTTGTTCATGGCTCTGAGATCTTGCCTTGTGTATACCCTTCCCTGCCCTGAGCACAGTATTGTAGACTAAGGCTGTTAAAATGCGGTTAATTGACTAGTCGATGGAATTTCCGTCGACTAGTCGATAGGCACTTCTGCATATGCGGAGGAATGTGGAACTCCATGTACAGCCTGGGACCAGCAGGAAGTCCCGCTGACTCCGGGCTGCACGCGGGTGCCTTCTTTGAAATGCACGAGAGTCCCTAGTGGGGGCTCTTGTGCATTTCAAAGCCATAGAGCCCGGGATCAGCGGGGGACTCAGAGCTCCATGCTACACTGCATGCCAGCCCAGCATGCAGTGTAGCATGGAGCTCTGAGTCCCCCGCTGATCCCGGGCTCTATGGCTTTGAAATGCACAAGAGCCCCCACTAGGGACTCTCGTGCATTTCAAAGAAGGCACCCGCGTGCAGCCCGGAGTCAGCGGGACTTCCTGCTGGCCCTGGGCTGTATGCGGAGTTCCACATTCCTCCTTTGAAATGTACAAGAGCCCCAGTGGCAGCAGGAGAGGGGGAGGCAGCAAGAGGCGGGGGGGAATCGACCAGTCGACTCAACTATCCGATAACACTGGTCTACAATTTTTTTAGAAGTCGTCTGCTTCAGAGAGAAAATGTGCTATTTATTATGTATTTTGATGTGCTGAATTCAAATATGACAATTTAAAACAACTGATTGGCTACTGTTTCCAGATATTTAAGTTTTTACATTTTACGTCTATGTATATTGTGTAGATAGTAGAATTTTAATCATAAATTGTAAACCTAGGTCTTTTCATGTGTTTATGGTTGCTTTACATGATAATATTTCACCTGTCCTGTTTATGTAACACTTTAAAAATCAGCAAAAGGGTTATATAAATAAAATTTATTATGAAACAAAAGGCAAAAAACATTATGTACATAGTTTAGTCCTATTTAGTGTCTACTCGGCGCTTCTTGGCTTGTCTTTTGTATTCATTAAATGGAGCGTCTCTTGTCACTGTCCAGCAATAGTCTGCAAGCATTGATGGGCTCCATTTGCCCTGATAGCGTTTCTCCATTGTTGCAATGTCCTGGTGAAATCGCTCGCCGTGCTCGTCGCTCACTGCTCCGCAGTTCGGTGGAAAAAAATCTAGATGAGAGTGCAAAAAACGTATCTTTAGTGACATGTTGCAATCAAGGCTTTTGTATGCCTTGAGGAGGTTTTCCACCAACAACCTGTAGTTGTCTGCCTTGTTGTTTCCGAGAAAATTTATTGCCACTAACTGGAAGGCTTTCCATGCCATCTTTTCCTTGCCACGCAGTGCATGGTCAAATGCATCATCTCGAAGAAGTTCACGAATCTGAGGACCACAAAGACACCTTCCTTTATCTTAGCTTCACTTAACTTTGGAAATTTTCCACGGAGGTGCTTGAAAGCTGCTTGTGTTTTGTCCATGGCCTTGACAAAGTTCTTCATCAGACCCAGCTTGATGTGTAAGGGTGGTAACAAAATCTTCCTTGATTCAACAAGTGGTGGATGCTGAACACTTTTCCTCCCAGGCTCCAATGACTGTCGGAGTGGCCAATCTATCTTGATGTAGTGGGAATCTCTTGCACGACTATCCCATTTGCAGAGAAAACAGCAGTACTTTGTGTATCCAGTCTGCAGACCAAGCAAGAGAGCAACAACCTTCAAATCGCCACAAAGCTGCCACTGATGTTGGTCATAATTTATGCACCTCAAAAGTTGTTTCACGTTGTCATAGGTTTCCTTCATATGGACTGCATGACCAACTGGAATTGATGGCAAAACATTACCATTATGCAGGAAAACAGCTTTAAGACTCGTCTTCGATGAATCAATGAACAGTCTCCACTCATCTGGATCATGAACGATGTTGAGGGCTGCCATCACACCATCGATGTTGTTGCAGGCTACAAGATCACCTTCCATGAAGAATGGGACAAGATCCTTTTGACGGTCATGGAGCTTGGAAACCCTAACTTCACCTGCCAGGAGATTCCACTGCTGTAGTCTGGAGCCCAACAGCTCTGCCTTACTCTTGGGTAGTTCCAAATCCCTGACAAGGTCATTCAGTTCACCTTGTGTTATGAGGTGTGGTTCAGAGGAGGAGGATGGGAGAAAATGTGGGTCCTGTGACATTGATGGTTCAGGACCAGAAGTTTCATCCTCTTCCTCTTCCTCGTCTGACTCAAGTGAGAATGATTCTGGTGCATCAGGAACCGGCAGTCCTTCTCCGTGGGGTACTGGGCGTATAGCTGATGGAATGTTTGGATAATGCACAGTCCACTTTTTCTTCTTTGACACACCTTTCCCAACTGGAGGCACCTTGCAGAAGTAACAATTGCTGATATGATCTGTTGGCTCTCGCCAAATCATTGGCACTGCAAAAGGCATAGATTTCCTTTTCCTGTTCAACCACTGGCGAAGATTTGTTGCACAAGTGTTGCAGCATATGTGTGGGGCCCACCTCTTGTCCTGATATCCAATTTTGCAGCCAAAATAAAGGTGATAGGCTTTCTTAACCATAGTGGTTATACTGCGCTTTTGTGATGCAAAAGTCACTTCACCACAAACATAGCAGAAGTTATCTGCACTGTTCACACAAGTACGAGGCATCTCTGCTCACTTTGGCTAAATAGTGTTTGATTTTGCAAAGGGACACATTTCTGACAAATAAGAGAGCATGACACTGTATGATTTCTAGAGCTGATATAGGGCAATTTGTTCAGCAGAGTGATGTAAGCTTCGTTATGATTGCATCATCCATGACTTCTAGGAATAACATGATGCAATTCATATCATGTATGACGCAATACCAGCTTCAGATTGCATCATTCATTGTTTTGCCTAAAAAGCAAGTACTGTCCAAACCCAGTCATAGATTTATTCATAGATCCAGTCAAAGATGTATTTTAGTCATTTCTGGTTTAAATTGAGATCCCTTCCCTTTATAACTCACTTATCCTCCGCCATTCCCAAGTCAAGGGTCGTATATATTGACCCAATAGCATATCTTGAAAACTAGAGCCAATCAACAATTTTAAGCATCATTTTCATTCTCAGTGACCCAGAATTAGTAAAGTTTGACTACATTTATTTCAGAAGCATTTTGGCTGTAGAGCAGTGTAAGCATTTGCTTATCGGATAGTCGACTAGTCCTTAACATCCTTACTTCGGACCCCTTGGAATCTCTGAATCCCAGGGCAATTGCCTCCTTTGCTTCCCTCCCCCCCCCGTTCCCCCATCAGTGGGCCTGGTCCTGTATTGGCAGGATATCTGTTGGTGCTTTATGATCGTGGTAAGGAGATGATAAAGATCTTACTGGCAGAGATTGTAAAAAGGGCAGGAAATGACACTGTGGCAGTTTATTTTCTCAGAGAATGTAATGGGAAGGGAGATTGCTGCAGCATTAATTAGATCTTCAGTGAAACATTTTTAGCAAGGCTGGGGAGTACAGCTAATTGAATCTGTTCTCCTTTCCATCCTCCTGTTGTGATTCATGTGTGTGAATCTTGGGATGATGTATCAAGAAATCACTTACATTCTGTACCCATTGCAATCTCTAGCTGCCGAGGCTGGGCTCTGTGCACAATTGTGTGGTAGCTACATGGGGCGCCAGGCCATTTTTATGGTAATGAACATCAGCGGGCTCAGTTCCATTGGGTTATGGCTGCCCTCCCCCCCTCACTTCTCAGACCATGTTAATAAAAGCATCTGTTTGCCAAGTCCCACCTATCTGTATTTGTTGTCTGTACTGCAATAGTGCCTATGGCCAGGACAGCCCCATTGTGTTAGATGCTGTACAAAGTGCAGAGGGTGGAAGACCCTTCCTTTCCTAAAGAGCTTTCAGTCTAAATCAGTGGCGCTCAAACTGTGGGAGGGAATCCCAAAGTGGATTATGACTACATTTTAATGGGGTTGCCATGGCTGGCTCAGGCTTTGGCCCTGGATCCCAACACCCAGGGCCAAAGCCTGAGGGCTTCCGCCCTGGGCAGTGAGGCTCAACATACAGGTCCCTTGTCTGGGGCTGAAGCCCTTGGACTTTAGCACTTCTGATTGGGGTAGAGGGTCTTGGGCAGGGGTGGGTAAAAGGGCCTCCGCGGGCTGGATCCAGCCTGCCAAGCAGGTAGATCCGGCCTGCGGAGACCTGCTGCTCCCACACCCCTCGGCCAATTATGGCCTGGGGGCAGGGAAGAGCCCAAAGCCTTTTCTGCTCTGCCCCCGCCCTACAATGAGCACATGGCACTTTGAAGCACCAAGTGCTGCTCACAGGACGGCAGGGGTGCGGGGGGGAGAGCCGAGAAGGCTTCGTGCACACCCCTGCCCCCAGGCCAATTGGGGCCTGCAAGGAGGGATGACCCGGCTCCCCAGGCCAATCAGGGCCTGACCGGGCCCTGCGAGGAGCCCACGGCACTTCAAAGTGCCACGTGCTCCTCGCAAGGCAGGAGGAGGCTTCCCATGCTCCCCCGCCCTCAGGCCCTGATTGGTCTAGGGTGTGGGGGAGTGTGCCAAGCCTCTTCCAGGGCATGGGTGCCTAGTGGGAAGGGGGGGGGCCAAAGGGGCTCCCCACCCCCCAGACCAATCATGGTCTAGGGGTGGGTAGCCCCGCCCCTTCCGGTTAGGGTTGCCAGGTGTCCGGTTTTGTACTGGACAGTCCAGTATTTGAGCTTTCTGTTCAGGAAACAAATTGAGAAAATATAAATGTCCGGTATTTTCTAAATAAGATGTAATGTAGATTGTGATGTAATGTCAAGTGTGTCCGGTATTTTTGTTGAAACCATCTGGCAACCGCGGTGGCCTGGGGCTACATCAAATTTTTGAAGTGTCCCTGGGCAAAAATTATTGCCCGCCCCTGGTCTTGGGCTTTGGTTTACCCACACTCCCACCCCAAGAGGGCAGTTGAGCTTGGGCGGGCTCAGGCTTCAGTCCCCTCTCCTGGGATTGTGTAGTAATTTTGTTCTCAGAAGGGGGTCATGGTGCAGTGAAGTTTGAGAACCACTGGTCTAAATAAATAGACCCTTTTTAACACACCACAGTGGTTGTACTTAAAATGAGGGGGAGAGGGTTGTGTGTGTAGCTTTACTTCTCAATATCTGTTATGTTTAGAGGAGTTCATGCATAGCGACCTTGATTGCTACCTGTTGGTCACATAAAAAAAACCTCCATTCAGCAGCTGAAATGGGACAGCACTGAGTATTGGCTGTCCTAATAGCTGATAGATATTTTAAAAATAGCAAGAACAAAAGAGAAACATTTTGAGTGGGTCTAAGACTTGCAATATCAGATATTGTGAAGGGGGAAAAAAAAAAGTATATGTATTGGCTAGAAGTGACATTACTATGCATCTGTATGATTTCCTGAAGTGTCCTTCTGCCCCAACATGTGCATGTAATCCATGCCCACTGGGTGTGTAGGTTACAAACAGGTTATTGAGTGAAACCTGTAATAGAGAGAACCCATGAAAAAAATTGTTTTTGGATGTTCCAGTCGACAGAGATCTTTCTCACATGTTGTGTGAACAGCATGTAACCAACACACCTACTGGCACCAAAGCCACTTTCAGAGAGAAGAATGAGTCTGTTCTGCAGCCTTAGTTGCGAGGCAGCTGGCTTTTAGCTCAAGTTGTACAGGCTCATGGACTAAACTCCAGAGGTCCAAGGTTCAGTTCCGCCTGTCGGCATTACAAATGCAATAGCTTTAGATGCTACAGCTAATATTTGCAAATGAGTCATTTTAGCTAAATATGTTCTAGAAACTTTTGAAGAGCTTCTGAAATAGTTACTTTCTGCATGTTTGTTCTTCAAAGAATCCTAAGCAAGGTGTTTGAATATATGTGTAAACTCTATTTGAATTTAAAAATAAAAGCAAGAATTCCACCTACTCATCTTTGTGCTGCTATCAGATATGTTAGGTGAAGTTTTGTAAATTTGCATCAGTTGGGGAAAGAGTATGGGAAAGCCTGCAAGTTCACAAACAAGCTTTGCAGTTACGAATTCACTCTCTTTTTTTTTTTTTTTAAGTGTTTTGCTAAACTGTGTTAAGTTAGTAGCCTTTGGGATGTGGTGAGGTCTTTAATTGGCACTAATGACAAGGGACTGTGTTTTGAAAAATTATTTTTTTGTGCCTTGATTTTTTGAGTGCCCAGCTGGACAACTCTTTAAGGGACTTGGTTTTCAGGGGCCAGGCACTCAGTATTTTCTGTAGATTAATTTTTGTTAAAGATTGGCACGGTGTGGGAAGATGCTATGTAAACATTCCTCCACCTAGCGCTGTGGATACATGTCAATCATAAGATGCAATAGTTGTTCCAATTCAGGGCCTCTTTTCAGCCAGTTTCTTATCTCAGAAATCCTTTCATAAAATAAACATATTCTGGTCCACTAACCTCCTTTTTTTATTTGTATCTTAAATCAGAGTTTGAATCCAAGTCTCCAGTGTGTTTGGATTTGCTTCTGGCTATTCTAACACAGTAGTTTTTTAATATGTAAAAGCTTGCAGCATTCTGCAATTTGTAATGGTGTGTTAATTAACCCATTGTAAACCCTACCCTTTAATGTTTGTTCTTTGCACAATTTATTTTGGCTTAGTTAACGCACATTACATACTGTGCTGTACAAAAGGCAAAGAACAGTTTCTTCCATAGAAGATAATGTGAAACTCGGTATCCTCCTTCTGCAACTTGACTAATAAACAAAAGACAAGTGACTGATACACTGAGAAGCTTTGTGCATGCTACAGGACCACCTGTAGTTTGCAAATCACATTTGTGCTACACAACATGAAAAATGGTAAGCTATTTGGGAAGTGGATCTACAAGCAGCTTTGTCCTGAGGGAATATTTCTTTGAAAAATGTGGAAACACACTGTGGTGGTTTCTTTGAGAAGATTAATGTCACATTGCTGGTAAATTCTTCTCAGTGGTGGTTTAAGATTGTCCCTGTTTAAAATGAGGGATATCCAGAAGACTGTGCTTTTTTGCGAATGCCTGTTTCTCAGCATCATTTTCCTCTTGTTTTTGTAGGGAGAAGTGTCTCCTTCCACTGCAGCTTGCTTTGGAATCAAAGAATGTGAAGTTGGCCCAACGTGCTCTAGCAGGGATGCAGGTATGGCCTGGGACTTGAGTGGATTTTGACTTGCTTGGTTGGAGAGTGGATGTAGAAAATGGCCACTTCTGTATGATTTAAATTCAAAGGAAATGTAGGTGGAAAAAAGTATGAAAATGAGGGGGGAAAAAAGTAAATAAAACATCAAATCATGGGGACTGACCTAGTGATACCATGGGCACTGTTGAGAAGTTGTCTTCCATAGTATGGGCTCTGCTGAGAAGGCATTCGGGAGCTAGCCTCTGTGTGTTAGCAGAGGCAGAAGATTCTTTGGAAGCTGCATGCTCTTGTGCCTAGCCCTGCGCTTGGACTCCAGGGGTATGTCTAGACCACATGCCTCTGCCAGCAGAGGCATGTGGTCTAGACATACCCCAATAGATGACTAAGGAGCTGTACTTAGAGTCCCAGTTAGCCCACTTCGATCAGCTCAGAGGACAGTGGTGCTTCGAGGCTGGATAGGGTGACATAGGCTTAAGTACCAAGAGCTCTGTTATAAATGTACGGGAACCCCCACTGAAAATATTCCTCATACACTCAGTAGCACTTGGTGAAGTGAAGGGGTTTTTATAAATTACAGCTGAAAACAGCCATGCAATGCATATACCAAGAAAATCAGATGCAGACTTCAGAGCTAATGTATTTGCTGGTAACAAAATGGAAACTGAGCATGTTTTCGCTTTGTTGAAGGAAAATAGACATTGCACCAGTACTCGGTTAATGTTAATTGTTAGGAATATAGTTTTGTAGGGAAGGCTTCATGCTGCTCTTCTACTAAATGCAAGTTGCTGTTCACTGAGTTTCAATTCATCCCAGCACAAAGGGCAAGCACAAGACCTTTGTTTGAGGGCAGAAGTACAGTAGGACTTCAGTGGTGCACGTGCCTCTGTTTTGCCCCAATGTAGCTGAAAGTAGGTTTGGTTTTTTGAGAATAATAAAAAGGCAAACTGTTAGATTTAAAAGCGGGCTCCCTTAAAGATCCAGTTAGGTGCATTTAAGTTGGATTTGCTTTTTTGTGCCACCTTTTCTAGCTCTGTCGTGCTGTCTGGAAATACCTCAACATGACACTCCATTACTCACATACTGGGTTCTTTCCAAGCTGCTCAGGCCCTAAAAATCAGTGGGACTGTGTCCCTTAACACCCTCTTGCTCCTATCCCTGGCAAATACAAACTTCATATCTCCATAACAACCCACTGGTCAGGCCGCCTTCTCTTAAGGGGCTTAGTTAATGTTTTTGATGAGTCATCTCTTGAGATACATAAATCCCTCTCTCCATCCTCTGTCAGTGATTAGGAATGCCACCTCCACAGTGCTTCTGTCACCTTACCATCCCTCTGGCAGCTCAGCATGAGAGAGTGGGATGCTAGCTAAATCTTCATCTCCCACTAAGCAACATGTAAAGTAGTGGTAGCTGTAGGCCAGTGTTTCTCAACTTTCTTTTATAAAGTACCCCTTATTTCCCCCCCAAAATAAGTACCCCCAGTACCTACAGTTTTTTTTTTCCTACCATTGCACCATGTTTGTTTAAACAACTTAATCGTAGCCGGGCAGGCAATGAAATTTTTGGGTGTAAAAAATACAAAAATAATAAAGCACTATAAAACTTAAAACAAATTCGGTTTTCTCCAAATTTCAGTTGTTGATGTACCCTCCCCCCCCCAGACTTCTCTCAAATACCCCTAAGGGTACTCGTACCACTGGTTGAGAAACACTGCTCTAGGTCATCAAACCAGTCTCATTGTCCATTCTGTATATGTGTTCAAGTTTTACTTCTAAAATGACATTAGCTGAGGGCTTCACCTAAGCCAAGACCAGAAGCCTTCAGAAATTACATATTGAGAGTGCACTGGGAAACAATCTTCTCTAGATCATTTGAGCTGCCAGAAAAGAGATAAAAGAGCCCGAATTCAGTAATGAATTCGGAAGTGTTCTGCAACGCTTGGATCCTGTCCTCGGAGAAGAAAGGACAGGTATGCAACTAGTACTCTAATCAGAGTGGAGTTTTATAGAATGGGGAGAAATCAACAGTTTCTGAGACTGAACTGCTTGGTGTTTTATTGCAGAAGCTGCTGTCTGATGAGAGATTTGTATCCATGGAAATAGGCGCCGATGAGAAGCAGCTACTAAATCAGATGCTGAATGCTGTCAAAGTGACTCCTTTTCTGAACGAAGACCTGCAGGTAGAAGTGATGAAGGTGAGTGATTTACAGATATCCGTGCTTACAACACAGACTGTCTGGCTCACGCTCAGGGGTTTGTGAGCATATTTGGAAGTGTCTTGGACATGTGCACATCCTGCATTCAATCCCCCCTTTGTTGACAAACAGTCATTTGCAGTCCTACTGAATTATGTAACACAGGAGCTTTCATTTGTTGCCTCTTAACACAGTTCTCTCCCATGTTGCCATTACCCTACGTATAAGTTAAAAGGCAAATCTAAACAGCATAAAGCAGACACTGTGGTTTGTAAACTTCTTTGGAAGAAGTTCAGAGATGGCACAAGGATTCACATTTGCACGTGCTCAGTGTGTGTTGTGTGTATACTCAGATGGAGGATTTGCACATTGGAAACCCTGGTTGTGCGTGTGCACTTTTGAAAATCGGGACCACATTCTCTATCTGTTCTTTCTCTCTCGAAAAAAAAAAAAAAAATTGTTCACAAATAGTGGTTGGCAAAAGTGTGTGTGGTGGAGGGAGGAATCTGACTTATCTGGGCCCCTGCTGGTTACCCCCAAAATATTTCTGAACTAGTGTACGGGAGTCACCCATGTTTTGTATCCCTTAATGGAAGCTTTTATTCCTAGACATACTTGTACTGCTTCAGGATGTTTGAGTTAGAATGGTCAGTTGGTAGTGAGGGAGTGTCAAAAATGACCTGTCCTGTCAAGAAGCCTTCCAGTATTACCCTGTTTCAGATACCAGCTCGTGAACCCTTAATTAAAGGTACAGTAGAGTCTCAACTTCAGTTCATCTCATACCTGATAGAAAACAGTACTGTGATTGATGGCTTCCAGTCCTTTGGATCTAAATTTTTATACTTGATGTAAAGAATTTCTCTTTGATATCCTTCCAAGTATCTGCTTACAGTTAGGAGGGGAAACTCATCCAGGAGAAACTCTTTGAGGAATATGTGATCAGAGAGGCCTTTTCTGCATGTTTTAATGCACTCAATACTGTACTGTATACTTCTGCCTCACATAGAAATTAAGATTTTTGAAACCATTTGCCCAAAGGGATCTTATTCCCTTTTGCTCCTAGACTCAATTACTCCTACTAATTTTTCCTTAGAGCTTTTGTTTGCTTTTTCTTTTTTTGTGGCCTTCAGCACTGAAAGGTGCCACTGCCTGAAGGAGAAAGTGGCCCTTGCTAAAACTGCTCCATATTTGCCAGTCATGCAGACTGCTTCTTTTTCTGTCTTTTACTCAAAGCCCTTCGTTTCCTTTGTGCCCATAGCAAAGATCATTTGTGCGTGCAACTACCCAATGCACATATACAATTTCAAGAGTGATGCCTACCAAAGATGATGTGCAATGGGTGGAAGTTGTCAGGGAGATGGGTTCAACTCTCTCATTACTGAGAGAAGCTCCAGTTCTGAGGCAACTTAAAGCTGGTGAGAGGAATCCTGAGCACCCACCAAGAATGTATCCTGCCTGCCTCAGACACACCATCTCCCTCCCTCTCTTCACTTGCCTCTGTGGTAGGAGGGGACTGGTCCAGGGTTAAGAATCAACACATCTGCACAGATAGGGGGTGCTCTTCTGTCAGGAGAAATCTCTTTGACTAGTGGCAATCAGTTTCTGTATTGTGCAAAATGGCTGAAAACAAATTAGGGCAGGCAATGATACTCACAGCACATGCTGAGGGCTGCAACTTAAGTGTGGTTGAATATACATGCAAATAACTTCTTTTACACTGACTGGCATGAATACCATTAAGGCAAGACTACACAACACGCAGGACCCATTTAAGTCAGTTCTGCTGATATTAATAAAATGTAATATTTACCTGATTTCCACCCATATGACAGCACTGTTAATGAGCACTTTTAAAAGAAAATTGTATACCCATGTTTTGGGTGTCTAGCTTGAAGCTTCAGGTTGTGCATTTCTTGGAGTGATTTTACTCAGGAAAAAGTTTCCAAGCCAGAGTGTTCCAGTCTGCGGCGGGTGGGAAGCTGGGTGAGTCAGGCCGACACAAGAGGCAAAACACATGAGATGCCCAGGAGCTCCATTCTGGATTCCCATCAGGGCTGAAGTCCCCACATGGGAGTCCATCGCTCTGTGTGGGATGCAGGCAGGGCTGCCCGGCCGCAGCACTGTACCCAAACATGGCCAGTGTGAGCCAGTCAGCGCTTCTCAGGCTCTGCCCACAAGGCTAAGCAGCAAGCACTTCCCACGATACCCTGGCACTCCGGCGCACCTTCCCTGGGGGCTAGAAATGCCGACACCCCATACCTGTCTATTCCAGCCAGCCCATCCACTTGTGTCTTTCAATGCTCACCCCGCCTGGGAGATTTGTTGAGCCCTGTGTAAACCCAAACTGCACCGTGCGCCACAAACAAACGGGCTGAATGCAGCCCACGTGTGGAGTAGCCCTGGATTAGGGAATCTGGCACAATGTGTCAGATGTTTTAAAGGTCACTGGATCCTGACAGACCATTCTTAAATGCTTAGTTTGCTGTGAAATAACATATACAGTGCCACTTATCCAAAATTGGGAAGTGCGGTGCATCTCATCAGAAACATTAGCTTACATGAAATGTGAAATTCCTGACGCAAGTTATCTTGGGCAGAACAGAAAGCATTATACTTACTTACCAGACTTGATTTACATCTTTTTCTGTCAAATACCACATCGTGAAATATCTTGTCCAATTTTTCTCTGGCTTTGTATCCCACAGTGCATTGTTGAAGAAGAAATGCTTATTTCAAGAGTCCATATCAAAATTGGGCTTGTCACAGAGAGCAGACCCCAATTTTAACTACAGAGAGGTTGCAAGCCATCCATTACTGAATTATTTATTACTATTTATATTACTAAAAATATGCCTCGCCAAGACTGTAGGGATCCTAACTCACCATGAACAATTACAGTTAAATCTCAGCAACTGTAAACTTTCAGTCTTCTTCAAAACCCCAGTCTTTTGCAGTGTGACCTGAAGGTTATCAGATTAGAGCTATTTTGGTATTTGGAGCTTTATTGTCCACTGTCCTTGTGATATGAATACCATCTTGAACATGACCCATTCCAATTCAATGACTTTATGATAATCAGGTCAAGTATATCTATATACAGGTAGCAGTGTGGGCTGTAGAATGGAGCACTGGATTGGACCTCAGAAGATGGGGGTTCAAAGCCTGGCTGTGCCATAGACTTGCTGGTAGCATTTCAGAAATGCCTTGGTTTCCCTGTTATTAAAATGGAAATAATGATACTACTAAATGGAACCAATGTTCATTACATATGTGATGTGTTGTACAATGAAGTAATAACTAGGTTAGTTCAGGTTTCAGCCCTTCGATATGTGCACTGAGGAGCTGAGTATTGTTGAATTGAAATTGTGTTCGCCTTTGGGACCACATCTTAATTTAAATGACCAAAATGCAAGGATGGGTTAGGGTTGTGTGGGACTGCCTTATCCAGCTTGAGGCACAGAAAGAGTTAGTCGAGAGTCTGAAGAGCTGCTGGGAAGACTCTTGATTAATTTAGACACAAATAGACACAAACACAGACTTTTTTTGTCTTGAGCTCAAAAAGCTTTTAAAATGGTTTTAGCATTTTCTTCTTATGAAATTAGACTACTTGCAAAAGCATGTGCAGTGTTGACAAAGACACTGTCAGATATGGTCAGGTCAGCAGCGGAGGAGGAAACTGATCTGCTGAGCTGTTCTAGTTTCTCTTTTTGTGATCATAGTACAGGTGAAAGACCCTTTCTTTTCTGGGTCTGCTGGTAGATTCCTTTTGGCTAACTCAGAACATGTCCTTCTGGCTCTAAAGCAAAGGAAACTAAATATAAAAGGAAAGTGAGATAGATGAAAGAGCTCTAAAGAGCAAGGACTTTTTTTTTTTTTTTTTTTTTTTTTTTTTTGGCACACTGTTTTATCATATGTAATACTCAATAATATGGTAGGAATTAATATCAGGGGTAGCTGTGTTAGTCTGAATCTGCAAAAGCGGCGAGGAGTCCTGTGGCACCTTATAGACTAACCGAAGTGTTGGAGCATAAGCTTTCGTGGGCAAAGACCCACTTTGTCAGATGCATGTAGTGGAAATTTCCAGAGGCAGGTATCAATATGCAGGCCAGAATCAGGCTAGAGATGATGAGGTGGATCCAATCAGGGAGGATGAGGCCCACTCCTAGTAGCTGATCTGGAGGTGTGAATACCAAGAGAGGAGAAGCTGCTTTTGTAGTTAGCTCGACATTCACAGTCTTTGTTTAATCCTGAGTTGATTGTGTCAAACTTGAAGATGAACTGTAGCTCAGCAGTTTCTCTACACGGGAGGTCCATTTCCTGGACACCACAGTGCAAATAAGTGACAGTCACATAAACACCACCCTATACCAAAAGCCTACCGACTGCTATGCTTACCTGCATGCCTCCAGCTTCCATCCTGGACACACCACACGATCCATTGTTTACAGCCAAGCACTGAGGTATAACTGCATATGCTCCAACCCTTCAGACAGAGACCTACACCTACAAGATCTTCAACAAGCATTCTGTAAACTACGATACCCACACGAGGAAGTGAGGAGACAGATTAACAAAGCCAGACGTGTACCCAGAAACCACCTGCTACAGGACAAGCCCAAGAAAGAAACCAACAGAACACCACTGGCCATCACCTACAGTCCTCAGCTAAAACGTCTCCAACACATCATTAGTGATCTACAACCCATCCTGGACAATGATCCCTCACTTTCACAGGCCTTGGGAGGCAGGCCAGTCCTCGCCCACAGACAACCCGCCAACCTGAAGCATATTCTCACCAGCAACTATACACCGCACCTTAATAACTCTAACTCAGGAACCAATCCATGCAACAAACCTCGGTGACAACTCTGCCCACATATATACACCAGCAACACCATCACAGGACCTAACCAGATCAGCCATACCGTCACTGGTTCATTCTGCACATCTACTAATGTAGTATATGCCATCATGTGCCAACAATGCCCCTCTGCTATATACATTGGCCAAACTGGACAGTCCTTATGTAAAAGAATACATGGACACAAATCAGATATTAGGAATGGCAATATACAAAAACCTGTCGGGAACACTTCAATCTCCCTGGACACACAATTGCAGATCTAAAGGTAGCCATCCTGCAGCAAAAAAACTTCAACTGCTGAGCTACAGTTCATCTTCAAGTTTGACACAATCAACTCAGGATTAAACAAAGACTGTGAATGTCTAGCTAACTACAAAAGCAGCTTCTCCTCTCTTGGTATTCACACCTCCAGATCAGCTACTAGAAGTGGGCCTCATCCTCCCTGATTGGATCCACCTTGTCATCTCTAGCCTGATTCTGGCCTGCATATTTATACCTGCCTCTGGAAATTTCCACTTCGTCAGATGCATGTAGTGGGTCTTTGCCCACGAAAGCTTATGTTCCAACGCTTCGGTTAGTCTATAAGGTGCCACAGGACTCCTCGCCACTTTTACCATATTATTGTGACTTCTATTTGTAAAATGTCAATTTTCCTATTGATTTAATTTGGAAGCTAATTCTTTATTTTCTAAGAAGAAATTAATCAGGAGGCTCCTCTTAAATATCCCAGTGCAAAACAGACATAATGCACTTTTTAACACTTGTTGCTTGAGGCTCAGAAAAATCGTATTTTAAATAGGTGCCCGCACTTATGATCGCTGTGGAGGAACAGCAGTAAAGTTAAAACAGCAGGCAAGTCCTCTTCAAAAGTGACAATTGGCAATTTATGATGTGCCCCCCCACACCTTTTTTGTTTTTCTCTCTTTGTGATTTCAGTTAAATTAATGCACTCTGATGCATCATTCAGAAGCTTGAGTGTGCAAGCAATGCAGGATTAAAATAATTCAGGATAGAAAACTTAAACTGCAGAGGAAGATGAAGAAGAAATGGAAATACTTACTTAATTAAGGCTGTCACTGGTGACCTTTTCTAGTATTTGAGTAATTATTTCACTCTTAGTTAACATGCTAAAGATGTTCTGGTTCTAGGCTCTGAATATTTCTTACAGCCTAATAGGCTTCTAATTTGGGTTTTCCATCTTCTTTTCTTAGCCCAAATAAACTTATCTTCAGGCATTTAGCAGCTACGGCTTGGTATACCTTGTGGCAAGGTTTGCACACAAGCACCATTGCAGAAAAGGATATGGTTTGTAAAAGAATGGTTAAAGGAAGAAAGGGCTCTGCTATTACCCATCTCTGTGTTGTCCATAGTGACCAGCTGTTTAAGATTAGAGTATTCCCAGCAACTCCAAATTTACTTTTGTTGGTGGATTAGGTGTTCTGCTCTCTAATTAGTATTATCTTTCAAGTTCTGTAGGCTTTTACTGGGGGGCGGGGGGGGAAAACCAGGCAAGGCTCTGTTTAATCCATGCACGAGATGTATGATCAATGAACCTTTGCTAAAACCGCTTTACAGGAACCTTTTTCTGAACCTTTTCATGTACTCCATGCACAGTATTTGGGACCCTGCAGCACTAATATAGGCAGCATTTTCTGAGATTTCAGCATTCACTTTTGTCTAAATGCATCCAGGAAATCCGGAAATAAAAATTATAGTTCTATAGTCATAAACTTGTGGTCAGCCAGCAGAAACAGACCACAACAAATCATTCTGTCTCTAAGGGTATGTCGACACTGCATGCTTATTTCAAAATAAGCTATTCCAGAAGAAATGCTCAGAAATAGCTTGTTTCAAAATAGCATGTCTGCACTATAGGGAATCCTCAAAATTAGTCCGAGGCAGGCTTCCCTAATGTGGACTTGGTACCTCAATTTAGAGTCCCAGGAGGCACTTGGAAGTAATTACTGGGGAGGACCTATTTTGAAACAGCAGCAGTGGAGCATCCACACTACTGCTATTCCAAAATAGCTATTTCGGAATAGGCATTATTCCTTGTGGAATTACTTTTACAGATTTTGGAATAAGCCACCTGTTACTTTGAAGTTACTTTGAAATAATGGAATTGCTGTGTAGAGGCTCGCATTGTTATTTCAAAATAATGGCCATTATTTTGAAATAACTGTGCTGTGCAGATGCACCCTAAGAGACTAATATCAGATTATGCATTCATAATGCTGTAATCAACCTTAAAGCTTAGTTATGGTCATAAAATGGACTATAAAATGACCTTTATTAATCAACATCTATATTTTGTGTGTATCTTCTAAATGTAGCAGCTTATTTTGATGATACAGGCCTTTGGCGGCTTATGCACTCCCCATCACAGGCGGGAGCCTCTTCCGGAGTGGGATGCCACCTGATTGGCCACGAAGTAGCTGGCTGTCTCTACAGTCCCCTAATCTTCCCTTGTCTCAGAGTAACTCAGAGTCTGTAAGCAGCCCGTGCACAGGGCAGTATGCCCTACCAGCCTGAGTCTCTAGAGAGCCCTTGGCTCAGGGCAGAGTGACCTAATAGCCAGGGCCAGTCAGTATACAGCCCTCTGTTCAGGGCAGTGTGGCCTAAGGGCCAGAGTCTGAGGAGTTGGAGCTAGCACCCTAGTAAACAGACCCAGGCCCTCTCTTAGGGTTGCCAGATAGTTTAACAAAAAATACCAAACAACCCCCCACCACCACCACCCCGGAAAAAAAATTCTGTTGAGGGGGGGAAAAAAGAGGGGAGGGAGACCAAAGTTGTTGAGCAAAAAAAAAGGTGCTGAACCTGACCCTGGGAGGGGGAAGAGCTTGTGCCGCATCTTGCACCACTCCCTCCAGTTTGGGGGCCACACACTAACCCCCAATGCACTCACCCCTCCCCCGAGTCAGGCATTCCTAGCGCTGGGTGTGCCCTGCCCCAATCAAATCCCCTGCTTCCCTCCCCCTCTCCGAGCCAGGCAGGGGACAGGACAGCCAGGTAAGGAAATCTTACTTTTAAAGTCGCCACTCCTGCCGCCCGGCCCGGCTGCCTCGGCTCGCAGTGTGCAGGGGGAGGCATCACGTGGCCAGCTCCTGGGTTTCTGCTCAACTGTCACGTGGGCCAGAGCAGCGTGCGCTCCGGTCCTGCTGCAGCCCGGCACCCCCTAGTGTGGTGCCCGGCAAGTGCCTCCTCCTGCCCACCCTTCGCTACGCCTCTGCCGTGCTCCTCACTCCCCTGCCCTCTCCAGACGTGGCAGGGGAAAATTGTCCCCATCAGGCTTCCGTCCGAGGGAAACAGGAAATACCAAACACTTCACGTGTCCGTTTTTGTGGTGTTTTTTTTTTTTTTTAACCGCACTGGGGACCCGAGTAACCCAGACACCTGGCAACCCTACCCTCCCTGCTCCACCGGGTCCCGTCCCAGCGCCCTATGAGTAACAGGACGGTCTGCCACTCCCTCGGCAGGGAATCCAGCCAAAACATGCCTGGGTGGGAGAGGCCGCTCCTGAACCCTCCCTGGGTTACTTCCTACCACTTTGGCTCTGTCAGTGTTCCACATAGTTGCCGGGTCTCCCTGGGACTCCACAGGGTTTACGTCACATCCGTCTCCTGGGGCTCTGGTTCCTGCTGGCTGAGTCCATGGTGGCTGCAGCTCAGGAACTCCAGCTGGGGTCCTTCTCCTTCACTGGCCCACCCAGACTGAACTGCCCTGCTGTCTTTTACTGTCCCCGCATTTGGAGCATGCCCAGTCTGGGAGAGAGCACAAGGTTTTAATCTCCCCTGCTACAGTGTGGGGTATGCACACCCCATCACAAGGCCCAAATCAGGCAGTCATTCATTGGCCCAGACTGTGGCTTATGTGAAGAACATCATTAAAGGTACACTGGGAGAGTAGTAAGAGAGTGCCATTTTTAACCTTTGTAACCATTGTTGATTTCATAGGGGCTTTGCACAGATATCCTGTTGTAGAATCAAGGCCAAAATCTGGTTAATATTCCTGTCAGTAGTGCAGATCCGATTCACCCTAAGTTGTATTCTGTTCTGCCTTAGCTATCAAACAATATTTGCAGTTTATTTCTAGCTGCAGAATCTTCAAAATTGATGGTGGTTTAGGAAGCAGAACCCAGGGACAGTTTTGCAAAAGATTTTCCATTAAAAGCTTTTTTTAATGAAGAATTGGGGGAGTTGCCTAAAAAAACTTATGAGGCGTATTTGTGTTCTTTAAAACTTTTTTTTTTCCCCATCAGAAAATGTTTAAAATGTGTGGGTTTGAAGATTTTCAGTTTTTCAATGGAAAATTTTGTGTGGGTGAAAAGTACCTGGTTTCTCACCAGCTCTAGATTTAAGAGCTGCTAGCTAGACATTTTGACTTATCAAATTGATTGGTTGATGTGGAAATACGGAGAGAGTATGGATGAAGTCATTGTAGTGTAGTAAAACTTCAGATCTTTCTCTGAATTATTAAATTCTGCATTTTATGGATAAAAAATTAACTCATTTAATTAGCTCAATTGAAGCAGCTCATTAAAATAGTAGGACATGAAAAGGATAATGATTAGCCTGCATATTTGTGGGTATTTAAGGGTTTGTGTGTATGAAATACCTCTCTCTCTCTGATGCGTACAGTTTGTTACATTTAATGGAGTAACCTTAGTAGCTACTGTGCCTTTCCTTGCACAGCATAATCAAATTGAGGAAGAGGTTGGACTGAAACAGACATGTTTTAGAACTGTATATAAGCTGCATTACTTCTTATGTTGTCTCTTTGAGACATTATATATATTATGACTGGGTTTATTGTAGGACTAAATCATTTCACTGTCCATAAAAACAGGAATTCATTGCAGGAACTATAAAAATGGTAATTGGTGAACAGAGATGCACAAGGGGGTGAAAAATGTTCTGAACATACAGACTACGAAGCAATAGCTGATCTATGCTGCCAATTTGTAATTAAGGCTTCTCTTAAATATGTCACTTTTTTATCCTTTTTTGGGTTTTATTTCAATAATTTTTACTCTAAAACAGCTAAATTTGAGACAAATAATATTAGCAAAAGAAATTAATATGGGCTCTTGATTTTTATTTTATTTTTGTTATAGAAATGATCCTCTCCCACTAGAAGAGGTGTGCCAAATATTTTCAATGAAAACAGGGAGACTACTTAAAATTCAGGTTTGAACATTTAGGTACAAACTTTTAAAAATGGGTCAGTTTCATCATAAAATGAAATACAGCCCAGCCAAAAAAAAAAAAAAATTCCCTTTGTGAGCAAAGAAAGTCCTGTTCCAAGCAAAAGATGGATTTGAAATGTGAAAGACAAATGTGATATTTGTTTGTATTTAATGTAAAAAATAGTTACATTTCACAGAACTAATTTTGAGGGAGTGGAAGCAGAGGGGTGGGTGGAAAGAAATTGTGTGAAAATTCAGTGGATATCCTAGTGATGGGTGTCGTATAAAGGCACTGTGGGAAATGGCCTGTGCAACACATCTGGTCACATGACCCCCTCCCCCCCCCCAGTTAAGTTGTTTACTAGCCAACTGACTGAAAATCGACATGCATTATTGACAAAACACAAAATCACATTCTGATGCCTTCCGTGTTCTGGTCAAGGCACGTCTCCTTAGGTGTCCGGCTGCTAGCATTCACCTCTGCCTGGGTTGGGCCCATAACCTTCCCTCTCTCCTGAACAGGGATTCAGGCTACAATACCCTGCAATCCATTGTGATGATCCCAGCAGGGCTGACCTTAAAGGGGCTAATTCAGAGCAGTATTTTGTTAAGATTTAACTTTCAAGGCTAAACCAGCCTCATTAGAATGGCTTTTTTGCAGCTCTATGAAGCTGCTTGTACGGTCATTCAGCAGTGAGTCTGAGCAGAGCAGGAAGGCACTAAAGGCTCCCACTGGCATTTTCTGTGCAGAGCCCAATGATTCTACAGATGAAAACATGGCAACCCAAGGACGTGAAGCATTTTTTTTTTCCCTCCATATCCACAACACCTACGAGGAGGAAATGGACAGCATCTAGCAAGAAAACCAACTTCATCAGTTTTACAGCCCCACTTTGGGGTATGGATCCAATTAAATTAGCCCCTGGGTTACTTCTAGTTGACACATTTTCTATCCCTTATGAGCCTCCTCAAACCAGCAAAGCTACAAAAGAGCAAAATAAGCATTTCATGTTATTGGCTCAGAATCTCTAGAAGTTAGGTAC
Source organism: Pelochelys cantorii (assembly GCA_032595735.1). Lineage (NCBI taxonomy): Eukaryota > Metazoa > Chordata > Testudines > Trionychidae > Pelochelys > Pelochelys cantorii. Next base: position 101,652,890 of record CM064328.1, read on the forward strand.
AAAGAGTGGCTGTCGCAACTCCAGAATGAATTCACTACTGACCCAGAATGGCATTTTAAATGTAAGGTTCAGTGCAAGCGTCGGCCCATCAGTGTTTTTATGAGGCATTTGCAGAGAAGAATGGCCTTGTTCCCCATCTGCGTGTGCTTGCAGCCTGAAATGCTTACTCTGTACAGTACTGCAGATGCCTGAGATGATGCCATTGATCACCTGTAACAGATGGATGAGGTAGCTACAGATCTGTATCCTCCATCAGGGATATAGCTACATCTTGCCCACTTTTCATCCAGGCCCACCCAAATTGGGACTGGAGCCCCCTCAAATCCACAGGCTGGGATTCCTGACCCTGGCTAGGTGTTCCTGCAGCTGGGCTGATGGGGTCTTCTGCCAGCACCATGCACTACTGCCCTGGTCTCCAGCCCCAGCGCTAGCTCTGAGTGGGGTGTGCTCAAGGGGGAAGGTCTAGGTTGGGCTACTCCTGGGGCAGGAAACTGAGGCAGCAGTACATGGCACATGAGAGGGATGCAGTAGGGCTGGCTACTGAGCAATAAGGGGGAATGGGAAGAAGTAAATCTCCCTTCTTCCATTCCTCCTGCTCCTTTTGCCAAAGCCCTGGATCCATTTTGTGTCCCCGCCCCTTCCTGTCCCTCTCCCCCGTTTCTCTAGCACCGAGGGGAGGGATCTTTCATGTGGGAAGGTCTGGGCAGGGCTAGTGCTGGGTCCAAAAACTGGGGCAGCAGAAGAGAAGGAGACTCCAGCTATTTTGTTAGTAAAGCCCAGCAAATCTGCAGATATCCACTTTATACCCGCCGGTATCTGCATCTACAAATGTGGATATCCGTGGCTCATTTTTGCAAATGCAGGTACCAATTTTCTGTCCTACTTGTTAGGACAACTCTCCAGAGCAGTTCAGAGGGAACAATGCAGGGAGACAGGAACTAGCCTGCTATTTTTTTTTTTCAATGTGATCCCTGCTCCTTCACTACACCAGAGTGATGGCTCTCAGGGGATGAGGTGTCTACATTGTTCTGTGGTTTTGTCAAATTACCTGATCTCAGTCCTAAGCATTACCCACATAGCACCATTTTTCCTCTTCAGCAGACCCTTTTTATGTCTATACCATACAGTTCCCAAGAGTGAATGAGATGAGAAAGTACTCAACACTGCCTCATATATATTTTTTTTTTTTTTGGTCCAGTGTACACAATAAATGAGGCAAGTTTTCTGGATAAAATAGCATGTGATCAAGTGTAATAGATGATATTGTAATCTAAATGTAAAAAGGTTAAGATTGCACAGACAGTTTGAACTTTGTCAGTTCCTAATTTTTGACTGCTTTACTTTTCAGATCTCGTGTTCTTAGAACACAGGTTTTTGTGCATGGAAATTGACAAAATCTTTAAAAAGAAAAATGAAGAAACAAAGACATTCTATTGGCATGCTTGTCTATTAGGTTAACTAACAGTAAAATGCTGTGTGCAATATAGTAGATGGCATGGTGATGTATGGTGTAAAATCCCATGTTAGAATAGTACCATGCAGTGAGTCAGCCTCCCTTGCCTTGTTTGATACATATCTTTCTATGGCCCATGGATGAAGGGAGGGCTTTGAGCCCTGTATCCCTTCATAAAAACTCTCAGATACAGTGTGGGAGGAGGCAGAACTTGCTACAGATTTTCATAACCCACACATGTTGTCATAGAAGCAGGAGAACATTAGTAAACCATTAAGAGATTGAATTAGGTCACTGCGTGGGCACAAAAATCCTATTTTAAAGCCTTTTAATTTTCACAGATCACTACCCAAGTTTTCTCAAACCACCAAAAGATACATCTGCAACCTAAGCAACATTTCACGTTTCTACATCAAGCTGTAAAGACATTTCAGCTGTTTCAGAGAAAGTTTGATGGTAAAAATGTATTTTCTTTTTACTCACATCAGTCATGGAAAGTGGTAGAACTGTTTTTGAACAGTCTGAGTTATAAAATAACTCCTGGGCCAAGAGCAAACTTTCATGTTCTCCATTTTGAGACAAAATATGAAAGTCCTAAGCTGTTGACGATAACTGTGGTTGGGTCCCCAGAGGCTGGGTAGCCTATTGCTAGATTGTTGAATAGGTGGGGCCAAAATGTGGGAAGACTTAGCCCCCCTTTGATCCTGGCTCCCTCCAGACTGCTCATGTCCTCAAGTTTGGGGCATAGCCACAGGAGTCCAGATTTCCCTTAGTTGGGATTTCTTGAGTTCCCCTCCTTTTTTACCAAGGGGAGGGGCGGAACTTCCTCACTGCAATGGCTGCTGAGCTGAGTCTCAGATCATCAAACCAAGTTCTTGTGTCCTTGATAATCTGCCCCAAACTGAGCCAGGCTCCTTCCTTTTCTTCCCCATTCAGGCCTGGAATTGGCTAGCCTTGCCTGTTTTATCAGCAGCTGGATCCAGAGGGTTTCTTTAAGCCCTCAAATGCTAGACCATCTTTTCTCCATCCCTCACAATGACCCTTGGATTTTAGCATTTCCTAAGGTCTCTCTTTAACTATAAGTATTGCTGTGTGCTTCTCCCATAATTAACACATTAAAAATAAACCTATGCCATATTAAAATATCAACATAGTTGCTCTGGGAAGATTTTTTTTTTTTATTTTCTGATTTCTAAGCAAATAAAATCTCTATCTCAGCATTGTATTAGCAAAACAGTCCAAAATATAACAACATAGCAGAGGTTCTGTCTAAAGCTATTTCCTGAGATTCAGAGTGGAAAGGATTATGGAGGGGTGAAAGTTCTCTGGGTCTGACCTGTGGTTTTATGGGCTTGGTATAGTATGGCTACTTGGCACCAGTTCTGTCAAAATGCATGACATAGAGAAGCTTTCAGGTACCCTAAGTTTTGCCAGCTGACCATATCCCAGTGCTCATTCTAATACCCTCAGTGATGTCTCCTCTTTAGTAGAATTGTTACTGTTTGACATAAACAAGGTGTTATTGCCTCGAAACAGGACAGAGCAGGCTATATTGTCTCTCACACATGTGGGCCATATAAAGATACATTGGCACATTTTCACAGGTGTGTGATTGCAAATGACTTACCTTTTGATAGAGAGAGAGATGACTTTTTTTCCCCCAATTACTTCAGTGTATTCTCTGGATCCAACTTTATTGTTGTTTGTTTGTGACCACAATAAAAAAAGAAAAGAAAACGTAGACATCCTTCTAATATTTACCCAGAGAACTGTTAGGACATTTTGGAAAGGTTCACTGACATTAGTATTAGTGACATTTATTGTGTGTTGTTAATGATCTGGATACACTAGGAATACCGCTATCACATGTAAGAGAAACATCCAAATTTAATATGTTTTTAATGTTTTGGCCATTATAATCTGCCTGCTTGCCTTTCCTTACCTGTCTTTTTTTTTTTTTTTTTTTTTGTCTCCTGCAAAATCTTTTTATTATACTAATTGCTTTTTTAAATCTACAAAATTCAGTAGCATTAAAAACAGCATGAAACAAATTGCTTGTTGTTTCTCTTAAATATGATCCCTTGAGGAATATAGACGGTTATGTCCTCTCAGTGTAAAGTAGCTCATTGGTTTCTTTGGTCCTTTGTTTTTAAAATTTACCCTTTGTTTGCTATGTTTTGTGCAATTTGTCACTAGCTATTACTTTTTTGCTTTTCTCCTTTTTTCTTTTTACTTCTTCCTGGTTGGTTTTACTACTCTCTTAATCACCCATCATCCCATCTTTTTGTATTTTAAAAAAAGCCTATTTCTAGCTGTGATTTGTCTTTTTGTCTCTTTGAATCTCTTCTGTTGCCCTTACGGCAAATTCTCATCATGCTGAATCATACCTAATGCCATGAGTAGCTTCCTGGATACCCTTACTTAGTGGAACCACCCATGGAGTACTGCTCAACATGTGAAGCCGTAGCACTGTCTGGCTTTTTTGTTTCTCCATTTAGTAATGGAATTCATTTATCTGTCTTACTGTTTTTCTTATTTGCTATGGATTTGCTTGTGATTTAACTATAATTTAATTTATAAAGGAACATTATGTACACAAATATTGACATAGCTGGTGAAGCAGAAGACCTCATCCTGACTTTGCCAGACAGCTCTCTATAATCCTTCCTACATTAGAGTGTACTGTATTATCATTTTGAAAACAAAAGCCACGGCCAGAGCCATTAAGAAACTTGTAAAATATCTGTTGAGTGACTGATATCATTTCCTTCCCTCCTGCCCCCATGTTGCATAAGTAGAAGTTTCATGCTGATATAGTTTTCAGCAGTAGTTTTTAGTCCGGTGAATTAATGAACATGTTCTTCTGGGAACATTCAACATGTCATCACTTATAATTTGTGAGCTTAATCTTCACTAGATCTGAATCTTGGTCTTTGGTGTTCTGGGTAATGAATGCACCGGTTCCCACTGATAGCTGAGCCTTTCACAGTGCTGCTAATTCATGGGAAGCCACTGTCTTCATCCTTCCCAGAATTAGAAGCTGCCATGCTACATATAGCATGGATCACAAAGAAAAATCACATGATACATAGGATCACAAAGAAAAAACAGTTTCTTGCCATTTCAACCAGAAAGGACATTGTTTCAATGACTTGATTACCTGCATCCTTCTTCAAAGGCCTTTTAAGACTACACTTGAAAGAGAATCCTCTGAACTGTCATTCATGCTTAAATTCGACACCTAGGTTTGAATAAAGACTCTAATTATCTCACCCATTACAAAGATAGCTTCCCCAATTATCACCTCTAATATCATTAGCTCACAGACATTTTCCCCCCCCCATCCCCCTTCTGTTCTGAAATTTGATTTGTCCTTTTCATGTGTGTTCATTTTTTTTTTTTAATTGTATCCTTTGGTATATATGGTTGTGACAATTTTCTTCCACTATTTGATCTGAGGAAGTGGGTCTGGCCCACGAAAGCTCATCACCTAATAAACCATCTTGTTAGTCTTTAAAGTGCTACATAGTCCTGTCTTTTGTTTATGCTACATACAATGAGACAGGATTCAGGCCCGTACACAGGAATTTCTGTGGGGGAGGGATTTTTTTTTTTTAAGTGTGGACTGCAACTTTTTTTATATATCTAAAAATACAAATTTTCTGCTGGCCTTTTCTCCCCATAGCAATATTTAAATCTGTTTTGAATAAAAATGGGCACAACTGAAATTAAACTCCTATAAAGAGCTTTATTTTTAAATAATTTTCATTTAAATTTAAAATGGTCCCTTTTTTTCCAGTAATAATCCAGTTGTGCCCAAAAACCAGTTTCAAAAATAAATACTAATTTAAACTTGAATAATATTAATACAAGTAATCAGCCCAGTTGCAGTGAAATTGCCTGTATACAGCGGTTTCAAAATAAACTGTCAGCAATAGAAAGCAAACACCTATGTTTCATCAGTTGGTCTACTGTTGCTTTATATTGGCATCCTAACTGGTAGCCATCTTGGCAATGAAAAGAACAATCTGCTACCAAGCAGTGCTAATCGCCTGACACCTGTGGGGTGCCCAGCAGGGCCCAATTATAACCTATATCTGGGGTGCCCAAGACATAGATCGTGGTCAATCGTAAGTGGTTCACCAGTGGATCACAAAGCAGACTGGCAGCCTGCTTCCCTGGCTGGCTGGGAGGGGTGGGACAGAATCAGCCCCTACCTGGCTGGGCCATGGCAGCCCATCCCCACCCCCAGGCACTGCTCCTGGAGGAGAGGGGGGAAATTAGCCTTCCCTCAGCCAGTCGGAGCATGGGGGAGGTAGACTTGGGCAGTGTGCTGCCCACAGGTGAGGGAGGCTAGGGCAACTTGAGGGACTCTGAGAGGGTGTGTTTGCACCCTTCAAACCCCTGCAGACAGTAAAGTCTGTAGTGCATTAAAGTCCATGTAAAGACTTTAATGCACTTCTTCATTCCTTTTGCCCTTGTTTTCCTTTCAAGGCCAGTAAAACCTGTATGATCAGGCTAACAGCCCATTAGCTACCAAGATGTTTCCTGGTTACATTTCTTTGCAGAAAAGTTTGCATTCATTGGCAGGTATTCAGATCCTAGCATAACAGAAAACCAGTCTCCATGCCTCCCTTTCTCCCTTACCCCCCAAAAATAATTGAATTTAATACCGCAGGACGTTATTGATCTTGTGGATGTGGCATTGGACTGGGACTCAGAAAATCTGGTCTAACTGTCACAGACATTCCTGTGGGACATTGAGCAAGCCGCTTGATCTCCCTGGGTAACATTTGCAAAAGCACTTATGTCTCATTGGACTTATTTGACTTTGGAATTTTTACCCCCTCTCATTCACTTTTCCCATCTATAAAATGGGGGTAATGCTTACATTCTCCCACTCTCTGCTGGCAATGTACTGCAGGATAGAAATTGCCATTCCAATTAAAGTGACCCTCTTTTTACACAGTTAGTCATTCTGAGAAAAGTGACTTTCGGTGTAGCACAAAAAGCAATTATTTTTTTTTCCTTTTGTCCATTGTGAAAACCCATCTGTGCGTGCGGTTTGATATTGCCTTGCAATACCGCTTGTATCCTGGGCCTCTAGGGAGAAAGATAATATTTCTTCTATGACGGGCAGGACTCCACCAGTAATTAAAATGAACAGCTTTCATTATGGGTCTCCTACTGATAGAAATCAGATTTGATCAGAACATTTACAAGATAAGGGAACCTGTTTGACTTTGCAGGTATCACCAAAGTAACAATGTTCCTTCTTTCCAAGATAGTTTCTGTTCAGACTTTCTGAACATTGTAAAGCCCCTTCCCTCTAGTTTCTCTTCTCATTGCACTTTACTGTATAAAGTCCCCTTTCTAATGTGCACCTTCATGCACTAGGGAAGAATGACTTATGCTACAAAAGATGCCACTAGAAATTGCATGGTGGTCTGTCAACAAATGGCTGTGAAAGTGTAAAACAAAGTAAAATGTCATAGTCCAGTGAAATGCATATTATTTCTTTTCAGAATGGAATCTGCCTGTGTTTAACATATTTAGTCTGTGGCTGGAGATCTTAGCAGCTGCCATGTGTTTAGTAGCTCTACATAATCATTTATAATGCACTAATCATAGAATCATAGAATACTAGGACTGGAAGGGACCTCGAGAGGTCATCGAGTCCAGTCCCCTGCCCTCATGGCAGGACCAAATACTGTCTAGACCATCCCTGATAGACATTTATCTAACCTACTCTTAAATATCTCCAGAGATGGAGATTCCACAACCTCCCTGGGCAATTTATTCCAGTGTTTGACTACCCTGACAGTTAGGAACTTTTTCCTAATGTCCAACCTAAACCTCCCTTGTTGCAGTTTAAGCCCATTGCTGCTTGTTCTATCCTCAGAGGCCAAGATGAACAAGTTTTCTCCCTCCTCCTTATGACGCCCTTTTAGATACCTGAAAACAGCTATCATGTCCCCCCCCTCAATCTTCTCTTTTGTAAACTAAACAAACCCAATTCTTTCAGCCTTCCTTCATAGGTCATGTTCTCTAGACCTTTAATCATTCTTGTTGCTCTTCTCTGGACTGTCTCCAATTTCTCCACATCCTTCTTGAAATGTGGTGCCCAGAACTGGACACAGTACTCCAACTGAGGCCTAACTAGCGCAGAGTAGAGCGGAAGAATGACTTCTCGTGTCTTGCTCACAACACACCTGTTAATGCAACCCAGAATCCTGTTTGCTTTTTTTGCAACAGCATCACACTGCTGACTCATATTCAGCTTGTGGTCCACTATAACCCCTAGATCCCTTTCTGCGTACTCCTTCCTAGACAGTCGCTTCCCATTCTGTATGTGTGAAACTGATTGTTCCTTCCTAAGTGGAGCACTTTGCATTTGTCTTTATTAAACTTCATCCTGTTTACCTCAGACCATTTCTCCAATTTGTCCAGAACATTTTGAATTATGACCCTATCTTCCAGATTAGTTGCAACTCCTCCCAGCTTGGTATCATCTGCAAACTTAATAAGCATACTTTCTATGCCAATATCTAAATTGTTGATGAAGATATTGAAGAGAGCTGGTCCCAAAACAGACCCCTGTGGAACCCCACTTGTTATACCTTTCCAGCAGGATTGTGAACCATTAATAACTACTCTCTGAGTACGGTTATCCAGCCAGTTATGCACCCACCTTATAGTAGCCCTATCTAAGTTGTATTTGCCTAATTTATTGATAAGACTATCATGCGAGACCATATCAAACGCCTTACTAAAGTCTAGGTATACCACATCCACCGCTTCTCCCTTATCCACAAGACTCATTCTCCTATCAAAGAAAGCAATCAGATTGGTTTGATACGATTTGTTCTTTACAAATCCATGCTGGCTGTTCCCTATCACCTTGCCACCTTCCAGGTTTTTACAGATGATTTCCTTAATTACTCACTCCATTATCTTCCCTGGCACAGAAGTTAAACTAATTGGTCTGTAGTTTCCTGGGTTGTTCTTATTTCCCTTTTTATAAATGGGCACTATATTTGCCCTTTTCCAGTCTTCTGGAATCTCTCCTGTCTCCCATGATTTTCCAAAGATGATAGCTAGAGGCTCAGATACCTCCTCTATCAGCTCCTTGAGTATTCTAGGATGCATTTCGTCAGGCCCTGGTGACTTGCAGGCATCTAACTTTTCTAGGTGATTTTTAACTTGTTCTTTTATTTTATCTTCTAAACCTACCCCCTTCCCACTAGCATTCCCTATGATAGGCATTCCTTCAGACTTCTCGGTGAAGATCGAAACACAAGTCATTAAGCATCTCTGCCATTTCCAAGTTTACTGTTACTGTTTCTCCCTCCTCACTGACCAGTGGGCCTACCCTGTCCTTGGGCTTCCTCTTGCTTCTAATGTATTTATAAAAAGTCTTCTTGTTTCCCTTTATTCCCGTAGCTAGTTTGAGCTCATTTTGCGCCTTTGCCTTTCTAATCTTGCCCCTGCATTCCTGTGTTGTTTGCCTATATTCTTCCTTTTTAATTTGTCCTAGTTTCCATTTTTTATAGGACTCCTTTTTTATTTTTAGATCATGCAAGATCTTGTGGCTAAGCCAAGGCGGTCTTTTGCCATGTTTTCTATCTTTCCGACACAGCGGAATAGCTTCCTTTTGGTCCCTTAACAATGTCCCTTTGAAAAACTGCCAACTCTCCTCAGCTGTTTTTCCCCTCAGTCTTGATTCCCATGGAACCTTACCTATCAGCTCTCTGAGCTTACCAAAATCTGCCTTTCTGAAATCCATTGTCTCTATTTTGCTGTTCTCCCTTCTACCCTTCCTTAGAATTGTGAACTCTATGATTTCATGATCACTTTCACCTAAGCTGCCTTCCACTTTCAAATTCTCAACCAGTTCCTCCCTATTTGTTAGCCTAACCCAGAGACTCTCAACACTTCTGTCTCCTATGTCCATCTCCACCTCACTCCAAGTGTGTTCATTTTTAATACATAAGGCAACACCTCCTCCCTTTTTCCCCTGTCTATCCTTCCTGAGCAAGCTGTACCCTTCTATACAAACATTCCAATCATGTGTATTATCCCACCAAGTTACTGTGATGCCAACAATGTCATAATTGTACATACTTATTAGAACGTCCAGTTCCTCCTGCTTATTACCCATACTTCTCGCATTTGTATGTAGGCATCTAAGATACTGATTTGACCTTGCCTCCCAGTTTTGCTCTGATCCTCCTTTCTCTCTGCCATTATAGCCCATGCTCCCTCTCGTTTCTGACCCATCTCCCAGGTCTCCATGTTCTCCACTTACCTGTGGGCTTTGTTCACCTGTCCCCATCGAACCTAGTTTAATGCCCTCCTCACTAGGTTAGCCAGTCTGTTTCCAAATAGGGTCTTCCCCCTCCTCGAAAGGTGAACGCTATCTCTGCCCAGCATTCCTTCCTGGAATAGCATCCTGTGGTCGAGGAAGCCAAAGCCCTCCTGGCGACACCATCTTCGCAGCCAGGTATTCACCTCCAGGATGCACCTGTCTCTGCCTGGGCCCCTACCTTCAACAGGAAGGATTGCACCTTCCTGCATAATAATTTGCACCTTCCCTTTAAGAGTGTCAAAGAACATTCAGGAACTAAGCCTCAGGTAGGAAACTTTTTATCCCCATTTTGTTCAGCTTGGACAAAGAAGTAGCAGGTTATCTGCAACAGGGGTGGAGAAAGAATCAGAACTCCTGAGTAGTTCTGGGCATTAGTCAAAAGACCATGTTTTCTACCTTGGGTCTGGTGTACTCAGAACTGTAGAAATATAGGAGTGGAAGGGGTCTGAATTGATCATCTAGTCCAGTCCCCTGCATGGAGGCAAGGGTAAGTATTATAGATTCTAGTTCATCCATAAGAAGTGGCTATCTAAATTGTTCTTAAAAATCTCCAGTGATAAAGAGCCCACAACTCCATGGGCAATTTGTTCTAGAGATTACCTACTCTGACAGTTAGGAAGATGGGTTTTGTTTTTGGGTTTTTTTTGTTTGTTTTTGGGTTGTGTGGCTTGTTTGTTTGCCTGATGTTTAATCTAAATCTCCCTTCCTGCAATTTAAGACCAATATTTCTTGTCTTGTCCTCAGTGGTTAAAGAGGACAATTTATCATCCATAAAAACAACTCTTTATGTACTTGAAGATTGTTACTATGACTACCCTCAGTTTTCTCTTTTCCAGACTAAACTTTTTCAGTCTTTCCTCATAGACCATGTTTTGTTTTGTTTTTTTTTGTTTTTTTTTCTAGACCATTAATAATTTTTGTTCTTCTCTGGACTTTCCCCAATTTCCTGAAATGTGGTGCCTGCAACTGAACGCATTAATTCATTTGAGGCTTTATCGGTGCTGAGTAGATTGGAAAAATTATTTCTCCTGTCTTGGTTATAACACTTCTGCTAATACAGTCCAAAATGATGGTTGCTCTTTTGCAGTAGTATTATACTGTTGATTCATATTTAGTTTATGATCCACTATAACCCTCAGGTCTTTTCTGCAATACTCCTTCTTAAACAAACATAGCCCATTTGTATTTTGTGCAATTGATTATGCTTAAGTTTTAGAATTTTGCATTTATCCTTATTGAATTTCAGCCTACTTATTTATTACTTCTCAGTTTGTCAAATTATTTCTGTTTGTCAAAATAATTTTGTATGCTTCTTCCAACATTTTTGCAACCCCTTCCACTTTGATATTCTCCATACACTTTATAAATGTCTGTGCCATTATCCACATTATTTATGAAGATATTTAATAGAACTGGCCCCATAACAGATCAAATAGGATCCTGCAGGGATATACCCTTCCTCCTTGATTTTGAACCATTGATAACTACTATCTGAATATGGTTTTCTAACCAGTTGTGCACCTCCATTATAGCGGGTTTGTCTATGCTGTATTTCTCCAGCTTGTTTGAGAACGTCATGTGAGAGGATCAGAAGCCTTACTGAAGTTAAGATATATCACATTTACTGCTTCCATCATATCTACAAGTCTTATTTCCTGGTATTAAGTTGGTTTGACATGATTTATTCTTGAGAAATCCAATTGGCATACATATTTTGTACACAATATAATTGTCCCAGTTAGAAATGTGCTTTTTCTTTTGTCAGAATAATTGTACTACAGGATGAACCTCTCTCAACTGGGACTCTCTGGTCCGGGAACATCCCTGGTTCCAGGATCAGGGAATCCTGTGGAGGGCTGGAGCCCAGTAGCAGGGCTACCCTATGGCAGCGAAACCAGGAGCCCAGCAACAGGGCAGCCACGCAGTGGCAAGACTGCCGGGGCTGGGAGGCAGCAGGGCTGCCTGGCAGGACTGGAGTGCTGAAGCGGGGCTGCTGTCCTGCGGCAAAACTGCCCCGCAAAACCAGGAGGCAGTGGAATTGCCTAGCGGTGGAGCTGGAAACCCGGAACAGGGCCTCCCGGTAGCACAACCAGGAGCCTGGCAGCTCCGCTGCCACCCAATTGTGCAGCTGCACAGTGGGACTTAAGAGGCAGCAGGGCTGCCCCACGGGCCCAGGAGCCCAAACACGGGGCTGTCTGACGGCAGTGCAAGGAACCGGGGAGAGGAGCTGCCCAGCATCAAAGCTGCCTGGTGAGGCCGGGAGGCAGCAGAGCTGTCCAGCAAAGCTGCCAAATGAGGCTGCCCAGTGAGGTGGCACAACTGAACCCCCCAGCAGGGGGGCTGCCCCACAGGGCAGGGAGCCTGGCACTAGGGCTGTGCTTGCAGCGATGGGGGCTACCATGGTGCCCTGTGCTGAGGGTCTGGCAGCAGAGGGAAGCCGTCTGGGAGGTGAGCAGTGAGGCCATGGTTTGTGGGAAGAGGTGAGGATGGGGGGGGAGATGGTGGTAGGGGTCCCCAGAAATGACCTTTCCTGGTCCAGCAAAATTCCTCATTTAAGACCAGTCAAGTCCCAAGGTTGTGGACCAGGGAGGTCCAACCTGTAGTACAAACCTAGTTACATCCGTTTTTGAAGTGCTTATACCAGCATAGCGTGTTCCCCTTCTATACTGATATCACTAGAGCCACAGTAACTGAGAAAAGGGAGGTGCAACTTCACTATATTGCTTTTGTTGGGAGATGAGGCCTTACAAGACAGTAGGGCCCAGAGTCTGTGTGAGAGAATGGCTTTCTCAGTCTGTTGTAAATCTAATCCCTACAGATTATTAGCAACCAAATCTACTTTTGCCTGAATTCCCTGTTATTTCAAAACATGTTATCATTGTCACCTTTTCATCAGTAAGCACCTGATGAAATTTTTCTTCTACTGTGCTTCTGACCCCTAAACCAGAAACTGAGTGAGTTGCCCACTCCTTTAGGCTCACTGGCACTTTTGACAGGAAAGAGTAAGCACATTTCCTACCTGTTCAAATTACAGCCACGTAAGGACAGAAGATGGAGAGAGACTTAAATGAGGGCGAACAAATTGGAATCATCATTTCAGTAAGCAGAGCCTCAGAAGAATACGTTACTCTGGGAGATATTCCCTTGTGTTTCACAGATCCTTGTTACAATTAAACATTCCATAAACTATGAAATCTTTTACAAAGCAGTATTGAGCTGAGCTTCTATATAAGAGCAGAGATGTCACACAAAGCACACAAGGGGTGTTATGTGCCATTAGTGCCAAGGAACAGACCTTATCTTACATTGATGAAAGGCTTTTTAGAATACAAAATTCAATAGCATTTTGCAAATTGTGGACCCGGTATTCAGGCGTGGGTATTTGATGCACCGTTTGGGGGGCTGTTGCACGTGAAAAATTGCATCTGTATGAGACAGGAACATAGTGATCCATCTTGCAGTGCATCCTGTCTCCAGCTATGAACAGAACAAGAGGCTTCAAGTGAAAGGTACACTGAGTCCTGTGTTGAACAGTTATGGAATATGTTTATGACATAACAAATCAAGTAGAGAATTCACCCATCGGTGAAAGTGGCATATCTGGGTGGAGTATCTGAGCTCTTCTGAATGTTCTGGTTTTAATAATATTCTTTATTGCTTTGTGGGAATGTTTACCATACCATTTTCTTCTCTCCTTTCTTCATTTATCAACTTAGTGCTGTGGATATGTGTTGCAGCACCCAAATTCAGATGCTTCTATCAAGTAAAACATGATACTGTTAACATCCTGAATGAATGTACCCAGGGAGGGTTGTATTTCTTGACAACCTCAGGAAATAATGATACTGACCAATTTGCATTTGATCATCTAAAGGCACTTTAAAGTCATTAAGCATTATAACACTTCTGTGAGGGGAGGAAATATTATTGTACAAATTAGAAAACTAAGATACAGAACATTTAATTGATTTAGACTGTATCAGAGAGCAAATCACCAAAAGCTGAGAATAGAATCCAGAACTCCTATGTGTGTTAAGACTATTCTGTTCCAGTCTTTTTCCATTCTCCTGGATCCCTGGCAGTGCTGGATATAGGGCGGGGTGAGCAGGGCGGCTGCCCCGTGCACGCGCTACTACCTGTCGGCTCTGGCCGTGGCACATGCGCGAAATTGTGCTGCCCCGCAAAACTCTCATCCACCCTGATCACTGGCATTTATCTACAGCATTCAGTTCATATTTGGCTGAGGGGTTGGAGAAAGATGATGATGTTTGAAATTCAGTAATTCCTATTTGCCTGGTTTTGAAGATCCTCTTCTCAAGGATGTACAAGAGACTAAATAAACAAATTTTCCTAAAGATAGTATCCAAAGACAAGGTATACAATGCAAAAAGGAGATACCCTCATTCCAGGATGCAAATTCTCTGATCTTGTTCACCTTACACAGAAGGTGGTAATTTAAAGATATGCATTTGAGCTATTTATAGTATGATTTTACATATATGTAAAATAGTATGGTATAGTAGTTTTAGTATGATTTTACAAGTTACAAAACTTTCTACGTCTCTCTAAAATACAACTCATCTGTACACACCAGTTTCTTAATGTATCGTTATGCACCTTCCTTACCTTTGTTTTGGATGCTAGTATTACAGGTATTGGTCTTTAAAGATACCTCCATATACTTTGCCATATCTCATTTTGAATACTACATTCCACATTCCAAGTGTTGATGAACAATGACAGGATTCCCTGACTGTGCTTCGTGCAAAGTATTCATTCATAGTTGTTTTTGACAAGTTTCCAATTTTCTAAAGCTAACTTCAGTTTTGCAAAGTATTGTGGAATATCTGATCTGGATGAGCCCAGTTGTGGGAAGAGCATATGTGTTAACTTCCCAACATGTATGTATAATATTTATCACACAGTACCAATTATTGTGCTGTATGCTACACCTAACTTACATGTATTGCTAACAAGGTTCAGTTCCTGCACTCTTTCGATTTTTTTTTTTGCAGATTTTTTTTTTTTTTTAAATGGGGTATCTCGGTAAGGCAAATTATAAATGCATGAAATCATACTTGTCCATTTCTGTGCTCTGGTGGTGTTTAGAGTCCTATCCCATGTCATTTTTAAAGATCCATCATGTTTCTGAAGGCAGAGTGCACTAATACAGGTTGAACCTCTTCAGTCTGGCACTCTCTGGTCCGGCAATCTCCATGGTCCATCATGATTTTAGTTAGCCAGATGTCCACTTATCATGCATGTGGCCAAGTTTCCTGAGATCCCATGCATGGAGGAATCTTTCTCCCAGATTTGGAGTCCACAGTAAATACATTGGGGGAGATAAACACCAAGGAGAGAGAGAGCTATTTAAGCTAAAACAGCGTTTCCCAAACTATGGGCTGCGGCCCGGTACTGGGCCGTGGGAAAAAAATACCGGGCCTCAGCGTGGCTGGTGGCTGCCGGGAGGGAAGCGGAGCGGGGCAGAGTGGAGCAGGCTGGGAGGAGGTGGTGGGGACAACCGGCCACCAGGAAGCAGGGTTGGGGGCAGCAGGGCTGTCCCGCAGACATCCGGGCAGGCGGGCGGCGGAAGCACAGTTGGAGGCAGCGGGGCTGTCCCACGGAGATCCAGGCAGGTGGCAGAAGCAGGGTTGGGGGCAGTGGGGCTGTCCCTCAGAGATCCAGGCGGGCGGCGGAAGCAGGATTGGGGGCAGTGGGGCTGTCTGGAGGAGATCGGGGAGGACAGGCAGCGGAACCAGGGCTGGACAGGGGAGATCAGGAGGAGGAGGATGGGAGAACCAGCTGCCGGAAGCAGGGCTGGACTGGGGAGATTGGGAGGAGAAATGGGGGGGGGGGGACTGATCTGGGCACATGCAGACCCTGGCAGACAAGTGAGTATGGCTGGGGATTCCATTTTGCCCCTTCCCCCCATACCCTCTCTTGAGTAGTTGCGAACTGCCTGGCAGGTAGACACACTCAGGCAGAGTGAGCACATCTACCAGCTAGGCAGTTCCCAGCTAAGGACTGGTACACCTAATTATAATAAAACTTACCTAATTAGAAAATACCAGACACTTTATATGTCTGGTAATTTCTCAATTTGTTTCCCGGATAAAACCCTCAATACCGGACTGTCCGGTACAAAACCGGACACTTGGCAACCCTACCCTTCCTTGCACCTTCCCTCCTAGCCAGATACCCTACCCCCAATCTGCTCCTGCTCCCACCTCCCTGGAGTGCCCATGCGGCGCCGGGTCCCCCAAGCTCTGGCCCAGGCTGGGTGGAGGATGCAGCCAGGTGAAACACCGAAAATGTATTCATTTTTCATTCTTTTTTTATATGCATTTATATTTTTGGGCTGCAAAAAACAGTACTGAAAAAAACTGGGTTCCAACTAAAGTAAAAAGTTTGGGAAACCCTGATCTAGCCAGCTTTCTATCCATCTTACAGTCCATTTATCCAATCCATATTCCCTTAACTTGCTGGCAAGAATATTGTGGGTTACTGTATCAAAAGCTTTGCTAAAGCTGGCACTGGGGGCTTTGGGTGGACCAGAAACAACTTATTTGAATATTCATCATTTGCTTAATGAATATGCAAATATGTTACCGGTCCTCCAAAAGCTCGTGAATGGATTTACTGGTCCCTGTGTCAAAAAGTTTGGGAACCCCTGAGCTAAAGGACAATGTTGACACAAGAACAAATAACTTTGAGCAAATTTAGGCTGCTTAGAGCAAGGTTTCTTTCTAGGTGTTGGTACACTGCCTAGGACAATGGTGTCTTAATCCTCTGTTCACTAGTGTAGTACAAATAATTAATAGATGAAAATGTTGTCAGACAAAAGGTTCCCTTTAAGCCTCCACAGTCCTTTCAAGACCCTCTCTTTCCTATTTTCCTTCTCCACAGGGTGTTTTGTGAATTAATTATAGTTACTGATTATAAATCGTTTTTAAGTATTGGCTTGGTAATTATTATACCCATACCAATTCAGGGAGTGGCTTCTAAAAATTGCTCACTGTTTTTTAAATATGTATTGTATGGCTTCTCACTTCCCATAATTATCTGAGGCTTTGCAGTCTTTAATGTGTTTATCCTAACAACATCTTTGCTAGTGCCCCATCTGAAACCTGCCCGAGTCACAGAAAACCTAAGTGACTTTCCCAAGATGATACAGGAAATCAGTGGCAGATCAGGGAAGTGATCCTGGCTTTCTCAAGTCTTTGCCTAATACATCCAAACCATTGGACCATATTTCCTCTCTGAAAGACCTGTACATATAGAGCAACATAACATCAGGGGTTGTGGTGCCTTTTTCCTTTTTTGGTCAAGAATTGCAATTTTCCAAGCAGAAACTAATCAGCAACTTCATTGCCCTCCCCAGCCCCAGTAATTGCTGCTGTGGAAAATGTAATGAATTGTGTCTTAAAGGATATGATGCAGAAAAAGTAATTAAATAACACAATAGACAATATCAAAATTGAACCACAATCTAGAAATGATGGATGAAACTAAAGCTCTTGTGCTTTTCCCCCTCTGTGTTCAAGGTTTTGCTCTGTATCACGTACACCTCCACATTTGACCTGAATGGAAGTTCGGTACTAAAGATTGCTGAGGTGAGTGTTCTCCATCCCTCTCCTCCCTCCGCCCCACTAACATGGCTTGTTTTCCTGGACCTGTTGCCACTAACTAGAATGTGCTTTCTATGCATAGACTGGGAGTGACTTATTCAAAACAATTGCAGTCATTCTTTATGATTGCTATTACCCTTGTTACTATTGTGTTTTAGTCAGTCAACATGATTAGCAATCATACAGTGCTGACAGCTGTAGACATGTATTGGAAGATGCGTTTTCTACTCTTGGCAATTTCTCGTAGTGTCCGCTGTGTATTAAAGTATTGTCTCTGTTGAAAACTTTGCCTGTTTTTGTTTTGCTTTGCCTTCTGCCGTAATAAAAAATGTTCACCTTCAACTTTACAACAGTGTGAAGGGCCAAATTCATCTCTGATCAAATTCCACCAAAGTTGTTAACAGTTACAACAGAGATGAGATTGACCTATAATGTGCATTATTAGTGTGTCCCTTATTCTTGATGCATCCAAGAAAATAAATCATTACATCCCTAGATTTATTATGTTGTCCCACTGGTGTTAATTGATCATCCCTTGCCCTCATTATATTTGTCTGGGTTAAATTGTGTAAATGGCTTTGGCAGCTGGAGAACGCACCTGCCAAGAACAGATCGGTTTATAAATGAAAGTTTTCAGATAAGTGGCCTATTTAGCTGCACAGTGAGTTTCAAGCAGTGAGCGTCCCATGTAGCCAGGAAGAAAGATGCATAGAAACATGAGCTCTGTTGCATGACAGGGGCTGGGGTGGGTGGGTGGGTGGGTGTGTGTGTGTGTGTGTGTGTGTGTAATAAAGCATAAAATTATATGGAATTACACTGCATGGGGATTGAAGGAAATGTATATACACTTAACATCAATGTATAATACAGCAATGAAAAGGTTTGTATGAAAATATTTGAAAACTCCATGATACAACACCCTTCTGTTTTTATACTTGTTAGCTATTCTTTTCAATATTGAGGAATTAATAAAATAATAATAAACAGTAGTACTCATAGTTCTGAACTGATAATTACAGAAGGAGTTTTCAGTCTGTGTTCCGCTCTTATTTAAAGACAATTTGGGAAGTTATAAGTGAAATTAGTGAGCCTGAGAGAGAGTGATTAAAAATGTCAGTTTTTCCATGGTGCAAAAGAAGAAAAGAAAAAACCTAATAGAGATGCCTAGCTTTACCTGACAGTGATAACATTTTATAAATCTGGGAATTAAGTTGATCCTGCATCATCCTGTTGCTACTTAGGGGGAAAAAGCATGGTAAGTAAGAAAACTGACTGCCTTACTATGGTAACGTGGCTGCTAAAACATCACTAACTGACTTTACAGGCAGATGGATACAAAAATAGTTTCTATGCAAAATATTAAAATTCTCTTGTGTCCTAAAAACAGGCCATGTGCAGAATACAGGCTAATATTCATTTGGGGGTGACCTGTGTAACTCATGGTTTCACCTCTCTTGAGTAATATTAGGAAATCCATTCTCAAGAGAAGTAACTTCATTTTTCTATTCGTGGCTGTAGCAAAGATGTACTGGGTCAGCAGTTCCTGCCTCCCTCAGTTCATGCCACCCCCTTTCTCAGGCTGTGTTAAATCCCTGTTGCCCCAGTCTGCCAAACAGAGGCAAACTTATGGCTCCTTTCCACTACTGTGGCCTCTCTTTTGCAGACTTTCCACTGTGGAGGGCAGAAGTGAATGAAAGTTGAAGGTGAGTCTAGCCCAATATAGCTATAAATGGTAGACAGAGACATACAGTAAGAGACCATGCACATTTTGGGGAAAAAAGCAATGGCTCCAGTATTTCAGTCTTTGAGCTGCTGCTTCAGGTAGTGGAAATCAGTTGTCACTGCTTTGTGTTTTGTTCCCTGGGGACATCTGCAAGGCTGTGAGCATTATTGAAGTCACTGTTTCTATTTCTACTATGCATTTTCAGACAATAATATGCAACTGACACGTGGCTGTGTTTTCTCTTTAAAACATCCTGCTCAATGCCAGCTTTCTTTCATGGACCCTGCCATTGTTTAGTGGCTCTGCCATATCCAAAAGGTCATGTCTAATAACTTTTGCCAGACCGACCGACCAGCAAAACCCTGAGTGTAGATGAAGCTATACTGGGCAAGAAAATTATTTTGCTGGGTTAGCACATTTTGTTCAGGAAATCGGTATCAGCGATACCAGCAAAAGCACTCTCTTGCCAGTATCAGCTCTGCCTACATTAGAAATGTGTGCTAGAATAGCGATACAGAGGAGCACTATTTATACCTTTGGACACTTTGTGATTCTGGCCCATAGATATTACAAAGTCCTTAACATTTGAAACCTGAGGACACAGTACTCCCCTCCATCTGAACTTGTCCCAGTGCTGGTGTTGTAGCCATTAGAGCAGTGGTTCCCAAACTTTTTGGCATCATGCCCCCCCTTTTTGATTTTTGAAAAACCCTCACGCCCCACCCCCCCCCAAATAGCAAAACTTGTTGAGCAAAAAAAGGAACTGAGCAGGACAGCAAAACTTGATGGGGGGAGGCTGGGTCGCCTTGCACCCCCCCTGGAATTTGGCATGCCCCCCAGTTTGGGAACCTATGCATTAGAGGATGTGTATGGATCACTGAGTCATCACTGGTCTGGTCCTAGCATCAGCTGCTCAAACTTCTTCCAGTGGAGAACTGACGTAGTTGCGTTCTGCCAAGTGCCCTTTCTTCCCCAGAAAGCCCCCTCCCTTCCCTGATGTTGCCCCTACTAGCTGGTGCTAGCGCCAGCTTTTCTGTCTCAGCTTGCTTCTTACCAATGGGGGTACGCCTACAATGTGAATTGTTTTCTGGGAAGCTAGAACCCAGCCACTTTTTATCACCCAATCAATCCATAATGGATGCACCCCAAATTAGTGGATACATCTGAGCATTTTGACCTTAAGCTCAGTTTCTCCATCTGTTATCTGGAGGCCATAAAGCTTATTAACCTCACTGGAGTTCTGTAAAGGGTAAGGAGATATTTGTGAAGCACTGTGACAAAGAAAAGGGTTGTACAAATGGCTTAAATATTATTAGTGTTGAATCTACAGTCAGCCTAGCTATATCTAACTACATGGAGTACCTTTAATGTGGTCAGACCCCAGCATGAAGGGTTATTTCATGCTTTGTGACTGGTTTGCCTTCTTATATCTATTCTCAACCATGTTTTGGGAGATTTGTCTTGTTTCACCCATTGCACTGCTTGGCCTAACCCTTTGTGTTTTGCTTTCTTAGCTGTGTTTTGCATGTCACAAAGCTGGAAGCCCCCAATTGCATGAAGTGATCAAAGTGACCATTGCACACCTCTTCTGTACCCTGAGCACTCGCATTTTTACTGGTGCACCCCCCACCAATGACATTTCACAAGGTATCATGCTTGGCTTGTGAGACTGGAGCTCAGCGGGGCAATAGTGCTGCATATTAACATACTAGGGGCAGGGGAAGAAACAAGGGGGAATTGATCTGGTTTTTTTCCAGAAAGTCAGCCTGCTTTCAAATATAGTCTTTCTACAGTTCCTTCAGTCGGTTGAATTAGAAAGTAAAATTACTATTTACCCACTCACAGAAGACAGACTTCCAGTCAATGGTTTGGCCTTTGCAAGTTCTAAATTGCACTATTGTAAGTAGTCGATAGGATCCTGTATTGCTTGTCCACTGAAATTCTTGTGAGGTACACCATCTTCCCCTTTTGAAAATGGCAAAGGAGTAAGGGTTTTCTTGCACTGTCAGAGAAACATAAAGAGGAAATCACACTTGCTTGGCAAGATGGAATATTATGTTACCAGTAAACTCAGGCATTTTATATGTATTTCCTGAGGCTGCAGTCCTGCAATGGGTTTATTTTGGCAAATCCCTGCTCCTGTGTAGAGCACCACTGAAGCCAATGAGGTGACACACTGTTCAGGGGTCTGTTCACATAGGTCTGACGGCAGGATTTGAATGTACACTGTTCAGTGAAGAAACTTTGTTTTTGTTCAGATGGTTTTCCTGTCATGAAGTGCTGCGTGCTATATAAATAATTGTAGTGACATCTGTGTGGCATCTTTTTTACAAAGTTTAAGGTTGAAAGCTTTAATCTGCACTGACAGTCTGCGCAGTGAGAGACAGCATGTGTCTTTGGAAACTTCTTCACACATCTATTAATTAAGCTCCTGCTGTATGAAATTCCCCACTTACCTTGGGAAATATAACACTCCCAAAGTCCACAGATGCCCCAAAGCCCAAGATAACTGTAGGTTCCATCCATTATCTGATCCAAATGCCTTCAGCATTATCAAGCTTTAATGTATTGTTAAAATGAGAACATATGCAAGCCTGAGATGAAATATTTTGTCTTTATCTTGCCTCTGGCACATAAGAGACACAAAATATCTTGTGCTATGTATATTGTTCTCCTCATGCTACACCTGGATATAACAAGTGAAATGGGATGAGAATGGGGTAAGAGCTGTAGTTCAGATTATTCTAGTGTGTGGTATTTTGGCTCTCACAATTTACACTAATCAAGTATATTATGTTTGTAACCAAGAAATTCAATCATGCTTTATTGTGCCCATAACTTAGACACAAGGCAGAAATCCTAAAAGCATTAGCACCTTTCACGTCTGCTGGACATGTCTGCCAAAATGAGCAGAGATTAAAAATTCAAAGGGATTCTGGTAGCAGGTCTTATTCTCTATTATATTAAAAGTAATGCACATGGACAGCAGTTCCATTTTTACCTTTACTCCTGACCTTCTCCCACAGAAGTTAATGACAAAGCACTGTTTGGTTTCAGTAGGAAAGGAATCTGATCAAATTGTGTTACGGTGTACATATCAGTATTGGTTAGTCCACATAATGTGCTAACCACCTTTAAATTTTCATCTTAAAACCTGGGCTGCTTCCTCGTTGGGGAAATATAAGTATCTAAAATGAGAAAAATTGTTTTTATTTCTGTAATGTGAAAAAGGACAATAATAGAAGGTTAGGGTTGGAACACACCTCAGGAGGTCAGCTAGTCCAACCTCCTGCTCAAAGCAGGACCAACCCCAGTAAATCACTGCTGGTGGGCAGGCTGCTGATGAGCAGGGATTTGGCCAGCACCAGGACCCAGCAGTACTGATGAGGG